>CM034148.1:362053952-362786499 GCA_019776745.2 Taxus chinensis
TCTCTTCCCATGCTCTATAAATGGTGTTTTTTGCCTCTTGTCCGTAGATGATGCTCTGTGCAAACTCTGAAGCAATAAAAATGTGTTTTATGATGCATTTGTCCATCCTTACTCGTTTTCGGTTGTCTCTTCTTACCTCTCTTCATTGTATGGGTATCTGTGCATGTTTTGAATGTTCACTTCCAGATCTAGGAGCTATGTTCATGGGGTTTTGGAACATTTTTTGTTTGAATATGATCTATGGTCTGTGATGTTGCTATCCATCCTTTCCATTGCTCACCTCTATTTTTTCCATGGTAGTTTGGTAGATGATCAACATTTTCCTTCTCTGGTGTATCACTGTTTTAGTGTAGGCTTTGTTTTTCCTTATTTTCTTTCTCTCCTTGTCTCCTTAAAAGTTAGATTAGGATTAGATTAGCTTTCTTGCACTGGAATAGCTTGTGGCAGGTAGATTAGGAAGAGGAACCAACCTTCTCTGGAGGGTCATTCCCATTTGCAAGTCCCACAGCTTGGGGAATGATCCAATGTTATGCAAATCACACCAAATGACCCTGCCTTAGAAAAGTAGATCCTTATAACTCATTTGGTGGTGTTGTGATTTCGCACTAACAGTTTTGGCACACCCGGTGGGACCTTAGAGGTCTTAAATTCATTGCAACAAGGTTGATGTGCACTTGTTGCAATCCCTAGCTTATGAGAAACTTCAAATTTACATATCTGGCAACTCCATCTGGTTTACAACCCATCTCTGAGTTACATACCTATTTTCCATCCATTTCCATTTCATTCTTCTTTCCATCTCTTTCATCCTTTCCATTCCATGAAGTTGTGAAATCATGACTTCATTTCCACCATGGAATTCACATTTACAACAGCAGTATATTCAACCTCCAATGTACTTTACAACTCCTTCAAATCAGCATTTTGAGCAAATCCAATATTAGCATTGTTACCCCTATGAGTAGCAGTGTCAAATTCAGTTTGGCCATGGAGATTTCCAAGAGCAGGGGTATGCAAACAATGAAGACAATCAAATACAAGATGCTAGTCTGCTGGAGAAGATCCAAAAAATGGAGGTTGGCATGGTTCAGTCAAGGGGTATAGCACAAATGAAGGCATTTCAGATTGGTTTCAGGGCACCTTGTCCATGGGAAGGTCCTTTTCCAAGACATTACACCCCTCAAGAGAAGCTAGACTTCATGGTTGAAATGTTTCCCCAACTTACACAATGGACTGAGGAGATCGAGGCTTATGAGTTGGAGTCAAGACAACCTTGTCAATGGGTAAGTCCACCATCTCATATTTTTTCTTTTTCTCTTTCTCAAGTAGCACCATCTCAACCCAAGCTCAAATTTTCAAGCTTCCTAGTTGTTGCCCCAAGCATTGATTCCATTTCTCCATTCCCTAGTCCTGTACCCCAATTCAGTTCCTTTTCCCCTTTCCCTTGCAAACAGTCATCCCCTCCAAATGAACCAAAAGTTACATCTCCCTCCCCACCACAAACAATTGCAAGGCTGGTTGAACCCCAACCTATCACTCCTCATGATTTCTCAAGTCCATGTTGGGAAGAGACCCAAGAAACCAGTCAAGGAGAAAAACAAGAAGAGGAGCCCAATAGAAAATAAATGATAGACAATCTAAAGATTTGGGCTGCCAAATTTGGGTTTACAAAGATTCCTTTTATGGTTAAACCAATGGAGGAGGTTCGAGTTGAAGAAATAGTGGTGGTTGAGGTTGAGTTTGCAGTAGAAGAAGAACAAGAATAAGAGGAAAAGAATCAACAGTTTGTTTATGGCACTTTTCCTGAAGAAGATACTGATCTAACCCAAGTTACACAACTAGTTAAAGAGGAGTGACAATCAGCTCCAAGTCCCATTGAAGAGGATCAGATGGGAGAGATCAAATCAGAGTTGAAGCCACTCAATGAAGAAAGCATCATTGAACATCCCTTGCTTTCATTTGAAGGGCCTGATTTGGTTAATGAACATATGATGGAAGAGGACCATATATTTTCAAAGGCTACAAGTGAGGAGCATGCCACAGAGGAACCTTCAATTCTTCCTCCCACTTCATCTCCTTCAATCTCTAAGGTTGAGGAAGAGTTTGATCTTTCAAAATTCATGTTTGAGGATGAGGAGAACCATGGTGATCAAATTTCAGATCAGGAGGACATCATGGAAGAGGTTGAACATTTGCAACAGGGAAGCAATGAGGTAGTTTATCTGTCTGATCTGGAGGACTGTTTTGATGAGGAAGAACCAGTTGAGTTCCTATTGTCTTCTCCTTCATCATCCACCTTCCAAACACATGAACCTTTTGTCATGGAGGAGAACATTCAATTGCAGCAGCCTGCATCTTATAGCAGCCTTTTGGAATCAAGTTTGGAATATTTAAATCTTCCATGCTCTTCACATGAGGAGGAAGAGAAAGAGTAGAAAGATCCCACCACCTCTTCCAGGCCATCCACTCTTAAAGGTCTACAAAAGGACTCCATCTTTGGATTCAGAGCAATGGGCATATCAAATGGACCAGACCTTTCCCAATCAGGTATTTGGCTTCATTGGAGCCAAAGGAGAAGCCAAATATGGTCATGCCCATTTCAGGGTATGAGGATGAGCTACAAAGCACCAAGGATCAGCCGCCATACCTCTTCAATCCAAATGTAGAGAAACTAAAAGAGGTATTGGTTTTGTTGTCAGTTGATACTTTGGTGATTTGGGTGGAAGATCAACTTGTAGTTAGTTTTTCACTCATCCAACCAGTCATGTTCAGTGCCAAATCAGTTACATGGCTGCCATTTTTTAGGAAGGGAAGTTATTTCTCCCTGCTAGTTGCAAGCTTTGTTTGAACTCCCTTTGCTCTTGGTTAGAGAAGTGTAGGTAGATTTTTTTTCAACAGAAGAAGTGCTTATGCGCATTCTACATGTCTCATTTGAGGCATGTATGATTTGATATTTGTTTATAATTTTTGTTTGTATTGTTTAGGAGGGGCATGAGGCTATGATCTTAAACTATTTAAGGTAAGAAGGCTCATGTTTTCCTATGACAGTTGTAAATTGAAAAAAGAAACAAATGCAGAGCAACTAAAATTCATTTCGAGACAGTCCATTTGAGGGACAGATGGAAACCACAGGTTGAATCAATTTTCTACTCTTAGAAATCATTGTCTCAAGGTTTTCTTATGAAAATTGAGAGTGTATGCTTGGGAATAGGAAAGATATGGAAAAGGCTTGTAGTCAGGCTTATAGTGGCTCAAAGATCAATTCCATATTTATCAAGCAGACTCCATGCCCAATGGATGCTTCAAGGCCACTTGTATCTTCATCTAGTAGGCAAATGTCCCCGTGAGTCACCAAATTCTTATCCTAAATTCACCACCCCAAAACTTTTGGTCTGAACAAGCCCTACACATGAAGAAAACATGAAGGGAAATGATACAGACCCATGAGCTCACGTTACAAAACTAGGAAAAGTGAAAACAGAAGCCAGAGAGAGTCAAATTTGACCCTCCACAAGAAGAAATAGAAGAAATAGTTCTTTTGAGTGTTTTCACATATTAAATCTATTTAAAGGGTCGAGAGATGACTCAACAATGGAGTGGAAGGGGTAGAGAACAATTCAATGATCATATGAAAAGAAAATGAATATGTCAAGACGTTTCATGTCTTAAATCTATTTTTGCAAGCTACAGGAAGACTAAACTATAAGATAGTAGGGTCAGACAAGAAGGGAAGATGCTACAGAGGAGCCAGAAGAAAGAAGAAGGAAGAACGACGAAGATTCAAAATCCTCGGGCTCAAAACGGTTCAAGAAAAGGTCAAAATCGACTAAGTATGGAGGAGCCAGTAGAGAGAGCCACGTGTCCTAATGACGCTTCTCCAAAAAGTGAATCCAAAAGGGGAGCTTAAACTTGCACCAGCCCTCCACGTAGCAAATGGTAAAAAAGAGTCAAGAGGTGGAAAGGAAAGGCTTCAAAATGGCTAAGTATGAAAGTGTAAGTGGAGAGTGCCAAGTGTCAGCGTAGCGCATCTCCAATAATTGGTCCCAAGGCAGAGACCCAAGTGAGAGCGAGCTCGCCACATAGCCCAAAGTCAAAAAGTAAGAGGGACCATTGAAAATTCCACAAAGCAGTGGAGGTTGATAAGTGTTAACTCGATGCTCTTCCAAAGGTAACTTTGGGTCAGGTTTGCAAATAAGCGTGGTGCCTCCACATGTCCTCAAAGGGGGAAGAGTTAATTGAATAGTCAATGCATAAGCCAGGCCGGCGGAAGATGCCAAGTGTCCTAAGGGTGTTGTTTTAAGGGTTAAAAGGAAAAAAGGTTTCCAAACAAGTGCCAGACTGACGCGTTACCTACAGGAAAGCGGGCCATCAGGGAAAAATTTATTTTTTCCCCCTTTGCCCCATAAGGTGTAAAAGTTACAAAATGGCCCGCAACTCCGCCTGAGGAAAAATTCAGAATTTGACTCTGAGTCAAAGCCAAGGCGGGGAGTCAGGGGAAAAAGTGAAAGTTTTCCTCTTGTCCAAAAGTCATAAAAGCAAATATGGAAGGACATTTCCCAGCCAACCAAAAGGAGCCATGTGTCCATGCAGAGTTTCGGGGCTGCAGGGATTTTTTGAAGTTCTACGTTTTTGTACAAAATAAAAAAGGTAATTGCAGACCCATGGACCTAATTTTTATCCCAATCTGGCTGCTACGTGTCCCAATAAAAAGGGGGACCCATTTTTCAAATTTTTTCACACCCATTTGTACAGAATCGATGCAAAACATCAAAGGGGCATATCTTTCGACCCAGGGCTCGAAATATTGCAAATATGAGACCATTGGAAAGATCTCAATGTCATCTACGCCAGGGGAGTATGAAAATTTAATTTTAAAGAGGTTAGGTGGGAGAAAAATGAAGAGAATTCTTTTAGGCCATTAACACAGAATCCAATCTCTTCAACTACCAGATCTGATTTGATTCGATCCGCTGGGGAACCAAAAGTGACATATTGTGGTCGGATTTGTACAAGGCATTGATTTTTAGTGGTTGAGCTTTCGAAAAGGGATTCAATGCGTATCTTAGAGTGGTTGGAGTAGGATTTGATTCTTTCCTTCTTCTCTCTCCCATTCTTCTATATATTGTAACAAAGGCGTCATTTCAAAAGGTTAATTAGTTGTTCATTTTTCTTCTCTACCTCTCCGTTATTTTTCTTCCCCAAGTTCAAAATGGAGTTTGAACCTCTTCCTATGCTCTATAAATGGTGTTTTTTTCCTCTTGTCCATAGATGATGCTTTGTGCGAATTCTGAAGCAATTAAAAATGTGTTTTGTGATGCATTTGTCCATCCTTGCTCATTTTCAGTTGTCTCTTCTTACTTATTTTCATTGCATGGGTATCTGTGCATGTTTTGAATGTTTACTTGTAGATTTGGAAGATGTGTTCATGGTTTTTTGGAACATTTTTTTTGTGAATCTGATCTATGGTTTGTGATGCTACTATCCATCCTTTCCATTGCTCACCTCTCTTTGTTCCATGGTAGTTTGGTAGATGATCAACATTTTCCTTCTCTGGTGTATCACCGTTTTAGTGTATGCTTTATTTTTCCTTGTTTTCTTTATCTCCTTGTCTCCTTGGAATTTATATTAGGATTAGATTAGCTTTCCTGCACTGGAATAGCTTGTGGCAGGTATATTAGGAAGAGGAACCAACCTTCTCTTGAGGGTCATTCTCATTTGTAAGTCCCACAGCTTGCGAAATGATCCAATGTTATGCAAATCACACCAAATGACCCTGCCTCAGAAAAGCAAATCCTTATAACTCATTTGGGGGTGCTTTGATTTCACACTAACAGGACCCAAGCCCACCTCCATGTCCCACTTAGAGAAATTACTCCTCTAAAACCACCACTCCACTTCATAGCTCTGGTATAATAAAAGCATTTACCATCCAAAGTTTTAGACTCAAGGTCTTGGTCTATTGGTGAGTTACATGTAGTTTGTAATCATCAACCCAATTTCCATTCCCATTGAGGCCATTGGACACATTCAATAAGTAGCCATGGAGAAACCTTAAGGTAGGGGTCGAAATTCTCCATGTGAACTAAGAGGAACACAACGGGGTGCTCAGAATGCGGATCACTCAATTGACATTAAGGACCCAAGCCCACCTCCATGTCCCACTTAGAGAAAGTGCTCCTCTAAAACCACCACTCCAGTTCATAGCTTTGGTATAATCTCCTATAAAACCACCATGTCCCACTTAGAGAAAGCTTTGGCTCCTCTAAAACCACCAAAAGTGTTTACCATCCAAATTTTTAACCAAGAAGAACACAGCGGGGAGCTTCGAATGTGGATCACTCGGTGGACATTAAGGACCCAAGCCCACCTCCATGTCCCACTTAGAGAAAGTGCTCCTCTAAAACCACCACTCTAGTTCATAGCTTTGGTATAATAAAAGTGTTTACCATCCAAAGTTTTACACAGTGGGGTGCTTTGAATGTAGATCACTTGGTGGACATTAAGGACCCAAGCCCACCTCCATGTACCACTTAGAGAAATTACTCCTCTAAAAGCATCACTCCATTTCATAGCTCTGGTATAATAAAATCATTTACCATCCGAAGTTTTAGGACTCAAGGTATTGGTCTATTGGTGAGTTACAAGTAGTTTGTAATCATCAACCCAAGTTCCATTCCCATTGAGGCCATTGGACACTTTCAATAAGTAGCCATAGAGACACCTTGAGGTAGGGGTCGAAATTCTCCATGTGAACCAAGAGAAACACAATGGGGTGCTCTGAATGCAGATAGCTCGGAGGACAATAAGGACCCAAGCCCACCTCCATGTCCCACTTAGATAAAGTGCTCCTCTAAAACCACCACTCCAGTTCATAGCTCTAGTATAATAAAAGCATTTACCATCCAAATTTTTAAGGACTCAAGGTCTTGGTCTATTCGTGAGTTACAAGTAGTTTGTAATCATCAACCCAAGTTCCATTCCCATTGAGGAACTTTCAATAAGTAACCATGGAGACACCTTGAGGAAGGGATCAAACTTCTCCATGTGAACCAAGAGAACACAGCGGGGCACTCTGAATGCGGATTGCTCAGTGGACATTAAGGACATGTTGGTACCCAAATTGATTCTCCCTTTGCGACTGAGTGACAACATAGTTTGAGTAAGATACTTGGAGACAGATAAATCAGAGTGTGATTCATTTTGTAGCTAGGGAAGGATTTAACTTACTCTTCATTAACTCAGGCCTAGAATAAATGGATAACACTGTGTATAGGGTTTTACCTACCGTAACTACTTTAGGTTGTGCCTTCAACCAGGGTGAGAGGACCCATTTTGTAACCCATATTGGTGGATAACATATACAGATTTATAGTATTTTTCTTTCCTTTCACAAAATTAAGAGGATATCTTGAGAAGGTATGGTCAATACAACATAGTCTAACTCTCACGAGTTATCACTTTAGAGGAAAAAGAAACCTTCTAAACAAAATCTAGGTTACTAAAGGAAATGGTAAAAATTGATTTCTCCTGCATATTGAGGTAAGGGATGGGTATTTCGTTTAATTCCCTTATCATTTATGAGAAGACAATACAAGAAAGGGTAGCTTATATATGGTTCATCTCTGGATATGTATTTTATGTTTGGGAGGTTAAGCAAGATAAATTTTGATTATACCAAATACCTAAGAACTTTAAACAAATGTTAACAGATCCACAAGGAAAAAAGATGAATAGCTTCAAATAGTCAAGACGAACCTTCAACTAGAAAATTGTGCATCTATGAAGGCTCAAAGACACATGACTTCACACATTCTTCAAGGTTTTAACACAAGAACTCATGTTAAAGACTCAATTAAACTTTAGAAAACCCCTATTATATCACGCTCATGATACACTCATAAAATGAAAAATAATATGTATCACTGAAATGAAAGTAAAGCAAATTTCAATAGCTTATTACATCATGAAATAAAAGCTTTCATCATAATGTAATTGCAAATGCCACAATACTTGTCATGAGGATGAGATTTTGTGTGATTTCAAAAGGATTCCTAATGTAAGACTGCAATAGGAACATGGATAACTATTTGAAAATATCTCAAGATGACAATAGACATAACATAGTTCATGATTTACACAAATTACTCAAGGTTTCTCAAATTTGATCAACAAGGGAAAGTTTGTTTACAATCTCAAAGTTTTGTCAATGGCTATACATCTACAACCATCTTGACATGATCAATTTTGAAAGGCACACAAGAAATAACTGGTTTCTCAAAAAGTTTTCCCAGAAAATGGCTTCTCTCGGCTCTTCTCTCCTTTTTTCTCTCTGACTAAATTTCAGAAAAATTAACCCCCCTCTTTGGCATGGCATTTTCATACTTTTATATCACTCACTTTACTTCAAAGATTTCCCCCCCAAAAATAAGAATATTCCAAGGAATACTTTGTTCGTTACAAAAATGTTCTAGAAAATGATATTTATGAACTTCATCCCATACTTCCAGGTGTACGAAACATGAGTCTTTTTTATGTATTCCACCTGTGTATGACTGGGATGTACACTCTTCACTTTTGGTAGGATATTTAAAATGTTTCTTTCTGATTTTGATTAACAATCATTTCAGATTGATCACTGAGTGTTTCCATATGCTTTTTTACATGACGCACACTTACGCTCATTTATTGAAATCCTTCTTGGGCTCAGCACACTTCACTTCACATATTACTAGTTTAAATGCCATATATGATGTTTTTCAAATCATCATAATTTACCAGCTATTCTCATCTATACTTTCCTTCAGTTTTTTTATTTTCCCTTGTGCGAACTGAGCAAGATCCTTCTCATCTCAAGGGAAAGATTTTTCAAGATAGAGATACGTGTTACCCTCAGGATATAAATCTCAACCCTACCCTCTTGCAATTATGTATCTCTTTCCTAATTTTAGGTATAGCAGAATCTTTACCAGAAAAATGGCAAAGAAACTTGTGGCACACAGCTTGAAAGAAATCTCTTTAGAAGATATGAATACTATCTTCAATCTGAGTGTCCTAGACAAGGATTTTTTTAGGGCCTTGTTTGAAGTAGAATGCGTAGGAGACACAAAAGGACCTCTAACATATCAACGAGTCCGCTTAGCGCTTTTAACCAGGATGATCAGAATCAATCATGTATTCACATCTTTCCAAGTCATGTATTTCCATATTTTTAGATGGGAGCATATGAAAACACCTGAGGATTTAAAAAGATACTAGGTTGAGAGGAGGCCTCAGGTCTCTGGGAAAACCAATTTTCAATGCCCCTTCTTATGCAATGAGGAATTTGCATCAAAATAAATTCCTAAGGAATCATACATATTGTATGAAAAAACCTCCATTGATACGGTGCCTGCCATTTCCAACAAAGTGAATGAGTTGGAGAAGAGGATTCATTCCTTGGAAAAGAAACAGGAAGAAAATGTGCCTCTGCCACCAGGTCTAGCAGCAACACTGCCTTTGGGAAAGAGGAAGGGAGAAACACAAACTCAGTCTCCAGTCATCATCTCGGATGGAGAAGAAGACCAATCTATTTCTTCTCACCGCTCAAGGGCAGCACTTTCTTCAGCTCGGGATAACAGCGGAAGGTTTGAAACTTGGCTATCCACACATTTGATACATTATGCCCCTCATTTCGAGCAGGAATTTCAAGGACCTCAGCCAATTCCTTCTCCTAGGGAAAACCCACCTTTCTCCAGGAAATGGGAAGCATGAACTAGTTCCAAGCCTCACATTTCATCCAGTCACCAACATGCAGTATCTTCCCCTCCTATCATTCCAAACACCCCCCTTGTCACTCCAAACATCCCTCTTCAAAGTAATCCTGGCAAGTCGAACCTTCACAAGGGGAAGGGGAAAATGACCTTCTTTTCAGGTGGTATGGACCTCTTGGATTGGGTATCATCCGACCAAAAGAGAATTGAACTTGAGGAAATTATGGTCCACCCTAGGATGAATTTGGAGTCTTTGATGGACATGGGGATGTCCAGGGACCTAGCAGTGTCGATTGTCTTCATAAAAACAACACAGGGCTCGAATGAGTTTGTATTGAGGAAGAAAAAACTTTTGAATAAACTTCCCCTGTTGAGGGGAAATTATGAAGTAGGACTAAAGAATGCTTAGGTGTTATTCTCCTTTCGTTGTTTTGATTTCTGATATATGTACATCTCTTTTTGTCATGGGTAAGGGCCCCTATAGAACCCTATCTTGTTTTTTCTTTGTTCAACATTGCAAGCAATACAAGGATGTCAATAGTTCACATATCTGTTTCAAATGTATATGAAATTTTAATCTAATCCACTATGAACTACTACATATTTTTAACTTACAATTGAAACAAAGAAACAATAAAATTTTAGAGAGATAATTACATTTAATGTATCAGAAATATCAATTCATAATATCAGTTCAATGGAGTATGAAAAGAAAATACAAAATGAGGAAGAAAGTGCTTAAACATGTTCATCATCTTTTGTGCCAACATCCTCCTCCTCTTCACCCTTTTCCTCTATATCTTGCTCTTCTGGTAATTTGGCCACATAAGCATCATACATATGGAATAATTCATTTACTTCATCCTCGTCAGGTCCAAGGTGATGCTAGAAAATCAATGTTTGTCTTGATATTAAGTCCAGACATTGAGCCATTTTCTGCTTATATTCCAGTGGCCTATGGCTTTCAATTCCTCAATCCTATTCTCAATCTTCATCAGAATTTTAATAGTTTCATGGGATGAGTCACATGTCTGGATATTTATTTCAAAGGAATTGAGTAAGAAATCAAGTCTTAAGTCCCCATAGCTCTTTTTGGACTTGTCCGCCACCATGTCTTCTAATCTTTGATCAATGGCATCAAGTAGATCATCAACCCAGTTCCTTCTGACTTCAAGCTTCTTCTTGATTCCATTTAAGGTATCTAACCTGATTTTTGTCAATTCTTCAAGGGCATATTGACTCCCTTTGCATCTTATTGGTACGATGCCTTCTTGCTCAACTAGCTCCTCACTAAGCTGGGTTATGCAGTCAAGCTTGGGGAGAGTTCCCTCCAAGTAAAAAATCTCGTTGTCACAGTCTTCAATTATTCCATCAATTTCATTTAATCGACCTCTGAGGTCCTCATATTTTGTCCTTGCTTCTGTGATAACTTCCTTTCCCTTCTCAGTTAGTTGTTCAACCCAAGTATCCACCACTTGGACCTTCTTAACAACACTATTTATTTTATCCATTCCCTCAGGGGTATTCACATAAGTACCTGCTTGTTCATGACTAGTTTGTCCTGTCAGTTGTTGCAAACATGAACTTAAGGCCTTAATTTGTTCCTTAAGTTGCTTCTTTGTCATCCCATCTTCATCCACATTTTGTAAAAGACCATTTACTGCTTCAGATACTCCTTGCTTTAGTTGTTCCCTTGAAGGTTTTCCCAAGGGAATAATTTGAATGTTGTAATCATCATTGGTTATGTCTTTTCTTGTCTTACCCTCGAAAGGAGTTGCTATCTCTAGGGTTCTTTCCCCTGATGAATCAGTAAGAGTCCTTGTGATGGTTCTGGCCCTTTTTGGGGCTCTCACTATTTTTGGAAAGGATAAAGTAGTAAGGTCAACTACTTGTATAGGAAGGGCCACTTCTTCATTTGAAATTAATTCACTGATCCATCCCTTCTTCAAACTTGTTCCAAATTTTGTTTCTTGTGATCCTTGCTGGAGTTTCTCAGGAACAACTACTATTTTCTTGGACATCTCTTGTTCCTGTTGCACCAATAATTCTATTTTTTCTTGACCACTTATCCCAATTTTCCCTAAGTCAATTTCACTCTGTACCATTAATTCCTCTGGATGCTTCCTTTCCTGATCTGGCACTTCAGATTGATCATCCTTAACTTGATCTGCATCAAAACTCAAAGGGAACTCCTTTACTGTTTCTCCAGTTGAAACCATGGTGGCATGAGTTTCTTCCCCTTCGCCCTTTTGTATCAAAGTTTGGGAAATGGATTCCTCTATTCCTAAAACTGGTTGAGTTGCCAAACTACTACTTTCATGCCCTAATGATACCTTAGGAAATGTTATGGCAGGTTGTTCTATTGGAAGTGAACCCACGTTTCCCATTGAAAGCTGTGATTCTCCACCAATAACAATTTCCTCATCAGTAATTATATCTTGTGCCATTTTTAGTTTTTCTTCAAAAGACAATTTTTCTTCTTGAAGAAGGTCATCACTCTTAGTAACCTCAATAGGAATGGGCACAACATTTTCTACCACCAACTTAGTATTAACACCCTTTTCCACCAATAGCTCTAGTTTATCCATTTCCAAAACCATTCGTTTTGGGGAAGACAAATTCACTTCCTGATTTCTTACTTCAGTTTTTAGTACATGAGGACCTCTTTTCTGATTCCTTACTTGCTTCAATATTAACCACTGGTGTTAATAAGGGTTCATCAATAGACAAACTGAGTGCATCTAGCATGGATAATCCCTCATCAACATCTATATCAATCACCTCAGTTTGTACATTTACAACCTTATGCATTGTTTCAACTGGTGGTGGATTGATATCTTTAACAAGTAGAGCTTCAGGAATTTTCATACCTAGGGTAAGAAACTGACTGTCCACTGGATCAACTGTAGTATTCCCCTGGGGAACTGAGCTCTGAATGCATTCCACCTCTTTTTCCATGAAGAATGAATGAGGGATCATGGGACTTGATTGCCCCATACTTGGCAATGATGTATCCTGCTGCTTCTAGATGTTATCAGTTCTTTCCACTTCTGGGGGATCAATTACCCCATCCCTATGTTTGAAATTATTTGGTGTATGGGCACCTACCCTTACCAGGATTGGTTGGTGGACAAATTTTTGGTTTCTTGTGTGTCTGCTCAAACTGCTTCAATTCTGGTGGTGCTCTCTTTTCATCTTTGTGCGGCCTGGGCTGAATGTGACCACTTGAAATGGCTGCACTCATTAACTTTTCAGTATTATGTGGCTTTGGGACAACATTTGGGCTAACCACATGTGATGCTAGACCCTTTCCCTTTTCCTGGAGTGGCACTGCAGGAGTAATAGGGGCATTTTCCATGGACTTTAAAAGCATTTTTTCAGTTTTCTTCCTGAGGGCTGACATGGAAGTACCTGTCTCGCTAGTAGCTATTGTCCATTCATCAATAATCCCATCAGTAGGCCTTTTGGAGGGTAATAGAGGGGATTTTCCTCCTAATGGGTCAATTTTATCAGTGCCCTCCTTCAGAGGTGGGATATCATCATTTAAGTTTCCCAGATTTCTGAAATGATTTAGGACTCTTGTATTTTGTACTGACAAGTCAATATTCATCTGAACCAACCAATTTACCATTCTCCTCATGACATTGGTTATCCTCATGTAGGGATCATCATAATCCTCCTCATTCCAATCTGGGGGAGCTATAGGTTGACTTTCTATCTTCTGATCAATGTAGAATTTACTCACTGTGTGTAAGTCATCTACAACCCCCTCTAGAATGACTACAATTTTGAAGTCTACCACTTGTGATAAAGTCATTCTTGAAAAATCCCTCAACCGGACTTCTTCTTCATCCCTAAAATTCATCTAGTAGTCCTCAAAGTGAGGCTCATGCTCAAAATTGTTAGCAACATTGTTAAATACCCACCGAATGTCATAATTGGCTCTAGCCTCAAATGTCTCCATGGCCAAATTCTTCATTTCTTCTCCAATTAGTCTGGCCTTTATAATGGAAGGGCATGAATACCTTCTAATTCTGATAGGGAATTTGACATTTGTTTTGTGCCTCCCTAGCAATTAACTTGTGCACATGCACCAGTTGCCTTACCAATTCACATAAACACAACTTGTCATTAACATACCTAGGTAATTTAAAAGGTTTTCCCTCAAAACCACTAACCCTGATATAAGTGAACTTCTTATACTGAATGAAGTAGCACCCATACTCCATAATCACTTTCCTTGCATGCTCAGACATTCTGTACTGTCCCCATTCTGGTTTGAACAAGAAAATAATCGGTGTAAAGAAAGCATCATTTACCAATCTGACATTTCCACTCTCCAGTTGGTTAACTGTAATTGAGGGAAAATTTCATGCATTGGGCACTTTTTAAAATCAGCGCGTGGTGACAATGCTGGAAAAATGTCTGTGCACTGTAACATTATAAATCAGATATGTCATCATATAGAACTCCAACTCTGTAGTCTCCCCTATCTCAATCCTTGCTGCCAGAGTAATCATATGATCATGGATTGCATCTGAAATAAAGGTGGCCCAAAAAATATTTCCTTTTCTCTCAAGAATAATCCATATAAATGTGGACATCCACTCTTTAAACTCATTTGTAGTTTCCAAACCTGCCATTTGACTCAAAAGCACAATGATATCCTCAACCTCCTCAATGAATTGTGCCCTAACCAACCTTTTGGGGATTTTAGCTGATGCCTTCCTCTCTGTAAGGAGCCATTGTGTGTTTATCATTTTGGCATAATCCTTCTTCTTTGTTTCATAGTCCTGCAAGGCTAGTTTGATGCCAATAGTAATTGGTTCAGTAATTATAGGTAATTTCAGTAATAATCTAATGGCTTCCAGTGTCAATGTAAGCACTGCATCCTTGATCCCGTATAACACTTCCCTCTTCTCAGAGTCATAATTCATGGCACAAAACCATACTAGTTATGGGCATTGAACAGAGGGTGGGATGGCACCCACTGAGGTGATGCGGCTATCATGAATTTCCTTTAAAGATTCACTCAAATGAGAACTATTTAATCTTTGATGAAAATCATTTAAGTCGGCACTCATCAAATCTGTGTCTGTTACCTTGTCTAGGTCACTCGTGACCCCCGACGTAACAGAAGAAGAAAATGGCATAGTCTTCATTTCAAAAACCCTAATTTTACTTCAACTATTTTTCCAATGGAATAACACATGATACACAGGATTTTGAAGTTCTTACCAATTTTCTGCAAGCACCCGAGCAATTCTGACTCAAAACAACAGCTTTCACACTTCTCAGGTTCACAAATTGAGCTCCACAATAATTCCAATTGCACTTCACTGATAAAAATGACAAGAGACCATCAAAATAACAATAAAGGATGAGTGCAGTCATATCCCTGAAGGCCCTTGGTTCACGTAGGAGGATTAATGGCAGCAAAATTAAATGCATTTTATCACAGTCATTAACTCTTCTTTTTTAGAACTCTGAATTTGAGTTGTCCATGTGGAACAAATTTTAGCTGAAACGGGCCTGGGGGTATCTTTCGTATTTTGTGATGCTCAAATAAATTGTGTATTTTTTGACATTTTGGCCCGCCCATCCACTTTTGATGTAGGCTCAACACGTGGCTTTACCTGGGTGTCAGCGGGGTAGCAGCTTACTTTTACAACTTTACTCCTTTTCAAAACAAAGCTGAAATTTCCAAAGTGCCCCAGCGACCCGCTTCCCCACTTTTATAATAAACAATGGCCATGTGTCCTTTTGTGGGTCCTAGGCATTCATTTTATATTTTCATGCCTTTCACCATAATGTATCAAAACATAAAAAAGGCCCGCCTTCCTGCAACCACTTGATTTACGACAAGTGTACACCTCCTGGGGCTAAAGTAAAAATTTTCTCACGTTGCTTCATAGTTTCGAATATCCAATTAGAATTCATCGGGCCCCAAGACTAATTCAGGCATTTTGCAAATATAACAAAAAGTGACAAGTTCATCAAATAGACCCACCACACCGCATCCAATTAGAGATGACCATGTATACGCGGATGTCAGGACAAAATTTACAAAGGAAACATGATCATGGAAAAAATAAATGAAGGGAAACCCCATCATTCATGCCCAAACTACAAAAATTTTCCCCACGGAAAGAAAACTGTAAATAATACCATGACTCACGTGATCCAAGACCATAGGAAAGGACTGACAATGACACCTCAATGAAGGAATTTTTTTTCACGCATCCATATAGGAAGACATAAAGTACATCAAACCAGGTGGACTAAAAATTTTAAATGAAAAGGGTGAGATTATAATTGAGCACCAACACCTGGCTCTGACTCGGGGATGGGCACTCCCTGTGAGTGCCGCAAGAACAAAACATAATGCAACAACAATAGACCATGTGCCAAAAATCCATTGGGCCACGGAGTCAAGAACCGACCTCCAAAGAAAAGTAACAATATCCAACCCTCCAGGAACAAACTGAGAAACCAACAAAAATTGGTCACCAAGGACCGGGAAAAATTGAAACAGAAAAAATGCAAAAAATAGAACAAAACCAAAAATTGTACACTGTACAATGATGTGTACCTTAATTCTGAGAAATCAGTCAAGGAAATGTTTCAAGTGCCTGCCATTAACAGGAAACTCAAGCATTTCTCCATCTAAATATTTTAGGAAAAAGGTATGCTCACCAATTCTAATGTCAATAGAATAAGGACCCATCCATAATGCGTCAAACTTTCCATGTTTTCCCTTATCCTCATGTCTGCTATCCCACAGTAGCACAAGATCTCCCACACTGAAAACTCTTGGGGTTACCTTTTTATCAAACATTTTCTTCAACTTCTCCCTAAACTTCACATGTCTTTGATGGGATTCTCTTCTCTCTTCATCTAATTCAACAATTTGATTTATACGTGCATCATAGGGACTAATCTCTTGATCCTCCAATTGTTGGATAAATTGATAAGAAGATAATTGCATATGCAGGGGGAGGAGAGCCTGAGTTCCATATACCAATTCAAATGGGATCTTTCCAGTAGCTCTTTTAATAGTAATTCTGTCAGCCCAAACAACAAACTTCAACTGCTCACCCCACTTTCATTTATTTAATTCCAAGGTCCTCCTGATTATCTTCAACAGATTTTTGTTACTTGATTCTGCTTGTCCATTACCTTGGGGATTGTAGTTGGAAGCATATGATAAATTTATCCCATACTCCTGACACATGGCTACCAAAGGTTTAGCTCAAAAACTCATAGCATTGTCAGCAACTATTTTAGCAGGCACTCCAAACCTGTAAATTATATGATTTAAAATGAAGTCCATGACAATTTGGTGGGTTGATTTCTTAGTGGGGATTGCCTCTACCCATTTGGTGAAGTAGTCAGTGGCTACCAATATCCATTTATGGCCGGCACTTGAAGAATCTGAAATCTCCCCAATGAAGTCCATCCCCCACTGCTTAAAAGGGGCTTCAATTGATACAGGCTGCAATGGGAGGGATCCTGAAGCTTTCAATCTTCCTAAAAAATGTTGACAACTCTCACATTTTCTTACCAATAAAGTTGTATCCTTAAAAAGTGTTGGCCACTAGTAACCAACCCTTAAGATCTTATGGGTTGTTACTCTTCTAGTGAAATTCCCCCCACAAACTCCTCCATGGAAGTCAACAATTAATTTCGGGGCTTCATCCTCAGTGATACACCTTAAGAGAACTCCCTCAGGGTTTTTCCAAGCCAACCCATAATCAGTGATGATATATTTTTGGGAAGCCAATCTAAGTGCTCTCTTTTGATTTTTTCTTAAATACTCAGGGCATTGCAGATGTCTGAGATAAAAAATAATATCCCTGTACCATTCGGAATTTATTAATTTCTCAAGAATATTCAGCCTTTCTTCATCAACCTCATTTATCTCAACTGTCTGCAGATTGCTTTCTGTCATTAGCTTTTCCAGGCCCAAACCTCTAACCAATTTTGTAGTTTGGATGTCCATGTCATATTCCTGCAACTTATTTTCCCATCGGCATCTCTTACTAGAAATTTCCATTTCTGACAGGATATCCTTGACCATAGTATGAGGGACATAAGCTATGACTTTAGAACTTAAAATATATGGCCTAAATATTTTTGTGGCAAAGGCATGTTTCTCCATGATAGTATACTTCAAATCTTCCCCTTGTAATGCTTTACTAAAGAAAGCAATTGGCCTTTCAGCTCCTTCATCATCCTTCTGTAATAGCACAGATGCAATGGTATTCTCAGAAGCAAAGGAAAACATTTGGAAGGCCTTTTTGTAATCAGGAGCTGCTAAAACAGGGGCATTTTTCAATGCTTCCTTGATCCCAGTAAAGGCTTGAATAGCTGCTTCTTCCCATTTGATACTCTGATCCTTCTTCAACATACTAGTGATTGGGATAGTCAATTCAACAAAGTTGGAAATAAATCTCCTAATAAAATTTATCTTCCCGAAAAAGGATTGAATTCCCTTTTTGGTTCTTGGAATAGGAACTTTGCTAATGGCTTCCACTCTCTCAAGATCAATCATGACCCCTTCTTTTGATACAATATGTCTGAGAAACTTAGCCTTTTGAACCCCAAAATGACATTTCTTAGGGTTCAGTGAGATACCATATTCCCTGCATCTTAACAACATCTTTTCTAAATGTTGCAGGTGATCACTTCTCTTCCTTGAAAAAACTATCACATCATCCTGATACACAACAATGAAGTCATTTATATATCCTGAGAATGCTACATCCATTTCTCTTTGAAACATGGCTCCAACATTCATCAGGCCAAATGACATTCTCACGTACACATAGGTACCCCATGGAGTAGTGAAAGTAGTTTTGATTCTCTCTGATTGCTTCACAACCACTTGGTTATACCCAGAAAAACCATCCAAAGTAGATAACAACTCTGAACCTGTAACCAATTGCAACATGTTATCCATATTTGGCAAGGGATAGTTGTCCTTAATTGATGCCTTATTTAAATTTCTAAAGTCGACACACAATCTTATGTCTTCATTCTTCTTTCGAAGAGGTACCAAGTTCGCCACCCATGAAGAATACCTCGTAGGTTGTATGATTCCTCCACCACTTAAATTTTTCAACTCTTCTTGCATTTTTAGGGAAAGGAGTGGATTAATTGGTCTTTTCTTTTGCCTAAATGGCTTGGCATTAGCTTCTAAGGGGTATCTCATGCTGAAAAAGGTCTTCCCTATATGCTTTCAATTCTGAATACGACCATGCCAAGCAGTCCTGGTACTTTTTTAACAACTGGACATATGCTTGCTTTTCCTCTCTATCCAAGTTTCTACCTAACCATATTTTCTGAGGTTTATCCTTTGTGCCTAGGTTATGTTCTTCAACATCTCTCGAGGCTAACATGTGTCTATTAACAATGCGGTCAACATTATCAAAATTTGATTCCAGTGCAACCAAACCTCTAGGAATAGTATTGGTTTTCAATTGAATAATGTCTTTACCAAATAGGGTCTCTTTTCCTTCACTTGCACAAACCATTGGTTCCCAGTCCATACTTTGATTGGTAAATTCTCCTTTATTTTGCAAAAACCTTTGGACCTGGGCATCATCTTCAAAAACTTCCAATGCTTGATATTATCAGGGATAGATGGCCTAGTCAATATTTCAATATCATATTCACAATAGGGGGATACTGTACAATTCTCAAACCTTGATCCCAACACTACCAATTTTTCTGCTACAGTATTGTATTTCCTATCATGGTGTATTATATTGAAAGAATCAAACATTTCAATTAAGTCCCAAACTGCATGCTTATATTGCTTCATTCTTTGATTTTTTGTTGCATACAACTTTCTAACTTGTTTGACTATCAACTCTGAATCCCCTTTAACAATAATATCTCTGACACCATACTTCCAAGCAATCCTTAAACCCAAGAGCAGTGCTTCGTACTCTGCAATATTATTTGTGCACTCAAAATTAAGTTTAAAAGAAAAGTTAAACTCCTCATGGCTTGGAGATATCAGGACAACACCAGTGCCATTACCAGATCTAGAACAAGCCCCATCAAACATCAGAGTCCAGGGAAAACCAACTTGCTCAGGATACTTGCACTCATCAATTTTATGCTCCTTAAAATCAGCATAACCCACAAAGTTATCAACATCAACGTCTGTGTATAATACTTCATAAGAACATTGTTAGGGTCCTCAATGAGGTGTAACATTTTCTTCTCACCATACAACTTCACAAGGTTTCCCTCAATTGGTATGGTTGCAAATGACATGTCCATTTGTACGCTTCCACCTACACTAGCTTCCCATTTTCTAGACAATAACATTCCCCACTTAGCAGGACAGTCCACAATAACTACATTCATGGTTAAGCATTTTCCTGGATAAGATGCTAGTTGCACTACCAATCCTTTGACATATCCAATTACTGGAACTTCTCTTGAATCCATAGCAGTACACTTCCCAAAAGCTGTTGTTACTTTGATATTTAACTCGTTCATTACCTCAAGAGGCATTACATTACATGAGGCTCCTGAATCAAACATACAGTTATGTACCAACCTATCCTTAATAATTAAAGTGGTATAAAATGGATCCACATCAAGTTGAGATTCAACTAGAGATGTACCCAAATATACCTCAGGTGATTCACCTAGTTCCTCCAATGCTTGTGGTACTTCTAATTCTGCAATAATAGGAGGAATCTCTACATTGTTTACACTTTTGTCCTGAGTAATCTTTTCTTCCTTAAATCCCAAATATTCAAATGCCCTTTTCCTATGCTCAGGGATCCTGAGTAATTCAACAATGGGAACAGTAACCTTGATCTGACTCAAGATTTGGGCTATGTCACAAGGAATATATTTGGGTAGGACAGTATTAGGAGGAAGATTCACAATTTCATCTAATAGTATAGGAGTTTTCACAGTCTGGGCATGGGTAGGAGTACAGGTTTTATTTGGGGTAATTAGGCCTTTTCCAGATGTATCTTTCTTAGGGGTTTCCTTTGGGATATTGGTAAGAACTGGAATTTTTGGCTTGGTTTGTGGCCCTCCCCCTTTGACAACCTTACTTCTAGTATTATATTCTTTCTCCTGAGAAACTACTGCATTCATCAACAGTTGCCTGTCCTCTTTGGAAGGGATTCCTCCATCATAATTTTTAATCATCAAGGCCCTTAAGTATTCAAAATCATGATTAGGAAAATCAAATTCTTGTACCATATCAATTTCAAAAGTATTAATAGGAGGAAGAGGTAATACCTGGTGAACACAATCCCAAAAATTTTCAATAGTTCTGGCACTTATCAATTCAGTTGATGTTGCCCCTTGCTATGAGTTCTCAGGGCACTCCATCATACACACATCACCATATGCCTCATCATCATTTGTTTCCTCAACTTCCTTATCTACATCACATGGGGAGTGTGGTAAGAAACACCTATCACACCACTCAATAACATTGGCCTCTTCTACGGTAGCAATCCTAGCAGTCAAAGGATCAGGAACCAATCTATTTTCCCTGGGTTGAGGCTGTTTATTTCCTGATCCCATGGGCCCTTTCCCTCTGTCATCTGATATGTGATCACCTCTGGGATGATTTCCAAATCTCTCTTGACCGTGTGGCTTGTGCTGACCCTAGGAACTCTGTCCTATCCCTTTTTCTACTCTGGCTAGTTTGTATGATATCTCTTTAACCACTCCAGCCAAAGTCTTCACAACCTCTTCCAGATCCACAACTTTGTTTGATTGAGGCCTCTCAGGATTGATTAACTTGACACCCTCTCTCTTAGGAGGCTTTCCAACTACCTTGATATTATTTTCTATTTGTAAGGCCATGGTGAAATCCTGCCTCAATGTTCCTGGGTTCTTATCTCTCAAGTAATAAGCAACATTTTTATCAAAAGCATCAGAATATTTTATCAAACAGGACTCATCACTTGGCCTTAGGATTATAGGTAACCTATTCAAGGTTTTGTTGAACCTAGTATTGAAATCCTGGACAGATTCATTTGGATTCTTCTTTATATTTTCAAACTCAGATAGAAGGAACCTGGGATCAGTCTTATCCCCATATTACAGTCTAAAGGCATTTTTCATCTCGGTCCATGAGTCTATTGAATTATCTGGTAAATACTTGTACCAATCACGTGCATCCTCTTCAAGAGTATGAATGAACAAATTTATATACACGTCTTCAAACTCAATTTCAAAATCTTCCATCATATTGACAAAGAGTCTTAAATGTTGGTCACCAGTGATGGTGTTATTCCCTTGAAATTTTGGCAACCTATTTCTGACATCTTGTGGCACCATATTAGGATATCCAACCATACCTCTGAAATTTATTGGTCCAAAAGTATTGACAACAAAAGGAGGTCTAGGTGGAGGCTGAGCCATATTTCCTTGAGGAGGTGATCTTGTAGGAGAATCAAAATGATAAGGGATGAGGGGTCTTTGGAGCACAAGAGTATAACTCTCAAAGTAAATATCCTCTAATGACTCAGTTTCTTGGAAAACCCTATCAACCTTGGAAGAAACAGGGAAAAACTGAGAGGCACACTTTTCAGACACAAATGATGGCCCCTCTCTAGTCAGAGAATTTAAATTTACATGAGGACTACTTGGTTCAGAATCACTTGAAGACGTAGGGTAATATTCAACCACAGGTTGATCACCTTTCAAAACTGATATCTCCTTTCTTGATTCTTGATTTCCAATCACTTTCCAGACTTGTTTTCCTTATGAATTTTCTTTTCCTAGTTCTGGAAATAACTTTCTAGTAGGATCCCTAGTGAAGAAAGACCTTCTTCCCTCCATCTTTGCAAATATTAATGACAAATTTCACTTGACACAGGTTAAGACACTGGTAATCATCAAAATTTTAAACCAATTCAGAGTCGCCACTAAGGATTCTCACCTTAGATGTGTGAATGCACTATAAGTAGTTTGTCAAATGTCTATCAATACTTAATTTCTACAAATCTTAGCAGATCTGACCTTCCTTTACCCACATTTATCACTATTGATGCAAATTTAGTACAATAACTGCTAGAAACTAGAAATACTACACAATGAACTTGTGATCTTGCACAAATCTTACAAATCTCAACAAAGGATGATGTTTAAACAACGTATTTGTACTTAAATCATGTAAGAAACATTACCAGGGTTGGTATGTGTATGTATTTGTAAAAATACTCCCCAACAAAATGCCAAATTGGTGTTGGTACCCAAATTGATTCTCCCTTTATGACTGAGTAACACCGTAGTTTGAGTAAGATGCTTAGAGATAGATAAATCAGAGTGTGAGTCATTTTGTAGCTGGGGAAGGATTTAGCTGACTCTTCATTCACTCAGGCCTGGAAGAAATGGATAACACTGTGTACAGGGTTTGACCTACCCTGACTACTTTAGGTTGTGCCTTCAACCAGGGTGAGAGGACCCATTTTGTAACCCATATTGGTGGATAACATCTATATATTTATAGTATTTATCTTTCCTTTCACAAAATTAAGAGGATATCTTGAGAAGGTATGGTCAATACAACGTAGTCTAACTCTCACGATTTGTCACTTTAGAGGATGAAGAAACCTTCTAAACAAGATCTAGGTTACTAAAGGAAGTGGTAAAAACTGATTGCTCCTGCATATTGAGGTAAGGGATGGGTAAATCAATGAATTCCCTCAACATTTATGAACAGAAAGTGCAAGCAAGGGGTAGTTCATGTATGGTTCATCTCTGGATATGTATTTTATGGTTGGGAAGTTAAGCAGGATAAAGTTGATTATACCAAATACCTGAGAACTTTAAACAAATGTTAACAGATCCACAAGGCAAAAAGATGAATAGCTTCAAATAGTCAAGATGAACCTTCAACTAGAAAATTGTGCATCTATGAAGGCTCAAAGACACATGGCTTCACACATTCTTCAAGGTTTTAACACAAGAACTTGTGTTAAAGACTCAATTAAACTTTAGAAAACCCCTATTATATCATGCTCATGATACACTCATAAACTGACAAACAATCTGTATCACTGAAATGAAAGTAAAGTGAATTTAAATCACTTATTGCATCATGAAATGAAATCTCTCTTCATAATGTAATTGAAAATGCCACAATACTTGTCATGAGGATGAGATTTTGTGTGATTTCAAAGGATTCCTAATGTAAGACTACAACAGGCACATAGATAACTATTTGAAAATATCTCAAGATGACAATAGACATAACATAGTTCATTGATTTACATGAATTACTCAAGGTTTCTCAAATTTGATCAACAAGGGAAAGTTTGTTTACAATCTCAAAGTTTTTCAATGGCTATACATCTGCAACCATCTTGACATGATCAATTTTGAAAGGCACACAAGAAATAACTGGTTTCTCAAAAAAAATTCCCAGATAATGGCTTCTCTTGGCTCTTCTCTCCTTTTTTCTCTCTGACTAAATTTCAGAAAAATTAAGTCCCTCTTTGGCATGGCCTTTTCATACTTTTATATCACTCTCTTTACTTCAAAGATTTTTCCCCCCAAAAAAAGAATATTCCAAGGAATATTTTTTTCATTACAAAAATGTTCTAGAAAATGATATTTATGAACTTCATCCTGTACTGCCAGGTGTACGAAACATGAGTCTTTTCGATGTATTCCATCTGTGTCTGACTGGGACATCCGGTCTTCACTTTTGGCAGGCTATTTGAAACGTTCCTTTCTGATTTTGATTAACAATCATTTCAGATTGATCACTGAGTGTCTCCATATGATTTTTTACATGATGCACACTTATGCTCATTTCTTGAAATCCTTCTTGGGCTCAACGCACTTCACTTCACATCTTACTAGTTTAAATGCCATACATGATGTTTGTCAAATCATCATAATTTACCAGTTATGCTCATCTATACTTTCCTTCAGTTTTTAATTTTCCCTTGTGTGAAACTGAGCAAGATCCTTCTCATCTCAGGGGAAATATTTTTCCAGACCAGAGATATGTGTCACCTTTGGGCTATAAAGCTCAACCCTACCCTCTTGTAATTATGTATCTCTTTCCTAATCTTGGGTATAGTAGAATCTTTACCAGAAAAATGGCAAAGACACTTGTGGCACACAACTTGAAAGAAATATCTTCAGAAGATCTGAATCAGATATTTGATCTGAGTGGCCCAGATGAGGATTTTTTTAGGGCCTTGTTTGAAGTAGAATGCACAAGGAGACACAAAAGGACCTCTGACATATCAACGAGTCCGCTTAGCACTTTTAACTAGGCTGATCAGAATCAATCATGTATTCGCATCTTTCCAAGTCATGTATTTCCATATTTTTAGATGGGAGCATATGAAAACACCTGAGGATTTAAAAATATACTGGGTTGAGAGGAGGCCTCAGGTCTCTGGGAAAACCAGTTTTCAATGCCCCTTCTTATGCAATGAGGAATTTGCATCAAAATAAATTCCTAAGGAATCATACATATTGTATGACAAAACCTCCATTGATACGGTGCCTTCCATTTCCCACAAAGTGAATGAGTTGGAGAAGAGGATTCATTCCTTCGAAAAGAAACAGGAAGAAAATGTGCCTCTGCCACCAGGTCCAACAGCAACACTTCCTTCAGGCAAGAGGAGGGAGAAACACAAACTTAGTCTCTGGTCATCATCTCAGATGGAGAATAAGACCAATCTATTTCTTCTCGCCACTCAAGGGAAGCACTTTCTTCAGCTCGGGATAGAAGAGGAAGGTTTGCAACTTGGCTATCCACATGTTTGATGCATTGTGCCCCTCGTTCTGAGTGGGAATTTCAAGGACCTCAGCCAATTCCTTCTCCCAAGGAAAACCCACCTTTCTCCAGGAAATGGGGAGCAAGAACTAGTTCCAAGCCTCACATTTCATCCAGTCACCAACATGCAGTAACTTCCCCTCTTGTCATTCCAAACATCCCCCTTGTCACTCCAAACATCCCTCTTCAAAGTAATCCTGGCAAGTCGACCCTTCACAAGGGGAAGGGGAAAATGACCTTCTTTTCAGGTGGTCTGGACCTCTTGGATTGGGTATCATCTGACCAAAAGAGAATTGAGCTTGAGGAAATTATGGGCTGCCCTAGGATGAATTTGGAGTCTTTGATGGACATGGGGATGTCCAGGGACTTGACAGGGTCGATTTTCTTCATACAAACAACACAGGACTCGGATGAGTTTGTAATGAGGAAGAAAAAACTTTTAAATAAACTTCCCTTGCTAAGGGGAAATTATGAAGTAGGACTAAAGAATGCTTAGGTGTTATTCTCCTTTTTTTTGATTTCTGATATATGTACATCTCTTTTTGTCATGGGTAAGGGCCCCTATAGAACCCTATCTTGTTTTTTCTTTTTTCAACATTGCAAGCAATACAAGGATGTCAATAGTTCACATATCTGTTTCAAATGTATATGAAATTTTAATCTAATCCACTATGAACTACTACATATTTTTAAATTACAATTGAAACAAAGAAACAATAAAATTTCAGAGAGATAATTACATTTAATGTATCAGAAATATCAATTCATAATATCAGTTCAATGGAGTATGAAAAGAAAATACAAAATGAGGAAGAAAGTGCTTAAACATGTTCATCATCTTTTATGCCAGCATCCTCCTCCTCTTCACCCTTTTCCTCTGCATCTTGCTCTTCTGGTAATCTGGCCACATAAGCATCATACCTCTAGAATAATTCATTTACTTCATCCTTGTCAGGTCCAAGGTGATGCTAGAAAATCAATGTTTGTCTTGATATTAAGTCCAGACATTGAGCCATTTTCTGCTTATATTCCAGTGGCCTGGCTTTCAATTCCTCAATCCTATTCTCAATCTTCATCATAATTTTAATAGTTTCATGGGAGAAGTCATCTGTCTAGATATTACTTTCAAAGGAATTGAGTAAGAAATCAAGTCTTAAGTCCCCATAGCTCTTTTTGGACTTGTCTGCCACCATGTCTTCCAATCTTCGATCAATGGCATCAAGTAGATCATCAACCCAGTTCCTTCTGACTTCAAGCTTCTTCTTGATTCCATTTAAGGTATCTAACCTGATTTTTGTCAATTCTTCAAGGGCATATTGACTCCCTTTGCATCTTATTGGTACGATGCCTTCTTGCTCAACTAGCTCCTCACTAAGCTGGGTTATGTGGTCAAGCTTGGGGAGAGTTCCCTCCAAGTAAAAAATCTCATTGTCACAGTCTTCAATTATTCCATCAATTTTATTTAATCAACCTTTGAGGTCCTCATATTTTGTCCTTGCTTCTGTGATAACTTCCTTTCCTTTCTCAGTTAGTTGTTTAACCCAAGTATCCACCGCTTGGAACTTCTTGACAACACTATTTACTTTATCCATTCCCTCAGGGGTATTCACATAAGTACTTGCTTGTTCATGACTAGTTTGTCCTATCAGTTGTTGCAAACATGAACTTAAGGCCTTAATTTGTTCCTTAAGTTTCTTCTTTGTCATCCCATCTTCATCCACCTTTTGTAAAAGACCATTTACTACTTCAGATACTCCTTGTTTTAGTTGTTCCCTTGAAGGTTTTCCCAAGGGAATAATTTGAATGTTGTAATCATCATTGGTTATGTCTTTTCTTTTCTTACCCTCAAAAGGAGTTGCTATCTCTAGGGTTCTTGCCCCCGATGAATCAGTAAGAGTCCTTGTGATGGTTCTGGCCCTTTTTGGGGCTCTCACTATTTTTGGAAAGGATAAAGCAGTAAGGTCAACTACTTGTATAGGAAGGGCCACTTCTTCATTTGAAATTAATTTGATGATCCATCTCTTCTTCAAACATGTTCCAGATTTTGTTTCCTGTGATCCTTGATGGAGTTTCTCAGGAACAAATACTATTTTCTTTGACATCTCTTGTTCCTGTTGCACCAATAATTCTATTTTTTCTTGACCACTTATCCCAATTTTCCCTAAGTCAATTTCACTCTATACCATTAATTCCTCTGGATGCTTCCTTTCCTGATTTGGCACTTCAGGTTGATCATCCTTAACTTGATCTACATCAAAACTCAAAGGGAAACTCCTTTACTATTTCTCCAGTTGAAACATGGTGGCATGAGTTTCTTCCCCTTCGCCTTTTTGTATCAAAGTTTGGGAAATGGATTCCTCTATTCCTAAAACTAGTTTAGTTGCCAAACTGCTACTTTCATGCCCTAATGATACCTTAGGAAATGTTATGGCAGGTTGTTCTATTGGAAGTGAACCCACATTTCCCATTGAAATTTGTGATTCTCCACCAATAAAAATTTCCTCATCAGTAATTATATCTTGTGCCATTTTTAGTTTTTCTTCAAAAGACAATTTTTCTTCTTGAAGAAGGTCATCACTCTTAGTAACCTCAACAGGAATGGGCACAAAATTTTCTACCACCAACTTAGTATTAACACCCTTTTTCCACCAATAGCTTTAGTTTATCCATTTCCAAAACCATTCATTTTGGGGAAGACAAATTCACTTCCTGACTTCTTACTTCAGTTTTTAGTACATGAGGACCTCTTTCTGATTCCTTACTTGCTTCAATATTAACCACTAGTGTTAATAAGGGTTCATCAATAGAAAAAATGAGTGCATCTAGCATGGATAATCCCTCATCAGCATCTATATCAATCACCTCAGTTTGTACATTTACAACCTTATGCATTGTTTCAACTGGTGGTGGATTGATATCTTTAACAAGTAGAGCTTCAGGAATTTTCATACCTGGGGTAAGAAACTGACTATCCACCAGATCAACTATAGTATTCCCCTAGGGAACTGAGCTCTGAATGCATTCCACCTCTTTTTTCACGAAGCATGAATGAGGGATCATGGGACTTGATTGCCCCAAACTTGGAAATGATGTATCATGCTGCTTCTAGATGTTATCTATTCTTTCCACTTTTGGGGGATCTTTTACCCCATCCCTATGTTTGAACTCCTTTTGTGTATGGGCACCTACCCTTACCAGGATTTGCTAGTAGACAATTTTGGGTTTCTTGTGTGTCTGCTCAAACTACTTCAATTCTGGTGGTGTTCTCTTTTCATCTTTATGCGGCCTGGGCTGAATGTGACCACTTGAAATGGCTGCACTCATTAGCTTTTTAGTATTATGTGGCTTTGGGACAACATTTGGGCTAACCACATGTGATGCTAGACCTTTTACCTTTTCCTAGAGTGGCACTACCAGGAGTAATAAGGGCATTTTCCATGGACTTTAAAGCATTTTTTTAGTTTTATTCCTGAGGGCTGACATGGAAGTACCTATTCTCACTAGTAGCTGTTGTCCATTCATCAATAAGCCCATCATTAGGCCTTTTGGAGGGTAATAGAGGGGATTTTCCTCCTAATGGGTCAATTTTATCAGCGCCCTCCTTCAGAGGTGGGATATCATCATTTAATTTTCCCAAATTTCTGAAATGATTTAGGACTCTTGTATTTTTTACTGACAAGTCAATATTCATCTGAACCAACCAATTTACCATTCTCGTCATGACATTCATTATCCTCATGTAGGGATCATTAGAATCCTCCTCATTCCAAACTAGGGGAGCTATAGGTTGACTTTCTATCTTCTGATCAATGTAGAATTTACTCACTATGTGTAAGTCATCTACAACCCCCTCTGGAATGACTACAATTTTGAAGTCTACCACTTGTGATAAAGTCATTCTTGAAAAATCCCTCAACTGGACTTCTTCTTCATCCCTACAATTCATCCAGTAGTCCTCAAAGTGAGGCTCATGCTCAAAAGTGTTAGCAACATTGTTAAATACCCACCGAATGTCATAATTGGCTCTAGCCTCAAATGTCTCCATGGCCAAATTCTTCATTTCTTCTCCAATTAGTTTGGCATTTATAATGGAAGGGCATGAATACCTTCTAATTTTGATAGGGAATTTGACATTTTTTTTATGCCTCCCAACAATTAACTTGTGCATAGGCACCAGTTGCCTCACCAATTCACATACAACAACATTTGTCATTAACATACCTAGGTAATTTAAAGGTTCTCCCTCAAAACCACTAACCCTGATATAAGTGAACTTCTTATACTGAATGAAGTAGCACCCATACTCCATAATGCATTTCCTTACATGCTCAGACATTCTGTACTATCCCCATTTTGGTTTAAACAAGCAAATAATTAGTGTAAAGAAAGCATCATTTACCAATCTGACATTTCCACTCCAGTTGGTTAACTGTAATTGAGGGAAAATTTCATGCATTAGGCACTTTTAAAAATCAATGTGTGGTAACAATGCTGGAAAAAATCTATGCGTTGCAACATTATAAATTATATATGTCATCATATAGAACTCTAACTCTACAGTATCCCCTATCTCAATCCTTGCTACCAAAGTAATCATATGATCATGGATTGCATTTGAAATAAAAGTGGCCCAACAAATATTTCCTTTTCTCTCAAGAATAATCCATTATAAATGTGGACATCCACTCTTTAAACTCATTTGTAGTTTCAAACCTGCCATTCGACTCAACAACACAATGATATCCTTAACCTCCTCAACCAATTGTGCCCTAACAAACCTTTTGGGTATTTTATCTCATGCCTTCCTCTCTATAAGGAGCCATTGTGTATTTATCATTTTGACATAATCCTTATTCTTTGTTTCATAGTCCTGCAAGGATAGTTTGATGCCAATAGTAATTGGTTCAATAATTACAGGTAATTTCAGTAATACTCTAATGGCTGTCAGTGTCAATGTCAGCACCACATCCCCACTCCCATCTAACACTTCCCTCTTCTCAGAGTCATAATTCATGGAAAAAAACCATACATACTAGTTCTAGGCATTGAACAAAGTGTGGGATGGCACCCACTGATGCGATGCGGCTATCACGAATTTCCTTTAAAGATTCACTCAAATGAGAACTATTTAATCTTTGATGAAAATCATTTAAGTTGACACTCATCAAATCTATGTTTTTTACCTTGTTTAGGTCACTCGTGACCCCGATGTAACAAAAGAAGAAAATGACATAGTCTTCATTTCAAAAACCCTAATTTTACTTCAACTTTTTTTCCAACAGAACAAACATGATACATAGGATTTTTAAGTTCTTACCAATTTTCTACAAGCGCCCAAGCAATTCTGACTCAAAACAACTAGATTTTCACACTTCTCAGGTTCACAAATTGATCTCCACAATAATTCCAATTGCACTTCACTAATAAAAATGACAAGATACCATCAAAATAACAATAAAGGATGAATGTAGTCATATCCCTTAAAGCCCTTGGTTTGCATAGGAGCATTAATGGTGGAAAAATTAAATGCATTGTATCACAACCGTTAACTCTACTTTTTTGCAACTTCGAATTTGAGTCGTCCACGTGGAACATATTTTAGCTGAAACGGGCCTGGGGGTATCTTTCATATTTTGTGATGCTCAAAGAAATTGTGTATTTTTTGACATTTTGGCCCGCCCATCCATTTTTGATGTAGGCTCAACACGTGGCGTTACCTAGGTGTTAGCAGGATAGTGACTTACTTTGACAACTTTACTCCTTTACAAAAAAAAACTGAAATTTCCAAAGTGCCCCAGTGACCCGCTTCCCCAATGTTATAATAAATAATGGTCACGTGTCCTTTTGCGGGTCCTAGGCATTCATTTTATATTTTCTTGTCTTTTTCCATAATGTATCAAAAAATAAAAAAGGTCCGCCTTTGTACAACCACTTGATTTTTGACAAGTGTACACCTTCTGGGGCTAAAGTAAAAAAATTCTCATGCCGCTTAATAGTTTTGAATATCTAGTTAGAATTAATTGGGCCTCGGGACTAATTCAGGAATTTTGCAAATATAACAAAAAGTGACAAGTTCATCAAATAGACCCGCCACACCGCATCCAATTAGAGATGACCACGTATCCATAGATGTCGGGACAAAATTTACAAAGGAGACATGATCATGGAAAAAATAAATGAAGGGACACCCCATCATTTATGCCCAAACTACAAAAAGTTTCCCCACAGAAAGAAAAATGTAAATAATACCATGACTTAGTGTGATCCACGACCATAGGAAAGGACTGACAATGACACCTCAATGAAGGAAAACATTTTTCATGCATTCATATAGGAAGACAAAAAGTACATTAAACTAGGCAGACTAAAAATTTTAAACGAAAAGGGTGAGATTATAATTGAGCACCAAAATGACATAAGCCCACCTCCATGTCCCACTTAGAGAAAGTGATACTCTAAAACCACCACTCTAGTTCATAGCTCTGGAATAATAAAATTGTTTACCATCCAAAGTTTAGGACTCAAGGTCTTGGTCTATTAGTGAGTTACAAGTAGTTTGTAATCATCAACCTAAGTTCTATTCCCATTGAGGCCATTAGAAACTTTCAATAAGAGGCCATTAGAAACTTTCGATAATTAGCCATGGAGACACCTTGAGGTAGGGGTCGAACTTCTCCATGTGAACCAAGAGGAACATAGCGGGGTGCTACGAATGCAGATCACTTAGTGGACATTAAGGACCCAAGCCCACCACCATGTCCCACTTAGAGAAAGTGCTCCTCTAAAACCACCACTCTAGTTCATACTTCATATATCTAGTATAATAAAATCATTTACCATCAAAATTTTTGGACTCAAGGTCTTGGTCTATTGGTGAGTTACAAGTATTTTGTAATCATCAACCCAAGTTCCATTGCCATTGAGGCCATTGGACACTTTCAATAAGAAGCCATAGAGATACCTTGAGGTAGGGCTTGAACTTCTCCATGTGAACCAAGAGGAAAACAACAGGGCGCTCTGAATGTGGATCACTTGATGGACATTAAGGACCCAGACCCACCTCTATGTCCCACTTAAAGAAACTGCTCCTCCAAAACCATCACTCCAGTTCATAGCTCTAGTATAATAAAATCATTTACCATCCAATGTTTTTATGGAGTGAGAGCAGGAGTGGGAGGATCAATATTTAAAAACCAAATGAGTGGGAATTGTCACAATACATAGGGGACCCATGTTTGGTACAAATAGGAGGTAAGTTTTCTTTCACCCCTTCTTGTGTTAATAATATTTTGGGCTGTAGAACGGAGGTTGTGAATCAGCCTTTGGATTCAAACATTATGTTTGAGGAAAAATACGGGATTTTAAGTATTGATATCCCTGATGGATTAGCAAAAAAAGCTAGATCTGGGATGGAATATACTTTGGTAGGGAAATTTTATGGTTCAAGACCTAATGTGGAATGGTTTCAAGAATGGGCGAAATAGAAATGTAACCTGAAGGGATAAATGGAAATTTCTTCCTATGTGAATGTTTTTTTAATTATAAATCTTTCAAACTCAGAGGATTGCAAAAACATATTGGTTAGTGGGCCTTGGTTTATGGGTAGATCAAGTATTTTGATTCAAAAATTGAACCCAGGTTTTGATCCATTTAAGGAGTAACCAGATGAGTTTCCTGTATGAGTTAAACTTCCTAGTTTACTAATGGAGTTTTGGGAAGAAGAAATATTAACAGCTATTGCAAACATTATAGGGTCTCTGGTGGTGTTTGATCTGGTTACTAGGGCTAGAACGAGGTTAATGTATGCCCTCTTTTTTGTTAATGTTCCTATGGGTAATGGGTTGAGAAAGGAAATACAACTCAAATCAAAGTTTGGTGAATGGAGACAGAGGATAGAGTATGAAGCTTCTCATTTTTTTTTCCATAAATGTTGACTGATGGGTCATGAGCAAAGGTAGTGTAAGGAGGGTAAGAAAGGTAAGAAGATTTGGGACAGGAAAGATAAGGGACCTCTATCTGAATAAGGAAATAGTTTGTTACCTTTAAACAATGTGTCTTTAAATAAGTTCCATTTTCTAAAAGTAGAGGAGTTGGATGAAGATGTAGAGCAAGAAAAAATGAATCTAAAAATGGATTCTTAGGTCAAACAGGGTAATGTTTTGGATGGTGTGGTTCAAGAGGTAGAAGGATATGGGTCTCAAAACCAAAAGGAATATTTAAATGAGGAAGGTTTGGTTTTTGGGGATCAACAACCTAGGTCAGAGGGCCTTGGTCCAATTTTATTGGTTAAGTCTACACAGAAAAATTCCTTTTTAAAGGAATAATAGGTTTTGTCTCAGTGGGAAGTAGTTCCTTTTTTGTTAAATATAGATAGGATTAAGGAGGGGATGGAAGAAAAGAGGATAAATATGATAACTTCTCAGAAGCAAGACAAATTTAAAGCATATTGTGGAAAAATCCTTGCAAGGAAAGGAAATACAACAAATAAGGATAAGAGGGAGAAAACAATAGCTAAAGAAATATATTCAGGAATACAACTCTCCATTGAGGAGATTATTTCACCAAATAAATTAAGATGAAGGTTATTTCCTGGAATATAAGGGCTTTAAATAATCCTAATAAATAGAATATTTTATCCTCTTTCAGAAAAAAGAATAAGCCTGATGTTCTTTTGATCAAGAAACTAAGATGTCTAAAGAAAAATGAGTGAGGTAAACAATAAATTTTGGTTTAGATCTGAGATTCAGAGTATCTCTTTGGTGGGTGCTTCTAGGGGATTGGGAATCTTCTGGAATTAGAAAGATAGAGAAGAAATTTTTATTTTTCAGTCTCAGTATCATGTGGTTATCTTGTTTAGAGAAAAGCAAGATGGGTCTGTGTGGATTTTCTCTAATATTTATGCTCCCAACTCTTTAGTAGAAATAAGGAAACTTTGGTTTGATATTTGTAAGTTTCGAAAGAATTTTAAAGATCAAAACTAGTTAATAGGGGGCAATTTTAATACCCCATTGTGTATGGAAGATAAAAAGGATGTTTAGGTGCCTATAGTGATAGTATGGGGGATTTTTCTGACTTCATTGCTGACTGTATCTTGTTTGATATTGAGTTGAAAGGGTATCCTTTTACTTGGTCGAATAGGAGATTAGGGGACAATTTGATTTAAATAAAATTGGACAGGTTCCTCATAAATCTTTCTTGGTTACAAAATCTGAATGCATCTTTGGTGGCTTTACCTAGAATTAGGTCTAATCATAGCCCCATTAGCATTCGAATTGGTTTAAGTAAAGGGGTAAGTGGAAGGCCTTTTTGGTTCTTTAAAATGTGGTTGCAGCATCCTAGTATAGAGGAGGAGATCAGGTCAAGATGGTAAATTTTTGTCAAAGGTAAACCTATGTTTAGGCTTGTGGCAAAATTAAAACATGTTAAAAAAAGATTGAAAGTTTGGAACAAAGAAACTTTTGGAAATATTTTTTCTCAAAAAACAGAGATTAGTGAAGAATTAAAGAAGGTGGAGGATGGGATTGTTAACAAAGGTCTAAATAAAGAGTTAAGAGATTAGGAGAAATCCTTTTTGACAGAATATCATAACTTAGAAGCTAAAGAGAGGCTTATTGGAAACACAATTCTCAAGTGTTGTGGCTAAAGGATGGTGACAAGAACATGAAGTTTTTTCATCTTACTACGTCAATGCATAAGAGTAGCAATACTATCTTGGAAATTGAAGATGAAAGAGGAGTTAAGTGATCAGGGTGATATTTCACAGGAATTTGTTAATTTTTTTTCTCAGTTGCTAGCTGTTGGTAGGGAACCTGAGTTGGGTAAGGAAAGAGACATTGTGAATCTCTTTCAAATTGTTATTTCTCATCAGGTTAATGTTTAATTGATTAAAATCCCTTCTGCTGAGGAAATATCAACTACTATTTTTGAGTTAGAAGGGGATAAATCTCTTGGTTCTGATGGCTTCCCTGTGTTGTTTTTTCAAAATTTCTGGGAAATCGTTCATAAGGATGTGGAAGAGGCTATTCAAGATTTTTTCAAGAATGGTAAACTTCTGAAGGAAGTGAATAGTACCTTCATAGCTCCTGTTCCTAAGGTGCCAAGGGATGAAAAAGTGTCTGATTTTAAACCAATAAGTCTGTGTAATATGGTCTATAAGATAACTATTAAGATCATCTCTTTAAGAATTAAAGGTTTTTTGGAACATTATTTTTGAAAATCAGGGAGATTTTGTGGAAGAAAGACAAATTTTGGATAGTGCAATAACTATTCATGAAGTTGTTCATTCGGTGGAAGTTTCAAAAAGGAATGCCATGATGCTTAAAATTGATATGAATAAATCTTATGATAGAGTATCTTGGATATTTCTTAAAATAATTCTTGGGAAATTGGGTTTCCATACTCATTTTACTGACCTAATAATGAAATGCATCTCTACTCTGAAATACTCAATTCTGGTTAATGGGAAATCTGAAGGTTTTTTATCATCTGGTAGAGGATTGAGGCAAAGTGATCCACTCTCTCCTTTTCTTTATATCATTGTGGTTGAGACTTTGGGCAGACTTTGTGCTGACTACAAATTGAAAAATAAATTGCATGAGTTAGTTATTTCTAATGGTCTAGATCCTATAGTGCTGCAGTAATTCGTGGATGATACTTTCCTTCTGGGTAAGGTAACTCAAGTAGAAGCTATGGGTTTTAAGGAGGTCTTGTAGGATTTTGAGGAGGTTACAGGTCAGCTCATTAATTTAAGGAAAAGCTTTGTTCCCTTTTTTAATGTGGATGTTGAAATTCAAAACAGAATAGTGGTAGTTTTGGAGTGTCCTATCCAGTTGTTTTCATGCTTCTATCTTGGAATGCCCTTGTTTAAGGGAAGGATGTAGTTGGAAAGTTGGAACCCCCTCATTTCAAGGTTTTAAAAAAAGTTGGCAACTTGGAAAGGAACTCTCTTATCTCAAGTAGGAAAACTTCAATTTCTTCAGATTTTCCTTAAGAGTATGGTGGTGTATCTAATGTCCCTATTCAAAATGTTAGCTAAAATTAGACAAACTATAACTCATATTCAGTGAAGGTTTTTATGATCAGGAACAGAATCTAAAGATAGACTTCCCTTGGTGGCCTGGGAAAAAGTCGCCCTTCCAAAGTATGCTAGTGGGTTGGGTTTGAAATATATTAAAAGTATGAACTTAGCCCTTATGGCTAAAATTGGTTAGCGCTTGGAGCATGAAGATGGATTATGGGTTATAATTTTAAAAGACAAGTATTTATATTTTGATCAAGCCACTTTTGTTTCAAATGGTGCTCTTCTGGATAGTTCCCTTTTATGGAATGGTCTGGGAAAATGTAGGGATATTTTGCTAAAAGGTAGTAAATGGTTAATTGGAAATGGTACTAAAATTAGGTTTTGGGAAGATTGGTGGTTTCTTGAGGATACCTTAGTCAATCAGGTGCTTTGAAGAGAGATGGTGGCTTATTTTCAACTAACTATGGAAACCTTGATTAAAGATTATTGGGAGAGATCTGATTGGGGTTGGGATTGGAAAAATTTGGAGTGGGAAGGTAAGAATAGAGATTATCAGGAAAGTATTAGAATTCTGAATACTAATCTGATTGGGTTACATATACCTATAGTTTAGAAAGTAGATGAGTTGGTATGGTCTTTGATTAAGGATGGTAAGTATTCTGTTAAAATAGGGTATGGAATACCAAGAGATTTTCCTCCTTCTCAACCTTTTTGGAAAATCTTTGGGATAAGAATCTCATTCTGAAGGTGAATTTTTTTAAGTGGCATGTTATTTAGAATAAAATTTTAACCATTGATAACTTATAGAGGAAAGGTATGATGATCCCTAACTGGTGTGTTTTGTACAAAAATGATAGTGAATCGGTTCAACATATTTTTCTTAACTGCCCCTTTTCCTGTAGGGTCATGTCTCATGTTATGAAAGTATTTCAATTTTTTTGGATCTTATTGGAGACTTTTTATAACTGGTATGAGCAATGGACAAGTCCTTTTGTTTCTCTAAATATCTCAAAAGATTAGAGTTTTGTGGTGCCTCGTTTTTATGGGGAATTTGGCTTGAAAGGAACAATAAAATTTTTAGGGATAAACAAAAAACCTCTCTGAGGGTGGGGAGTGGTATATTAGGAGATTTGAGAAACAATCTCTCTATTGTGAAGATTAAAGAGAAAAGTGGTTTTCCTCATCATGAGAAGGAGATTATTCAAGGTTTAGGAATTATTGTAAAGAAAGCCTCTCTGGTGAAGGAGGTGGGTAGAAGAAGTGCTAAATGGGCTAGGCCAATTGAAGGATGGATGAAATTAAATTTTCATGGAGCTGCTAAAGGGAGTAATGGGTTAGCAACAGTTAGGGGTATTATTAGGAATGATGTGGGTGATCTAGTTTTAGCTTATGCTTAACCTATTGGAAATAAGTCAAATAACTATGCTGAAGCTTATGCCCTTTTGATAGGGTTGCAATGGGCTATCTCTATGAAAATTAAGGAAATTTGGGTGGAGGGGGATTGTTTATGCATTATAAATATGATGAAGAGCCTAGCTAAACATCATATAAATATAGATTCTATTATAAGGGATGCAAAGTCCATGGTTATTAATTTTGATGTTATTCTTTTTAAACATCTATTTTGGGAAGCTAACATATGTGCAAACACATTGGCTAATTTTGATGGTCAGATTCATAATGGAAGATGGTGGCGGGATGAGGTGGAGCTGCCCCAAAGTACAAAGAACGTGATTTATGCTAAAAGATAGATCTGAGTGTGAGAATAGGATTTTTGGCATCTAGGTAAATATTTGACATTGGGTGAAACCAATCGATCAAATCATTATCTAGTTTATGTTGGGTTGGAGTAATTATTTAATTTTACAGATCAAGTTTTTTCATAGTTTTTTTCATATTTGGTTTAGTGGTCTGATAGTGATGAGTGAAGGTAGGGTTAGGGTGGAGCCTTGCTCATTGATGTTTTTAGAAAGGGACTCATTTATTTGGGATATTTTCAAAAAGGGGGTATTTCTTATTTTATTTAGAATCTGAGGGGTAATGATGATATTATTTCATGAGATTTTTCTTTGGCATGGGATAATGTTTGGTTTCTATGAGGGGGGTGATATTTTTGTTCTTTGAGGAGCTTATTGGTAGTGTGACCAAGATGGACTGTGGGGGAAGTAAAGTTTTCAAAGACAGGTATCGAATTCAAGAAGAAGTGCATGTTTTTCATCAAAGTGATGAAAATATTTGTTCATTAGAGGACGATATTAATCAGAAATATTTGTTGGGGAGGTGGGTGGAAGTCTATTTTTACATCATGAAGTACATAACCTTGGATGAGAGGTATAGGAAGTTGCATTTGCAACACTTAATACTCTTGAATCATTTTTGAAGAAATAAAAGGATGAGTATCCCCTTTTATTTGTTTAATTTGTTAAGTTTGTTGGTTAAAAATTACAAAGAGGAGAAAACAGAGCTCCTTATACATCAAGGGCTTATTTTGTTGTTGGTTAAATCAGGTAAACTGATTTTTCATCCTAGGGGGGTTGGTACCCATTTGGAGAATGATTGGGAAGATCATATTTCTCTTGTTGATTAAACTAGGCTTCTGAAAATGAAGGAGAGAGTGGCTAAGGAGTTGGATGTGGTGATAGCCTTAAAAAACCTTACTCGGGAAGTGGACGAGGAAGGCCAAGGGGAAAATAATACCATTTTTAGTTTCCTTGCTAGTAAGATGGAGGCCCTTGAGGACACGGTTACTCAAGTCAAGGCCTAGAACTAGAATCTATTGCGGGGTCTACAAAGAACAAATGCTGAGGTGAAATTTTTAGAGAATAGGGTTGAGATCCTTCAGGGTATGGTGGTGGGGGAAAAAGGTAAAAAGAGGCAGATGGTTATCAGTTCCTCTGATGATGATGATTTTCATGAGGGTGACACTGGTCCTAGTTCATAGACTAGGGCCGGGGTTGTTTAAGTACTTTTTCTAATCTTATGCTGACCGATCTTTTCTGTTGCTGGTTTTTTAATTTTGTTAAATTGTTTATGGGTCAATGTTTTGTTGACTCTAGTTTTTTTTTGCTGGGTTTTTTTTGATAGATACTTTTGTTTTATATGGACATTCATTGTAATATCCTCTTTTAATGGGCCCTTGGAGCCTCTTTTCCAACTATTATCTATAAAATAAAAGTAAAAAATAACATAAATTCAATTCGTGATTGACCCCCAAACAACATGTTGATAAAAAATCACAATAAGAAATAATCTAATCAAATAAGAGACTACCAAAAAATTTGTATGCATATATGTTTTTTTTTATAACATACTATTTTTTATTAAAAGTGCATTTCTATATTGATATAATCATGAAAAGTACATTTCAGATTCACATCAAAAAATGGGTGGATAAGACACCCCAGAAGACATCACACCTAGCACAAGTGCCACTGGAACCAAGTCCAGATGAAAATATTACAAAAATTCACAAGCGTGACACATTAAGAAGCAAGAGAAAACATGGTGGCCATAGGAGGGGGAGAAGAAGGCAACCTTTGTGGAACATCTCTCCAACCTGTCGTAGGGGGTCGAGAGAGGTTGACACATGATCCTAACCATCATCATTCTCGAGGACCAAAACATTCTATCGGTAAGGAGATATTTCCAAATTTGGGTGTGGAAAATTTTCTGGGGGAGGAGCACCTCTTCTAAAACCAGAAGCATGATGATAATAAGGATAACCAGAGCCACTACCACTTCTTTAGCTGAGGGGAGGATCCCCCTAGTCGGATTTTCCACCATCGTGAGTGTAGGGAAAATCCCCCCACCTATCGCCACTTCTGAGTAACCGGAAAACAACACCATCGTGAGAAAAATGTCACTAAAGGGGAGAGGATATGCACCATATCCAGGAGCATTGTCACTGCCAGGTGCTTTGTTGATGAGGCGGAGAGTGACACCAAGGTAGTGAATGATGGCGTAGTGACAACGGACCTTATTGACCACACATGGGGGAACTTCCCTAATGGGCAAGAATATCCTGCAAATGCTCCACCTCCAAGTAGAATTTCTCCAGCTGGACCAAGACCTAAAGCAAGACATGGGAAATAATTCCAGCTTTAGTAGACAAAAAAAAATCCATGCTAAGAATAGTTTGATTAAAATAGAATCATTTCTAATCTTCCAAATTTGAAAAATAATTTCTACATGAAATATTTTCCAAAACTTGTTGTATTTTGCAGGAAGGAAGGTCGAGTCCCCTAGCAAGACAATTTTCTAGGTGAAAGGGTTGTAAGAGGGAGTGACCACTTGTAGGATGATTGTACGAGAGGAAATTACCAAAACAAATGAATAATAGACTCAATTTTTTTACAAAAAGGACACAAAGGGTTTAAAAGCCCCAAATGTTGTTCAGATGTTTTCCAACAAGAAATCCCTGATATAAAATGCTCCAAAGAAAATGAGCCCTTTTAGCTTCAATGTGTGCCTTCTAAATGAGATCAAACCAACAATTCCAAACATTGTGTGGGGACTTTTCGTAAGTAATTGTTCAAATTTTCATAAAGAAAATGGGCATGCACCAAGAGCTGATAACCAAGTCACGGTTTATACTAAATAAATGGTGTCGCCATAGGCCAATGCCAATCACGCCGCATTTGGATAGGAGAAGAGACTCCAATATTATGGAGCATTTCATCAGGTATGGAATTCTAAATTTCCTGAATAGATTATTTATCCCCATTATTGAGATTAAATTTACCTTTGATAATAACCTAGGGTTTTCAATAATGGGTAGCCTTATAAAAAAAAATCACAAATCAACTTGATGTCATGCTTAAAGAGCCTAAGACTTTTACTCCATGACACCATAACAAAAGGAACAATGTGAAATTTAATAACAGGAGATCACCATAAGGAATATGAATCTATAGATAGCCCCATTCTAAAACCATCTTCAACCCATATGAGATGGATCTAACCATCTCCCATGCCTTCCAGATACTCTGCAAAATAAAATTTCCTCCAATTTTAACTAGCACAGGAAAGAGTAACATAATTTGTAATCCCAAATTCTTCCAAGATTATTTGCCAAAAGGAGTTCCTTGACAAATGAAGCGATGAAGCAATATTTTTGTTAGGTTAAGGAGCTGAATTTCTTCACAAAGGCATGCATTTGAGGTTTACTAGTTTACACTGTAACCGACATCGGTCAGGGAACTGGCATCGGTTACATGTGCATTTATGTTTTTATTTTAGACGTGGGATTTGATCCGACGGTTGATTGTAAAGGTGATATAAAGGTTGTAATTGCATGCAAAGGTGCCCTAATTTTGTATAAGCTTATATAAGCTAAAAAATAGGGTTAGAAAATAAGGATAAAGGAAGAATGTTAATTCTCCTTGGTTGAAGATGAAGAAGAAGAAAAAGAAGAAAAAGGTTGTATAAAGATAGAGCTTCTATGGAGAGAAGCTATACAGAAGGAAATAGTAGGTACATTTGAACGATGAGAAGAGTTTTATGTATTCTACTGTATTTCCTTTGTATTATCTTGTCTCAATGTAATGTCTTACATAGTATGTAAAGAACATAGTCTTTCATCTTGTAGATCCACAAGTTTTTGTGAGATCTTATATTGTAGATCCATGAGATCATGTTGTATTGTTGGCCCATATGAGATCTAGTATTGTAGCTTGTTGGAGAACTTTTGGGTATAGATAGTATCCAAATATTGTATAGGAGGTTGTCTTCTTGTTTGCACAATGGAAGAAACAGACATGGAGGAGAGACTTCCTTCTTGGTGTAGAGTTGTGGTTACACATTGGTAGACCCATGTGAGAGGTCTTGTTTGTAGATTCACAGGAGAGCTTGGTTACACAATGGGAGATGTAGTAGTTCCTAGTTATGTGATATCTCTGGTGGTGTTTTGGAGGCACAATTGTAGTGCACTCATGTAGATCCGTTTAGAGATCTAGAGGAGGAGATACTCTTGGAAAGAACTGTTATACTATTGTATGAAGAGTTGGTTTTTACTTTTTTTTATTATATATTGAGATCTCTATCTTAGTTTGACATAGCCCACATTGGTTGAACCATGGTACATGTTGTGTTATGTGTGTGTACTTTGTTTTGATTTGTATTTTCTAGTTTATACTTTCACTACTATAGATTTTGGGGAATTGTATAGATCCGTATTTGCATGATTTGGTTTGTTATTGAATCATAGAACTATTCCACAGTCCCTAATTCCAAACAATTTTTCAAGCCTCAGAGCTTTCTAAACCCCTAATGATCCATTTGATACTTAGGGAAATGTCTTGCATCCGAATGTCAATAAGCCCTAAGCCCCCAACATCTTTCGAAGTACAACAAATATCCCAAGCCACTCTGTGAAAACCTTTGTTCCCATTGGTGTTGGCCCATAAAAAATCTCTAAGTAATTTCTCCAGGTTGGCATATGAAGCCTTAGAAGGTGTCCAATAGGAGGACTAATACACATGAGTGGCAACTAACACCTTGGAACAAACCTGAAATTTACCAGCAAGAGAGAGGGGTTCCGTAATCCAATAAGTAATCTTTCTCTTAACTCATTGAACAACATATGACCAAAGAGTATCAGGAGTAGCTTGAAAGGAAAAATGAATGCTAAGGAACTTAAATGTAACCCTAGGTTGAATCCACTACCAAGCGAATCCCTCCAGCCATGGAGGTTTGGGAACCATATATTTTCTATAGCATTGAGTTTTCTTCAATTAGATGGAAGACCCTAAAGCTAAGAAAAAAATATCTAGACAATGGAAAGGATTATTAACATAATCTTCATTATCTTCAAGAGTTAAAAAGGAATCATCATAAAAGTGACCATTACTAAGTTGTTATTTATAATTGGGAAGAGAAATTCCCTTGAATAAACCTTGAGAAGAACACGTGGTAAGAAGGTAGTTGAAACCCTCAGCTGCAAGCACATAAAGTGTCGGTGCTAAGGGGAATCCTTGCAAAATGGACATGTGAAGATCAAACATATCAGACTAAACTCCATTAATGGTGATCTGAGAAGGAACATCCTAGAATAACATATTAATAAAGTGGATGAATCTAGGGCCAAACCCAAGAGCTTGAAGCATGAAAATGATAAAATTTTGTTCAATCCTATCATAAGATTTTTTAAAGTCAAGTTTTATGAAGAGAACCTTTTGATTAGACAATTTGGCCCACTCCATACCTTCCCAAACAACAATGATGTTATCTAGAATGAATATTCTCTTAATGAAACCATTTTATTTGCTAGGAAAAATGATAGGAAAGAGATTATGGATCTTGAAATCCAAGTCCTTGGTTATGATCTTGTATGAAACATTTATAAGAGTAATCAGTCTCCAATTGGTAATAAGTTCATGATCTACAGAATTAGGAATGAATTTAATATTACCTTGATTGATCAAATAACCAAGAGATTTAGTCTCCATTGCTTCACAATAAACATGATGAAGGTCAGGATCAACTATATCCAAAAATGGCTGATAAATATCACACGGAAATACACCAATAGTATGATCTTTATCTTACTTCATTTACATAATTGCTTCCTTAAGATCATCAAAAAAAAATTATTGATCACATGAAACCCTCTGGGCCTTAGTAATCTTACAAGGAATCTCCTAGAGATATTGCATCAAGGGAGCATCCCTCTCTAGAGTGTATGGCTGAGCAACAAAGACACCATGATAATGGTGGAAAAAGGTCTACAGGACATCTAAAAGGTCTGTAACACAAACTGATGCACCACTGATAGCTTGGATTGAACTAGAGGCATGATGAGGCCTAAGGAATGCTAAAAATTCTCTAGTCACCCTGTCACTAATCTTGAGCCAATGTAGCTAAGATTGTATTTGGTCCCCACGAGCCTGGTAAACTTCTTTCATCCTAATTGTGTGTTGCCAAAGTACCACCTTGATCTAGAAGTGAGTATTAAGAGGTGAGTGGTCAAGGGCCCTCGAGCTTCTGACATACTCCCAAGTAGAGGCCTTGTTAGCCCTTCTTTGGGATAAGGAAACCTACCGACCATATATACAGAGAAAAGTTATAGTTCTGACAATGGCCTCCTACCACCAATAAATCCACCCATACAGACTTAAAGGGTTCTCAACCAAGTTCCAAATGTGAAAAATGTGCTCCATAGTTTTATTATGTTGAAGATGAGCAATGTTTAAATAGAACTTGGAGTTTTGAGGCTTAATGGGAGCTGAGAGCCATTCAATTTCAAAAAATATAGGTGAATGGCCAGAAAGAAAATCTCCTTCCCAAACAAAAACTGACCTATCAAATTTAGCAGTTAATGAGGGTTGTCAATCCTCACCATTAATAATGTCAATCCAAGGCTGGTGTCTGATGGTTGTATACATTAAGAGAAGAAGATATTTGGAAAACAACTCCTTTAAACACAAACCAAACTTGCATAAAATAAATCACACTTGCAGAAATAAACGCACACTTGCAGAAATAAAGTTTGCATGAAATAAATCACACTTGCATGAAGGAAATAAAACTTGTAGAAAATAAAAACACACTTGCATAAATTGAAATTGATGAATTGGAAATAAACATAATTAAAAAAAACACCTGTAGGTTCACAACATATTGAATTTTCACAATAAAAAGATAAAAACAATACAATAGAATGAATTACAGACAAATGAATAAACATAAACATAAATACACAGATCCATCTTCCCTTAAATGAGTGGGAAACTCATTCCTTGGAAGAGGATTTAAATCATACTTATGAGATTTTAATACTACATAATATTTGAGAGGAAGTAATAGATATTTATTTCTTGGGAGAAAGATTTACATGTCTCATTGTGGAAGGTTGCATTTATAATTCATGCATCCAAAAAACTCCTTATTTTAGGAAATACAATCTGATCTTATCTTTATTCCAATCCTAACAACTAAGATCTCCATATCCACAAAATCTGGAGAGAGATATATTATTGCAGTCAAATCTTATCTTGCTTATTTTAGGAATATTTGCTCCCAAATATTCTCTTTACTTTTTGGTAACAAGAATCACAATGTTTTTATTCTCCTACATTATTGGAAGGAGGTTTTTCCTCATAAGATGATTTTTACTAAATACCTTTCCCGGATCTTCCATTTGACTTTGTTGTTTTTTATTGTGGAACTTTTAACGCTTATTTGATACACTTTTTCCTCGAAATACAGTTCACTAAAAGTTATATTTCTCATCATTGGTAAAACTTGTAGAAAATATGAATGAGGTTTTTGTTACATAAATTTATATGAACAAAAACATCTCTCATATTTTCCAGTTGACTTTTCTGTTTCTGTTTATGGAACTTTTAGTGCTCGTTTGATACACTTTTTCCTCGGACTGCAGCTCACTAAAAGTTAGATTTCTCTTCATTGATAAACTTGTAACAAATATGAGTGATTTTTTTGTTAAAAAAATTTCTATGAACGAAAACCTCTCTGATATTTTTTTTTTCACTTTTCTGTTTCTGTTTATGGAACTTTTAGTGTTCTTCTGATACACTTTTTACTCGGATTGCAGCTCACTGAAAGTTAGATTTATCTTCATTGGTAAAACCTATAGAAAATATGAATGAGTTTTATATTAAAAAATTATATGAAAAAAAACCTCTCTCATATTTCCCATTGGATTCTATGATTTTTCACAATTACTCAAAAATTTTCATTCCATTAATGCAGGTTTTAAAGCTGACATTACTCTATTGATACAGGTTTTGGAAATAACTCCAATGGTTCCGAAGCTAATGTTATTTTATTGATGTAGGTTCCAAAGCTAAATCCAATATTTCTGGAGCTAACGTTATAGGTTTCAGAGCTAACTCCAATAATTTTGGAGCTAACGTTGTAGGTTCTAGAGCTAACTTTGCAGGTTCCAGAGCTAACTAAATAAAATGGTTCTAGAGCTAACGTTCTAGGATATGGAGCTAACTCCAATGGTTCTGGAGCTAACGTTGTAGGGTTCAGAGCTAATTTTGCAGGTTCTGGAGCTAACTCTGCAGGTTCCAGAGCTAACTCTAATGGTTATGAAGCTAACTAAAACTACTATAACTTTTGCATGCGATCTCATATTGAGATGATTATTTGTTTGAAATTACATATTTTTTCTAGAGGAATCTGAATATGAAATCATACCTAGAATTTAAATAGATGGAAGGTAGTGGGGAAGAGTTTTTTAATTTGTTTGAGAGGGAAAGTGATGGAAGGGAAATCTCACCCAGATTAGAGGATCAGTTGGTAAATCTTAAGGAAGGAGAGATAGATGGGGACGATGTTCAAGAGGATAGGAGAACTCCCAAAAAATCTCTAGATTCATGGTCGAATAAAGTTAGAAATGGTGGATCAACCTTGAAAAACCAAAAGTTCTTTCTCCAAGCGATTAAGGAGGTTTTTGGAAGTACTCTAGAAATCCCTGACTTGATTCTGCAACATACTATTGAAAAGTTAAACAAATCATTGGTGAGGAAGCTGGTAGGTGGGAGACCCAATATCGATGTTGTTAGAAGATGGGATAAACTAAAGTGGATTCCAAAAGGTCACTTAGAGTTAAGTGATCTTTCTAATGGTTTTTTCCTTTTTAGGTTTAATACCTAAGAGGATATGCAGAAAGTCGTGGAAGAAGGACCTTGGTTTTGGGGAAAATTTGGTTGGTATCTTAGGAAGTGAGAACCTACTTTCAATCTGGAAAAGGAAAATTTGAACCATATTCCTGTTTGGATACACCTTCCTAACCTTCCTTTGGAATCTTGGCATGAATACATTGTCAAAGGCATAGCAAACTCCCTGGGTTATTTGGTCATAATTGATAATACTACTAGGAAAATGATTGGACTTATGTGTGCTCGTTTTTGTATTTATACAATAACAGATAAGGATATTCCCAATAGTATCAAACTAAAGTCACATCTAGGGATTTGGGAGTAAAATATTAAAATGGAAAGTTCCCCTACAAAATTCTCCAAGTGCAATGGTTGGGGTCATTCTTCCCAGAACTATAAGTTCAAGGTATCCAAAATTTATATTCCAGTGCCAGGAAATGAAGGTAAAGGGGAAAAAGGGAAAGGCCTAATGCAAAGTGCTGCTGATCATAGGAAATATTTCTCCAAAGAATCCGAAATTTTTTCTACTCCTTTGTGAATAAAGGAAAAGGCGGTTAACGAATCTCTAATTAAATCTACCACAGAAATGGATGAGAATGGTTTCACCCTGTTGGTCAACAAAAGGAAATCAAAATTTATGTCCTGGTCGGATTCTAAGGTAGGGGAAAAAATTGAAGAACATGTTAAGGATTTCATGAAGAGTAGGAAGATAGAGATGTTTTCCTCAAGAGAGAATGAGGAATCTCTCAAGGAACCGGCTAAGATTGAACAATATTTAAAGGAAGATGGGAAGTTGGGGGAATTTGTGTTAGAGGAAATTGTTAAGGAACAGAGTAAGGGGGAAGAAACAATAGGGCAGAAGGTAAGTCTATATTCCCATGTGAGTGAGGGGATGACAAGGAGAAATGCTAGTAACCTCTCCATGGAGGAAGTTGTGAATGTTAATATGTCCCTAATCAAGATAATGGAAGAGAAGAAAGAAGAAATAATGATGGGAAACAAAGGAATCTCTAGGGAAAAAACCCCCTCAGGAAAAAGAAAAGTGGATTCAAAAGGAAAAAAGGGGGAATCATCAATATCCTCCCCTCTTAAATCTCAGTAGATTGAGAATCCTATAAATGTGGAAGTTGTTAGTAGTAAACAAGGTAGGCCTAGAGAATTTGAATCAAGGAAAAAAATACCCAAAAGGATATAGATTCAGGGAAACAGATGTATTTAGACCAAAAGGTCTTTAAGAAAAATAAACCCAATCTGTGGAAATGAATTGCATCTCATGAAATGGTAGAGGGATCAATAGCCCTATGCAATGGAGGATTCTCAAAGACATGATTGAAAGATGTTAGGAAATAAGGGATAAAATATGTGTAATAATCCCTCACATAATCACAACAATAGAAACTAATATGTAGAAATTATTACAAATCTCAAATAAAAGTGCAGAATAAAATAACACAACACAAAGAGACAATATTTAACGTGGTTCACCCAATTTGGGCTACGTTCACCAATAATCACTTGCTTAGATTTTATTACAAGCCACCGCTCTCTCAATACAATACCTAGATCTGTTTGGAGCTATGCTTAACAAACTCTACAGAATTCACACCCGAATTCAAAACACATTTGCAATGTTACATTATCCTTACCATATGCACAAAACCATATAAATAGACAACTACTTAAGTAGTTTTAAAAAACCATGGGCCAAAACCATCCCATAAACCTATGGGTCAAAAATCCCGCCCATTTGAGAAAAGCACATTTTAAGGCCAAAACATTTTTTGGGGGCTGTGCCCTTGAACCCCTACAAGACAACTGTGGAAAGTGTATAGTACTCTTAGTGTATAGTCTTCAACACTTCCTCACATGAAAACAGGCTCCACAACCTAAAAATATCCCACTTGGAGACTAGTTTTCCTCTGAGCAAGCTTCTCAACCCTTCACTAGTTTCCGTGAAGACCAACCAAATCTGAACATAGCTTCAATTTTTCTCTTATGACCACCTTGTTCATCATGTCTATAGGATTTTGACTGGTATGAATCTTCTCCAGGTTCAACTTCTCTTCCTCCAAAGTTGTCCTGATGAAATGGTACCTTAACTGTATATGGTTCATCCTAGAGGGGAAAGCAAAGTTCTTAGCTAGGTGTATAGCACTTTAACTATCACTATGTAGCTTTCCTTCCTCTTTCTTATGCCCCAATTCCTCAAGAAATTGTTGTAACGAAATCATTTCTTTTCTTACCTTTGTGGCAGTAACATACTCAGCTTCTGTGGTTGACAAAGCCACCAGCTTCTATAGTCATGAAATCCAACTCATTTTTGTCCCACCTACAATGTAAACATAACCTAACATTCTCCTCTTACTGTCTACATCTCCAGCCATATCTAAATCTACATAACCATAAAAAGTGGTGTCTGATCCACTGTATCACAAAACTATCCCCATTGTCCCTCTCAAATACCGAAGGATCCACTTTACTGCCTGCCAGTGATCTCTTCCTAGATCACTCATAAATCTACTCACCGATCCCACTGCATAGGTAATATCAGGCCTAGTGCACACCATGGTATACATCAAACTACCAACTGCTGATGAGTAAGGTACCTTGGACATCTGATTTCTCTCCTACTCTATCTTGGGACATGGCTCCTTTGATAACTTGAAATGGCTTGCCAAAGGAGTCCCTAATCAGTTTAGCATCTTGCATATTAAACCTCTCCAATACCTTCTTAATGTACTCTTCCTGAGATAAAGTCATCTTCCGTTCCTTTCCTATCTCGAGATATCCTCATACCAAGTATTTTTTTGGCTGCCCCCAAAATTCTTCATAGCAAAGGATTCACTTAGCTACTTCTTGAGTACTTTTATTTCCTACATGTTTTTACCTACAACCAACATGTCATCCACATACATACACAAGATAATATAACTGTCAATACTCAAATTTCTTTGTATACATGTAATGGTCAGAATGACATCTAATATAACCTTTCCTCTGTCATAAAGATATTAAATTTATTATACCATTGACGTGGAGCTTGTTTCAAGCCATACAATATCTTCTTCAGTTTGCACACCATCTCCTCTTTACCTTTGACCTCATAGCCCTATGGTTACTGCATATATAGTTTCTCCCTCTAATTCACCATGGAGAAATACAGTCTTTACATCAAGCTATTCTAAGTGCAAGTCTTCTGCTACAGCTATTCGTAGAACAGTTCTAATAGAAGTCATTTTTACTTACGGGAGAAAAAATCTCATCAAAATCTATACCTTTTTTCTGTGCAAACCCCTTGACCACCAACCGGGCCTTGTATCTTTTCTTTCCTCCTTCCTCTTTGAATCTGAACACCCACTTGTTCTATAATGCTCTTTGGCCTTTGGGTAGCTTTACCAAATCCCATGAATGGTTCTCCATGAGATCCTTGATGCTCCTCATCCATGGCTTGCTCCCACTTCTTCTTGTCATCTACCTGTATTACTTCATCAAAGATATCTCTGGCTCTTCACTATCAGTGAGTAATAAATAATAAAGAGAAGGAGAAAAACAGTTCAGGCTCTCTTCATTACCCTAGAAGACCTCCTATAATATAGGAGTTTGGGGTTATTATTCAGGAGGTTTCTAAAATGATTCATGTGTGACTTTCCCATCTGGAAGATCTTCTACCACTGCATATTATTTCTTGGATTCTTCCCTATTTTCCTGGAATTACTGCGTATACATGACTTTCTCATTAAATACCACATCCCTAGATCGAATGATTTTCTTGTCCTTAATACTCCGACATTTATAACCATATTCATCACCACCATAGCCAATGAAAGTACAATTTTCTAATTTACCCTCTAGCTTGGTCCTATCATCCTTGTCTATATGGACAAATACCTCACATCCAAAGACTCTAAGAAATGAATAATCAACTTTCTTACCATACCAAGCCTCCTTAGGTATACCTCCATCCAAGGCACTTGAGGGTCCTCTGTTTATCAAGTACACATCTGTGCTCACTGCTTCTGCCCAAAAAGAAAGAGGAAGTCATGCATGTAACCTCATGCTCCTAGCATGTTCCATTAATGTTTTGTTCATCCTTTCTGACACCCCATTCTGCTGCGGAGTTCCTAGAACTGTCTTTTTCCTACGGGTTCCAATCTTAAAACAGTAATCATCAAATTCATTCCTGCAATACTCTCCTCCATTATCTGACTTGAGACATTTTAGCTTAAGACACTGTTTCATAATCTACCAAGGATTTCCATTTAACAAAATTGTCAAATACATCAGATTTGTTTCTAATACAATAAACCCAAACTTTCCTTGTTGCATCATCAATAAAAGTAACATAATTAACTTGAACCCCCAAGAGATGATACCTGAGCCAGCCCCCACACATCAGAATAGCACCAACTCTAACTTACTCTATTTCTTTGTAGGTCCTACCTTGAGAAACCTTATTCACTTCTATTTCCAATATATGCAGTCCTCATAGAACTCCAAACTTGTTTCTGTATATCCAATGAAAATCCTTCTTTATGATCTCAATGCCCTTATGGATCATATGACTGAGCCTATAGTGCCACAATGTTGTATCTACTTCTGAAGCCACAAGATTATAAACATTAGTGCTATAAGTGGTTAAATACAAGGTTCCAACCTTCTTACCTCTTGCCACCACAAGAGAACCCTTGGTAACCTTCCAAGATTCCACTGTAAATATCATAGTACAACCATCACTTCCCAACTACCCTACCGATATCAAATTGTCATATTAATGTAGGCACATGTCTTACATCCTTCAATAGCCAAGTCTTCCCATTTTACATCTTAACCTAAACAGAACCTTTTCTAACTATGCTGGCAAAGCTCATCATCACCAAGAAAAACATGCCCAAAATCTCCTTGAACATAATCAACAAAATAATGCCTATATGGAGAAGTATGGAAAGAAGCCCCCGAATCTAAAAACCAAGATTCCATAATATTGTGTAAAGAAAGAATCAAAGCATCCTGACATACATTACTCATTGCCACATTTGCCTCCTTGTTTTCTTCCTGTTATTTCTTCTTGTCCTGAAGCTTCCAACAGTCCTTCTTTGCATGCCTAGACTTTCCACAATGCCAGCATACTATCTTTCTTTTGGATTTTGACCTTTTCCAATCCTTTGATTTTCCACGGCTTCCTCTATTATTCTATCTCCCTCTAGTTTCCACTATCAAAGCATTCCCTGAAGTAGAAGATTCACCAGAGATTTTTCTTCACATTTCCTCACTTAGAATCACCCCTACAACATCCTCAAACTTCAACTTTGAGTTAGCTAGAATTGAGTTGCTTATCACCATTACCAGGCTATTCCAACTCTTAGGTAAATAGCACAGAACTAATAAATCCCTAACTTCTTCATAAAATTCTATTGTAACCGAAGCTATCATATTTACAACCGTATTAAAATAATTTAAATGATCTGCTACTGAACCATTCTCAGACATTTTCATATTAAACAACTTTTTCATTAAAAATATCTTATTAGAGGCAGAGGGTTTTTCATACAACTTCCTTAATGCATCCATCAGTTCTTTTGTAGTATTTTCCTTTGAAACATTAAATAATACCAAAGATGCAAGACACAACTAGATTATCCCAAATGCCTTCCTATCCAACAAATCCCATTCTGTATCCATCATGCTCAAGGGTTTGTTCACCTTCTCAAACATCGGTATATAAATATCCTTCTGATAAAGGTAATCCTCCATCTACATCTTCCAACGAATAAAATTCCTATTGAATTTATCAACCCTATATCTTCCATCATCTGCCATATCTCCCACTCAAGATGAAAATTTCCCTGTGATTCAACACTTCAAGGCTCTGATACCAATTGTTAGAAAATAAGGCATAAAATATGTAGAATAATCCCTCACAGAATTACAACAGTAGAAAATAATATGCATAAATTATTACAGATCTCAAATAAAATAAAACAACACAAAGAGATAGTATTTAACGTGGTTCACCTAATTTAGGCTACATCCACCAAGAATCACTTGCTCAGATTTTATTACAAGCCACCGCTCTCTCAATACAATACCCAGATCTGTTTGGAGCTATGCTCAAAAAACTCTACAGAATTCACACCCGAATTCAAAACACATCTGCAATGTTACATTATCCCTACCATATGCATAAAACCATGTAAATAGACAACTGCTTAAGTAGTTTTACAAAACCATGGGCCAAAACCATCCCATAAACCTATGGGTCAAAAATCCTACCCATATGAGAAAATCATGTTTCCCCGTATATCAGGCACGTTTTAAGGCCAAAAAAAATTCATTGGCTGCGCCCCCAAACCCTGGCAAGGCAACTATGGAAAGTGTACATTACTCTTAGTGTACTGTCTTCAACACTTACATGAAAATAGGCTCCACAACCTAACAAAAGACATAAAATTAATGTGTTAGCTATACAAGAAACTAAAATGAAAGAAGACATTTTTTAAGTTCTTGCAAGCCTTTTTGGAATAATTCTAAAGTTTTTGTTGTTAGTTCAAAAGGATCCTCTGGAGGTTTAGCTGGGGTGTGGAATCTAACCCGCTATGAAGGAAATATTTTGGTCAAAATGTATAATCATTTGGCGGTGATGATGAGAGATCTTGAAAACATAAATATATGGGTTTTATCTAACATTTATGCTCCTAGCCTTCATAAAGAAAGGAAAAATATTTGACATCACCTTCTTTCGTTTAATCATTCCATCAAAGGTTCAAGATGGATTTCCATGGGGGATTTCAATACCCCTCAGACTCCGAGGGGAAAAAAAGGTGGATCTAAGGAGTTTACAGTAGGCATGGAGGATTTTAATTAATTTATTACTTCCTCACAACTCCGTGATATTGATCTTAAAGGTAGTAGTTTCACTTAGTCTAATAGAAGAGTTGGACCCCAACATATTTAAGTAATATTAGATAGGGTTTTAGTCTCAGAGGAGTGGTTAATCAAGGATATCTCTCTTTTCTCTCTTCCTTAAATAAGGTCTGATCACAACCCTATTCTCTTACAAATCAAGATCCCATCTAGAAGAAAAACTCCCTTCAATTTTGAGAAGATGTGGCTCCAGAATGAGGAATTGTATGCCCTCAATAATGACTAGTGGAAACTGAAGGTTAAAGAAACAACAATGTATAGACTTTCTAAAAAAATCCTGAAGGTTAAAGAAACAGCAATGTATAGACTTTCTAAAAAATGCTTTGGAATAAAAAATGATTTGAGGTTAAAGTTCACCTCAAATCCTGGAATAAAAAATGCTTTGGAATATTTTTCAGAAGAAAACGAAAATCAGAGCTAAACTACGGAATGTTCAAAGATAGGAAAAGAGTTGGGATTCTGAGATGGATATAGAGGACCATGAAAAGGAATGTTCCCCCCTGGTGGAATACCATAACATCTTTGGTAAAGAGGAAATCTTCTGGAGACAAAAATTTCGAATTACATGGCTAAAGGAAGGGGATAAAAATACAATATTCTTTCACTTTTCTACTTTAAAATGTAGAAGCTTCAACAGAATTAATAGAATTAGAAAAGAAGAAATAAGTAAAGAGGCTATCTCCTTTTTCTAAAACTTGTTGACTAATAATTGTGATCCAAATTTGAATAAAGAGAAAGACTTTTTAAAGTGCATTCCTCCTTTGGTTTCAGATGAAGATAATTTGATGCTTTCAGTGATCCCTTCAATGGAGGAAGTGTAATTCATAGTAAAACACCTCAATCCTGATAAGGCTCTTAGGTCGGATGGTTTCCAAGCCTTCTTCTTTCAACACTTCTAGGACATAATTAAAAAAGATGTCTTTGAGGCTGTGAAGGAATTTTTCAGATAGAAAGTTATGCTAAAAGACATGAATTGTACCTTTCTAACTTTGGCTCTGAAATGTGGTAATGCCATGGAATTAAGAGATTTCATACCTATAATTCTCTGCAATACATCCTATAAAATCTGCACAAAAGTTTTGGCTCTCCGTCTGCAACTATTACTCCCCTATATAATTTATGATCAACAAGGGGATTTTGTCATTGAATGCCAAATCTAGGATGGGATCATTACAATCAAAGAGACTATTCACTCAGCTAAGCTTAGTAAGAAGGCTGCATTGTTTTTAAAACTAGATATGGCCAAAGCTTATGACAGGGTCTCATGGTGCTTTCTTGATAAAATCCTTGACAGGTTTGGATTTGATGTATCCTTTAGGAATCTAGTTAACGCATGTATCTCTAATGTCTAGTTTTCAATTCTCATTAATGGGTCCCCCTTTGGTTTTTTTCCTATCTCTCAAGGTCTGAGGTAAGGGGATCCCATTTCCCCTTTCTTCTTCATTATTATGACAGAAGCTTTAAGTAGAAGATTAAATGTTGAAACTTGAATTGGATTCATCAAAGGGATTTCCCTGGAAAGGGAGATAGAAACAATGTCACACCAGCATTTTTTTTATGACACTTTCTTGGTGGGGGAAGCTTTTGTCCCTGAAGCTAAGAAAATAAAATATCTCCTAGATGACTATATGGAAGTTTTGGGACAGATGGTAAACTTCAGAAAAAACACTCTCTTCTTCCTTAACACCATGGACATTTATTGTAAGAAGATATCTAAAATTATGGAATGTGACTATAAATCTTTCCCTACCTTTTATTTAGGAATCCCTCTTGGGGACAAGATACCTTCTTGTTCGGAATGAAATTTCTTAATTGAAATGTTTGAAAGAAAACTTTCTGGATGGAAATCCAATGTGTTATCCTAGGATGACAAGATTACCCTTCTCATTAGTTCTCTTCAGAGTCTCCCAGTATATGTCATGTCCCTCTATAAACTTCCTCAAGGTGTTGGGGAAAAACTGGAAAAAATTCAATTTTTTTTTTTATGGAGTGGCACTGAAAGAAAAAAAGAATCCCGTTAGTGGCCTGGGAAAGAGTTTGTAAACCCAAAAAGATAGGGGAACTTGGTCTTAGAGACCGGACTAAAATGAATAAATCCCTTCTTGCAAAAATTGGGTGGAGGTTAACTAAAGAAAATGGAGTTTGGACCAGAATTCTAAAGAAAAAATATTGGATGGATGTTAATGACAATAGATGGATTTCTAAACAGGCATCTTTCAATGGTTCATGCATATGGAAAGCTATTAACTGGGAAAAAGAAATTGTGGATAGGGGTAGTAGGTGGAAAATAGGAAAAGGAAATGAGATAAGCTTCTGGAAAGATAAATGGGTTGGGAATTTTGTCCTTAAAGACCAATTCCCCCAAATTTCTAGTCAGCTTGAAGATAAATATGGGGAAAAAATCAATAACTATATGGCTGATGAAGATAGGTTTTAGACATGAAAACTCATGGAATTGGACAGACATGAACTCAATTAACACTTGAGTAGGCTCAATGATTTTCTAAAAAAGTATGTATCTTCTAACAACAAGGACCAAGATAGAATAGTCTGGGACAAAGAACATGGTGGTAATTTATCTGTCAAATCTACCTACTCCCTTTTTTTAGGGAGAAACTAGAAAAGAAGATTTAAATTTTGGTAAGATATGGAACAAGAACATAAATTCTAAGGTTAATGTTTTCAGTTGGCTTTCAGTAATAAATAAAATTCTTACTACTAATAATCTTGCTAAAAGAGGATTCCAAATGGCCAAAAAATGTGTTCTTTGTGAAGTGAATATGGAAATTGTAAATCATATATTCTTGGAATGTCCTTTTGCACATCTAATGCTTTCTTCTATTCTAGGATGCTTCTTGATTTACTGGGAAATCTCTAAAGGGATCAAGGATGCGTGGAATCAATGGAACTATCCCTTCTTCAGTCAAGGGATAAAAAATATCGAGGTCATGAGTTTGGGTCACCTCTGGTGGGAATTATGGACATAAAGAAATAGAAATATCTTCAAAAACAAGAAACATTCCACTAGATTGACTATAAATAAACTTGTACAGATTGTTAGAAACAATTTTTCTATCCTAAGGAAAAATGAAATGGAAATTCTTAACAATGAACAACACTTCTTTAAGAATTGGAACATTATAGGTGACCCCAAACCCAAAAGAAGTAATCCTCATGTGGGTATTAAGTGGAATACACATAGGGAAGGTTTCTTTAAACTCAAATTTGATGGGGAAACGAAAGGTAATCCTGGGAAAGCAGGGGGAGGAGGTGTCCTTTCTGATTCTCAAGGAATATTTCTTCTTGCCTACTTCTTCAACCTGGGCTTTCAATCTAACAATGTTGTAGAGGTAGATGCGATGTTCTGGGGGTGAATTTATCCAAGGAGAAAGGCTTAAAACACCTTGAAGTGGAAGGGGACTCTTTATATATCATATCATGTTTGAAAGGAAAATCTCAACCTTCTATTTATGTTGATGACTTCATTAATAAAACTAAGCTTTTATTATCCTCTTTGGAGGTTATATCCTTTCAACATGTGTATCATGAAGGAAACACTCTAGCTTATTATTTGGCCAATATGGGGGTGAACGCAAGGGGTCTTAAGGTGGTAGAGGATCCTAATAAGATGCAAGCCAAATTTAATGAAATCATAAAAAAGGAAGGTATAACTAATAATAATCCTACAAATGAGGAGGCAATAATTCTTCAAACTTGTGACATCTCTTTCTCATGATTCCCGAACTCATGTAAAATATCCTTTCTAATCCTCGTAGGGGTAGGTTGAATCATATTGATTTCTGGAAGTGGGATGATAAGTTGGGGAAGTTAACCATTCACAGAACAAAAATAAGAACATGTTTAGAAGCATGGGGGGTGACTTAGTGAGAACTGAACCTAGCAAGAGGTAGGAAATATCCAAAGAAGTTGAGATCCTACTTGAAAAGGTGGGTATGTTACCCTTCTTCAACATCTTTGATGGATATGGAAATAAGGCCATGTTTGGGTCAGTAACTTCTCCTTTACCATTACCCCCAAGCTTATTGCCAAATTTTTGGTTTAGCTCTGGAAGGAAAATGCATCTACAAACCTAAGTCAGACTACAACCTAGATATTGAATGCTTTATGCAAGGTAAGGGGGCACCTATCTCTCTCCATAATGGTTATGCTTAGGGAATTTTTCCCCCTCCTTTTGATGAAATTGCTTAGTTTTTTATGTCCTAAATTACCTTAGAAGGGCGATACAAAGTGATATATGGATATCACTTTCCTATGCTGAACCATGTCCGTAATGCTAAGCCCTATAATTTTCATTTCTTCTTGTATACTTCCCTCATGAAATCTATTACCATGGTCGAGAAATGTACCTTCTCCTTACCTTTTCACCAAGGCCTCATCAAATCCCTTATTAGGCTAGGAACTCCCCTTTTGGGAAAAAATGAAAAATTTTGGGCTTCAACTATTAAATGTTCGGAGCCCAACGAGGAATTTTTTAGTGAGGATCTGTTTGGAAAACCAGTGGATAAAAGAACCAAATCCAACCTGATTCAAGGTGGCATCAAGAAATGAATCAGGGTAGAGGAGGCACCTAAGATGGTTGAGGAAGTTACTGAAGGGGATAATAGTGATGAGATAGAGAACAAGAAAGCTCTGAACACTTCTGAAGGAAAGAATTCTAAGAACTTGGAGAAGGCCATTGAAGGCCTGCATGCTTTTAAAACTACCCAAAATAAATTTTTTACCACCCTGGACTCTGTTGTCAAGTCACATGCTTTCATGCGGGAATTTGAGAATTGCAGGCTTGATACTAATATTAATAGACATAATATCAGTATGGTTTCCATGGATCTAAGGGAACTAACTAAAAAATTAGAAAAGTTATCTTCTTTGGTTCTTAGTGAACAACTCAACAATGCTAATGAAAGAATCCTAGAGATGGAAAAGGAAATGCTAAAGATGAAAGAAATCATTATTCAGATTCGTGAGGTCCATCTCCTCAATGTTAAAAGCACCATCCACCACCTCAAGCTATTAACAGAGATGATTCATTCTATGGAACTTGCAAAGGAAAAATAAAAATAAGGAAAACACCCCAAAGTGGAGATTCCTAAGCCTAACTACAAGTATTGGAAATATACTATTAACTCCCTTGTCAAAGAATGGAATGGTTGTATGAATACAGTGAGAGACCTGATAAAATAATGATGAAGAAAAATGGGATAATGGTTTTTTGTTGTTAGTTCTTATGTCTTTTTGTTGTTATTTATTTTACTACTTATCTGTTATTTAGAAACATTTACTTTTTGGTGGTTTCTATTAGTTGTTTGGTTCCTGATGCTTTAGGTTTTTGGTTGGGATTCAATGGTAATTCCTTGGCCTCTTTGTAATGATTTGGTAATAATTTTTATAGGGTAGGGTCCCCTCAACCCTTTTTTACTTCTAATAAAAAAATCATATTTGAGTTTATATTCTACTATTCATGATCAGTTCCATTTTCCCCAACACTAGCATTATCTTTCCTTTATGGCCTACATACACAAGACTTTGCATCTTTTCCCAAATAATAAATAGTATTAGTCAACAAAATAGATTAAAAAAAATATTTCTAAAGAATGAACAAGATATATATCCTATATTCTATCTTAAACAAACTATAAGTTCCAAGATTACATTTAAATCCACTTTCAAGGGTAACTTGGAAGGACAAAATAATGGTAATTTATGGCCAATTTATGACCTCATCAGCGGTGAATGAAAACACTTGCTGATCCTAGAGGAGTACTCAATCAAACCGATTAATAACTTTGTCTTGACCCTGTATAATATTAGACTACGTAAACCAAGTTACATCAGAGACATGTCTAAAACGGTGATTAGGATCAGAAATTCCAATATTTTTGCACATGTAAAACCATGCTTCATGATCCCCAACACACCACTGCATAGAAATTCAACCCACATTATCTTTAGAAAACTCCACCATGTTAAAATATCCACATAGGATCCAATGGGCATCGGGTAATTCATCAGTAAGCCACTTCCAAATTAGTGACCACTCAAAAACATCATTGGAAGCATAAATATCAGCAATACTAAAACTCTAATTATGGAAATAAAAAAGGGACCACATAACTTGATGCAAAGGGTCAGAACCCCAAGAAATAATAGATTGCTACAGAGAAGGAGAGAGGAGAGTAATAACACCCCCTTTCCCAAGCTCATGATTATAATGGTGATAAATGACACCTAACCAAATAGTATGGGTTGCTGACTGGAGAAGAAAACCAACAAGATTAACCTCTTGTAAACAAAGAATATGCATATGTCCAAATTTTTGACAATTTTCCCTAACCATGTATCTAAGAGTCAATTTAGTAAGTCCATACACATTCAAAGACAAAAATATCATTGATAACTATCAACATACATGCCATGTTCCTCCTCAAGGCCCTCTAATGTTGTGAATTGGTTCACAGAGATGGAAGAGCCAACTATTTTTTTTAAAAGAACATAATCACTCATTTGGATAGGATGCCTCTACGGAAGGACATACTCTTCATCCTCTAAAGGAGAAGGGATATGAGAATGCGTGTGCATGTAATTGTTGTTGGAAGTGTTAAAAATTTCCTCAAGAGGAGGCTGTGAATTCACTAGAGATGAAATAATTGAGGATGCCGTAAATGGGGAATGATGCAATGATGGGGTAACCATAGGCTATTTGTTAACTGAAGGATTCAGAGCTGAAGAAGACCCTCTTATGGGCTAGTAAAAATGCACCTAGGGTTTATAGTTTTCTTATTATGAACCACTATCCATCCCTCTCCAGAAGAAGAGGAAGGTTTAGAATTGACAGTTTTCTTCTCCATGATAGGCAGGGTAGAGGAAGTAATTAAGCAATAATCCCGAATCATATGGTCAGTGGAATGATAATGAAAACATGTTTTGGGCAAATTAATGTAAAGTATGCGTTGAGAGAAATGGGTGTCACCACCTGGACATCAATAGTTCCCTTGAGGTCCTTGGCTAAATCAACTTCCACACAGACCTGACATTGTGAGCGGGCAACATAAAAAAATATATTTCTAATGGTAGAAATAAATAACAATGGGTTTGATCAGATATTCCACAAAAATCTAAAGGGGTAGAGGAAGACCAGGGAACTCAATCCAAACAAGAATGTTAAGCTTAGCATGTTCAGAAACTAGAAAATACAGTGTCCAAGGTGAGAATATAACTAACGTGTTCCTAATAAACCAAGGGCCACAATTCAAAATGGATTTCTAGTACTCAGGGTTGGAAAAACAAAACAAAAAATACCCTTGATAAGGTTTTGGACACTTGTTATCCATTTTTACCCCTTGGTAAAAATGAAGAACTTGAGAAAAATGGGATTGGATAGTTGATGGAGCTTCAGTGATGAATCTATAATAAATACGGTAAATTTCATGGATTTTTAGCACTTGTAGTAATTTGATGGCATTTAACTCTCTATGGGATTCATAAGTCCATACCCAATGAAAGAATTGCAAAAAATGGTTAAATTGGCTTGGTGGCACTTTTCTACAATTTTTCTCACTCCCTAGATCTAAAAAATAAAAAGAAAGGTTTCAAAAATGAGATAGAGTTTAAAAAAATATCAATGAGTTCATGGGTGGGTCAGATGGTGAGTTGAAGTAATGCACCCCCAAATTTGCGCAAAACAAATAAAACAATTAGAGTATTGCGGTGAAATAGAATTACTTTACTTCCCTAAAGTTAAGTGTAGTAAAGCAATGTGAAAAAGCCACAGGTAAGGGGAGACAAAAGTAAAGTAATGTGATGAATTAGAATTACTTTACTTATTTTAAGTAAAGCAACATGGAAAATCCACAGAACTAAAGGGGGAGATAAAAGTAAAGTAATGTAGTGAATTAGAATTACTTTACTTATTTTAAGTAAAGCAGTATGAAAAAGCCACATAACTAAGGGGGGAAGTAAAAAAGTAAAGTAATGTATGGTGAATTAGAATTACTTTACTTTAAAAGGATTTTAAGTAAAGCAGTATGAAAAATCCACAGTAACTAAGGGGGAGTAAAAAGTAAAGTAATGCAGTGAATTAGAATTACTTTACTTCCCTAGAAAAAGTTAAGTAAAGCAGTATGAAAAATTACTAGTAGAAAAGAAAATTGTGGTAGTGAAAATGAATTAATTTACTTCCCTTACAATAAGGGAAGTAAAGTAAAGTGAAAAAGCCACAAAATTGTGGGTAAGGTAAAGTAATGCAACTCCAGAACACCACAGGGAAGGAAAATGATGAAGTAAAGTAATGCGGTGAAATGAAACTACTTTACTTCAAAAAATAAAAAAATTAAAGTAAATGGAGAAGACCGATGACTAGAGGAAGTAATTGAGGGTTGGATTCACGTAGGTAAGGAAAAGTTGCATGTAATGGCCCCCTGGTTTCCCATAGAACTGTGAAACTTCAAACAACCATAAATTTCAACTGGGAGCTCCGTTTCATGTGTAATTGGACTTCTAGAAAGGTATCGAAGACCTATACACACCATAAAATTCATATCTTAAATTTGGTAAAGGTAAGGAATTCAAAATTTTCATTACTTATGTTTCACACCCATATACAGTAACGACTACCTATTGCCATTAATGAGGCATGGAGGTCAATTTCTTCTTTTGCAAGCAAGAGTATGAAGGGAATGGGTCCTGATAGGTGCCCCATACTTATCCCAGATTAGTTATTACATTTTTTTGGAAAAATGGGAGCATGCATTTGGGTCTTCTTACTTTCTCTCTGTTCTCACAAATTTCTCTATAAATTGTAAAGGAGGGTACACCTTGTATAAAGCTTAGACAATTTTTTGGTGTTACCCTCCCTTCTTCTATTCTCTGCACAGAATGTTGTGGAGACTTTAGCTCCCATGTTTGGGCATTATAATGTAGAATCCTTCCTCTCTATTGCTAAAATGATGTATTTTGCATACTCTTGGAGCAATAAATTTTTTGTGTTGTGACTACTCTCTTTGTCCTTGCATTGTTTTTGTTGTCTTTTCTTTCCTTTCTTCGATGGTTGTAGGTAACTCTGCATGTTTTGTTCTCATTACAAACTTAAATGTGGTTTGTGCTAACTTGAAAATGGTGTACTATGTGTATTATCTTGGTTTGTGATGCATGTCTATCCTCTCCATGCTCACCTCTCTCTATTTTCAAGAATCAATCTTGTGCAGCAACCCCTTTTCTCGGTGCTATCACCACCCCTTAGTGTAGGATTTCCCTTTTCATGCTCACACACACTCTCTCTCTCTCTCTCTCTCTCTCTCTGGAATAATTAGACTACGTTTATATAGGTGTTTTCTTACATTAGGAGTAGTTGCAGCATTAGGATTAGGAAGAGGAAGCCAACCTTATCCAGAGGTCCACCTCAAGTGCGCAAGTCCCACAGCTTGAGAGGTGGTACCCATGTTACATAATCACACTAGATGCCTCATTCACATGCAAGCCATTTGGGGGGTGTCGTGATTTTGTGATAAAAAATTTCACACTCCTGGTGGGACATCATCAAAGGTCAAAATCATTGACTAGGAGTGCATTTCATGAAGTTTTAATTTTGTCTAAGTTGATGTGTTCTTGGAAAAATAAATTACAGTTTTGAGAGCCTTCGCAATAAAGAGTAGTTTAAGTAATGAGGTCCCATAACACTGCAAAGAAGAGGAAGTAATCAATGTTCTCATATTGCATTACTACTAAGTAATCAATAGTCCAAACATCATAGATAAGAAGTAAGTAATTGCACCTCATATCATCAATAAGAACAAAAGGAAGTAAGTTGTTTAATTACTTCAAGTTGGTAGTCTTAATTAGTTACATCTCTAAGTTGCACTACTTCAAGTTATGCAATTACTTCAAGTAATTTGTTTACTTCAAGCTATCTTATTACTTCAAATCAAAAGACTTAAGTAGTTGTACCTCAAAGTTGCACTACATTGTTGCATTACTTCAAAGTGAAAGACTTACAGTAATCCTATTACTTCAAGTTGAAATAATTAAGTAATTATCATCCCAAAGTATGATAAGAAGAGGAAGTAATTACTCTTCTAAATAATATAGAGAAAGGGATGTAATGCAAGTTCCAAACACCAATGAACTAAGAAGAAGGAAGTTGAAGTAATGCAGGTCTCAAGACTTCAATGAACTAAGGGAAGTAAAGGTCAATAACACTGATAAGGATAAGGATAAGTAAGTTGTGTTACTTCAAGATGTTTCATTACTTCATGTAATTTTATTACTTTCAGAAGGTTGTTACTTCAAGTTGCAACAATTGAAAGACTTAAGCAGTCAAGGCTCCAAAATCCAAAACACATCTAGAAACTCCATTGGTCCAAGAAACCCACTCTCTGAGTTGTAGACCTTTCTTTCCATCCTTTTCCGTCAATTTTTCATCCATCTACATCCATTTTATTTCCATTTCTTTCACTTTCTTCCATTCCATGAAGTTGTGTAGTCATGAATTCATTCACACTTACAGAAATAGTCTAATCCACCTGCAGCGCATTTCTCAATACCTCCAAATCAGTTTTATCATCAAATTCAGGATCGTTATGCCTATCCATGTGAGTAGTATTGGAATCAGTCTGGCTATGGAGCCTATAAAGAAGAGGGATATGCATATGTTGACAACATTTATGTGGAGAACACTGATTTACAGGAGACAATTAAAAGTATGGAGGCTAATATGGTGTATTCAAGAGCTACATCTCAGATAAAGGTCGTTAGGATGGGCTTTGGAACACCTTGTCCATGGGTGAGACTTTTCCAAGACATTAAAGCCTTCAGCAACAACTTGACTTCATGGTTGAAATGTTGTCATTACTTGTAAACTGGTTTGATGAGATAGAGGCTTGTGAGCTTAGTGAAAGGAAACTTTTTCAATGAGTAAGTACTATACCACCAACTCCTATTATTTCTTTTTATCCTTCACAACATATATCATTTCAGCAGTATCATGAGTCTAGTTTCTTGCATACTCCCCCTAGTGTGGAATACCATTCTCCATCTTCTAGTATCCCATCCCACCTTAATTCTTCTTCCCTTTTCCCTTCCAATAAACCATCGTCTCCCCATAAACAAGATGATGTGCCTCTCCCACCACCTCAAATAGTAGAAAAACCAGTTGAATCTCAACCCACCCCTCGTCTTGTATTCCCAAAACCATTTTATGAAGAACAAAATCAAAAAACGAGTAGAGGAGAGGATAATATGGAAAATATTTGCAAGAAAGAATTGGAAAGAAACTTGAAAGAGTGGGCTACCAAGTTTGACATCAAGAAAATGACATTGATGGTTAAACACGGTAAAGGTTGAGATTCAAGGAAAAGAGGTGAAATATTATTCTGTAGGAGAAGAAGAGAAAGGACAAGTTGATAAAGATCAATAGTCAGTGTTCCCCTAGTGCAGTGTGCATGATGAAACCATCCTTGCAGAGGTTGTTGATCATAAAATGTCTACAAAATCAGTCATAGAGGAGGAGAAAGAATCAACTCCAAGTCCAATTGAAGAGGAGCACATAGAGGAGAATAAATTGGATGTGGAGACATTAAATTAAGATGACATCATTGAGATTATTTTCTTTCATTTGGAGAATCTGTTTTGGTTGATGAATCTGTGATAACAGTGAACATCCAAGAAGACCTTTCTGCCCAAAACAATCCTCTACAATAGTAGATTGAAGAGTTTGATTTATCAAAATTCATGTTAGAAGTGGAATTCATTTAAGAATAGTTTGGTCTTCATGTGAAGGAGGAGGAACTCCTAAGTGAGCAACATGTTTTATCTAATCTCAGCAATGTACAAGCGACACCATTAGATGTTGCAAGCAATCACAGTGAGATGCATGTTGAGGAGGAATTCCACGTGGTCAAGGAGCAAGAAAAAATAAGAAAGGATGAAAAAAATTTCATAACAATCATCAAGGAAAAACTTTAGTTATCTGTAGATGAGAAATAAGAAGAAAATCAACTCACAGACAGTCACCTTTTCTAGGAAGGCTTACATGAATATTTCCTTGTTGGAGTTTGAATTCAAAGAATCAAGAAAACTCAATGGATCAGACCTTACCCCATCAAGTACGTGGATTTGTTGGAGCCAAAGGAGGAGCCACAACCACTCATGCTTACTTCCGAGCATAAGGACGAGTTTTAGAGTTCTGAGGATCAACTGCAATACTTCCTATAACCAAATGAAGAGAAACTAGAGGAGGTATTCATCTTGTTCTTAGTTTATACCTTGATGAGCAGGGTGGAAAATCAAGTTGCAATTAGTTTTTAACTCTTAGCCACATTTTTTTTTAGTTCCAAATCATCTACATGGATGCCTATTGGGATAAAGGGAAGCTACTTCTCATCACCAGTTACATGTTTTTTTGAGGTATTTCTTGCCTCCGGTTAGTGTATGGTAGGAGTAGGTCTTCTTTCGGCAGAAGAAGTGCTTGTGCACACTTTACATGTCTTACTTGAGGCATGTATGATCTTTTCTTTATACATATTTTTGTTCATGGTTGCTCCAGGTTCACCATGTTCACTGAGAATTGTTTCAACAAAATCTCATAGTTGCATGAAAGAGTTGCAATCATCAAGGATATCCAAATGTAGAGAAACTAAATCAGTCAAGGGCAAAAATTTAAATTATTTTCATCTACTTGTCCCTTCAAGAACAATTACAGCTAAGCTTCCAGTGCCTTGAAGGAAATCATAAAATCAAAAGTGCAATGACGGATTTCCAAAATTCAGTTTAGAGAAACCCTCACTTCCAACAGTATGCCAAGTAAGCATCCTAAGAAAGAAAATAATATTAATTTTACTGTAGTCCCATATATATCCCAAATCATCATGTGTTTGAAATTACTATAGTGCTTCATCTTGTCAAGAAATCAGTCGGTTTGTGCTTCATATTGGCAAGAATAAGATGTTAAGGTAGTAGTTACAAGTGTAATTATTCACTCACACAGATCATATTTACAGGAATGAGAAGCAGGTGGAAATTTCATGGAAGTGCTTCAAAGGGCTCAAAATGTAAATTTCAAGGTTTGGATCAGTTCCAAGTTACTTCAGAGGACTCCATGCTGAATTTCTAAGTGTGGAGCTTAATTTCTTCACAAAAATCTTGTTTTTACATGTTGTTATATTTGACAGTGACCAACATCAGTCAGGAAGTGACCGAAATTGGTCAGGAAATGACCAACATCATTTAGGTAGTGACCGACATCGGTCAATTATAAACTAGCATGGGTCAGGAATTGATCAACATCGGTCAAACAGTGACCGACACTTGTCAAGAAGTAACTGACATCAGTCAACATGTACGACGATGCTTTGTTTTTTGGCCAAGAATTAGAATAAATCTTTTTCTTTAAAGGTGATTTCTTGATTGTAAAAACATAGTTAGTTACCCAGAATAGATATATATACATGTACACATTGTATGATGGTATGAGAGAAGAAAATAACAATTGTTTGCATGTTAGTTTTCTTGGTGAGAAAGAAAGAGTAGTTGAGTGAGGGAAAAATATTGAACATCTTATGAGGTGTTGGAAGGCAGCAGATCTTCATTGTATTTCCTTTATAAAGCAATGAATAATATTTTTTGTCATTTCTTGGTGGACGTAGCCCACACTCGGTGAACCACGTTAAATCTAGTGTTATCTTTCTCTTGTTTATTTTATCTTCTAGTTTATTTTTGCATTCATTGCTTGTATGATTTATCTGATTTTAGATATGTGAAATAATATTATATGGTTAAATCCCAACAAATGGTATCAAAGTTTTGTTTGGAGGTTTTTGTGTGTTGACAGGATTTACTCACAGAGGGTTTTCTGATTGAGTGGGAGCATAACAATGGCAGAAGATAGTAAATATTGAGTAGAGAAATTTAACAGTCATAATTATCAACTATGGAAGATGCAGGTGGAGGATTATTTGTATCAAAAGGATCTATAATTACCATTGGATGATCATGCATATCCGGTCATGATGACTGATGAAGAATGGAAGGTTATTGACAGAAAGGATCTTGGATCTATAAGATTGAGCTTGGTAGTATTGGTGGCTTCGAATTTTATAGATGCAAAAACTACGCTAGAGTTAATGAAATCTTTAGAAAATTTGTATAAAAATCCTAGCGCTTCAAATAAGGTTTATTTGATGAAAATATTGTTTAATTATAAGATGCAAGAAGGAGGATCTGTATCTAATCATTTGAATGATTTCTGGTCTATTGTAAATCAATTAAAATTTGTATAAATTTTGTTTGATGATGAAGTGAAAGAACTTTTATTCTTATGCTCTTTGCCAGATAGTTGGGATAAATTGGTAATGGATGTTAGTAATGCAACATCTACTTCTAAAGGTTTGAAATTTTATGATGTGGTTAGTGTCATCCTTAACGAGGAACTACATAGGAAAATCTTAGGAGAAGCATCATCTGGAAATGCTTTAAATGTAGAAAGTAGAGGAAGATATAATGAGAGATCATCAAAGAGAAAGATGAATGGGAGATCAAATTCAAGAAATGGTAGATCTAGATCCAAGTACAAATATTTACTTTGTTGGAATTGAGGAAAGAGAGGACAAGTAAAGGAGTGTTGGTCCAAGGAAAACAAAGAGAATACATCAGACAAAGGTAAAGAAAGATTCCCTTATTCTCTCCTTGGATAATAAATTAGAATCTTGGGTTTTAGATTCTGGAGCTTCTTTCCACGCTACCCCTAATAAGGGTTATTTTAGGAATTATGTTCAGGGTGATTTTGGAGAAGTTTATTTAGGAGATGATGAGCCATGCAATCATACTGGTAAAGGTGATATTAATCTAAAGTTGCATAATGGAAATCCATGGGTTTTGAAATATGTGAGTCATGTGCCAAGTGTAGACACCAAATTTGGGTCACACTCCTCTTGGTCCCCTTCAATCAATTAATGTAATATATTTAAACACATCATGACCCCTTCATCCCATATTTATATTTCACCCTCACATTATTAATTAATTTAATTAAGTTAATTTCATCCTCACACCTCCACCTCATCATTACACCTCACCATGGACCCATTCAAGGGGAATTTAACTCATAATGAACGAGTCATAACTCTCAGCACTGAGTCATCACTCCCAATGTTGAGTCACCACTTGACCTAACTAACTGAGATTTCTTCCTAAACATAATTGGAATTATTTTATGACATTCCTACCTTTTCTAATGAGAAATACACTTCCCTAAGAGGACTCAATCAAAATCATTCCAAAAATAGTAAATATCTGCCTATTTTTGGTAAACCTAGACTCTCTCGCCTTAACTAAAGTTGGTTATCCCTTGACCGACATCGGTCACCTAACTGTCATTGGTTACCTTATATAAAATTTCACAACTCTTTACACGGGTTGGTCATTCAATGATTGGATCCTGATTGCATTCAAGCATGAATCTTCAATCCCTCTTACATCCAGATGATGAATACACACAACTATAGTGCAAGACAAGCAACTAGTTCTCCTTTGAGAGCATAAAAATATTCATGGAGGCACATATGTTGTACTACCACAGAATTGGACTCAAGCACTTCTTCTCCAATTAACCATCAACCATCCCAACTCCCAAGATTTGTAAGACATCAAGTAGTCCTTCCCAGATAAAAATGAGTTCTCTACGATCCGCTTGGATAAAGTCAGTAACACGTGCATTCAACCTTAGACCTACATATCATAGGTATCCCTCCTTGACTGTTACCTTATCTTTTTTATCACATACTTTGAGGTGAAACATTTTTACACACCCATTGGGACCCATAAGGGGTTATTTTGCATTGTTCATTCCTAGGTGAATCATTGTGTCTATTTCCTTTTGAAAGAGTTCACATTAAAATTTATCCCTTATAACATTCTTTTTCTTTTGCTAGTCTCAGTGACACTCGTATTTTCGACTAAAAAGAACACTTCTTTCTATTTTTTATTACATTATTGAAAGACATACTCTTTCCTATTCATCATTTCTCTCATCGAATGTCATTTTGGATTTGGGTTTAAAATATTTTCATATCATTCATGTGTGTTGCATTTGTAGCTCATTTAAAATTGTGGGCAACCTATACGCTAGGAGTCATGCTAGATGATGGTTGATGGATTGAACCATATCTTATACTTTGCACATCTCTTTCTCAATTCCAAACCATTGCAAATAAATTACTCATTTTCTTAAACGACATGCTACCAAAAAGAAGTTGTCAATGACCACACAATCAAAGGATTGACAGTGGGATCAAAATTGGTTTCTTTATCCAATTGTCATCTCAGAGAAGGATCCCCCAAGCCAAAACATAGCTGAAAATATCCATAGTTGTCAGATTTTGTAGGGCACCTTTTTCAAACCAAAAAATCTACTATATTCACAAGTCAGTCCAAAATAGCATAAGCCAAAACATAAAATCTATCATATAGGATTTCGTGTTTGGTAGCTTTCTGCTTGATCTATGTTTTGAGGTGTGACTTTATTCTCTCCATTCTTCTTTCCCTTCACACTCCATAATCATAATTGGTGTATTACAACTCTTTCTAAGTGTGTTAGGGTTAATCATTGCCATTCTCAGTTTCTGGGTTTGTCTGTTATTTGATCCAAATCACCAAATTCATTTTTTCCATATTTTCACAAATTCATAGTGATCAGTGTTGGTCTAGCGAATATCATCGGTTTACTGACCGTTATCGGTTTTTGGCTATTTTGGTCATTTTAACCAAAGTAGCAATCATTAAATTTATTTTATTTCTGGGGTTTTCCTCAGTTACCTCACCATATCTCTGTTTCTCTTAAATCACTGTTAAAGTCCATATCTGCTTCATTTTCATCATTTATTTTCACATTTATAAATCCTTTTATTTTCCACAGTAACTAGTATTAGTCCTTTGACCGAAATCGGTTACCCTCTGTAATTGACACCGGTTACCCAACCACCATCGGTCTCTATGTTTTAATTTTTCAATTAAAAAAATGCTCAATTTTCACCTTATGGAACCATTTTCTCTATTACTTTTGTACTCATGTGTCATTTATGGAGCTCAAATTACTAGGTATACTATTAGTCACATGGTTTTGACTCATAGCCAAACCAATGCCCTCGTGTTCCATGCTAGCCTTCAACCACTCTCACCTAGCCCATCACCGCCTTCCATTATATCACCTATGGATCCTAATCATCCTATTACCATCAGTACCAGTGATGAGGAGTTTTTTAGAATCCTTGATCAAAACCCCGTTTCTTTATAATATTATTTAGCCCATAAATCCACTCAAGATTCATCAAGGTAGCTTGTATATGGAATGCATGTGTTCATTCCTCCTACCCTTGCACCCACTTCTTCATCAACTACTACTAGCTCAGCCTTATCCTCTTCCACCTTACCAATTGTGGTGTCCCAACTTGACCCTACATTATCGATATTTGCTGCACCTACGGCTTCTATCGTGCCTTTAACTACAATTTCTCTTGTGATGTCAACCATTCCTTTATAAACCACCTTGAGTGTAGGCCTATATGCACCTACCACCTCTCATATACCTATTTAATATTAGCCACCCATGGTGTCAGAATCCCATACTCCCTTTCAAAATATTTTCCTCTCCATCCCACAGTCTCTTCCACCAATTGCTACAAGATTTGTTACGTCTACTCCACCTACCTACACTTATCATCAACACCCCCTTATTTAATCTATGTATTTTTCAAGATACTTGCCACCTACATCTTTTCTCCCTCATAATTATTGTACTCAGAACCACCATATACTAGGATGTCACCCATGTAATACCTTCATCATCTACCCCCTTATACTGCAGGGGGTGCCCAATCCTCACAACCTTCTAATGATCTTATCAAAATGATGATGGAAAATATGTAGACATTGGAAGCATCAATCTTTAGCTCACGTAACTCTCTGACATACGAAAATATTTGAAATGAGCCCATTCACCCATCTATTCTGATTTTGCATACCCTACGCATTGGGAAATGCCTAAATTCAATTGATTTGATAACAAAGAAGACCCACAACAACACTTGTGATTTTTTCAACATGGGTGTTATCTAATTGCTCATGATGATGCTTTTCTCTTATAAACATTCCAAATGTCCTTGATAGGACCTGCTTTGGATTGGTATAGTTCTCTACCTAGGCACTCCATTTTCTCATTCAATCAAGTATCTCAAGCTTTCCTACACCATTTTTCTATCAAAAATGTCAATAAGGTCACCATGACCGACTTATATGCGACACTCCAATATGAAGACAAATCTATCATATATATTTTCATTCATTGGTGGATTCCGATTAACCAGATCACATTCTAACTACCTCAAACTGAGTTAGTAGAGTTGTTCATGAGGGATTGTGCTAGACACATCTCACTAAATCTTAAAGTTAAAACCTTTTGCACATTTGATGAGGCATTTACCATGGCCTAAAAACATGAAATTCATGTCATTGAAGAGAATAAGATACAAGTGTGTAACAAAAATGTTGTGTTTAAATCAAATGATACCTATTATTCTTCCAAACTAAAAAATAATTACTCCAAAGCAAAAGGATCTTCCCACATGGAATTTTGAAAGCTGGCCCATCTCATCCATCCAACCAATCAAAGCCTTCTTCCAACCTTTCTCTTGTTCAGGCCTTCTAGTTCAAGTGGGAGCAATGAAAATACACTCCCATAGGATAACCCTACTCCTCAGTTTTAGAAAAAATTCTAAAAGCCAGAGCAATCACTCTTCCACCCATCAAACCACATACTAGTTTTGACCCCTCTCATCCTATGCCTATATGGTATAAAGAAAATGATTACTGTAACTATCATTGCGTTAAAGGTCATAGCAATGGTAATTGTATAAATTTCAAAAATATCATCCAATAAATGTTAGATAATGAAGATCTCATCTTAATAATCCTAATGTACCAGATAATCAGAACCTTCACATATTCAATAAGTCATTCCCAAATCACACCCCATCATCTAACCAAACCTGCGAAACCTCAACCAATGACAATAACATTCGCAAGGTTCATGTTTTTTTTGACATCATACCAAATCTTCTTCAGTTTCCTCCTACTCCATATATCGAGGAGATTCTTGCATGAGCTCCTTCATCCATTAAGAGATTTGTTTAATCTGCTCCTTTACCCATAGAGGAGTCTCCCTTATCTCCTCCTTCACCCACAGAGGAATCCACCATATCCGTTGATACAGTTTCCCCACTCACCTCTCAATCTGACGAACAACCCACAATACTTATTTTTCTACCCACATGAGGTTCATGCTTACCTTATTCTTCACCAAAATATGAACCTACCTCATCCAACTTTTCATCTTCCCTACCCATAGGGGATCCATTAGTAGCGCCCCTTCCTATTGATGGTAATTTTCCATTGGATTTCAAGGATCCTGTTGATTTTCTTTGAGCTCTTTTACCAATAGATTTTGAAGCCAACCATTTCCATATCTCATAAACATTATTTACAGGGATTACTAACAAATCAACATCACCCCTCGTACAATGGTTCCTTTTTCATGTTTGGCTGACTGCTTAGATTATGTCAACAACTTTGTGCTTTAGGGATGCCTTAAGCTACCTTTCTCAACTCATATGAAAATGTTGTCTGTTGATACTTCCATGATCTATCCAAAGTTTTTTCAGACAACCAATCCAACCATGCCCATGTCAATTGTAGCGACCTCTTCTTCATTACTCTTGCACACACCTTCACCTTTACCATCGAATGAAATTTTTCCAATGCCTAAAACCTTTCTTACACCTATATCTCCTCTTCACCTAGACGCATTGCCACATTAGGAGTAATGCCAACATCAATCCTAGTCCATCCTCTTGTCAAACTAGATTTACCCACGTCCTCACAAGACATCACAAATAATATTTCCCCACCTAAGAGGAATACCCAACCTCTTAGATCACATAAAATAGATTTTCCCACTACCCCTCTGTCACCTTCACCACTTCCATTTATCCTAGGACCCCACCCATCAACCTTGGCCAAGAAGCCTCATACCCAAGGTAAATCAAAATTACGGCAGCTCACCCCCTCATCATGATCCTCTGTTACACCCAAATTACCTACACAGCTTATGTTTTCCCCTTCAACTACATCATTTATACCTCCTATACCTACACCACTTTTAGTATCCTCATCATTACATATTATATTCCCTTATCTTCAACCAGTACCTTTCACCTTACCTCTTCCCACAGCCTTCACCGCACCTCCATTATCACCTTAGCTAACTTTTCCCCTTCGGCCATCTGCCTTCCATTCTACATCACGCACTTCTTCTTCACATTTATCCAATAAGGTGCAACCAAAGTCCAAAAAATCACTACCCTCCAAAGATGTAGTTAAACCTACACCACCTTCAACCACTAGTTCAATTGCTACATCTTTATGCAAAAAGGTGAAATCCAAACCTAAAATTGTACTACCTACCAAACAGGTGGTCAAACTGAATCAACCTCTGATTCTACCTCTCGTGACACCTCTCCCACAAAAAACACCCACACTGCCAACTAGACCCACACTTACTTCACATTGTGATCCATTAGCAGGGTCTTACGCCAACATCTTAGCTAACATTTTGGAAACCTTTATCATCACATTGCCACCACTTAGACTTTATGATACACTCAAACCTAGAGCAAAAGGGTTTGACGATACAAAAATTTGTGCTTACCATCATGTGTCAAGGCATGATGTGGAAAAATGTAAGGCCCTTAAGATTGTTCTTCTCCAATAATGTCCTCCCAAAGAAAATTTTGATGATGATGATCTTTTAGATGAGGAACTTATTCCACCTCCACCTATCACCACACATCCTCATCCCTTACCTATTCAAGGACCTTCATCTCCCCATCCACAACCCTTTTATCCTCCTCTAACATTTGAGATCAATATGGTCCGTATAAGAGAGCTAGCCAAACCTCTGCCAAAATGCCAATGTGCTGCATTTTTTTTCACAAAACCAATGTATGCCCTTACCATTATTTTTCCCACCTTGTCACTACACCTAGCATGACTCACTTTCTCCTTTACCACATATTAATATGGTTCAAATTTCCACTCGAGCCCAGAAGGAAAAAATAGCCAGCACATTAACCACTCTTTTACCCAATATTCCATCTGAACATGAACCAAAAATCACCATCTATGGACCTACATACCCTATTTCTAATGGGGTTTCCCATCGTACAATTCTTAAAAAATTACACTAGTCTCCTCTCAAAATGTCTTTGTATGACCTTTTCTAAACGTCTGAGTCTCATCAATAGGCCCTCATTGAGGTTCTGTAATCTTTTGAGGTTTTACATAAGGAACCTACTCTTGTTCAATCCATTACCACTTCTCACCATGTGGCCTTTCTCACCACTTCATCCCCTTCCTTTACACCCACTACCACTCATCAATTAGTCACTCTTAATTTTTCTAAAAATGAGATTGTACCTCTCAAGTCATATGATCATGATCCCACCCTATTTATTTCCATCTACATTGATAATATACACGTTCGACACATTATGATTGATGTTGGTGCCAGTATCAACATCATTTCCTCCCATGCATACAACCAAATGCACATCCCTTCCAATTACATGCATAATAACTCAGTTATGTTGCATTCATTCAAGGATGCCATGACTTCCACTCTTAGCACAATCATTATCCACATTCATGTGGGTCCCCGTACCATTACTGAATTATTCTATGTCTTAGAGGGATAATTCCAGTACAACATGTTGCTTGGCCAACCTTAGATCCACACCATGGGTTGTGTTCCTTCAACCTTACACCGTTGTTTAAAATTCAAACATGAAGGACACAATTATACCATCCCATCCGACCTTTCACCATTCAAGACCTGTAATATGTTGTATCAACCCAATGATGTCCTTATACCAGTTAAGGCAATCACCACCGCTATTACTTCTTCTTCAACCACTACCTCTTCCACAACTAACTCCTCTATTCCCACTGCTGCCACATCTTCTATAGATGACCCATCAACCAACCCATCTACTTCTAAAAAAACTAATGTTTCTTCTTCTCAACTGACCAGTGATTCATCCATTCCCACTACCCACATACCCAATACTGATCCTTTAGAAAGTGTTTTTCAATGCCTCACTCTGGGGGAGTACTACCTTTATAACATTGATACATTCCTTACTCCTCAAGAGTATGGTAAACTTCAACAACATTCTCGCTATGATCACTGCATAGGCGAGGTTTTCCCCTACGGTCCTCCCCACCTTTGTACCAACTTAATGTATGGGGAACTTGATGCTTCTACCTACTCACCCAAGCCACCTCCCAAAACTCGACCATTTTCCTCTAACCTTCAATCTCTCACCAACCACCACTTCGCCCACACTCTCCTCCATCGATGTGCTTGGAAGGGCTTTGGATTTGGTTTCTATGAACAAGGTCACCATATTTTCATTCCTTGCACCACTCATAAGCATAAAGACCATAATGATATTGGATTTTCCAAACCACCTCCCAAGAAGGCCCGGCTGAAACTCATTGAGGATGATGAAAATTCCCCACCATGTTCACGAACTTCACCACCTTCACCTACAGAGTCCATGGATCCAAAATCCATTCCTCCTAACTTTTTTTTCCTGAACACCATTTCTCTAAGACCTCTAACTTATCAATGAGATGGTGAGGCTCCCTCTTCTCTTCCCTTCCTATATCCTAACATGACCAATGATGATACACCTCCTATTACCATCATTTAATGTCAGGATGATGATTCTATTCTCACCTACCTTAGTGTGAAAGATTCTTATATTCATTGGTCATGACCTTTTGAAATGAAAACCATGTTAAACGAATCGACCATTGAAATTAATATTCACACTTAGGATGACCCGCACATTCTAAAAATAGGTCAATATTTAGATGTTGTTAAACATGAAGCTTTCACTTCTTTCCTCCGAGATCATAAAAATGCTTTTACTTGGTCCTACACTAATATGTGTGGTATTGACCCAAATATTATGGTCCACAATATCATAACCATTCCCAATGCTAAACCTGTGAAACAAAAGCTATGAAAAATGCATCCTCGCATTTCCCTTCTTGTCAAAGAATAACTCAAGTGCCTTATTTTAGTTTCCTTCATCCTACGCATTGATTATCCTCAACGGATCTTTAACATTGTTCCTGTCAAAAAATTGATAGGGGGACTGCGCATTTGCATGGATTTATGCAACCTTAACTTAGCTTGCCCTAAAGATGGTTTTTCGCTACCTAGTATTGACCAACTTATTGTTCTCACCACAAGAAATGAAATGATATCACTCATGGATGGTTTTTTGGGTTATAATCAAATATTACTCACCCTTAAATATCAACAAAAAACCTCCTTCATCACTCCTTGGGGGACCTTCTACTATCGTATCATGCCCTTTGGCCTTAAAAACTTTGGTGCTACATATTAGCAGGCTATGACTTATATATTTCATGACATTATGCATTACATATTGGAAGATTACATTCATGATCTCCTTGCCAAATCCAATCATTGGGCCAAACACCTTACAATACATAAGGTTATCTTTGACAGTCTCATCAAATACTATGTTTTCCTTCAACCTAAGAAGTGTGTCTTTTCTGTTCTCTCCAAAAATATCCTTGGTTTTATTGTTTCTTTGCATGGCATTGAAGTTGATCCCATTAAAATCAAGGTTATTCTTGAAATTCCCACCTACTAACTGTTGTTGCAAATCAGCAGCACCCCTGGATGTTGATCAGATTTCTAGTTTGATCATCTTAAGCATCCAGTGAGATTGCACAACATTAAATCCTTTCCCCAAGTGTGGGACTTATAAAATGGGAAAGGAATATCTAGATCAGAGGCTGGTTCCTCAACTCATCTGATCAGATTTATCACTTGCGTAGTTGTAGAGGTTTAAAACTCAAAATCCTACTTTAAATTTCAAAGTGGACAGAGATAGAGAATGCAAAAACTAAAACTAATGCTAATAGGTGATGCACCAAATGAGTGGTGAGCATTTCTTACTTCTGCAGATTGACACATTTCAACAAATGCAACAAAACTTCATGTACAAACTGATAACTGTAATGGAGAATCAAAAATTAGTCAAACAACACAAGCAGAGGATAAAAACTTAATCATAGGGCTCGTATTGTTATTTTAACATCAAAAATCACTTGCATTACAACACCTGAGAGGAAAAATAGGTTGCAGTATTGAAAAAGGTCTGATGATCCACAAAAATCACTTTTAGTGACAAAGGAAGCCTGCAATACATGGAAGAAATGTTCAACCCTTTGAAAATGAGCCAAATTTGGCTTTTACAGTGCAAGGGACGAGCCCAGGAGAGAGAAACGTGGGAAAACATGGGAGAGATTCAACCATTGACCAAAATGCCATCAAAACAACATGGGCCTCCTTACAGACCCATCCCCTGACATTTTTAGCCATGCTGGGAGAGAATGCGAGCCATTCTTCATTAAAAACGGTGGTTGAAACGTCATTTTTGTCCATGACCACGTGCTATAGGTGTTTTTTCTATTTTCTCTCTCCAAAATCCATCAAAATGTAAAAATGACCCCAAAATCTTGTCTATAATTTTACCATCTTTCCATTGATATAAAGAACGTGAAAAAATGAGCTTTGGATCGAAAGTTATGGCCATTTGAAATTTTAGGGCAAAACAGGGCCAAATCGGGTCGGTGGGCAAAAAGTTTGAATTTTTTACCTTTTTGGTCATTTGGAAAATTTTCCAAAATTTCCCCGCGCTCTGCCTTCCTAGGTGTCATGTGGCACATTTTAATTAGGTGTGGGCCCATCCTGCTCCATTTTCCTTTATTTTCGTCTTTGGAAAATTTTCTAAAATTTCCCCACCGGGCCGGTGAGCTGAGGACATGTGGCAAGTTTGTATTGGGCGCGGGCCTGTCCTTCCAAATTTTTCCGCGGGCCATTTAAAAATTTTCCCTTAAGTACACGTGTCAAAACCCCATTAGATGCGGTTTTTCCCCCTTAAAATTTTACACGTGGGCTTTCCTTAAGTTTTGGCACCACCTGGACACGTGGCGAGGTTCTATTGGCTCACATTAAGGGGGGTGGGCTTTTCCTTTTGAATTTTCCTTCTTTTTCCCGTTGGGAAAAATTCCCAAACTTTCCTCGCCCTCCACTAGTCTGGGACATGCATCACCATTTCATTAGTTGTCGGTTCTCTACAAATATTTTACTTCTGCGCAAACACCTTGGGAAAAAATCCCAATTTCCTTTTGCGCTCCACCAGTCCAGGCTCTGGTGACATGTGGCATTCACTGGTTTGTTGGAGGGGGAAGTAGGCCACAACTTACCTTTTGAATTTTTGGTGAAGAACTTCACCAAATTCTAACTTCTCCTCCGTCACTCGCAACTCCGACCTCATAGGACACGTGGCACGTTTTTACTGGGCGTGGGCTCTTCCTTCAAAATTTTCCATACGCCAACACTTAGCCTACTTTTTCAAAAAAATTCCTATGGACAGGTTGCATAACCCCATTCATCGGCGGGCTTGCGGGTAAAATATTCTCTTTTGAAAATTCACCAAAACACTTGGTAAAAAACCAAGTTCTCTTCCGACCTCCGCCACCTCCCTGGACACGTGGCAGCATCTCATTGGCTGTAGGCCTTTCAAGGGAAAATTTCCCACAAAAACTCTGCCGAGCCATAACTTCAAAAATACATGGAGTTAGGAGGAAAAATTTACCTTTTTGGAAATCTAAGAAAGAGCTCTATCTAATGGTTTCATTTACAGAAAGTTTTGAGTGCCTAAAAAGTAAAAAATTATGACTGAGGCACAAGAGAGGGAAGAATGAGATGAGTTAGCCACAAAAAATGAGCAGGGGCACATTTTGGATAACAATTTTGGCGACTCAGAGGGGTCATCTGCCTGCTGGATGAAATTACCAATTTCTTGAAACAATCCATTGGGCATGGAGTCATTAAATTCTCTGTTTGATACCCCAACTGACTAGAACACTGCAAGGAGGAAGATGGAATATCACCTGATGGAGCAAGGCCTGCAAACACATTCTCAGGAACAACCAGCCTGTGCCAAAGCACTTAGGGGAAGAAAAATAACCTCAGTGAAATAATGTGCACAAGCACTTGGAGGAATGAAAACCTAAGCTAATATTTACAAGGTGGATAATTTCCCTTTAGTATCAATGCTTTAGATGGATTCCATTGATTGGAATCTACAGTTCTTTGCCATCCAATGAAGACAATTGGAAATCATTGTTGTCCTTACACTTTGTGACCATGTATGGGCCACTCCAAATGGCATCAAATTTTGAATGCCTTCCCGGTTTTTCTCTGTCTACGTCCCATTTTAACACTAGATCTCCAACTTGGAAGGATCTATCCTTGGCCTTTCTATCAAAGGTCTTCTTTATCAAAGCCTGATCCTTCTTCATTACTTGGGATGCCTGATTTCTGATTTCTTAGAGCTCCATCAATTCTGCATATCTGACTTCCATGGGCTCAAACTCCAACAACTCCAACTGTTTCATGAGTTCCAATGTTGGCAACTCAAGTGACATGGGAAAAATTGCCTCTCTTCCATAAACAAGCTTGAAGGGAGAGTTACCTGTAGATCTCTTGGGAGTTATCCTATCAGCCCATAAGGCTAATTTCAACTTAGTATGCCAAGACCTCTGATTTTCATCAAGATTCCTCCTAATGATCCTCAACAAGTTCTTGTTTGTAGACTCGTCCTGGCCATTACCTTGAGGGTAATAGTTTGATGAAATACTTAGATAGACCCCATTCTTGACAGCCCATTCAGTCACCTTGGACCCAATGAATGCTAATGCATTATCTGATATTATTGTAGTAGGTATGCCAAATATGGTTGCTATTCCTTCATAGAATTCTAGGATGCTAGATTCATTTGCTTCCTTGAGTGCTACTACTTCAGTCCATTTGGTGAAGTAATCTGTGGCTGTTAAAATCCATTTATGCCCTTGGCTTGAATTGGGATTAATAACTCCAATGAAGTCTAAACCCCATTGCATGAATGGTTGGTCAATTGAAATTAGATGCAATGGAAGGGCAGCTAGCCTCTCTTTACCTATGAAGAATGCACAATTCTTGCACCTCCTGATCCATGCATAGCAATCACTAAAAATCTTGGGCCAATAATAGCTAGCCCTCATGATCTTTAGAGTTGTCACTCTTGGTGCAAAATGACCACCAACTGGTCCACCATGGAACTCTTCCAACACCCTATGAATCTGATTTGTACCAATGCATCTCAGTAGTACTCCATTCACATCTCTCTTGAACAAAACACCATCAACAAGGGCATATGGGACAGCCTGCAATCTGAAGTGTCTTCTTTTGGTCTTGTTCATCTCTAGAGGGCATAGGCCTGTGCTTAGGAAGTGCATTATGTCTTGGGTCCAGCAACAAATGGGGGCACCATTATTATTCTTGAGTGCTTCCTTGCTCACGGTTGTCTTGTAACGCCAAAACAACCTCCTTCTCATTGCATGCTTCCTTTTGTTTTCCCAAAATCGGCTGCTCACACAATGCTTACCCTCTGACCAACTTGGTGACTTTGATCTCAATGTCATACTCCATGACACGAGTAATCCAACCTGCCCTCTTTTCATTCAAGTCTTTGTTGAGGAGGAAGTCCTTAACTCCCGCATGAGAAACCAACAACTGAACCTTGTTGTTTGAGACTAAATGCTTGAACTTCTTCAGGCTTCTGATCACTACAAGAACATGCTTCTCAATGAAAGAATACTTCACCTCATAGTCCTCCAGGCTTTGGCTGAAGAAAGCAATTGGTTGCTCATCATTGTCTTTGTTCTGCTGTACCGAAATTGCAGAAATAGTATCATCACCCCCAAATGCATAGAGGATGAAATCCTTGGAGAAATTTGGGTTGATGAGAGTTGGTGCTTGAGAGATGGCTTCTTTGATTGCTTCAAAACTTTCCTTGCCTTCTGCTATCCATTTCAAAGATATGCTTTTCTTCAACATCTTGGTGATAGGCTTGATAAGGGCCGCAAAATTTGGGACAAACCTCCGAACAAAATTTATTCTCCCCAAGAAACTTTGAAGAGCCTTCTTGTGGCTCAGAAATAGTAGTGCCCTTATGGCTTCAACTCTTTCTGGATCAATTGCTAATCCTTTTCTGGAGACAATGTGGCCAAGGATCTTTCCTTCATGGGCTAAAAAAATACACTTTTTACGATTCAAGGATACTCCAAACCTTCTGCACCTCGTGAATACTTGTCTCAAATGAAAGAGGTGATCTATTGCATTTCTTGAAAAAATAGTGATATCATCAAGATATATCGGCACTATGTTGTTAATCAATCCCTTGAACACCATGTCCATTACTCTTTGGAAAGTAGCCCTAGTGTTGGACAGGCCAAATGGCATTTTCCTGTATGCATAAGTTCCCCATTTGGTTATAAATGTTGTCTTGAACTTATCTTCTTCCTTCACCATAATCTGATTGTACCCTGAATAGCCATCAAGTAATGAAAATGTCTCAGAGCCAGCAACAACTTGCAAAATTTTCTCCATAGAAGGAAGTGGATAATGGTCCTTAAGAGACACTCTATTCAAATCTCTGAATTCAACACACAATCTGATTTCCCCACTCTTCTTTCTTACTGGAACCAAGTTGGCCACCCAACTAGAATGCTTGATAGGGAATATGATTCTTGATCCTATCAACTTATTCAATTATTTTCTCATGAGAGGCTCCATGTGGGGGTTGTTAGTGCAAAATCACAGCACCCCTGGATGCACATCAGGCTTCTAGGTTGATGTTCAGGCATCCAGTGTGATTGCACAACATGGAAACCTCTCTCCAAGTGTGGGGACTTGTGAAACTGAGAGAGGAATCTCCATATTAGAGGTTGGTTCCTCAAACTCCTCTGATTTAGATCTATATTTTGCAAAACTACAGAGGTTTAGATCCTAATCCTATTCTAACTTGCAAGGAGACAGGGGTAGAAGTGCAAAAATTGAAACTAACTAAAGATGGTGATGCACCAAAAGGAGTGGTGAAACATATTTGTCATGCAAATAGACACAGACCAAAGTTCATAACATAAGACATACACGGACTGATAATGTATAATTTATTATCTGAAATCAAGCAAATAATACAAACAGAGGATTGAAACCCATTCACAGAGCTTGCATTATCATTTCAATGTCAAAAACACGCATTACACCCTCAGAGAGGTAAAAGAAAACTGTTACAATCCTTGGAGAGGTCTGATCCTTGCATCAATCACTTGCTGGAGGTGAAAGAAGAAGTCTGCTATGCCCAAAAAATGTTCCCCCCTTTGGAATGAGCCAAATCTGGCTTTTAACATTGCATGGGTCGAACCCAGGGGACAGGAAACGTACAAAGGCATGGGAGCCCATTCTTTCTTGACTGCAGGTGCATTAAAACGGCATGGGGGACCTTACAAACCCATACCCTGTCACTTTGACTGGATTACAGGAGAATGCGACCCATTCTGCATTAAATCTGGTCGCTGGAATGTCATTTCTGGCCATGAACACGCGTCAGAGCTGTTTCTCAATTTTCATCCTCCAGACTGCTCCAAAACACAAGATTGACCCCGGAATTGTGTAGAGAATTTCACCAGCTTTCCGTTGATATAAGGAACGTGCAAATCCGAGCTCTGGATCGAAAGTTATGGCGATCTGAAGAATTAGGGCACAAAACAGGGGAAAGCGTGTTTTGAAATTTTTTCCCGCGCTCTGCCACCTGGATGACACGTGGATGAGCACTTCTCACCCATGGGTTTTTGCTGAATTTTGGACTTGTATGATACGTGGCATGATCTGGTTGGAGGACAGGGTGCGGGGGTCAACCTTGTCTTTTAAACTTTGGGCCCAAGACTTTCCTTTGCAAAATTTCTAAGTCCTTGAACTCCGCACTTCCCTGCTCCATTGGACACGTGTCCAATTCCTATTGGCTCGGGCCAGCGCTTCAAATCTTGCCCCTTTGACTTTTGGACTTTTCCCTTGTGACACGTGTCATCCCCTGGATGGTCCACGGGTCTGCCGGCTCTTTCGCGTCCTTCGCGTCTTTTCATCCCGGATGTCCCAAATGTTTAGTGCTCCTTGTGCTGATTTCACGCGAACCGGCCGGTTCGCGTCCTTGCGTCCCACTTGTCCCACTTTGCTTTGGACTGTCTGTGCTCATTTCGCGCGAACCGGGCGGTTCGCGCCTTTGTGTCCCATTTGTCCCGAACTGTCCCAGTTAGCAGTTAGTCGATTTTCTCTCGATAGAACCGGCATCTCACGCCTGCCGCGTACTTTTGTCCCAGATGTCCCTGTTGCTAGCGGGATGTTTGTGTTGATTTTTTCGAACCGGCTGGTTTGAACCGGATGTCCCAGAGGCGACCCTCTCAGCGCCAATTTTTCTCCCTTTTGTCCCGCCACGATGTCCCGATTGTCATAAATGCTATTTGGGCCGCCTGGAGGCTTTTCGGCCGATCCGCGCATTTCTGTCCCAAATGTCCCAATTGCTCCCAGGACTAGGACTTAGCCGATTTTCACAATTTTTTGTGGATCAACCTACTTGCCTTCTGCAACCCTTTTTTCCGCATTTTCTCAGAGCTTGTTCCTTTCAGCCTGGACAGGAGAGTTAGAAAATATCTGAGAGAACCTCCGAAACATGATGTTTGCTCTGAATCAATCAATGTGCCTGGGACTTGAATATTCTGATGCATGTTATCAAAATTACCCTGGGGGGTGAATTTTGGATAACAATTTGGCGACTCAGCGGGATCATCTGCCTGCTGGATGAAAAGACCAGTTTCCTGAAGCAATCCATTGGGCATGGAGTCATCAAATATTCTGTTAGAATCCAAACTGACTCAGAATGTGCAAGGAGGAAGATGGAATGTGACCTGATGAAAGCAAAGACATGCTAAACATCTCCATGGACAGCAAGCTGTGCCAAGGCACTTAGGGAAAACAAACTAACCTACAGCAAAACAATGTGCACAAGCACTTGGAGGAAAGAAAATCTAATCTAATATTTACAGATGTAGTGAACCTCCCTCTAGAAGCAACGCTTGAGATAGATTCCATTTACTGGAATCTGCAGTTCTTCACCATCCAATGAGGCCAATTGGAAAGCATTGTTGTTCTTGCACTTTGTGACCATGTATGGGCCACTCCAAATGGCATCAAATTTTGAATGCCTTCCTGGTTTTGCTCTGTCTACATCCCATTTCAACACTAGATCTCCTACTTGAAAAGATCTATCTTTGGCCTTCCTATCAAAGGTCTTCTTGATCAAAGCCTGATCCTTTTCCATTGCTTGGAATGCCTGATCTCTGATTTCTTGCAGCTCCATCAATTCTGCATACCTCACCTCCATGGGCTCAAACTCTAGCAACTCCAGCTGTTTCATGAGTTCCAACGTTGGCAACTCAAGTGACATGGGCAAGATTGCCTCTCTTCCGTAGACAAGCCTAAATGGAGAGTTACCTGTGGATCTTTTGGGAGTTATCCTATCAGCCCATAAGGCTGATTTCAGTTTGGTATGCCAAGCCCTCTGATTCTCATCAAGAGTCCTCCTAATGATCTTCAGCAAGTTTTTGTTTGTAGACTCGGCCTGGCCATTACCTTGAGGGTAATAATTTGATGAAGTGCTCAGGTAAATCCCGTTCTTGACAGCCCACTCAGTCACCTTAGATCCAATGAATGCCAATGCATTATCAGAGACCATTGTGGCAGGTACACCAAATCTGGTAGTTATCCCCTCGTAAAAGTCCAAGATGCTAGACTCATTCACCTCTTTGAGTGCTACTGCTTCTGTCCATCTGGTGAAGTAGTCTGTGGCTGTCAAAATCCATTTGTGCCCCTGGCTCGAATTGGGATTGATGACTCCAATGAAGTCCAAACCCCATTGCATGAATGGCTGGTCAACTGAGATTGGATGTAATGGGAGGGCTGCAAGTCTCTCTTTTCCTGTGAAGAATGCACAATTCTTACACCTCTTGATCCATGCATAGCAATCACTGAAGATTTTAGGCCAATAATAACCAGCCTTCATGATTTTCAGAGCTGTCACTCTTGGTGCAAAATGGCCACCAGCTGGTCCATCATGAAACTCTTTTAATACCCTTTGGATCTGACCTGTGTTAATGCATCTCATCAGCACTCCATTCACGTCCTTCTTGAATAAAACTCCATCAACGATGGTATATGGAATAGCCTGCAACCTGAAGTATCTTCTTTTTGCTTTGCTCATTTCTAGAGGGCACATGCCCGTCTGTAGGAAATGTATCATATTCTGAGTCCAACAGGGAGTGGACACATCATCATTTTCCTATTTTTGATCATCTTGTAATAGCAGGACAACGTCTCCTTCATCTTCTGGGTTGTCTAGTTGTTTGGAAGCGAGCTGCTCACACAAACCTTTGCCTCTTACTAGCTTGGTGATCTTGATCTCAATGTCATACTCCATAACACGGGTGATCCAACCTGCCCTTTTCTCATTCAAATCCTTGTTGAGGAGGAAGTCCTTAACCCCAGCATGTGAGACCATCAACTGGACCTTGTTGTTTGAGACTAAATGCTTGAATTTCTTCAAGCTCTCTGATTACCGCAAGCACATGTTTTTCAATAAAAGAATACCTTACTTCGCAGTCATCTAGGATCTGGCTGAAGAAGGCAATCGGTTGTTCATCATTATCTTTGTTCTGTTGTACCAGAATGGCAGAAATAGTGTCATCACCTCCAAATGCATAGAGGATGAAATCCTTGGAAAAGTCTGGGTTGATGAGAGTGGGTGCTTGGGAGATGGCTTCCTTGATTGCTTCAAAACTCTCCTTGCCTTCTGCCGTCCATTTGAAAGCCATGCTTTTTCTTAACATTTTGGTGATGGGCTTGACAAGGGCTGCAAAATCTGGGACAAACCTCTCGAACAAAGTTTATCCTTCCCAGGAAACTTTGAAGAGCCTTCTTGTGACTTGGCAATGGTAGAGCTCTTATGGCTTCAACCCTTTCTGGATCAATTGCTAGTCCTTCCTTGGAGACAATATGGCCAAGGAGCTTCCCTTCATGTGCAAGAAAGATGCACTTTTTGGGATTCAATGATACCCCAAATCTTCTACACCTCTGAAATACCTGCCTCAAATGACAGAGGTGATCCGCTGCATTTTTTGAGAATACAGTGATGTCGTCAAGATATATCAAAACTATTTTATTGATCAACCCCTTGAATGCCATATCCATTGCCCTTTGGAAGGTGGCTCCAGCATTTGATAGCCCAAATGGCATTTTCTTGTAGGCATAGGTCCCCCATTTGGTGGTGAAAGCCGTCTTGAATTGGTCATCTTCTTTCACCATCACCTGATTATACCCTGAGTAGCCATCTAGGAGAGAGAATCTCTCTGAACCGGATACTACTTGCAATATTTGCTCCATAGAAGGGAGTGGATAATGGTCTTTGAGAGAGGCTCTATTCAAATCTCTGAAATCAACACATAGCCTGATTTCTCCGCTCTTCTTTCTGACCGGAACCAAGTTCGCAACCCAGCTTGAGTGCTTGATAGGGAATATAATGCTTGCCTCGATTAGCTTGTTAAGCTCTTTCTTCATTAGAGGCTCAATATGAGGGTTGACTGGTCTCTGCTTCTGCCTGACGGGCTTAGCATCTGGATCCAATTCTATGGTATGTTGCGCCAAATTTGGATCGAATCCTCTTAAGTCTTCATAGCTCCAAGCGAAGACATCTGGAAATTCTTGGCAAAGTTGTATGAAATCTGATTTCTCTCGCTCAGTGGCCACTTTACCAATTTGAAGTGTCTTGCCTTCCCCAACCAGAATTGGCCCTGAATCCTCTTTCTTGACCTGTATGTTAGCCTTTTCCTTACGAAACTGGTCGTTAGGGTTAAAGATAGACTCCAATGTTACCAAACCCTTAGGAAGCTTGTTTGTCCGCAGTTGCACTACTTGATCCCCATACTGCTGCTCTAGCCTATCCTGATTTCTAGCTGAGAATTCAGCCTCTTCTTGCAAGAAATTGACGATCTGTTGATCGTTCTCAAATACCTGCCAGCTTGTGTTATTATCTGGGACTGCTGGCCTTACAACCACATGGATATGTGGCTGTGTTTTTCCCCTTCTGATGTTGTCAACCACATCAAACGTTGCTCCAACTGCTGCGAGCCTATCTGCGGCTTCATTTTTCTTCCTGGGTATGGACACAATGTTGAAAGCTTCGAAATCCTCAATGAGGTCCCATACCCTATTCTTGTAGCTCCTCAGCAAGTCGTTCTTTGTAGCATGTTGCCCCCTAACTTGGTTGATGATTAGCTCGCTATCTCCAAACACCTGCAAATTTTTTATGCCCTTTTTCCTGGCCCAATGAAGTCCATGAATCAATGCTTCATATTCAGCCGTGTTGTTTGAACAAGAAAACTGGAAACGAAAAGCTGAAAAATATTTGATGTCTTGTGGTGAAATCAACATTGCACCACCTCCAGCACCTTGTCTGCTTCTCGAACCATCGAAGAATAATCTCCAGACTTTGTTTTCATCTTTTCGTTCAGGCTGAAAGATGTCGGGAATGGGTGAATTTTCCTCGTGTATACAATACACGCCCAATTCAGATTCTTCAATTTCCTTGTATGGGTCAAATTCATGACTCTTGTTTGCCCATTCATCCAACGTTAAATCAGGAATTCCCTCGACCTTAGTACCTGTTTCTAGATCACTTGAACACTCCTCCTGATCAAAGGCTGAGCAATTTGCATTAATAGGAGCTGGTACATAAGGCTCAATATGGAAATTGGCAATTGGTTCTGACCTGATTGTTGCTTTGGCTCCATACCTTGTCCTAAAAATCATGTGTGACCAATCTGCAGATAAATATCCACCGATTTTTGCAGTGAAGTCTCTTGATAGACACAACGCAAAGAGTGGCGGAAGGTCAATCACAGACACATCTTGCAAAACTGTAACATTAGGACAGGAATGTAGTGTTAGGCTTAACCCCTTGATGACTCCAACAGTCCCTACTGCCGTTCCATCTAGCTGTACCACTCCTTTTAGCACTGGCTCATATTTCAAACCCAGCTGATCCGCTATTTGCTTCGGCATCACTGAACTACTGGCCCCTGAATCTATCATGCAGTTGTGTACCAAGTGGTTTCCAACAATCAACGAAACATAGAATGGTGGAGGCTTCAAATTTTTTCTTGTCTGGCCCCCATCATGTTGCACTGCATTAGTGAGAACTTTCTCATGTCCCTGGTTTGATACATTCGTGGCAGACCAATTAGTCATTGCAGCTTGCAATAAATCTCGTTGTCCTGGGATCGCCAGTGATTCCCACATGGAAATGTTCACATGTGTCTTCTTCATTTGATCGATGATGTTGAAAGGGGGTGCACTCTCTTTTTGCTGCCCCTTACTTGGTACAACCTTTTCTGGAGCTTGAGCATGTGCGTGTGTTGCTACAACAGGGACCTTGGGTTGATTTTGCACATTTGGAGTTGCGTTTGGTCTACTGACCCCTTGTTGTGTAAGAGTGGGTTGAGAAACAACTGGATTGGGCGGTGGTTCCTCTACTATGCCTCTCTTCTTTGACCGTGTATTGGCAGCCATGCCTTGAAAAGGTTGTTGGTTAACTCCACAGAAGTCTTCCGTTTGCCAATTTGCCAATGTGGTTTCTGTTGGAGGTCCTTCTTGTTGCGTTTGTTGCTGTTGATTCTCCTCCTGGCTTGGATCTTGAGCAACACCAATGGTTTGCACCATCAAGGCCTGATTTAGTGCACCATTGAAACATGCTGACTGATTGTGAGGTAGATTGCAAGGGTAACACCAGTCGTATTCTTGTGCCATGTTATTTTGTGCTGGTACTAATGCCTTAGAGGCAGATATGGCATTTGGATTATAGGGCTGGAATGGTCTATTGGCAGGAGGCCTTGTTTGATTCATATTTGCAGCTGGATTAGGTGGTCTTTGAGGCTGATATGGCTGCCTATTTGGTTGAGCTTGAGGCTGATACGAAGGTCTAAAACCTTGAGCTTGCTGTCTCTTGAGTGTGACCAGCTCATTCCCTAAATTTTGGAGTTGTTTCATAACTTCTTGAAGCTCATTTGGGGCACTTGGAGATGAAGTAGAAGCTTCATTTGAACTCTGATTCCTAGGAGTGGGAATAGGAGCTAAGACAGGTGCTTGACTAGTACTTGGGCTCTCTATTCTTGGATATAATGGCATTGGAGGCCTAGGAGATAGATTGCCAGCTTGAATCAGACAATTTTCAGCTCTAATGGCAATACTATAAGCAGCAGGGATAGTTGTGCCTCCCATAGATTGAACCAACATAGAAATATCAGAATTTAAAGCTTTAAGGTAGTATAGAAAAGCACCTTCTGCTGTTGGCCTGATTGCTACTGGAATTCTATCCCAAGACCTTTGAAATTTGAAGTTGAAGTCAGTTAGCTGCTCATTGGAAGCTCTCTTGATGGTTGTCAGCTGCTCCAAAAGAGACAAGTTGTCTCCCTTCTCTCCAAATTGATCATGAAGTGCAATACACAGCTGATTCTAGTTTGTGATAGAGCCAGCTCCAAGGCTCCTAAACCATTGCAAGGCTTTCCCCTTGAATGAAGACGCCAGCAATTTGACAGCTACTTGCATCTCATTAATCTCATGGATTGCACAAATGTTAGCAATGTCCTTGACATGATCACCAGGAGTGGTCTGGTTTTCTCCAGTGAAGTATGGAATGTTCTTCAATGCTGCAACTGGGATTGGATTTTGTGTATTGAGAGCAAGTGGGCTGCTGCCTGTGAAGTTGACATAGGGGTTCACTGGTTGCGCCATTCTGATTGGTCTTAAAACCCTTGTATATTGAAAGAAAGGCCTGTCGGGTGGAGGAGTTGAGAGAGTTCTATTTGGTGGAGATGGAGACCTTTGAATCCTTCTTCCTCTTTGCCTTCTTCTTGGAGATAATTGCAGGTATTCAAACAGCACTTCCTCTTCTCCAGCTCTTGACCTTGTGATTCTTCTCATAAGCTTTCAGGCCTACACTGCTGAACTGTTGATTCTTTCCCTTGGAGTCGCCAGATATGCAAATAATAGCTCTTTTCAAGCAAGAAAATTGCAGCAGATGCACATCAACTTTTTTGCAATAAAAATGAGACCTCTGGGTCCCACCGGGCGTGCCAAAACTGTTAGTGCAAAATCACAGCACCCCTGGATGCAGATCAGGCTTCTAGGGCGATCACTCTTGCATCCAATGTGATTGCACAACATGGAAACCTCTCTCCAAGCGTGGGGACTTGTAAAAGTGAGAGAGGAATCTCCAGATTAGAGGCTGGTTCCTCAAACTCCTCTGATTTAGATCTATATTTTGCAAAACTACAAAGGTTTAGATCCTAATCCTATCCTAACTTGCAAGGAGACAGGGGTAGAAGTGCAAAATTGAAACTAACTAAAGATGGTGATACACCAAAAAGGAGTGGTGAAACATATTAGTCATGCAAATAGACACAGACCAAAGTTCATAACATAAGACATACACAAACTGATAATGTATAATTTAGCATCTGAAATCAAGCAAATAATACAAACAGAGGATTGAAACCCATTCACAGAGCTTGCATTATCATTTCAATGTCAAAAAACACGCATTACACCCTCAGAGAGGTAAAAGAAAACTGTTACAATCCTTGGAGAGGTCTGATCCTTCATTAATCCCTTGCTGGAGGTGAAAGAAGAAGTCTGCTATGCCCAAAAAATGTTCCCCCCTTGAAAATGAGCCAAATCTGGCCTTTTCTACATTGCATGGGTCGAACCTAGGAGACAGAAAACGTACAAAGGCATGGGAACCCATTCTTCTTGAATGCAGGTGCATTAAAATGGCGTGGGGACCTTACAAACCCATACCCTATCACTTTGACCGGATTACAGGGGAATGCGACCCATTCTGCATTAAAACTGGTCGCTGGAATGTCACTTCTGGCCATGAACACGCGTCAGAGTCGTGTCTCAATTTTCTCCCTCCAAACTACTCCAAAACACAAGATTGACCCCGGAATCGTGTAGAGAATTTCACCAGCTTTCCGTTGATATAAAGAGCGTGCAAATCTGAGCTCTGGATTGAAAGATATGGCGATTTGAAGAATTAGGGCACAAAACAGGTGAAAGCGTGTTTTGAAATCTTTCCCGCGCTCTGCCACCTGGATGACACGTGGCACATGCTGATTGGACGAGCAGGGTTCGGGGTCAACCTCCATCTTTTAAACCTTTGGGCCCAAGACATTTCCTTTCAAAATTTCTAAGTCCTCCCCGAACTGGGGCTTCCCTGCTCCATGGGACACGTGGCACTATTCCCATTGGTTCGGGCCAGCGCTTCAAATCCTGACCCTTTGACTTTTCACTTTTCTCCTTGAGACACGTGGCGTGATCTGGTTGGTTCTCGGCCCTGCCGGCTCTTTCGCGTCCTTCGCGTCTTTTCGTCCCGGATGTCCCAAATGTTTAGTGCTCCTTGTGCTGATTTTACATGAACCGGCCTGTTCGCGTCCTTGCGTCCCACTTGTCCCACTTTGCTTTGGACTGTCTGTGCTCATTTCGCGCGAACTGGGCGGTTCGCGCCTTTGTGTCCCATTTGTCCCGAGCTGTCCCAGTTAGCAGTTAGTCAATTTTCTCTCGATAGAACCGGCATTTCGCACCCGCCGCATACTTTTGTCCCAGATGTCCCTGTTGCTAGCAGGCTGTTTGTGCTGATTTCACGCAAACCGGCCGGTTCGCGCCTTTTTGTCCCGGATGTCCCAGAGGCGATTCTCTCAGCAGTCAGCCAATTTTTTTCCCTTTTGGCCGGATCGGCTTTTCGCGCCCGCCGCGTACTTCTGGCCCGATTGTCCCAAATGCTATTTGGGCCGCCTGGAGGGTTTTCGGCTGATCCGCGCATTTCTGTCCCAAGTGTCCCAATTGCTCCTAGGACTAGGACTTAGCCGATTTTCACAATTTTTTGTGGATCAACCTACTTGCCTTCTGCAACCCTTTTTCCACATTTTCTCAGAGCTTGTTCCTTTCAGCCTGGACAGGAGAGTTAGAAAATATCTGAGAGAACCTCCGAAACATGATGTTTGCTCTGAATCAATCAATGTGCCTGGGACTTGAATATTCTGATGCATGTTATCAAAATTACCCTGGGGGGTGAATTTTGGATAACAGGGGTTGAATGGCCTTTGTTTTTGCCTAATGGGTTTAGTATTTGGATCCAATTCAATGGTATGTTGAGCTAACTCGGGATTGAACCCTTTCAAATATTCATAGCTCTAAACGAACACATCAGGGAATTCTTGACAAAGTTGTATGAACTCATACCTTTCTTGCTCAGTTGTCATCTTACTGATTTGGAGTGATTTACCTCCTTCTACTGAGATGGACACTGAATCTTCTCCCTTGACTTGGATTTTTGCTTTCTCTTTCCTAAACTGATCATTAGGATTGAAAATGGACTCCAAAGTAATAAGTCCCTTTGGTAGTTTGTTGGTTCTCAGCTGTACCACTTGGTCACCATAATGCTGCTCCAACTTTTCCTGATTTTTAGCTGAAAACTTAGCCTCTTCTTGCAAGAAATGGATGATTTGTTGATCATTTTCAAACACTTGCCAACTTACATTGTTGTCTGGCACTGAAGGCCTTACAATCACATGCATGTTTGGATGTACCTTGTCTCTCTGAATGCTTTCAACAACGTCAAAGGCTGCCCTAACTGCTGTAAGCCTGTCAATAGCTTGGTTCTCTTTTCTAGGAATGGATTTTATGCCAAAACCCTCAAAAACTTCAATGAGGTCCCACACCCTATTCTTGTAGCATTTATTAGATCATTCTTGATAGCATGATGCCCCTTAACTTGGTTGACAATCAACTCACTGTCACCAAAGACTTGCAAGTTCTTTATCCCCCTTTTGATTGACCAATGTAATCCTTGTACCAAAGCTTCATATTCAGCAGTGTTATTAGAGCATGCAAACTAAAATCTAAAAGCTGAATAATACTTAACTCCTTGTGGTGAAACAAGCATAGCTCCTCCTCTTGCCCCTTGTTTACTCCTTGATCCATCAAAAAACAACTGTCATACCTCATTTTAATCCTTGTGGTCTGGCTTGGTGATGCTAGGAATAGGCTGATTTTCTTCATGCATGCAATAGAATCCTAACTTAGATTCTTCTATTTCTTGATAAGGGTCAAAAGCATGTACCTTGTTCACCCACTCATCAAGAGTTAGATCCGGGATACTCCCAACTTTTGTATCAGCTTCATCAATTCTTGGATAATCTTCTTGATCGAACACTGAACAATTGGTATTGATTTGACTTGGAGTGTAAGGCTCAATGTGAAAGTTTGCAATAGGCTCATATCTGATTGCGGATTTAGTTCCATATCCTGTTCTGAAAAACATGTGTGACCAATCAGTGGATAAGTAGCCTCCAATCTTGGCTGTGAAATCCCTTGATAGGCATAGGGTAAAGAGTGGTGGAAGGTCTATTACTGAGACATCTTATAAAACAACAACGTTGGGGCAAGCATGCAAGGTAAGGCTCAATTTTTTTATCACTCCAACTATTGTTACTACTGTCCCATCCAATTGCACTACCCCTTTGGATATGACTTCATACTGAATCCCAAATTGATCAGCTATTTGCTTGGGCATTACAGAACTACTTGATCTGGAATCAATCATGCAATTGTGTACTAATTGATTCCCAATGATCAATGAAACATAGAATGGAGGGGGATTCAAAATTTTACCTTGCTGTCCTCCATGATTCCCCTCATGTTGAGTGTGACAACCTTCTCTTACATTTGGACTTGTTGATTCGAAGATGACTAGTCCCTCATGGCAGCCTGTAACAAATCTCTTTGGCCTAGGATAGATAGTGATTCCCACATTGATATGTTTACATTTGTCTTCTTCATATGATCAATGATATTGAATGGGGATGAAACATCTCTTTGTTTTCTCTTGGCCTATACATTCATTCCTTGCACATGGGCAACAACAACTGGTATTTGAGTTGGCTTAGGAGCTGTTTTGGGTAGTCCTTGCGCGTTTGGGATTGGATTTTGTTTGCTAATAGTCTGTGGAGTGATAGAAGATTGAGGATTGTTTGGGGTTAATGGTTGTTCTTCACCAAAATTTCTCCTTTTTGACCTTGTGTTCACTGCAACACTTTGGGAAACCATTTGATTCATGCCACACAAATCTTCTTCCTGCCAGTTTACAAGTGTGGTATCATTTGGAGCTGACTGCTGCTGGAATGTTTCTTGACTGCCATCACCCTTCACGCCAGTTGTTGTCACCATTAATGCTTGATTTAATGCACCATTGAAGCACATGGATTGGTTATGAGGTTAATTTCATGGGAAACACCAATCATACTCTTGAGCTATATTGTTTTGTACTAGCACTAATGCTTTAGAGGCAGATGTAGCATTGGGTTATAAGGCTGAAATGGTCTATTGGAAGGAGGCCTTGTTTGATTCAAATTTGCAGCTGGGTTGGGTGGTATTTGGGGTTGATATGGCTGCCTGTTAGGTTGAGCTTGAGGCTAGAAGGGAGGTCTAAAACTTTGGGATTGCTGCCTCTTGAGTGTAACTAGCTCATTACCTAAATTTTGTAATTGCTTCATGACTTCTTGAAGTTCATTTGAGGCACTAGAAGATGAAGTGGAGGATTCACTTGAATTCTAATTTCTAGGAGTGGGAATAGGAGCTAGATTAGGCATTTGATTAGTTTTTGGGCTCTCTAGACTTGGGAACAGTGGCATTGGAGGCCTAGGAGCTAGCTTGCCAGCTTAAATCAAACAATTTTCAGCTCTAATGGAAATGCTATAAGCAATGGGAATAGTTGTGCCTCCCATGGACTGAATTAACATAGAAATATCAGAATTTAAAGCTTTAAGGTAATAAAGGAAAGCACCTTCTACTGTTGGCCTGAATGTTACGGGAATTCTCTCCCAAGTTCTTTGAAATCTAAAGTTACAATCAGTTAGCTGCTCATTGGGAGCTCTCTTGATGGTTGTCAACTGTTCCAAAAGAGAAAAGTTGTCTCCCTTTTCTCCAAATTGCTCATGGAGGGCTATACATAGCTGATTATAATTTTGAATAGAACTTGAGGCAAGAATCCTGAACCATTGCAAAGCTTTCCCTTTGAATGAAGATGCCAGTAGTTTGACAGCAACTTGCATCTCATTGATCTCATGGATTACACAAATGTTGGCAATGTCCTTAACATGATCACCAGGAGTAGTCTGATTCTCTCTAGTAAAGTATGGAATGTTTTTCAATGCTGCAACTGGAATTGGATTTTGTGCATTGAGAGAAAGTGGGTTGTTGCTAGTGAAATTGACATAGGGATTGTTTTGTGCCATTCTGATTGGCCTTAAAACCCTTGTTGATTGAATGAAAGGACTACCAGGTGGAGGGGTTGAGAGAGTTCTATTTGGTGGAGATGGAGACCTTTGAATCCTCCTCCCTCTTTGCCTTCTTCTTAGAGATAACTGCAGATACTCAAACATCACCTCTTCTTCTCCAACTCTTGACCTCGTGTTGATTCTTCTCATGAGTTTTCAGGATTGACTGTTAAAACCAGCTAATTCTTCTTCTTTGGAGTCGTCAGATGTGCAGTTTATAGCTCTTTAAAGCAAGAAACTTGCAACAAATGCACATCAATTTTGTTGCAATGAAGATGAAGACTTATAGGTCCCACCAGGCATGCCAAAACTATTGTTGCAAATCAGTAGCACCCCTGGATGTTGATCATATTTCTAGTTTGATCATCTTAAGCATCCAGTGTGATTACACAACATTGAATCCTTTCCCCAAGTGTGGGACTTGTAAAATGGGAAAGGAATCTCCAGATCAGAGGCTGGTTCCTCAACTCCTCTGATCAGATTTATCACTTACGCAGTTGCATAGGTTTAAAACACAAAATCCTACTTTAAATTTCAAAGTGGACAGAGATAGAGAATGCAAAAACTAAAACTAATGCTAATAGGTGATGCACCAAATGAGTGGTGAGCATTTCTTACTTCTGTAGATTGACACATTTCAACAAATGCAACAAAAATTCATGCACAAACTGATAACTATAATGGAGAATCAAAAATTAGTCAAACAACACAAGCAGAGGATAGAAACTTAATCACAGGGCCTGTATTGTTATTTTAACATCAAAAATCACTTGCATTACAACACCTGAGAGGCAAAAAAAGTTGCAGTCTTGAAAAAGGTCTGATGATCCACCAAAATCACTTTTAGTTACAAAGGAAGCCTGCAATACATGGAAGAAATGTTCAACCCTTTGAAAATGAGCCAAATCTGGCTTTTACATTGCAAGGGACGAGCCCAGGAGAGAGAAACACGTGAAAACGTGGGAGAGATTCAACCATTGACAAAAATGCCATCAAAACAACATGGGCCTCTTACTGACCCATCCCCTAACATTTTTAAACATGTTGGGAGAGAATGCGAGCCATTCTTCATTAAAAATGGTGGTTGAAACGTCATTTCTGTCCATGACCACGTGCCAGAGGCATTTTTTCAATTTTATCTCTCAAAAATCCATCAAAATTCAAAAATGACCTTAGAATCTTGTATACAATTTTACCATCTTTCCATTGATATAAAGAACGTGAAAAACCGAGCTCTGGATCGAAAGTTATGGCCATTTGAAATTTTAGGGCAAAACAGGGCCAAATCGGGTCGGCGGGCAAAAAATTTGAATTTTTTACCTTTTTGGTCATTTGGAAAATTTTCCAAAATTTCCCCACGCTCCACCTTCCCAGGTGCCACATGGCATGTTTTAATTGGGTGTGGGCCCATCCTGCTCCATTTTCTTTTATTTTCATCTTTGGAAAATTTTCTAAAATTTCCCCACCGGGCCGGTGAGCTGAGGACACGTGGCGAGTTTGTATTGGGCGCGGGCCTGTCCTTCTAAATTTTTCCCTTTAGTACATGTGTCAAAACCCCACTGGATGTGGGTTTTCCCCCTTAAAATTTTACACGCGGGCTTTCCTTAAGTTTTGGCGCCACCTGGACACGTGGCAATGTTCTATTGGCTCGCATTAAGGGGGCTGGTCTTTTCCTTTTGAATTTTCCTTCTTTTTCCCTTTGGGAAAAATTCCCAAACTTTCCCCGCCCTCTGCTAGTCCAGGACACATGTCACCATTTCATTAGTTGCGGGTTCTCCACAAATATTTTACTTCTGTGCAAACACCTTGGGAAAAAATCCCAATTTCCTTCCGTGCTCCGCCAGTCCAGGCTCTGGTGACACGTGGCATTCGCTGGTTCATTGGAGGGGAAAGCGGGCCACAACTTACCTTTTGAATTTTTGGTGAAGAACTTCGCCAAATTCTAACTTCTCCTCCGCCACTTACAACTCCGACCTCATAGGAAACGTGGCACGTTTTTACTAGGCGCGGGCTCTTCCTTCAAAATTTTCCATGCGCCAACACTTAGCCAAATTTTTCAAAATTTTCCCCATGGATAGGTGGCATAACCCCATTCGTCGGCGGGCTTGCGGGGAAAATATTCTCTTTTTAAAATTCACCAAAACACTTGGTAAAAACCCAAGTTCTCTTCCGACCTCCGCCACCTCCCTGGACACGTGACAGCATCTCATTGGTTGCGGGCCTTTCAGGTGAAAATTTTCCACAAAAACTCCGCCGAGCCATAACTTCAAAAATACATGGAGTTAGGAGGAAAACTTTACCTTTCTAGAAATCTAAGAAAGATCTCTATCCAATGGTTTCATTTCCATAAAGTTTTGAGTGCCTAAAAAGCAAAAAATTATGACTGAGGCACAAGAGAGGGAAGAATGAGAGGAGTTAGCCACAAAAAATGAGCAGGGGCACATTTTGGATAACACTAACCTTCATCAACTTTGTAGTTTACAAGGTAAGTTACAATCTATTCATCACTTTATTTCACAGCTTTCCGACCACTGCCATCCATTTCATCATCTCCTAAAAAGGATGTCTCCTTCAAATGGGATGATGAATACCAAAAATCCTTTGATGCCTTAAAACAATACCTCCTCTAACCACCGGTGCTCCTTCCCCTAATAATTATCCAGAATTTTACCTTTATATTTGTGCAACTAATCATTCCTTGGGTGCCATGCTCACTCATTGTGATGAGAAACATAGGGAACAAGTGGTTCACTATATAATCCATACGCTTTTAGACCACAAAACTAGATATGCTCACGTTGAAAAACTCTACTTAGCCTTAGTTTTTGTCACCACTAAACTTCGTCATTACCTACTCAACCACAAAACCTTTGTTGTCACTAATACTGACCCCTTACAGTACATGTATGATAAGCTTTACCAAAATCAACGTGTTGCATGTTCTCTCATGATTAGTACATACCTAGATCTCAAATTCATCCATAAAAAAATTTTCAAAGGAAAAACAATTGCTGAATAACTCACTGACACACCTCTCTCTTGAAACCAATCCTCTAACTTCAATTTCCCTTATGAATCCATTGCTACCCTCTCTTTGGAAGATATCATTTACGAGATGACCTTGTTCTTCGATGGTTCCAAATGTCAGTGTGGGGTGGTGCTGGACTTATCCTCATTCCTCTTGGCAATGAGCCTATGCCATTATCATTCAAACTAGATTTTTATTGTACTAAAAATATCACCAAATATGAAGCACTCATGTTAGGTCATCAATCTGCCATAGCCTTAGACATTAAATCAATTAATATATTTGATGACTCTCAACTGGTTGTGAACCAAGTTAATGGTATATAATAGTGTCGTAACGAGATACTTCAAAAGTATAAACATCATGTTGACATACTTTTGACTACTTTTGACCATTATGAACTTCATATCACCCCGCATTCCACTAATAAATTTGTAGATACCAAGGCCTGTCTAGATTCTCAAATCCCTACTTCGCCCTCCGACTCGAAAATATTTTTCACCATAAAATTTTTGAAATCACCCTCTTATCTAATTCGAGAGGTCAACCTTGTAGGAATCATTGAAATTGACCCATGCAATCTTTGGTATAAGCAGTTTGCTAACTACCTTTCTCTTTCCATTCTGCCTCTAGATCTTACTCACAATTGACAACGAGCCTTTCTCAAAAGTGTCTCTCATGTTATCATGGGTGGTATTCTCCATAAATGTGGCTTTGACGCTATCCTCTTACGATGTCTTATGAGTTCTTAAATTCCCTACACCATCAAGGAAGTTAACGATGGGATTTTTGGGGGTCATTTCAGTGGCTTAGCTTTTGTTAAGCACATCCTACACTTGGGCTATTACTAGCCAACCCTAAACCGTGGTTGTTTTGATTATGTCAAGCATTGTGTTAAATGTTAGCACCTTACTAATCTTCATCACACCCCTAGTCACACCTTACAGTTTGCACGAGACCTTTGGTCTTTATTTCAATGGGTTTAGATCTTGTCAGAGAGATCAACCCTCATTCTTCATAACACCTTCAATGGATTATTACCACTACTGAGTATTACACTAAATGGGTGCAAGCCGTACCTCTTTTTTCTACAAAAGCTGAGAAAATTTGTGAATTCATTAATCATCACATCATTTTTCACTTTGGTGTTCCTCACTGCCTAATCACTGATAACGGAAAAAAATTCAAAAACAAAACCCTACGGAAACTATGTGATGCCTTCAGCATTCAACTCTTTTTTTTCCACCTTATTATCCTCAAACAAATGGCTAGGTTGAATCAACCAACAAAACCCTAAACAAAATTATGATGAAATTGGTTGACGATACTAGTAAGTATTGGAGCACACACTCCTTTTGCCTTACGGGATTATTGTACTAGTATTTTTACATCAACTATTGTCACACCTTATTCTTTTATCTATAATATAGAGGTTGTCATGCCTCTTGAATTCCAAATACCATCTCTTCGTATATCACTCAAAGATATGCTCAACGATGATGATTTTTTTCCAAGATAATTTGGCACATTTTGAGTTATTAGACAAACATCATCTCAATAGTCTCGATCACCTCCAAATATACCAAAAACATATCAAATGTGCCTATGAGAAACATGTCCAAGACTGAACCTTCTAGGTCACTAACCTTGTCCTGAAGGAAAATCAACATGTAACAACAGTGGAGAAAAGTAAATGGAGAATTTTTTTCTCCTAATTGGCTTGGACCCTATATCGTTACTCATGCCTATGGATTGGGTTATTATAATTTATCATCATTTAAAGGTAAACCCAAACCTGATCCCCTTAATTCCTTTCATCTTCGAAAATTCTATTGCTAAATCAAGTCCTAGATCATCTTATGTCTATTAAATGCTTGTACCTTGAGCACCATTCATCTTCCACTTACATATATTAAGGATCAACAACTAAACTAGAATCATGTGATTACCTGTCACCTTTCAGCCTTATCTTCAATATGAGCACTACGAATCTACCCATGGCATGATTCTCATGGATACGTTTCATCCTTTTCAAGATGGCATCCCATGGTTGTTCATCACTTAAAACCTCTCTTTCATAGCTAATCTCCGTGTGCTGTAGTTTTCTCTTCATAAAAAGGATCCTATCCTTCTATATAGTCTTTTCCATGACCTAAACGTCCAAAACACAATTAAAAGTAATATACAGGATTTTCAAATTCAAACTCTTTGAAGAAAACTTATAGCAAAAATATGACTCCCTAAAAAAGGACATCTAATCTTTCTATCTTGCTGCTATAAATAGAATGCTCCCTTGAAGGACAGCTATAAAAAACTAACCATATTGTATATAGACTATTACAAAAAATGACTATTCATGCCAACATAAAATAAAAATATTCTGAAGCTTCCCACATTGATCAGCTTCACGAAGACATCAAGGAGACACTCTACTCATCCCACATAGACTTCCCACATCAATCAGTCTATAAAAAAATCCAAAATAAAAAGATGACTTTTATGTCATGGACTTTCCTATTTTTATCTTGGGTCTCTTGCCAAAGAGGCATGTTGTCTCACACTAGGTTCTACTAAACCAACTTCTTTCACCTCACCACCTTTCCTCTCTAATGTTATTCCTAGTCAAGGGATGTGTCGTAAATGTGAAATTTCATGATCATGTGACCTTCTTCACCCTTAGAATAGTCAATCATGCAATGCCTTTAGGGTTTTATGTTCATAAACCAATCTGGTATGTTAGACTTGTAGTAGTTCTTGCCAATTAGGTGTATTTTTGTCTCCTCTTACCATTCACCTCTTTTTCTTACGTATTGATCCTCCTACACATGACCATCCCTTCGACACCTACATTATAGGAATTACTCTCCCATCAAATTCACCCATGCCTATTCAACCTAAAATTACCAACTCCTATTCAACCTATACTCAACCGTGCCTAAAATGACATAAAATCAACCATGCCTAACTCACCTAGACTCAACCATGCTTAACAACTACTAACACATTCCTCTATCCTTCTCTTATTCTCCCCTAGCTTATGGGAGAAATACATCGGCTTGAGGCCCCTTTTTGCTGGGGCTATGTAGGTAGAACTCTGAGGGCATGGGGCCCTTGGAGGTTAGCCTAGCCACTCTTTCCCCTAACCAATTTTCCCCCTTTTATATTCACATTCTACCATTTTATAGCATTAACCATATCATACATCAATCCTTTCACATTTTCATGATATCAAATATTTGGAAATTTACACCACAACATACATATACATCATCATTTATTTGTTATACTATCAATAACTTAGAAATTAAATCAAACACAAAAACATGACTCCATCATACCAACATGACCTCGACTCCTGAACCTGACTCCATCATGCCTAAATCACCTAAAATCCACCATGCCTATACTTGACTCCATCATGCTTACATGACCTCAACTTCTAAACCTGACTCCACCATGCCTAAATCACCTAAAGTCCACCATGCCTATACCTAACTCCATCATGCCTACACAACCTCGACTCAATCATGCCTAATTAAACTTGTTTCCATAATACACAATAATAATGGAAATTAAAAATGAGTACATCATCCATAAAGTCAACATAATCAACTATATAATGGGAGTGTGTGTGAATCAATACATATAAACACAGGTATAAATAAATATCAGTATCTCAAAAATATCAAGTACAGTCTCACTTCTTTCGCACGTAGGCCAATATATATATCAAAAATCTAAATAATGGTACATTATCCATACAGTGACTACTCTCCCCCACCTGATGCCCTCCCCTCCTATCTCACATGTATCATCCTCCTAGCCCTCTTTTGGGACTGGTCTCTGAGAGCTTGTAACCTTACCACGACCCTATCTTTGGGGTTGATGACCCCCTGTGCTACTAGAAATGTGAATCCTAGATCTAGTCTGCTTAGTGACTACCTATTGGGCTTGGTACTTAGCATATGAGGGTACATCAATCCTTGTGGTGGATAGATGATCTTGATAATAGTGAGCCTCACTCAATGCATCCCTGAACCTTGCCATAGATATAGTCTTGGGTGATTCCATTGGCCTAACTTCCCCTGTGAACTTTTCCCGACCAAAAGTGTACCTTGTCCTGATGCAGGTGCATTTACTATGGGATCATGTCCCTGTGCCTATACTGGTACTTGTGTCACTACTTAGACCTATAGGGCCGCAACTTGTGCATATGCTGTAGTGAAATGACCCTGTAATCTAACCATTTGTGCCTGTAGGGTGGATACCTGACCTCCATCCCCATCTCCACCCTGTATGGGAATCTGTGCCTATGCTACCTGGGCCTGTAGAGCCTTCAATTGTGCCTGCAAGGTGGTCACTTGTGCCTATGACCCTATCATATGTCCTTGCAACCCTATAATTTGTGCCTATAGGGTGGCCACCTAACCTAATAATCTATCCATCTACACTATGACCATAGCTAAACTAGGTTTCCCTGGCCTTGGTGGTGCCACCTATAGTTATGCCACCCACCAGTGCATATATCCATCAATGACACCCACATCATCAGACTGTCTATCTCATACCTGATCCTCCTACCCTATAGGAACAATTGGATGAGGTGGAGACATGGGTATCTCCATGTCTTCTCTATGGTATTGTGGGAAAGGTGGGGGTACATCCTGTCGTAGTCCAAACTACCATCTAACCATGTCTATTGGAATCATCTCATGCTCCTTGGAACATTTCCCTAGTATTTATATCAGTAGTTGAAGCTACTATAACTCCTCATCAATGCCTTTATATGATGGATATTCAATATATGGCCTCCACATGATATCAACTATCGAAAGGCCTCTAATAGTTGCATGTGATATGAAACATCATATGTGGCCCTTGCGACCCTCGGTTATCCACCGACTAGTACCCATCATCTAAAACCAACTCTAAATAAGCCACCCTTGAACCAATATTGTCATTGTAAACCAACTGGGAACACACACACAATGTGCTTGTATGCCCAGTAATGTAATAATAGGTACAACACATACCAAATATCCTCAATCTCCCATAGGCCCATAGCTCCCTATACAACTAAACTAGGAAAGTCGATGCCCAAATGAAACATATCTGATCCTTTATCATATCCTGTAGCACCCCCATCATTTTTCATGGGAATCTTCCACCCTCAAGATCTAGAAGAGAATAATATCCCACTGCCACCATCATTAGCATGGATAGCTTGGTATCCTGTGGGTAGGCAGGACACATGTCTCCATAGCTCAGACTCGCACTGTGATATCTCAAGAATCCCATCACCTCACTGAATACTGTCACTATCAGCTCCACTGTTGTCTCAGAGGAAATCAAATATACTGGATCCCCATAAATTGGAATCCATAGGATCATATAAACATTATCCAGGGTGACGGTCATCTCACCCATCGGTAAGTGAAAGGTATTAGTCATGGAGTTCCATCTATCGATGAGAGAGACCATCAATTTATGATCTTCGGCTACACACCTATAGCTTTGGATCACACTAAGTACAACATTGGTTATGTGCTCCCACTCCTCCGTGGTCATGCTAGGAAAAATCTATACTAATAGGGGTGGTACTCTGTCTCTCATCCTCAGCTGAACTTTCACGTGCATCATCCAACACGACCTTGTCAATACTTGACCACCTCAAATAACCTATTACCCACCACACAATACCCAACCACATCACTCATGCCTACCCCTTTTACCTAATTCACCTATAAACCTATTTTCCCTTATCATCCTTACCCACTATCTTAGTTCATTTCACCTACTTACCTATCCCACATTGCCAAAATAAAACTTTATCCTCTTCCCTCTACATAAATCTTCACCTACCCCTTCCTCACTTATTTAAATTTCCTACCTAGCCCTTGTTTCACCTTTTTACTCTTAACCGTGACATATGTTAGTCACCTTGACCGTCATCGGCCCCCTTGACCGGTGTTGGTCACCCAAACCTTGACCGAAAAAGGTCAAATCCAACCGACATCGGTGAACCCTTGATCATCATTGATCTCTGTCACGACATCACAACCATAAAAACCCATCCCCAATTCTCAAAAATTAACCAAAAAAACCTAAATACCTACTCCCACCCACCCACACATATCCTAGCTTCATTAGCAACCCTATTTAAGCTCCATTTGACCTCCCCCCTTCATTTCATTCATTTTTAACCACGATTTCACAAATTAAAATTCTGACCAAATTTAAAAAAAACCTGATTTCCACAAACTATTATCAACCAAATGAAGGATTTGAATTGTCTCCTACATCTACTCAACTCTGTCTCCATAGTGTCACGTCTAGTTGCTGTGCTGGTGGTCCACCTGCTCCCTCTCCTACCTCTACTATTCCAAAATAAACTCCTCACCTCAAAACCAATCGAATTAATCAACTTGATCTCGTGGACCCACCAATCGAATGCCAATCACCTGTTATGTGGCTCGCCAACTAAACTCAACACCTCGTATTATTGTTTTCCACTCTTACACTTCTCCTCTGTCATTTTCTAAAAGTGGAATGGTTAAAATGAATCCATAAAAAGTGAATTTTTATTTTTTAGCCCCAACTCGACATGACTAGCGTCAGTCATGTCATGCCCTAAAAAACTAACATCGGTTACATTATAACTGGCATCAGTCACCTGACATAACCATTTGACTCACCCCATGCCCACTTTGCCTAAAAACATTATTGATCCAACAACGTTTAACCTTACAAACACCTATTACACCTTACCTGCAAACCTACATTACTTGTACATTTCCTTAACTATGTTTAGGGACATGTTATTTACCTATACCTCATCCTTACCTACACCCTGACCTACATACCCTACCCTGAACCACCTTTTGTGACTGTAGACACCTATAATTACGCCCAAGCAATTTAAATACTTAAATTGTGCTAATTATCCCCTTTCTCGCAAATCAACGACATATCGTCAAAGGCACTCATTTTCCCTCATATCATCATTAATTAATTACACTAAGCTAATTAATTAAGTTGCTTATCCAACAAATACCCTAATTAACGACCTTCCGTTAATAAATCACCCCTTCTACCTAGACTAATTAATTATTATTATATTAATTATCTTTCCCTTCCATTTAACCAATAAATCAATATTTAATTGATTTAATCCCCTTATAATAGCCTAAATCGTACTAATATTCCTCTAATTAGCTTCTATAAGCTTACATCTACCTATTAATTAATCACCTTTGATTAATTAAAATCACCCCAACTCCCATGACTTGTTAAACATGTATTAAACCCTTCTAAAGTAAGGTTACCTTTAATAAAGCAACCTTATCCATTCCTAATCATGTTTTACCTTTATCCCACGTTCATGAGAATGTGTTGAATCCTTTATCCTTTGGGCTATATAAAGAGCCCTCCACCTACCTTTTTACTTACACCTAAACTTTCTAAGAGAGTAAATGCAAAGCATATAGCAAAGAGACTAAAAGCTTGCACCTTGCCCTTTTGAGAGTTCATCATCTTGAAGAGTTAAGCCTCTTTCTTAAAGTGCTTGGGTCATATGGGAGGTGTCAAAAGGGTCTTGTAGCCCAACTTTGATTAGCCCCCATTCCTAGGTTCTTGGAGCATTAAGGACAACTATTTTGATAGCCATGGAGCTTACTTAGGTCCATTCATTTATTTGTTGTTAGAGAATAGAGGAGTTTAGATATTTAGCATTGTTAGTTTCAAAGTTTGTATTGATGAATGCTAGCATCTAACCCTTGTTTAATTCTTATCATGATGGTGTTTATGCTTTGTTTTAGCTAAATTGTAGAACTATTTTAGGTGGTAGTTCTTGCTTCATTTGATTTAGCATTAAGCAAATTATACATGCACACATTTGGCATGCCCGGTGGGACTTACTCCATTGTCCTTTGCACTTAATTTCAAGTTTTTGTAGTTAAGTTTTATTTTTGGTTACTAACCCTCTTTTACACATGTTGATCTAACTTGTTTTTTTTAACATGTTTTGTTGAGTTTGCATGTGTTGGGTCTTCCTTGTAGGTATAAAGGAGGTGAAGTGCTGTCAAAATTGGAATTGAGGGGAAATTTTCAAGATTTCTCCATGTTTTCATTTTTAGAGCTTACTTTTTCAACATTCTACATGCTAGTTTTGTCAATTTCTTGAAGATTTTAAATTCTTGAGCATGTAGGTTAGTGTTTGATAGTGCTGAGTCTTATATTTACATATTAATGTGGTGGGTTGCTGTCAAAATTTAATCTTGGTGAGAAAATTTCAAGATTTCATCATGTTTTCATTTTTTAAGCTTACTTTTTCAACATTTTACATGCTAGTTTTGTCAATTTCTTGAAAATTTTCAATTCTTGAGCATATAGGTTAGTGTTTGATAGTGCTGAGTCTTCTATTTACATATTAATGTGGTGGGTTGCTGTCAAAATTTAATGTTGGTGAGAAAATTTCAAGATTTCATCATGTTTTCATTTTTAGAGCTTACTTTTTCATCATTCTACATGTTAGTTTTGTCAATTTCTTGAAAATCTTAAATTCTTGAGCATGTATGTTAATGTTTGATAGCATTGAGTCTTCTATTCATATATTAATGTGATGGGTTGTTGTCAAAATTGAATCTTGGTTGGAAAAATTTGCCCATTTTACATATTAAGGGACGTTTTTTTTGACATTTTTTAAGTGCATGTCAAGTGCATACACATGAGCATAAGAGCATATGCGTAACCCATCTTCCGAAGGCCATAACTTTTGCTCCCGACCTCGAAATGACTCCATTTTTTTTGCGTTGGAAAGGTATTGAAGTTAGATATGAAATGAAAACAAAAAATTTAAGATTTACACTTACAGAAGTTGTAGGTTTTTCTGTTATTTTAAAACTGGTCATTTTCTAACATGTCTAATGTTTTGATGAATGTTGTATTTCCATGCTTACTCGATTTAGATCAAAGCGTGTGTATGCTCTTCTCTTGCACCTTTTGGTGATATTGAGAATAAAAATCAACTTTGATCTATATCTTTTTAACATTGGGATTAAACTTAGAAATTTAATTATTCATTTTGCTTAAGGGAATGAACCTTTTACAAAGCATTTTTCAACGGTCCTTTGATTTGAAGTTTTCCATTTCTATATAGTTGGGCTAAAGTTTTTGTATGCTCTTCTCTTGCACCTTAGGGTGATATTGAGAATCAAAAGCAACTTTAGTCTTCATTTTATAACATTTGGTAAATTGGAAACTTCATCTTTCACTTTTGGTTTAAGGGAATGAACATTTATCAAAAATTTTGTATGGTTCATTGATTGAAAAGATTTTATTTACTTTTTAGTTAGATTATTTGTTGTGTATGCTCTTCTCTTGCATCCTTGGATGATCTTGAGAATCAAAAGCAACTTTTAATCCTCTTTTAAATAATGTGATTTTCTTGGAGAACTACTAACGCTTGAGTGCAGGACCTAAAAATGCTTGTCAAAGAAAGGAGGAATCAAAATGAAATCAAAAACTACTAATACAGTTGTTATATAGGTTGCCAAAAGGTGTTCAAGCAAACCACACCTAATTAAACAAGATAAAAAGAACAACATATTCAAAACACTGTATTGCAGGTTTCGGAAAAGGGTACGTCCCTCTCCGCTCAACTGGAACATAACCCCTTTGGCATAACGCCTTAAGCTACAACAATGGGGGTGGTTCCAAGAACCCCAAAGTAGTCCACGCAAGAGGGAACCTTATGGATGAAACGGGAAGTGTTCCGCACTACCTACTTGACTAGTGATTCTTTTGTGAGATAGAGTTACAGGTTGTCTGTTGTGGCGACCCCAGTGATAGTACACGTAGACGCACTAGTTGCCTACTGTTCTTGAAGGGGGTAAAGTAAAGCCGAGATACTCCCAAACTAGTCAGTGCAACTTTTTGGGTAAATCGCGCTCGCTCGTGGCAACTTTGTAACACCTAGGGCGAGAGAAGCACCTAGGAGAATATACTTTGGCCAGGAGCCCACTTTGACCACTTTAAAATAGTGTTGAGTTGTGAACCTTCTTTTTGAGAAACGTGTGACGTATTACTTTCGCCTAGTTTTTACTTGCCTTAGGGCAAGGCGAAACTCTGCCGAAGTAAGACTAGCATTTTTTTGTCTTTTTTTTCTTGATTTATTTCCTTCATATTCTTTTGACACTTTGTTGATCAAAAGAGGTGTGATTACCTTTGTGTTGTCATTCGACTGTTTCTCTCACTTTTATGTCCGTTTACGCCCATCCATGTTTGCGGCTGGGTTAGTTAAACGTCTAAAGTGAGTGGAGGCGTTTTCACATCATTTGGTAGCCATTGTGATCTTGATACCCACGTCAAGATTGTCATTGTAGTTAGGCATGGTTCATCACTGCGGACTTCCATAAGAGGAGTTAGTTTGTTTGTCTCGTATCATTACAATATCGATATTTACATCTTGTTTCTTGTAAACTCGACATAAATACCTATATTGTACGGTTACACTGCACACATTCTTAACTATTCCTAGCTATAATTTGAGCTTTCTTTTGTTCAGTTTTATTATTACCTCGATTTCAAAAGGTGTTAGGAACTACCATTTGTGCGTGTTATATCAATAACACCTCGATATCAATACTCCACTTTCTTGCAAAGTGGGTTAACATATCTTGGTGATATTGTTGTGTCATTCACAAATCGTAATCGACACTTTTTGAGATATAGGTCTTAATCAAACTTGAGCTTGCTCATCGTATATCTTGATTGGGAGATTGCATTTAACTTCATGTATTTACTTACGTTTTGTTCATTCCTTTGAACTTGGCATAAGTGGAGACATCTTGTTAATCATCTGGCATCGTAAATTACTTTGAAACGTAGTCTAGGAAGTATTTCATTTGATTAGGTTTTGGTACCAAACGATTGTTTCATTGGTGACTTTATCACTCTATCACATTGGTATTCTCACACTGTTAATTTACTCTTAACACGTACATCTTGTGTTTCACTTAGGGGTAGTCATTGAATTTTGAACAAATCTACAACTTACCTTAGTGAAACTTATCATGAAAACATGGCTCCTAAGACGCGTCTAGGGTTAAAGAAACAAACATATGAGGAACAACAAGCGCAAGCTTGGGAAACCTCTAACAGACAAGGGTCAAACCCATTTATCGGACACGATCTAGGACCACTATTTTCTGCAGAAAAGGAAACAGAAGAGATGGTCGATCATAGTGGAAATGAATTAGAATCACCACAAGCAGACTTTGATTTTGACCCCACTCTACTAGATGAGTTTCTCCTTAGAAACAAAGATAGAGTTTTGGCACGGGTCATGGAATTAGGGGCCGAATTTCCCATTGAGAAGGAAGCAATACTACAAACAAATGACACTACTAAGGAGGAACACCCCCTTATCAATATGGAAGATATTTTAACAGGTGGACATGCTTCCACTTCTTATGTAGAAAATGATAAAGTGGTAGGGCATAGAATACCCCTCATCAAAGTGCCACGAAGAAACAAGATAGAACATGAGACAGGGGAAGAACCTCCACAATATGAAGAGGAGGAACCTTTAGAAGAAGAAGACATAAACCAAGTCACAATCCAACAACAACTCAGTAACTTAAGCCGACAACTAGATTTTCTTACTTTCCAAGTACAGAAAGACACAAACAAGAACGTTTAAAAGTCAAAGCCTAAGTTTAGGATCCACGAACTCCATCGAGAAAACCAAGGAGAAGAAGACACAGGGTATCATCATGTACACATCCCCATTTCTCCCACTAAAGAACAATTGCTCGCACAAGAAGTACAATCTATGAAAGCAACGCTTGCGAGCATACAAGAAATCAATATAGGGAGTATTAGGAAATACCAATACGAAGAACTATGCCCCTATCCTTTTGACAAGACAATGACCCTTCAACCCTTTCCAAAGAAATTTGATATGCCAAAGTTCGACAAATACAAAGGAAAGGGAGACCCAAGGGATCATGTTAAAGATTTCTACATGGCATGTCAAGAGGTGTCTTATAGTGATAATTACCTCATTAGACTTTTTCCTAAGAGTCTCAGAGGTCAAGCATTAGAATGGTTTACGCGCTTGCCACGAGGATCAATTTTCACCTGGCCAGAATTGGTGGAAAGATTCATGCGTCATTTCTCATATAACATAGAGAGTGACGTCACCATGGCAGACTTGTGCGGCACAAAACAACGTCCAAATGAGACCTTCACCAGCTTCCTCCAACGATGGAGAGGGATAGCTAGTCGCTTCCCTTGCGCTTTCCCTGAGAAGCAGCTGGTCAGTATTTTCATCCCTAATCTCAACCCAGATATAGTTTTCCACCTCCAAATGCATTGTGTCCGCACATTTGAGGAGGTTATCGAGAAATGGATTCAAATAGAAAAGGCTCTCATTGCCAAAGGCACCCTCAAAACCCAATCTAAAGACAACCAAAGTGTCAAACCCGTTGAAAATCTGAAGATCTTTAACAAAAACAAAAACATGGTGGGAGACGGAATCACTGATTCCAAATGTGTTCAAACGGTCCAAACTAGTCAACCTTTTAAACTAACCAAGGGCCCAATTCAACCACCACCAAAGCAACGAACATTCACCTCCCTCAATGAACCATTGTCTGTCATACTAAAACAGTTGGATGCGGCCCACATGATGACCTATCCTACAACGCAACCGTTTGATGACAACACTCCTAAACCTTCATGGTATAAGGAGCATGAATACTGTGAAATGCATCGCGTTAAAGGTCATAAAACAGAAAAATGTTTGCGACTTCACCACTATATTCAAGACCTCATTGACAATGGGGAGATAGAGGTAGATAACCCTAGCCACATGCAAACACCTAATGAGAAAATGGGGATTTATAAGGAGCCATTTCCCAAGCATGATAAGTTGGAAAAGGAAAAACCGGATCGGGGAGAGTCATCCCAAACCTATAAAGCCACGAATTACTTATATACCAAGAGAGATAACAATCATTACGATTCACTTATCAGATGTATTCGCTCCCCTGCTGACCGTGTCAATACCATCCAGATCAAGGGAAAGGACTGCGCTGCGGTAACAAAGCATGCCCACCTCGTGATTCCAGAACCCTCTCTGTTGACCCCGTAAACTGGTAAATATAACCTTTTAGAACAACTTGAGAAGACTCCTGCTAAGATCTCGATCTTAGATCTTCTCAAGATATCCAATGTGCATAAGGACATTTTGTATCAAACTCTTCAGGGGTCGGGAGTGCCTTTAGAAGTCGATCCTGCATACCTTCAAGCCGTGGTGGCAAATATTGCACCCAGTGAGCATCTCACTTTCAACCATAGGGAGGTCCCTACTGAGAATCCTACACATAATCTTCCCTTATACATTGAGGTAGTTGTCACCCGCAGGAAAATCAAACGGGTGCTTGTGGACAATGGATCAGGATTGAATATCTGCACGCTTAAGTTGGTCAAACAATTGAGACATACAAAGGCAGATCTTGAGTCCCATATCATCACTATCACCGCATACGACAACGCGGAAAGAGAGTCAGCAGGCACCATTACACTGCCAATGGAGGTGGGCCCCACTTGCCATCAGACAAAGTTTCAGGTCTTAGACTTGGAACTTCCATATAATATGCTTCTAGGCCGACCATGGATCCATGCCATGCAAGCAGTGCCATCAACATTTCATCAATGCATCAAGCTGAAGCATGAGGGACATACAGTAACAATACCAGGAGACTCAGAGCCCTTTGCTCATTGTAGAGCTCTTAATAGCTTTGCACGAAAGGGTACATATGCATGTCCCTCCACAGATATAGCTGTCCCTCTTCATTCTGAGGCCATGGAATCTCGAGTAGATTCAAATTCTCTTCGTTCTTGCACTCATGGGGCATCTACTTCAACATCTCCATTTAATTCATGGGAGATGAAAATTCTAGAATATGGCTGTGGGGAGTATAATGTACAACAAGCGCTCTTGGTTTCAGACCTCTCCTTGTCGCCCAAGACTAGAGGTCGACCCAACTACTGCTTCAGGAGACCTAGAGAGGAACATACTATTAGGTCGTTCCTACCTGGAGGCTTGTTAGCTGAGGAAAAATTACTTGATCCACCTACTACTTGGGTCCCTAAGGACACTCAGCCATCTTGTTATCAAACCCCAGAATATGAAAAATCTAGCAGAATGATGTACTCCATGGGCTACAAAGGCCTAGGATGTGGGAGGAATGAACAAGGACAAAGAGAACCAGTCCCTCTTCCACATTTCAAAATAGAAAGATATGGCATTGGGATTTTCCCTTATGGAGCACACCCCAACGATCAAGATGCGACTTGTTCTGAGCATGAGGATAGCTCTGATTATCTAGACAGCGATACGGATTCCTGTTGTAGCCAATATGAGGATCTGGGCTCCACGAACCTTTTCATGAATAATGCTGTCCTAACCATCACCCCCAATGAACCAACCCTTGACCTTGTATACCCCTCCCTTGTTGAATGGGACCAACAACGTCACGTGCCACTAGATTTATTCGAGAATGACGAGGCTATTGTAGAGTTCATGGGCATAAGGGATACAATTCCCATTGGAGATCACAAGAAGGGTTTCTTTATCGACTTAGACACCTGCACCTACTTCGGCGAGGAGGCTGAACTTCGTGGTCAGCAAAATTTAAAGAAAAGCGAGGGCAAGAGTTCTAAAGAAAATCCTCGGCAAAAATCAAAGTCCAAGTCACACAGTGAAAACCTCTTTGAGGCATTGGCTGACAAACAAATAAGAAAATCAAAGGACAAACAAAGTGACCACGCCAAGGATGAAAATCTCGTAGAGACATCCTTGGATGAAGATCTCAACCTACCTCCCGATCCCACGCGTATGGAGGATTTATCAAAATTGTTAGTTGAAGAAACCATTGATGTTAATATTGGTACTGAAGAAGATCCCAAGATAGTAAAATTGGGAGCATCACTCTCAGCCAGAGAACAAAAGACGTTCACTATGCTACTGCGAGAGTTTATTGATGTGTTCGCATGGTCTTACAAAGACATGCCCGGCTTAGATCCAACTTTGGTCGTGCATAACTTGGTTGTGCATGCAGACACTAAGCCTATCAAACAGAAGCTTCGAAAGATGCACCCAAGAGTGGCCTTGTTAGTTAAAGAAGAGTTGGAAAGGTTGCTTGCAGCAGGATTCATCAGGCCAATTGATTATTCTAAATGGATATCGAACATTGTTCCTGTCCAGAAGAAACCTATTGGTATCCGAATTTGCACAGATTTTAGGGACATCAATAAAGCTTGCCCTAAAGATGACTTTCCGTTGCCCAACATTGACATGATTGTTAACTCAACTGCACAGTATGAAATGCTATCACTTATGGATGGCTTTTCAGGTTATAATCAAATTAAGATCGCTGAGGAAGACCAACACAAAACAACTTTCACAACTCCTTGGGGCACCTTCTGTTATCAGGTGATGCCATTTGGCCTTAAGAATGCGGGAGCAACTTATCAGCGGGCCATGACAGTAATATTTCACGATATGATTCATGACATCATGGAAGACTATGTAGACGACATCCTGAGAAAGTCCAAAACAAGAGAGGAACATCCTATCATTTTGTGGCGTATCTTTGAACGCCTACGTGAATACAAAGTCAGGCTAAATCCAAAGAAGTGTGTCTTTGGTGTGCTATCTGGGAAACTATTAGGCTTCATCATGTCAAGACGAGGTATTGAGGTAGACCCTGCTAAAGTATGTGCCATCACAGAAATGCCTCCACCTGAGAATATCAAGCAACTACGTAGCTTGCAAGGGAAAATTCAAGCCATTCGCCGCTTTATCTCCCAGCTTGCAGATAAATGTCACTCATTCACTCATTTGCTTAAGAAGGACATCACTTTCATTTGGGGACCTGAGAAACAACAAGCCTTTGCTTTGCTTATACAGTACCTGGCTAATCCACCTGTCCTCATGCCTCCCACTCCGGGAGAACCACTTTTGCTCTATATTTCCGCTACGCAATATGCTATTAGTGCACTGCTCGCCCAATATGACCTTAGCCATAAAGAGAAAGCAGTGTACTATCTGAGTCGCACCCTCATCGCCTATGAATGTAATTATCCTCAGATTGAGAAGGCTTGCTTGGCTGTTGTTTTTACCTTTCAGAAACTTCACCATTACCTGCTAAATACTAAGACCAAGCTCATATCCAAGGTCAACCCACTCAAGTATTTGTTGTCCAAACCTGCCCTCACAGGTAGAATGGCTTATTGGATCATTCTACTCAGTGAGTTTGATATAGAATTTTTCCATCAAAAATCAATTAAAGGACAAGTACTTGCTGACCAACTAGTGGAAGCACCTTTGCAAAGCATAGAACCTTTGAGTCTGGATCTGCCAGATGCATCTTTGCTCTACATTGAAGAATCTATCGTATGGCAGATACATTTTGATGGATCTTTTACGTTTCATGGTTCAGGTGCAGGAGTGGTCCTTATTACTCCTTCAGGTGATCCTATACCACAGGCTTTCCGCCTGGCATTCCCTTGCACAAACAACATTGCGGAATATGAAGCACTCATTGCAGGGATGAAGCTAGCCATCAAGTGGAATATTCAACATGTGAAGTTTGTAGGTGATTCACAGCTAATCATCAAACAGGTTAATGATGAGTATAAAGTTAAGGATGACAAGCTCATACCTTATAAGAAGTTGGTGGAAACCTTGAAGGAGTATTTTGTGCGCATTACCTTTGAGCAAATCCCAAGAGCGCAGAATAGATCGGCAGATGCTATGGCAACGGTGGGATCTATGCTTTGTATTCCGCCAGGGAACAATGATATGCCATTCTTCGTAGAAAATCTACGCCAGCCCACGTATGACATGCCAAAATATTGCTTGGCTTGTGAGGTTGTTGGTCCCCATTCACCATGGTATGAACCCATTTTCACCTATCTTAAGGACAGTACATTCCCTCCTGAAATCTCTCGCTCTGAAAAGCAGAGCCTAATTCGCCAAATAGCCCGTTACACCCTATTAGGAGGTACACTTTATCGTCGTGGCTACGATGGGAATTTGTTACGTTGTCTGGATGTGTCGGAGTCAATCCAGGCAATTAAAGAAGTACACGAAGGAGTATGCAGAGCACATACAAACGGAATGGTCTTGGCTAAGAAACTGTTAAGAGTAGGTTACTATTGGCCCACCATGGAAACTTATTGTTGTAATTATGTTAGAAAATGTGTGCTATGCCAAAAGTATGGAAATTTCATCCATGCTCCATCGCAACCATTGCAACCAATCACTACCCCGTGGCCATTCTCCAAGTGGGGACTTGATCTAATAGGGAAGCTTACTCCTACCTCATCTGATGGTCATACACATATCATCACAACTACAGAATACTTCACAAAATGGGTGGAGGTTGTCCCTTTAACCTATGTCACAGGAGCACAGATTTCTAAATTCATCATGAATCACATTATTTGCCGATATGGTATCCCTGCAGCCATTGTCACAGATAATGGGAAGTCATTTAAGAATAAAACTGTGAAAGGTCTTTGCCAACGGTTCCAAATCAGATTGAAATGGTCCACGCCATATTACCCTCAGGGTAATGGACAAGCTGAGGCAATAAACAAGACTTTGGTAAGGATAATGGAGAAGATGGTTAGCAAAACTGGTCGAAACTGGCACCTACAAATCCACTCAGCCCTCTGGGCCTACTGAACATCAATTCGCACTCCTACGGGTGCGACACCATATTCCCTCATGTTTGGGACAGAATCTATCATCCCTTTAGAGATTGAACTCCCATCCCTGTGAATTTATCTTCGGGACTATTTGGATAAGGATGAAGATTACCGAGTGGCAAGATTGGCTGAGTTAGAGCTCTTAGATGAGAGACACATTCGCGCTCTTAATCACCTGAAAGTATATCAACACAGAATCTCCCGCAACTACAACAAGAGAATCATCCCTCGCCAGTTTAAGGTGGGTGATTTAGTTATGAAGGAGAACTAGTTCAACACCAGAGCAGAGCGAGAAAAGAAAGTGAAGTTCGAACCACACTGGTTAAGACCCTATGTCATAGTTTCCAAGTATGGCACAGGGGCATACAAGTTAGCTCACCCCAATGGTGATGAGCTCCGGGAGCCCATGAATGCCATGCATCTTAAGAGGTTTTATGCCTAAACATGGCACAAGAAAGTCTTAAAAATCACAAAAAAATATAAAAACATCAAAAATAAAAAAAGAAAAAGAAAAAAAGAAAAAGAAAAAGAGAAAACAGGTCGTCCACTAGTGAAAACCACGCAATTGTGGCACTTTGGACAAGTCCTTGGGTGAAAACCGGTTTCCGGCGCCTCGGGAGGATTCATTGTTCACAAGCATTCTGTATTAGAAGGGTAGTTGTCTTTGTCCTGGACCTGGTTCTACCTTCGAGTTTCCTTGTGCACACCATCTAGTCCAGCCTTGATCTAGCTTTGCCTTCTTCTATTCGTCTGTAAGGGACGTGGTCTTTCGTTATTTCCCATCTTACGCTGGGGGAAACTCAACGAATTCACCTTCTTGTTCATAAGCGTGTGGCTTCTGCCCTTGTATATTCTCCACCTAACGCTGGGGGCATCCATGCTTTCTTGGTTACCTGCACATAGCTTTGGAAAACTATTAAAAACACAAAAACAATAGAAAATTGTTTCACAAAACACAAAAACAATAGAACATTGTTTTGAGAAAACACAAAAACAATAGAAAATTGTTTCACCAAACACAAAAACAATAGAAAATTGTTTCAGACAACACAAAAACAATAGAACATTGTTTCGAGAAAAACACAAAAACAATAGAACATTGTTTCGAGAAAACAACAAAAACTATATATATATATATATCAAAAAAATCTAAAAACAAGGCAAAATTTTTCAAAAAATTCCTAAAAAGCAAAACACCCTACAAAATGGTAACTTGCTTCTTACGGCTGAATCTTGTGTCTTGCGCATGGTATTTTCTCCATATCCTGTTGGTTTGTCTCACATCTTCCCCGATTAATACGACACGTGGATCATTGGATTCACAACCATTCACAAAAGCTAGTTGCTTGCTTCGTCTGTACTCTGGGGCACTTTTGGTTGCCTGGTGCTGTTTCGTTGCGCACAAATACTTTTCATGGATCCCGTGTCCATTTTCATTTCCCCTTGCATGTATCCTTGCTTGGGGCATCATTTTTAACCCTTGTCGTCAATCACAAACTTGTGGATCTCTTCAGCACTGATAACAAAACATTTGTACAACTTTCTTGACCGTTGTTGGGTTAGATATGTGTGTTCATACTTGTTTTCCCTGTTATATGAGCTTGTTTCCTTCTCGTTTTGCATTGCATTATTGTATGTTGCGTGGAGTTGGTACTCTTAGCAATGGAAAATTGTTCGTAGTATGGCTTTTCATGTCATTCTACCTTTGTCGTATGCTTATATTTTTCATAAGGACCGATGATGTAGTTCTTATGGCAATATGATGACATCAAATTTGTTCGAAACAAATAAGTGGCTAGAGGTTAAGCTCTTCTCTCCCCTCATCCATATTTCTTCTGCACCACTTCCCTTTCACCCCTAATTCTCCCTCTCCTCAAGGCATCCTGCCTCGGCCCCATTCTTCTGCCTACTTCTCACCTTTTTCGATCGTCGATCGGCTTCCTTCATCACCCCATCGACACTCGAGGGGGCATCTCTCCCTCCTACTAATTTTTCTTCTATCTCTTCAAAATCTTTTCTGTATACTATCTTTGAAGTGGCATCACTTACGCCACCCCAAAGAGGGGCAAATGTAGACACCTATAATTACGCCCAAGCAATTTAAATACTTAAATTGTGCTAATTATCCCCTTTCTCGCAAATCAACGACATATCGTCAAAGGCACTCATTTTCCCTCATATCATCATTAATTAATTACACTAAGCTAATTAATTAAGTTGCTTATCCAACAAATACCCTAATTAATGACCTTCCGTTAATAAATCACCCCTTCTACCTAGACTAATTAATTATTATTATATTAATTAGCTTTCCCTTCCATTTAACCAATAAATCAATATTTAATTGATTTAATCCCCTTATAATAGCCTAAATTGTACTAATATTCCTCTAATTAGCTTCTATAAGCTTACATCTACCTATTAATTAATCACCTTTGATTAATTAAAATCCCCCCCAACTCCCATGACTTGTTAAACATGTATTTAACCCTTCTAAAGTAAGGTTACCTTTAATAAAGCAACCTTATCCATTCCTAATCATGTTTTACCTTTATCCCACATTCATGAGAATGTGTTGAATCCTTTATCCTTTGGGCTATATAAAGAGCCATCCACCTACCTTTTTACTTACACCTAAACTTTCTAAGAGAGTAAATGCAAAGCATATAGTAAAGAGACTAAGAGCTTGCACCTTGCCCTTTTGAGAGTTCATCATCTTGAAGAGTTAAGCCTCTTTCTTAAAGTGCTTGGGTCATATGGGAGGTGTCAAAAGGGTCTTGTAGCCCAACTTTGATTAGCCCCCATTCCTAGGTTCTTGGAGCATTAAGGACAACTATTTTAATAGCCATGGAGCTTACTTAGGTCCATTCATTTATTTGTTGTTAGAGAATAGAGGAGTTTAGATATTTAGCATTGTTAGTTTCAAAGTTTGTATTGATGAATGCTAGCATCTAACCCTTGTTTAATTCTTATCATGATGGTGTTTATGCTTTGTTTTAGCTAAATTGTAGAACTATTTTAGGTGGTAGTTCTTGCTTCATTTGATTTAGCATTAAGAAAATTATACATGCACACAGTGACATTGGATTTTGTGTACTCTCTATACCTTGTGATGTTGTTACCCATGTTGTTTAGCCTAATGAACTTACCTTGCCTAATGACATGATGTTTATCCCGAATATACCTTTGGTGCAATGGAACAAAACCCGTTACCCATTCCTACATCTGAACTCATTATGCTTCATGACCATATCCTATACCTTAGATACATGAATCACTTCAACCTCATTCGGAGAAACTATCACCCCTTTGACAACGTGGAGTTTGTAAGCTCTTCCACTTGGTACTGTATTATAATCTATACATGTGCGTGCACTTTATTTCCATTACCCATTACCTAACCCGACCTTTACCCATTACCCACAATGCCCATACCCTTACCTATCGTCCCTCACTTTCCTCAATAACCTATTTATCAGACCACTCCCTGACTAATTTTCCTACCTCATTGTTTCGTGGTTTGAGGGGGATCACCTTCAGCCCTACTTGGGGAAACGTAATCTCTATTTATACCTGGGACATCGACTCCCTATTTTTGTCAGCATCACTTACCAATACAAGCTCCATGACAAAAAGGGGAAAATGTAGACACAAAATTTGGGTCACACTCCCCTTGGCCCCCTTCAATTAATTAATGTAATATATTTAAACACATCATGACCCCTTCATCCATATTAATATTTCACCCTCACATCATCAATTAATTTAATTATTTTAATTAAGTTAATTTCATCCTCACACCTCCACCTCATCATTACACCTCACCCCATACCCATTCCAGGGGCATTTAACTCACAATGACCGAGTCATCACTCCAAGTGTTGATTCACCACTTGACCTAACTAACCAAGACTTATTTCTAAACCTAATTAGACTTATTATATGACCTTCCTACCTTTTATAACAAGAACTCCACTTCCCTAAGTGAACTTAATCAAAATAATGCCAAAAATAGTAAAGATATGTTTATTTTTGGTACACCTAGACTTTCCTGCCTTAACTGACATCGATTATCCCTCGACCAATGTCGGTCACCTAATCCTCATCAATTACCTTATATACACTTTCACAACTCTTTACATTACTCATTCATTCAGTGATTGAATCATGATTACATTCAAGCATAAATATTTAATCCCTCATGCATCCAGGTGACGAATACACACAACTACAGTGTAAGAAAAGCATCCGTTTCTCCATCCAGAGCATCATAATACTCACGGAAGCACATAAGCCATACTACCATGAAATTGGACTCACATGATTCTTCTTCTATCAACCATCAACCATCCTAACTCCCAAGATCTGCAAGACATCAAATAGTCCTTCCCAGAAAAAAAAGGAGTTCTCTACGATTAACTTGGATAAAGTCAGTAACGTGCGCATTCAACCTTTAACCTACATATCACAGGTATCCCTCTTTGACTATTACCTTATCTATTTTATCACATACTTTGAGGTGAAACACAAAGCCTCAAAATAAATCCAATATCTACAGGGAAACTATATGAATTTGGACATTCACAACTGATTCTTGGAAGGTTACCAAGGGATCTCTTGTTGTGGTAAAAGGTAATAAGGTAGGAACTTTATATTTTTCTACCTATATTACTAATTCATTTTCTATGCTATCTACTACAGAGTCAGATGCAAACATGCGGGCATATTCAGCTAGGCCATATGAGTGAAAAAGGAATGCAAATCTTAAAGGCTAAGGGTAAGTTATTATATTTGAAACAATTAGATCTTGAATTTTGTGAGAACTGCATATTTGGAAAGTAGAAGAGAGTGAGATTTCTCAAGGTTGGGTCAACAAAGAAGGAGAAAAAAATTGGAGCTTGTACACTCAAATGTGTGGGGGGCCAACTCAGGTAGCTTCTATTGGAGGACCCCAATATTATGTGACTTTCATTGATGATGCCACAAGGAAGGTATGGATCTATTGTATTAAGCGTAAATTTGATGTTTTTAAAACTTTTAAAAGGTGGAAAATCCTTGTAGAAAATGAAAAAAAATTAAAATTGAAGTGCCTTAGATCTGATAATGGTGGTGAGTATTGAAGCAAGAATTTCAATGATTATTGTTGAAAGAATGGAATATAAAGAGAAATAATGGTTCATATAACTCCACCAAGAGAATGGAGTTACAGAAATAATGAACATAACAATCATGGAATTTGCCAGAAGCATGAGGATACATGCCAGATTGCCTGTCGAAGTGTTTAGGCGAAAAAGCTATGGATACAACAATATACTTGATCAACCATGGGCTTTTAACAACACTATATGGTGGAATACCAGAAGAAGCTTGGTCTGGAAAAGAGGAATATTTTTCTTTTCTATAGAGTTTTGGCTCAGAAGATCTTGTGCATGTTGATAGAGAAAATAGGAGGGAAGTTGGATGCTAAGCCTAAGAGATTTACTTTCATTGGTTATGAATCTGGTGATTTTAGATATTGATTTTTGGGATTTTGAATATTCTAATATTGTTAAGAGTCGTGAAGTTGACTGGAATGAAAAGAGAATATATAGGGATCAAGTTTTGGTGCCTAAACATGAATGGTCCCAATTTTTTGGGGTTTCTTTTTCCAATAAACGTTGATATTTTAAAGGAAAATCAACTTTCAGATATAACATAGAAATCCACAGACACCGACGTTAGTTCCATAGGAAGCCAATGTCGGTCATGCTAACCGGAATTGGCAGACATGATCAGGTTTAGAACAGACAGCCAGTGGAACCGGTGTTGGTACTCCTCAAACCAGTGGTGGTGAGGAAACTACAGTTAGTCGGTAGACAGAGGAACCATGATTAGTTATAGAAACATGGTCGGTTATCAGGTGACTGGTGTCCGGTCACTGAACAAATATTGACATGAATGTTTAACAGGCACAAAATGAGCCTCTAGACACCCCAAATCTAAGTAAGAAGGTCACAAAGGGTAAGTAAGACCTCTAGAGATATTTTCAACTTCCTTTTCTTATTTATTACTGACTAATAGTGGTGAACCAGAAAGATTTAAAGAAGCAATGCAAGTAGACACCCACAAGTAGTGGGAAGCATGGCATGGATGAGGATATGAACTCCTTGGAACAAAATCAGACATGGTATTTGGTCAAGTTACCAGATAGGTAAGAAAACACTGCAGATTAAATGGGTTTATAGAATCAAGCAAGAAGAGAGTGGACTGAAAAGGTACAAGTTAAGGCTTGTGGTAAAGGGATTTGCATACGGAAAGTAGGTATTGAATTTGATGAGATTTTTTCTCCTGTAGTTAAGATGACTTATATTCGTACTATTCTAAGTTTGGTTGCAACAAAAGATTTGCATTTAAAATAGCTTGATGTTAAGACAACTTTTCTTCATGGTGATTTGGAGGCAGATATTTATATGCATCGGACGCTTGGTTATGAAGTCAAGGGTAAGGAAAATCTTGTGTGCAAATTGAAAAAGAGCCTTTATGGGCTTAAGCAAGCTCCTATGGCACTGGTATTTGAGATTTGATAGTTTTATGCATGAGCATGGTTATATGAGATGTGAATTTGACCATTGTGTTTATTTTAAGAAGCTTAAAAATGGGAGCTATGTTAATTTGTTACTATATGTGGATGATATGCTAATTGCAGGATCTAGTATGCAAGACATTAGAAAACTTAAAGAATGGTTAGCTCACACATTTTCAATGAAGGATTTGGGAGCTGTAAAGACAATCCTTGACATGTAAATTCACCGAGACAGGAAAAACAAGAAGTTGTATTTTTTTTCAGGATACTTAAAACAATAAGGTGTTGGAAAGGTTTAACATGCAGACAATCAAAACTTGTTTATTACACCTATGGCTGGACACTTAAAAGTTGAGCAAAAGATCAGTATCTCTTCATCACATGAGGATGTTGATTACGTGACACATGTTCCCTATGCTTCAGCAGTAGGAAGTGTTATGTATGGCCATAGTCCTGTACTAGACTAGACATTGCATAGGAAGTGGGAGTTGTGAGAAGGGTTTATGGCTAATCCAGGTAAAGAACATTGGAAAGCACTCCAATGGATTCCCAGGTATTTGAGAGGGATAGCATCCGACATGGAGTTATTCTATGGAGGGTCAAATACTTCTTTAAGTGGCTATTTTGATTCAGATATGGATGGAGATTTGGATGTCAAAGTTAGGAAATACATCTTAGTGCTTCATGTTTTCACAGTATGGTGGGAACGACAATTAGCATGTGTATTTCGAGATTGCATTAAGGTAAATTGGCTTTGTCTAAGTACATTTAGGCATATGTAAATGGTTACAACTAATTAATGCTAACAATGTGAGATGAGTATGGATGAGTAAGGTTCATGGAAGAGTTAGCGTCAGGAGACAAGTAGGATTGTTTCATTATTATACAGCTGATAGGTTGAAACCAGATGTGTGTATGGTCATCTAGATGAAGAACCTAGCATGTTCGATTGTAAGGAATGAAACATATTCAGTTACAGGTATCACTATCATAATGGCAGGTGTTGGAGGATGGACAACTAGTAAGTTAGAGAATAATCCATAAGGATGAGATACCCTGTAGAAATGCTAATGAAGCCATTGGTAATGGGAGAAGTTAGAGCTTCACTCCATTCTTTGTATTTGGTCAGATTCAAGTTTCTAGATTTGGTACCAGAGGAAGTTAAATCAAGTCTCAAAGATGATCTTGGAACTTTTGGATGGTGATGCATGGGTACATCTGCAACAATTGATCTCCAAGTGGGACGATCTATTGAGTATGGAGGTTAAGCTTCACAGAGAAACTTCAGCTTTTACCCATGTTACGCAGTTTTAACAGTAACCGGCGTCGGTCAAGATGTAACCGGAGTACAGCACAGGATGATAACTTGTTGTTCAGTGAAGAAAGGTCAGGCAGTGACCATCGATGGTCAGCAGTAACTGACGATGATCTACTTGTGCGATTGGTGCTTTTGGATTTTTTGATTCGAGAATTAAAATAAATACACTTGTTTTAAGAATAAATTTAATGTGATTATAAAATCCATACATGGAGTTTCCCAAAATTCAGATGCAGTATAATGTATAAAATTCTTTATATGAGGAAAAGTAAGATGGAAGACGAAAAAGCACCTAGCAGATGTAAGCAAAATTTTAGAATGGGAAACTAGAGATGAACAAATAACATTTTTATTTTCTCTGTAATTAGCATTGAATTTCTATAATAATTGACCTTTTCTTGGAGGAACGTAGCCCACACTGAGGTTGGAGGTCATTCCACGTTAACTCTAGTCAGTTATCTTTCGACAGGTTTATTTTATCTTCTGGTTATTTCTGCATTCATACAGTTTGTATGCTATTATCTTATTTATGATTTGTAGAAGAGTGAAAAATTATGTTGCCCCTTCTTCTTCACAACTATTGTGGTCTGCCTTATAACTAAATTTCTACAACAATCCTTTGGGAACTTTGATATCAATCTTCCATATTCTTGTTTTTTCCTACAGTTCACGATCATTTTCTGATACATGATCTTTCAAACCTTGGCAGCAAACATTTCCTATTAAGTAACTTCCCTACAGTCAGATCAAACATGAGGGATAATAATAATCCTTTGCATATCCTGATGTGGTTGTTGCTAATACCACTTGATCAACCTTCATTTTTAACATGTGGTACGCTAGTTGTAAAACCACCATTTTTGGTTGTTGGTCAACCCTATGCAAAGTCATCACCCTGATGTATGTTTTCCTTAGCTTCACCATTTGGAGAATCACACAAGCATCCCATGTTTATGAAATGTCTAGTTGGTTGTCATTATGCTACCCAAATCAACATGTAACCTTCTTCGCTTATGGTAATACCATTTTGATCAATACAATCTATTTCTAGACCTTATGGTCAACCCTATGAAAAACGTATCTGAAAACGTTTACTGATTATCCTGCAAGGTCATCAGATTATGAGCATATGCAACTATAAGGAATCAAATTTTCGACGTGTTAAATCACTAATATGCCCATTGTGACCAAACCTCATTTTAGTTCTTCATTTGATAAAGAACCCATCCGGGTAACCCGTTCCCCACATGTGTCATCTCATTAGTCAGTGGTATGGTTAGTGAAAGTACACTTACTAATCCAAATGTAATTAGTCGAGTGTCCCCCCATGTGGTTAGTATCTGGTAAGTTAGTAAGTCCAGAATATCTCCTCCAATTCTTACTGATGATTTTAATCCAAACATTTCCTCTTCTTCTGAGGATTCCAATCCAAAAATGGGTGTCCTGGTTCTATATGAGGATTCCAATCCACAGAAGATGTAAAGGATTGTTATTTGAGCATCTCCTATATGAGATGGAGTGTAATGAAAAAGATGAATACTGATGACAAAATAGAAGAATAGATGAATAGTAGAGATGTTGATTGCAAGACTAAACAAGTCTATAGAAAAATTGTCAGTAAGATTCATGGTAAGTAGAAAATAAGAAGAATATGTTCATGACAATCATGATGTATGCAACACCACTGGATATGTTTGGTGACAGTAGGTGGAACAAAAATTAGTTAAGGTATTCCTGAGATTGCATAAAGTTATAGATATGAAAATCTACAGAGGAAAGAGAAGTGAATACATGCTAGACAAAGGTTATGAACTAGGAGACTACATACTTGTAGGTTTGAGTAGTGTTGAGAGGGAAAATCAGAAGTTTGAATAGAATGAATGAAAATATGATAGTAGAGTATACAGTGATAGTCAGATTGTTTGATCCATCTAGCAAAGGATTAATCATTAAAGTTCAAGAAGGAAATACATTCAGTTGAATGTAACCCTATCATGACAAAAAAGGTGTGTTGAGCTGATAAGCAGTTGAAGTATAAAGAATAGTCCATTTGGATGAGAACCCTGTGAGATATGCTAGTAGAAGCCAATGGTAAAGTGTGCAAATATAGGGGTCATCACTCCAGCTGTCTGAAGACAATAACTTCAAGAGTGACCAATTGGTAGAGCAAGTCTAAGTGATAGCTTAGCAGTTGGGAGTTGAAGCTTCCCTATGATGTTGCAACTCACTAAATATCAATAGAAGATGATTGGATCTACAAGTGGGAGATTGTTGAGCCTCTAGAGCTAAGCAGTAGCTTCGTCAGAAATTTTGTTTTTAGCATGTTTCCAGATTTGACAGTTGAAGCTCAGACATTGAAACTAAGTAGTAACAGATAGCAAAGAAACTTGGTCCTAAGCATAGTTCATCAGTTTCAGTGGGTTTTCTTCCAACTGTTTGGGTTTCAGGACATTAACTGACATTGTGTCCAATTTTGTACTCGGCATTAAAAATTACTTTTGTGATGGTGATTTGTTGTTTATACGAGATTTATAATCACATCATTTTTATTTAAAGATGATTAAATGATTGTAAAGACATAGTGAGTTCACCCAGAATCTATAGTGTCATAGTTTCTATACATAGGAACTAGTGGGATAAATATACTAGATATATATGAAATATAGTATAAATGGCTCACCAACTATGCTCGTTACAATTGTGATTTCAGCTTTAAAGAAAGATATTGATTTCATTCATAGAACTCAACATGGGTCATTGAAGTGAAAATGGGGTCAAAACCAATAGTGGCTTGAAGCATCGGAAAGAATAGTAACTGACATCAGTCAACTTGTGTGACGGTGCTTTTTTTGGCCAAGAATCTAAAAGTAAATATTTTGATGAACAAGACAACTTGATTAGAATGGTGGGCCCATAGTCTATGCCTTACCCAAACTGCAATGATATTATCAAGATATGATATATATCCCTAGATGATATCTAGTATATATATATGTAGGTATGGATGCATAGCACGAGGGAATGTGGTGCAACCAAACTAGCTATTGTCTTGCATGTTAATTATCTTGGTAAGAAACATTGAGCAAGAGTAATGGGCTGTCAGCTGAGGGTAATCTATTTAAGATCCCTCTGAGGTGTTAGGAAGGTAACAGATCTTGATTTTATTTCCGTTATGTAAAGCACGAGATATTGATTTTGGAAGTTTCTTGGTGAACGTAGACCTACACTGGAAGATACCACGTTAAATATGGTGTTATCTTTCTCTTGTTTATTTTATCTTCTAGTTTATTTCCACATTCATTACTTGTATGCTTTATCTGGTTTTAGATCTGTGTAATATTGTTATATGGTTAAATCCCAACATTGTATTGCTTCATCTTGTTAAGGAATCAGTCAGTTTGTGTTTCATATTGGTAAGAATAATATGTTGAGGAAGTAGTTAAAATTTTAATTATTCACTCACACAGATGATATTTGCAGGAATGAGCAGCAGGTGGTAGTTTTATGGAAGTGCTTCAAATGACTCAAAATGTAAATTTCAAGGTTTGGATCAGTTTTGAGTTACTTCAGAGGACTCCATGCCTAATGGATGCTTCAAGGAATCCGGTCTACTCTATCTAGTAGAAATATGTCCCCGTGAGTCACCAAATTTTTATCCATTTTTACCCCTGGTAAAAATGGACAACTTGAGAAAAATGGAATTGGGTAGTTGATGGAGCTTCATTGATAAATCTGGAAGAAACTAGGTAAATTTCATGGTTTTTAGCCCTTGTAATCATTTAATGGAATTCTCCTCATTATGGATTTCATAAGTTTGTACCCAGCCAAATAATTGCAAAAAATGGTTTAAAATGGTAAAGTTCTCCTAGGGGCACTTTTCTGTAATTTTTCTAACTCCCTAGATCTAAAAAATAACAAAAAAGGTTTCAAAAATGAGACATAGTTGAAAAACATCTCAACAAGCTCATGGGTAGGTTAGATGGTGAATTGAATTAATGCACCCCCAAATCTGCATTAAAAAAAGCATACAGTTAGAGTATTGTAGAATTTATTTACTTCGCTAAAGTTAAGTGCAGTAAAGTAGTGTGAAAAAATCCACAGGTAAGGAAAGAAAAAGTAAATTAATTTAGTGAATGGGAATTACTTTACTTATTTTAAGTAAAGCAATGTGGAAAATCCATAGAACTAAGGGGGAGCTAAAATTAAAGTAATGTGGTGAATTATAATTACTTTGTTTATTTTAAGTTAAGTAGTTTGAAAAATCTACAAAACTAAGGGAAAAAAAGTAATGTAATGTGGTGAATTAGAATTACTTTACTTATTTTATGTAAAGCAGTATGACAAATCTATGTAACTAAGGGAGGAAAAAGTAAATTAATGCAGTGAATTAGAATTACTTTACTTCCCTAAAATAAGGTAAGTAAAGTAAAGTGAAAGAGCCGCAGAACTGTGGGTAAGGTGAAGTAATACAACTCCTGAACACCGTAGAGAAGGAAAATGATGAAGTAAAGTAATGTGGTGAAATAAAACTAATTTACTTCACAAAATAATAAAAGTAAAGTAAATGGAGAAGTATGATGAAAAGGAGAAGTAATAGGGGGCCAGATCACCACAGGTAAGGAGAAGTTGCAGTAATGGCCCCTGGTTTTCCCACTGAACTGTAAAACTTCAAACAGCCATAACTTTCAGCTGGGAGCTTTGTTTTGCATGTTCTTGGACTTTCCATAATGGTATCGGAGCCCTCTATGCATAATCAGAATTATATTTCAAATTTGGAAAGTTTAAGGGGGTAAAAATTTGTATTAATTATGTTGCACGCCCAAGCATAATAACAACTACCTACCATCACTTATGAGTCATGGGTGTCAATTATTTCTTCTATAGGTAGGAGTACATGAGACATGAGCTAGATAGGTGCCCCATACTACTTTCAAATTAGTTAATCCATTTTTTGGAAAAATGGGAGCATGCATTCAGGTCTCTTACTTTCTCTCTCTTCTCACAAATTTTCCTATAAATTGTAAAGGAGGGAACATTTTGTAGAGGTTGGACATTTTTTGGTGTCTCCCTCCCTTCTTCTTATTTGCAATAATTTTTTGGAGACTCTAGTTCCCATGTTCAGGTGTTGTAATGTAGAGTCCTACCTCTCTCTATTGTAATGGTGCATTATGCATACTTTGGAGCAATAAAAGTAGTGTGTTGTGACTATCTCTTTGTCCTTTTACTAGTTTTTTTGTCTTTTCTTGCCTTTCTCTATGCTTTCAGGTGACTATGCATATTTTTTATCATTACATATTTCAATGTGTTGTGCTAACTTTAAAATGCTATGTTATGAGTATTATCTTGGTTTGTGATGCATATCCATCCTCTCAATGTTCATCTCTCTCTGTTTTCAAGCATCAAGATTGTCGAGCAACCCCTTTTCTTGGTGTTATCACCACCCCTTAGTGTAGAATTTCCTTTTTCATGCACTCTCTCTCTATATGTTTCCTTGGAATTGTTAGACTAGGTTTAGATAGGTGTTTCGTTACATTAGGCGTAGTTATAGCAGTAGGTTTAGGAAGAGGAAGCCAGGATTCTCTAGAGGTCCAACTCAAGAACGTAAGTCCCATAGCTTGAGAGGTGGTACCCATGTTACATAATCACACTGAATGTCCCATTCACATGTAGACCATTCGGGGGGTGTTTTGATTTCATGGTAAAAAAAACCCTCAAGTTTAATGTCATGACCATGCCAGTGGTTGTGAACTCACTGTTTGAGAATGTTCTCCAGGGGACATAACCAACAAAATAAGAAACCAACATGAAATATTCAATCCAACAACAAGACTTATCAAATTGAGGTAAATCTAAAACCACATCAAGCTCAAGCATAGGAGGGTCATTACCTCATTGTAAACATTCAGTACAAACTTCCTAGCTCACTTATTTTTCGAAGACATGATCGTTTGAGCTCCCGCTGCCTACAAATACATCAAGATATGTATGAAGAATGGATTCCACTTTTAATATAAGTAATCTCCACTACCCAAAGGGTGAAAAAAAGAAAACTAAATGCAATATACCACAAACTAAATACAGTTCCACATAATCAAGCGTAAATCTCAAACCATAGCAGAGAACATCAACACAGAGGTCTAAATTATATCATAGTATTTTTATATCCCTCCTATTAAATACTACAATAGATATCACACAACCAAAAAAATTGGTATTTTGAGATTAAACACTAAATTAGATACAAGACAACCATTGTCTTGTACACACACACACACACACACACACGTGTGTGTGTGTGTGTGACCCTAAAATTGAACACTATATTAGAAAATAATAATCAATCTCATATTAATACTAAAATAGATACCAAACAACCAATTTTTTTGATATCCATATAAAAATAGAAAATAGAAAATAAGTATCTAAATAAAACTAATATATCAAAATGTGTTAAAGAAACTTATTTTAATGTGACAGGAAAAAAATTAATTCATTTAGTATGGAGGGAAAATAAATTCTAATTTTTTTTAATGCCATTGGAAATCAAGAGGGAAAAATTTTCCTTGGAAATAATTGGGAGGGAAAATGTTTTGGGAATTTTGGGACTAAATTCAATTAATGAAAATGTAAGTTGTCTGCTTTTAAATAAGTCGGTTGTAAGGGTAGGGTAATCAAGGAACAAATTTTGTCAATATAGCACAAGAAAACAACATGGAAAAAATCAAGAAAAGCATCATGTCACATGCATCATATCCTTCAAATTCATTTAAGGTTTGTGGCACTAAAAATACAAAAAAAGGAAAGAATTGGGCTTAAATTTAGATAAATTATTTTCCAAGCATGTATATTCATTCTAGAATTTTAATAATTGGTTAATATTATAATAAAAATAAATTATAATAGAGGTTTGTAATGTTTATCATAAAAAACCCTAAATGTGTATTGCTCATTCAGTCTTTTGTTGATTCAACATTTAGGTAAATTTAAGCAACAAGTGGTTGAGAGATTATAAATTCTTTGAGAAATTGTAAGAATTCTATTACTTTTTCTGATGAAATCCCAAGGAAAGTTTTTCAAGTAGTTGAAGTGAAATTAATCCAAGAAGTACCTTGAATAGGTTCATATTGGTGTGCATATTTACCTGGATTTTCTTTTTTTATTAGCTAAATGGTAATTGTTTTAAAAAGATACCATAACCTTGTACAAATCCTAAAGTGACATTAAATCCCAAACCAAAACAATCTTCTAGCTAACCTACAATCAAAATGTAGTTTGCACAACACCAATCAATGTATATTTGGTGGTATGTCTTATGAAAGCCATAACTTTTGATCCGAGAACCAAAATGACTCCATTTTTATATTGAAATATCTTGGAAATATATATGCTATATTAACTTTTTTTAGCCACTTCTATCCTATTTAAGAATAGTTAGAGGCCAAATCATTCATCATGCGCCCAAAAATCGAGTTTGAAGTTTTTTTTCCTTCTTTTTCAAAATTTTATAATACTATAATTTTATAACCATGAACCAAATTGAGTTGCAACTCAAGAAATAAATTAGATTAGGTGTGTGGATAATGTATGTAGATTCTTAGGATCTAGAAAAGTAAAAATCTATAACTTACTAAAAATAGCTATTGCTATAAATAATAAGTTTTATTAAAAATAGTAAGTCTAGTCAAATTTTAATTAGAAGTCAAGTTGAATTAGGAGTCTTTTGGAATTCAAATAAGATGACCTCTTATTTAATTTGAATAAAGGGAGAATAATAAAAATTACTAGAGTTTTATTTGATAAATTTTCTTTTCCTAATTAAATTGGTTGTTATTTATTTGTCCTTATCATTTGGTATCAGAGAGTAGATTTGGGATATGATGGCAAGAGGTCAGAGGGTTATACACATATGAATTGAACACTACAACAATTGTCGAAAAAATTAAATAATTTTATAAACACACAAAATTTTCACCCTCTGAATGGTTAGGAATGAGCATTAGAACTTTTACTGAATATTGGAATGTCTCCAAGTGTGGTACCTTATAAAGTCAATGCAAGATGACACTTACCTTTTTTGGATCAATTACTAATCCCTCCTTAGAGACAATATGGCCAAGGAATTTTCCCTCATACGCTAGGAAGATACATTTCTGGGGATTGAGAGAATCCTTGAACTATCTACATCTCTCAAATACCTACTTGAGATGAATCAGATGATCATTTGCATCATTGGATAACATTCTAATATCATCCAAGTAGATAAGGACAGTGTTATTAATAAACCCTTTGAATGTCATATCCATGGCTCTTTGAAATATTGCCCATGCATTAGATGAACCAAACGGTAATGTCTTATAAGAATAAGTTCCCCACTTAATGGTAAACGTTGTCTTGAACTGATCCTCAACCTTCATCATGATCTGATTATAGCCAGAGTAGCCATCCAAAAGAGAAAACCTCTCTGACCATGCTATGAAATAGGTTAAAGGGCCGTTATGTGTGCAATTTTGACTTCTATGGGATGCACTGGTGGTTTAAAGAAACTTTTTTATCTATTTATTTATTTAATTAAAAATTAGTAGTAACAGGATATGGAGACCCATCAAAAAATAAGGATGGAGGAAGTAAGTCAGATGTTATATTTTCAATAACCACAAGGGCCATGTTTATAAAATTTGGAAGTATATGAACTATTTGTAAAAATTCCCCGAAGGAGTGCAGATCCATAGAAGATGATCGTTGAAAGGGGTGCTCCAACTTGAATGGTAAATAGGCCTTGAAACACACGTAATAGACATGTACTAGTTAAAGAATTCTCTTGAAGTGGACTTGTATCTTGTATGCCCCCAACTGGACCAAAGTCTCTCACACCGCTTATTTGGCTAAAATGCATGGTTTTATCTCTATTATTAACATGTTTTTACTTTGATAGTTTTTATTTTCATCTGCAGTTCAAAATTAATATGAAGAAAAAAATATAGCTTTGGTATGAAATTTGGAAATGTGTTGTAGCTCAAAAACTTTAAAATTACCTTTTGGTTGTACATTTGTAGGAATTACTTTGATTATTAGTATTGCTTAGAATTACTCCCTATAACTACTTAAAATATGGATGATGGGTTATGATAACGAAAACCTTCCAAACAAAAAAATTTAAACGTGATACTTCATGATTTTTTTATGGTTGTACTCTTACAAAATTTAATAAAACACAAATTTTGCTAGATGCGCAAAACACTCCACCAAATATCATCGTAGGAAATGATGCCTTGAATATGTTAACTGGGAATATGGGATTCCACATCAAACCATAGAAGGATTGCAAATAGTCATTTGGTAAAAAAAAATTCAGGCGTCTCGGATCTCGTTGGTCCATATCTCAACATTGGATATATGTCATGAGTTAAGAATTCCATTTGGTTTTGGATCGGGATTTTGGTACTGCATTCAAAAATAAAGTTTCTTCACTTTATACCTCTAGTATTTCTGGAGGAAAATCGTAGGAAAAATTTAATTTTGATAAAATCACCTTGGAAGCTTATGTTATAAGGGGTTTTTGTAGGCCCCGGTAGTTCGGTGATAAGATGAACTGACATGATCACGATGAGTACCTTGAGACAAGTGGTCACCATTTGAAACCTAGTCATCAGATCTAAGTTACGTCATATTCTTGGACCTCCCTGTAGATAACAGAATAGAGGAAACCTTACTCATGGTGTGTTTTAGTTCAAAAATGGTTTTTCAAACCTATTTTCAAGGTCATTTATGCTAAATTGGACATTCATATTAACTTGTTACAATATTAGAAAACTGTCACTCTTAGCCGAATAACTATTGAGAATTTGATTGAAAATATTACTTGACCCTTTAGAACTCATTTATGTTTCTTGTTTTGTCAAACTAGCTTATGGGTAATATGGTGTTTTTCTCTCTCTTCCCTTTATTTATCTCTCTATATTGATAACGAAAGGAAACTACATCTGTAATTTTTACTCTCTTTTGTTTTGTACTAGTGTTGTAAATTATTGTGATGGAAAATTTTATTCATGTGAAAAATGTTAGTGATGGGGGAAATCCATGTTTTTTTATTAAGGGTAAATAGTTTTGAAGGGACTATACCCTGTATACATAAAGGCTCAAAAGCTAGATATCAAAAGAGGTAGAAACAACCCAAAAAAGAGCAAAACATCCAACACCATAGGGCTCAATAGCCAAATAATATAACATAGTAATAGAATAGGATCAAGACGTACAGTGATCCGAATAATAGCAGAAGAGACAAAAAACTAACAAGAGATACCCATCATTGGTTATCTCAGCCAAAAAACAGCACCAAAACCACCAGTCAATAGCAACTTCGCAGCCAGTAAACAGCAACAGAGCTCCGCATCACTTGATAGCCCGGTCAATCTTAGCTTTGATCATTTAAATCGAGACAAAGAATGCAATGGAGGTGACCTGGGAAGGGTATTTCAGATCTTCCTGAGTAATTGTAATATCTCTTTTCTCCTTGGGGCCCCAAATGTCCTCAGTAATCCCGCTGAGACCGCATATACTACGAACATGTTGTTCGATGAAATTGTAAATACTTTTAAGGGTAGAGAGGATAAAGTCATTACAAAATTTTGCATTTCCAAGTCTGCCATCCAGAGATTGAAGCTTCTTGAAAATTTCATCAGTGACATCCTCCTCTTCATCATTTTGTAGTTTCCTTTTTCCCTTAGCTTTTTCCATATCTCTAATAACACTCTTAAGCTCTTGAATTTCCTTTTCCATCTTTCCCACTCTGACCAACAAGTCCTCGTCCTTAGGATCCTCCACCAGATGGCTAATGTGCAAGAGATTCTTGGCAAGCTCTAGGTCTTTGTGACTTCTAAGAACCCTCTGAGAAGCAGGGACCTTAGATTTCATCCCCTTCCTTTTCTTGCTAGATGAAGCAGTGTCAATCTTCCTTTTGAGCAGGGGAGGAATGGAGGTAGTGGGGGCAGGGGGAGGAATGAAGGTAGAGGGAGGAGAAAAATCCAAGCGGGGACAGGCTGAGCAGTGGCGGTGAATAAGCAGTATTAACCCTTGATGAAGTGGAACTGCCCTAGTATGATTTTGTACTTCAAGAACAGATTTTTACAGAAAGTTTATCAAGTAATGAGGGAAGTTGATGATGATGTTTCTACGAAAGTGATTAAGAAAGATCAAATGTTTTAGAGGAATAGTGACAAATCTCCCCTAAAGAGTTACATACCTTACTACCATCCTAGTGATCTCAGCAAAAGGCTCGGGAACTGAAGCCAGCTTGATGTCGGCCATCACAAATTCAAGATTTTCCCCCTCATCCAGAAATTTCCTTGCCTCCACCTCTCTGTCCACCCGCTTATTAAAGAATTTGGTGTCGTCTAGACTGATCCCGATGACTTGGGCAATAAGCTCCTCTGATATCTCAACCTCAATGTTGTTGTACTTTACCACGTGATTCCTCCATCCCTGAGCAAATTTAATAGAGATATCATGATCAAAACCTTCGATTCTTTCAATAAAATTCGAAAGATCCCTTATTTGAAAATAGTTCCAAAGACCCATATCATCTTTCCAAGCTGGATTATGGGTGGGCTCTATCTTGCAAGGCAGTCCCCCCATTTTTCCAGTGACTCTGCCCGCAACGGTAAAAATTTTAGAATTATGCGAACCAGCCTCAGCTCTGTTTTTGAATCCCTCCCAATCGTGTGTGAAGATGTAATTAGTATACCTTACTTTTTAATTAGTTACCTGCTCCTTAACATCTGCCCTATGACTAGTTACCCACTCCTTAGCATCCGCCCTATGACTAGTAAATCCATGTTAGCGTCCTTTTGCTTATTATGTTTACACTAACTTGACAGGTTTCAGGTAGTGTAAAGAAGATTAATATGGATGGTGAAATATAAGTTCAATGTTTATTATTGAAAATGTGTAATCAAGATGGAATTAGAATAGTATTCTATTTTAGCAATAGTACTTGTATTTTTAAAGAAATAAGATCTCCTTTCATTGGACACATGTGTTAAATAAAGTAATGGTGAACTTTTACTTCCCACTGTGCAATTCAACTGTATTGTAGAATATTGTAATTAGTTAATTGTGTTGAATCCTCATAATTTTGTATATTGGTATGGTAGTGAGCTAAAACTTGAAAAGTATTTCTGTCGTAAGAATGTAAACAAAAAGGTTGGTCATTGATATTATGAATTATGACAGTTCCTTGAAACCTTTTTACACCCTTTCCCACCTTGAATAAGAAATCACATGATTGCAACATAATGTAGTTAGCGAACTTATCATCTTGCACAATTTTTCTAATAGTAATTGGTACATATGAAGGTTATATTTAATTGATATATGTTGCAATGACATTTGATATGTAATTGGTTATGGCTATCTTATAATGCACTCAAACTGTTCTTCCTTGATAAAATAGCTATGGTAAACCCTTCCTCTTCCTAGGGTAAATTATTTTTCCTCTAGTTTATTTGGACATCTAGGTCGTACATGAGAGGCAAAACTTGCAATAGGGAAAGTGGTTATCCCATTGAAGGGTGTTATAACACTGTTTTGATTGTAAGTGTGCATGGTTATCTTAATTTCCACATAAAAAAAAACATTCCTTACCCGCCGTGGCCATGAAAAAATCCCAACCTTCACAAAATAAACCAATTTTCACTCTGAAGAAAGATAGTGGCAGGTTATAGGTGTTGTGAGAAAAAAGTGAATATTTGTATAAATTTCACCACAAGAAACAATGGGTGAAGAGTTAATCCTAAGGGATTTTGTCTCTTCAAATAATTAATAAAGGACAACCATTAGGTGTGAAACCTACATGAGGTTAGAATACCATTTATGCCCTATTGCTTACCCATGGAGGATCATGTTCCTTTTGAATCAAGATGAATTAATCTCTATAACTCTTAATAGTATTTCAGTGGATGAAATCTTGATGTATATTTTTCATACCACTTGGAATGGTTCCCTAGGGAAACCTTATATTTCTATATGTATTCTAATACTTGGGTGGTCAAATATTAATGAAACAAACTTCTTGTGTGGGACTATGCCCTTTGGAGCTCCTAAAGCTCTAAGTGGGAAACTAAAGCTTCATCTCTTTACTTTTGTCTTTTAAAAAATGTTAATGGGTGACATGACTACAAAATGTAAAGGTAGAAAGAATACAAGTAAAGAGAAGAACCTAGAAAATGTATGGTCTCTTAGAACATAATCACCCAAAATGTTATTTAGTGAATAAAATACAAACATGAATATTTTTTTATTAGATTAGGTAATAAGATAGAGATTATGGCTCCCAAAGGCCTTACAGAAGAGATACATCATGAGAGACACAAGGGAGAAGAAACGAACGACATCTATCAACATTCAAAAGAGACAAAACCAAACCAATGAAAAGTAAATTCTTAAGGACGAGTCAAGGAGACTTGACACAAACCAACAGAACTAGGATGCACCACCGGACACCACTCGAGAGTGACTACACGTTACATAATTTTTTTGTGGTGGACCTCCATCCATCCGACATCATCCCCCATGGGAGGAGAGGACCCTAAAGAACATTTAAAATTGGGCCCTAGGAATACCTCAATCCTCCCCTTGACCAAAGCTGCCATCCCACTTCCAAACAGTGGGCTAAGGTGCTCGGTGATACCACCAACCCCCATGGGAATATAATTAACTCTAGCCTCAAATGGTTGAATGCTCAATTTCAAATTTTTGGCATCTCGTTCAACCAACCAGCTCTCCCAGTTGATGCAATCGGCTCCACCCGATTGCACAAAGCCTCTACCATCAACCTAGTTTTGAGCCTTCTCCCTACAAACCTCTACATAATGTGAAACAACACAAGACCCAAATGCCGTATCCAACAAAGCCTCCACCTGAGTAGAGTCCAAAATAGGTGTGGTTCTCCCTACCATAGTAGCTTGACCCTCCTTTTGTAACACAGGTGTCTCAACCTCAAATTCCTCCTCATCTGACTCCTCCAAACCATCTTCCTCTCCAACCAAATCTTCCAGCTCATTATCCCCCTAGAGATAATTAAATTTCACAGGTGGCTCGACAGGTCCACAACAGTCCTTCATCCCATACCTGACCATTGTACACTTACTACAAAATATCATGGAGCTTTCAACCTCAATAACTTGTTCCCATTTTCCAGCAGGGGAATGTAGAAATACGAATGCAATACAAATAAAAGTAAAGGAAATTAATCTTGATAAGCTAACACAAAAATGAGGAAACTCATAAATTGTAAAATATGGTGGATGGTTTTATGGTTGTTATAAGTGGGACAACATTGTGTGTTAATACAAGAAAATCTAATACAAAATCTAAATCAAGACACATATGTGAATGATTTTCAAGAACTCAAGCTTTCCTTCTTGTAGTCCTTTTTACATGTATTAGACTATGCTCGTATGAGTGATTGTGGTTAATAAGGTCACCTCGTTCGTTGAATGAATGTGCTCATGAACCTTGGTTATCATTAACCCCTATTATTTACCAATGAATTAGAAGAATAAAAAGTTATTCGTTAAATAGGTACAAATTTATGGTTAGAATACACCATCTCTGTCTTATTTGAGGTTGCACTTATTTCCTTCACTTTATCATGATAAACATATGAAATACGTAGCAGCTAGCAAAACTTGCTCAAATGAGCAATCTAACTAATGTGTCTAATTATGACCATAGTTAAAAATGGTTATAGATACCTGAAATGTGTACCATCATAAGGGAATTGTTATGCCACACTTTGGGAGGGATCAAACAAGGTAAAAATTTTAAGGTTGAAATGAATATTGGGCGATGATAACGCGTCAAGTATTAAGGGGTAGTACTTTCATACTCCTATGTAGGGATTTAAGCCTCCTTATCAATAGTTTTTAGAAAAAAACTCTTTTAAAATTTATGCAAACCTCCTTGTCATACACCTCGAACAATTTATACACATGCATATGTTATTACATGAGTTTTTGTGTGTTAACTATGTTGTGGAATGGCTTAGGATCTTATGTGAGAAAGGTAACGTAAACCAATTTAGGTCTTACCCCGAGAGGACATCATATATGAATATTTGTGGTATATAAGTGATCCTCTCTTCAACCTTTACACATGTCTTAGGATTGTGTGAAGGATATCTTCCAGAGGATTGTTTTGGGTTTCTTCATGGTATTGGTGGACTCTTTCCTACTTAGTGTAGGTACGATGGGCAATCTGGGTCACGTCAGATTGGATTACAGACTTGGACCCAACCCTTGTGTCGTGAATCAAATTTGACCTTATTATTTGAAAGTGGTAACATGAAAAAATTATGGAATTTAATACATGATCAAATCCTAGCGAAAAATGAACATCCTCTATTGTGTGTTGTTGAGAGCCATGATGGATGTAACTGTGTTTCCACAAGGATATTACCCTTAAACTAATAACATGTGATGCATAAAAAATTATGATTGTAAACCTTGGGTACATTAATTTATTACAAAGGAAAGTGTTAGTATTATTTGTGTTTGGTGATTTGGGCTAGTGTCTTTAGTGTTTCATTTTTTATAGAAAAAAATTCCAGTTTTTTAGTTACATTTTGTGTGGTAAAATAGTGGGCATTACACACGAGCGTGTGCGTTGATTTGGTATTATGTAGACCTAAAAATTTTTATGGGCTACCTACTATTATTAGTTCTTAACTCACATTATTTGAAATTCATTTAATCGTTCACCTACCATCAATGTGACATAGTAAATGATACTCAAGTAATAATTACATTGATGAAAAATTCTTTATCATAAATATATTTCCTTGTCAATATAAAATAGGGGATTCAAAAAATGTGCCCCTGAAGGAGTTTAAATGAGATTAGTATGAACATCCAAGTATATTCATGTATACAACTAAAATCATAATATCCTCATGATAAAACTATAATAACAACCCAATGTCTAGCAATTCGATAACCAATAATAATGCCTCCTCAAAGGGAGAAATACAATGTAAAATTAATATTGTCCACACAAAGGTGCCCATATTTGCACTTATTAATTTTATTCAAATTTTTGGAAAGGCCTAATATTGCACATACATGCAACATCAAGCTTGCATGCAAATTGACATTATAAGGTAGAAAAGAAACACACTTGCGTCTCATCAACTATGCACTAATGGGAACACATCAACTAGATCAAGTGGTGGGAACTTTGAACATAAATTCTACATCTATTCATCCTTAATCTCTATCACAAAAGGTTTTAAAAGGGATCTCACTAATAACCAATGTATGAATAGGGACACTCACATCTACTCCTAACATATAGATGGTTTTACACATGATTACTAACAATAACCTTCCAATTATCATGATTGCTATAATACCATGATCTAAATTTTTGCTTTATGATAACATAAGGAAAAACAAGGGACTATGTTTAATTTTTTCTACCACACAACAACAAATTAAAAATTTGTACACTAAACTAGAGCACAACCACCTTATTAGTAATGACTAAGATGCAATATTTGGCTTCCTTCCTATGTTACCTCCTTCCTTCAGTCAACGTGTTGCATATTCATGAGGATTGTTCAGGTGACTTATAACAATATGCTAAAACATGTCTGAAATAATTTTCCCCCTAACCCCCCACGTCAAATTTACAATAATCGTAAAAATATTATATTAAAACTAAAACCCCTTAAAAACAACCTCCCAGTATAATAATTTCACCACTATTTAATTTCTCCTATTACTCTATAATTTCACCGTATATGGGGATTTGATCCCTATACGTGCTAGCAGTGTACAACGTGGAAATCTAGAAGTGTGGTCTTGAAGACAAATTCTAGACATACAAATGAAATGCTCTTGGGCAGGAATACAATTAAATTTTAGTCTGTTTTTAATTTGAATGTAGATCTGTGTCACATTATTTATTACTGGCCAATAAGAAAGTTATAGAGGAAGCTATGAAATTAGTAATTATGTATAATTTAAAAGCACATAAACACGTTTAAACCGCTGTCAATATTGAAGCCCAGCTGGAGCTATAATGAAATAATTGTCGACGCCAATCCTCACGGTTATATAGTCTCATTCGTCTCTATTAATGATTATTAGATCATCGAAAAAAACTCCATAATATTTAATTAGGTGAGTTGTTCTAATATTACTATTTAAGGGTGAGGCGCCACTCCATGAGCGTGAGCTAGTACTTGTGAGGGTGGTTGGTCGCATTGGCTCCATTTTTGATACATTGAAATTTAAAATAATATCATTTAAAATTGGTCAACAATAGGGTATTTGATATCATTTTTAAAAAATAAAATAATATCAATGGAACTTTTAACATTCTAAATTCTAAAGATAAAATGTAGGATACACAATTATATTTCATCTCTATACAAAAGTCAAATCATATTTTCATATCAATTTTATGTTACATTTTATAAAATTTACAACCTATTTTCCAATATTCAAGGTACTATCATACATAAAATATGGAATAGTTTCTCTCAAGTATAAGACTAAAATGCACCATTTTAAAATATATATACTTTTAAGCACTACCTTTCCCACCATTTTTTATACCAACTATTCTCAAACATTGTCTTTTCCTTTCTATGTAGATTAGCTTTGAATTAAGACTTTTCTCTTCTCTTTTCATGTACTGCACAGATTTAACAAATGGAAGGCCCATAAACAAAAATTGAATTGAAAGAAGAAATAAATTCAAATATGAACATTGAATTAAAATATCATAAATCTTTATCCACCCATCACTTTCAACCAATAAAAAACAAGCACAAGGATGAATCAACTACAATACTTTCATCTCTCCTATAAATTCACTTCCTTAGTTGATTTGAAATTTTATGTAGTTATTGCCTTTTTGCATTAAAATTAGAGCTCCAAACATTCATTGAGCATTATATTGTTATTGAACCAAAGTTCATAATTCACTAGCTATATTTTGTCATCCGGTCATTTACTTGTAGAGTGCCATGTAGTAAGTGTTTCATTACTTTCTTCTATTAATGTAAATTCATTTTAAATTTTAAATTTATGTCATTTAATATATTTTATTGAAAAATTTCTAATGTTTTTAATCACTTCATTTTGTTTTTCAATATACTATCTTAGTTTATATGAAATCTTAATTTCTTTATTTTTCCTTAGAACATTTTATAGTTTATATTTATTTATTTGGTTATGAATCATCATTTTGACACACATTATATATGTATTAGAAGGTTTATTCATCTTCCAATAAAATTCCATGAAATGCAAGTATTTTTGTTCCTTTAGGAAGAGATAAAGATTGGGTTTCATGGTCCTTCTGGAGAAGATTAGAATGTGGTAGTTATGCATCGTCCAAAGGTAATTATGTTTTTTTCAATAACAAAAATATAAAAAAATAATAATTTATATGTTGAACTGATTTTCTCGCTCCTATTCCAGATTAGTGAAATGGCAACAAGAAAACAAATAACTTCAAATATGAGAGGTTTTAAGGTACCTCTAGATGGGATGACAATGAATACGGGCACAAAAGAGAGATCCTCCTTATAGCGAGCTTGGTAACCTGCACAACAAAGAGAGACACAACAAAAAAATGATTAGTAGATTGGATGGTGGGTTTCCTAAAAATTCTGGTCCTGAGAAGTGAAAACTTCATATGATGGATGTCAACCCACTTTTTGATAAGATACAGTAATTATGGTTCTAATGTGATGCATCAGAATCTGAGATAAGACAGAAAATTGAAATGCAATAGATAAAGTAAGCTGCATACATTAACTAAATAAATGCAAAATAAATCAAACCTAGACGGGTCGATGATGACCCAAGGTTGCAGAGCATAGTCGACAGTGATTGGGGACAGTGTGGAAAGAAAATGCAAAAAAATAGACCTGAAAGACTTCCTAAAGCTTGACCTAGAGCTGATCTGAACTGGGGATGATGTTGAGTTGTTGTGAGAAGACTAGATCTGATGAAAATAGAAAGGATGCAAGAAAATGAAGGATAAGAACTACTTGACAGGGTCGATGATGACTTGTTTTGATCGACGGTGATTTGATCTGATAAAACTAGGATATGAAGCTGTAGGTGTGTAGAATGGAAAGATTGGAGGGTCTGAAGGACCGCATGCTAAAAAAAATAGAGTGTAAAATGGGAAGGTGACAGATAATGAGATGGGAACATGTCACGTCGACAATGACCAAATAGGGTTGATGGTGACCAAGGAGCGAATGAGGATTTGACAAAAGGAAATGGGATGGAAACAAAAGGTTAAGAAAGCTAAATGGATGGTAGACGAATGGTAGAGTTCTAAGACAGCTGATGACCTACAAAGAAACTAATTCAAAGATGATTATATGGCCAAAGGAATTAAAAAAAGATTCAACTCTCCAAGTTCTCCAATAAAAACAATGCAAGGGCTCTAAAGAATCTTCAGGATGGGAGTAACAACTACAAAGAAGACAGAGAATCACAATGAAATTCGCAAGATAGATTCAACTCTCAAAGTTACATCCTTGAAGAAGGAGGGGGTATGGGAATATTTATAGGGTCAACGATGAACTGGATAGGTCATCGGTGACTGTAGCGGACCATCCATTTAGGTGATTGAATGATACCCAACTCGAGGGAAAATGGACCTTAAGAGGGAAAGTTAGTTTTTTAGGTGGTTATGTGAGTTAGGGTTTTCTAGGGATGATAAAAGGTAGGTGAGAGATAGGAAAAGATTAAATAAAGGAAAAGGGGAGGAAAATTTTTATTAAATGAAGGTGGTTGGATTCTTAGGGATGCTTAGGGAGGATAAATGGATTAGGGGATGATTTAGGGATAATTAAGGGTATTTATGGATGTTTAAGGAAGATAAATTAATGGTGTGATTAAGAGGAAATTAAGATGAAAAATGATATTAAAAATAGAATTTAGGAGGGAAAGGGGATTTAAATGGGAAGATAACTATGTATGTTATAATGATAGTAAATAATGTGAACACGATGGGACTTACTAGTAATACCAAAAATTGGTGTCTACATTTTCCCCTTTTGTCAAGTGGTTTCAGTAAGAAAACTACGAGACAACAAAAAAGTGATGAAAGATGATTGATGATATGTTGCTCTATAAACTAGGGATTGATGACATGATAGGGGAATTGATCATGAGTTTGAAAGAAATAAATGAGAAAAAATGGAAAGGATGAGAAAAGAGGAAGGAGGACACAATGCCCCAAGATGAGAAAGATAAAAAACAAGAGATGTAACAATATGACAATGATTATAGAATTACTTCAGTAGGGAAAAAAGTATGGCCTCAAAGGAGATGAAAAAAATGTCCTATGGACCTTTCAGTTAGAAAAAACCACTGCAATATAGAGGGAATCCAATAGGAATCTGCTCGAATGGATGTTTGGGACATGGGACCAACGGGTCAAAGGTAGAAACCAAAGTATGTGTAAGAAAATGTGAGGATAGTTAAAATGTGATATCCTTCACACAAGAGGATTTAATGAAATATTCATCCTTGTGGGACATAAAATAAAAAATGGTCAAAAAATGAACTAATGGTGCCCTAATAAGGAACACAAAGATGTTCATAAAGGCGATATATTTAGAATGGTGATAAATAGACAAACCACACAAGGAAAGATACAATGTGTTATGGGTGACACACACAAGTAATGTGTGGAAGAAAAGATAATTTATAAAAGAACGATTGATAAGATAGAAGAAAAGAAGCGAAGATTGGTAAAAGTGAAGCTGAGTCAATGGCGACCCGAGCAGGTTGACGGTGATCAGGAAGGGGGGTCAAAGGAAACTATCCAGTTGATGGAAAATTTTGGCGACATGGCTATATGTTGAGCAGACAAAATATTATTCTAAGGAGAAGGCACACAAAAGATGCACGTGGAGGAATAAGGCACATTTGAAGGCACAGAAAGATAGGGAAGGAAATGTGCACCATAACAGTTTGGCTCAGGCCTTAGCCATTTTTATGGATAAGGGTTATTTTTGGAAAATAACATGCATAGAACACATGAAGATGGATACTTACACAAAACACAATGGTATTTTGGGAATGAGCAGTTGATAAGTGCCACACATGGTTTGAGATAATAATAGGATTTCTTCTTCTAGTTAGCTGTAGGATGTCTATTATTAGAAAACTTGCATGTATGCATGATATTGTAAAGGTGCATGGCTATTATCATCATGCGACCTATGTTGATAAGTGCACAGGCGATGAAGGGCAAGTCCCCACCCCTATAAATATGTATTGAACTATGTAGTTTAGTGTGTGTGAGTTATTGTAGTGTTATACTGTTGGATCTGATACGTGCAAGACTTATGAATATACTTTATAATGTAAGAAGATTATGTGTTTTACAATGTTTAATGCAATGGATAATATTGGCTGGATAATGGTGTTAAACGTAAGTAAATCTAGTTCATGTATGGTTAACCTCATTATAGTTATTGTTTAATTCACAATTCTCTAAGATCTAGATTTGGATTATTCATTGTGGCATGTTTATGTTTAATTATGGATCTCAATATGTTTTATCACCATCACACTAACATCCTACACAAGAAACTATAAAGAGGGACCTGGTACCTTCGCGCACTTTGGGTGAGCACTCAGCTCATGCTGGGTGATGTGCCAACGCGCCTGGGTTATTCATAGTAGATTCTAGGCTTCAACATTGGCTCCATTTCTGAGACCTCTTTTTTAGTTATTTTTTAGGATGTTTCATGATGAAGACGCACCGGTTGACCCTAGCAAGTGTTGAGGAATGGATAAAATATCTGGAAGAAGAATACGCTCAGAGGTTCAACACTGGATCTGAGTTTGACACACGCACGTGGGTAGAGCAGAATTTATATGAATGTTTGTATGAGATTTTCTTTGCTATATTTCTGGTAGAGTTGTATGAGTGGCTGGTTACTTATGTGTCTAAAAGGAATTAGAGGTATCACACACTTTTCTGGACGTAGGAAGAATTTCAAGCCCTCTATGATGCTGATTTGATTTGGATGCACACTATGGACACTTGGTTCCATGGTGCTCTGAATAGCTATATTTTAGAGTACTCAATTTCTACTTATTATTGCACAGAGGTAGGTGATTTCCAATTTTTACGGTATCCTAGGGGAACTTATTTGTAAGGCATTCCACTGGTGATTAAAATTTTGATGGTAACCCTGAACTTGGAAGAAAATCTGATGGCTAGCTAAACCCTACCATGTGTGGGGGAAGGAGCAGGTTTGGTGAAGGATGGTGGACCTAGCAGCAGAGAGGCAAAGAGAATAAAGGTGACTTAAGTACAATGAGGCATGTGAGAGGGAGATAGAGAAGTAACATGATATTACAAAATGATTGGAATTGAGGAGAGATATGACTCGTGAAGGATTTGGAGCTCATGCAGAAGGTGTGGAGCTAGAGAATCTGGAACTCCCCCATTTGGGAAATCATGATAGGGAACCCTCCTCAGCCTCATATGGGAGCGTGCCAGTAGAGACGACCCGGGCCGCATGCACACATCAAAATCTACCTAGAAACCTAGCCCTTACGCTTTGTTTTCCAACATATAATACAACTAGTAGTCGGAAAGATAGTTTGGTGAGTATTAGAAAAGGACTAAATCAAGTAGAAAGTACATCTATGGCTGGGAAAATGTCTTCTTTTTTATTTTGAGGTACCTTTTCAAGCGCATTGTCAACATAGAACTCAAGCGCATAGAATTTTGGACCCACTTTTAGGAGTAGTACCACCTTGCAAACTATAGGAGCTTAGTTTAGTACCACTGTTGGGACACCAGGTAGTACATCCAATGGTCCACTTCCGACTATAGGAGGAGGATCAGGGGGCATATGTGGCTGTAGTTCTGGTGGATCTTGAGGCAGGGGTAACACAAGAGGTTCTGGATCTAGTGGGCATGGTCCTCACCAACCCCAGAATATTTACATGGAGATGTCACTTCATCTTCCAAATTATAGGGGAATAAAAGATGTTGTTGAGCATTTTCACATGTGTGAGATGCTGTGTCACACAAAAGGGATCACGACTTCTAAGCACAAGGAAAGTTTGTAACTATGTTGTAGGGATGAACTCACAATCAGTGCAAGAAGTTTAACCTTGATTAGACTTGTGTAGATTATGTAGTATTATGAGAAGCTTTACTTAAGGAGTTTCATATCCCTGAGTTTGAGAAAAAGAGTATAAGTGCACTCAAGGATATTAAACATGACACTACTAAAATCATTTGGGAATATGATTCCTATTTCAAAACACTTTGGTCTAAACTTTCATATGATATTCATGCAAGTCAACATGCACAATGGTTTGTTGGGGGCTTAATCACACCATTTACAAGGTTGTTGTCACATAAGACATATATGGACCCACATAAAGCACTTGAAGAAATGTTGCATGCTGAGGTAGTCGAAATTATAGACACTAGAGTAAGCCCATTCTTGGAAGCACATATTACAGCTATGGAAAAGAAGTTGGAAAAATATCAGAAAATTTAGCACATGAGACACGCACTGGGATTTGGTGTATAGATTGTAAATTGGAAGGGCACACTAAGAATATTTGTCCCTGTAGGTCAGTATGATCATTATTTATAGACTATGAGATATTTCATTTAGAAAATGATACAAGCTGTTGCCCATTATTACATCTCACAATTAGAAAGAATGTATCTTGCTATTGTAAGATTTTTTGGTCCAGAAATCACAATATAGAAGACTGTAGGTTGATTGGTCAGATCCATGATGCCATTGATATTGGTGTGCAATATACAGGAGTATCAGATAATTGTAAATGTAAAAATGAGCACCATGATCATGATCACAACTAAGGGTGATATGATCAGAATGAAGAGCACTTTGAAGGAAGTCATGGCAGAGGTTGAGGATACTGTGGTGGATTTGGGAGCCGAGACCATGGTGGTAGATGAGTTGAGTTTCCCTCTGGAACGTGTTTTACATGTAGATCTCCTGACCACTAAAGGCGTAAAATCCCTCAGAATATTACTTGTTATTTTTGTGGGAAGAATCATAACTATGAGGAATACCCGAACTTATATGAGCATCTTAGAAAACTTCATAAACATGAAAAACGGGTGTAGGTATGGTTAGGATACATCACGCCATAGAATATTAGTGGATGCCAAAGTTGGCACCAGAACCTAAGTTAGTACCAGTGAAGATTACTACACGTGCTGAAGATGTGTACACCAGAGAAACGTTACAACAGAAGCCTACCATTAATAAGGAGGAGATTTTACATGCAAGGTACCTAGATCCTACACGTCAAAAGGAGGTTTATCAGGAGACCATGGAGGTACTCATAAATATTCAGGGTGAAATACAATGTTTAAAGGAATAGTCAAGGAAGTTGGAGAAAAAAAATTTAGTAGAGATGGTCTAGTCAGATATTGATGATTTGAAAGAGGTATGCAAGATGCTGTGCCAGGAGAATATTATTACATTACTAGGGAATTGCATGAAGGGGAACAATCTGTGCGTTGGTATTGAGAATGGACAACAGATCCTGTATGCTAATCTTCCCCCTCATAGTTTAGATTATGACAAGAAAATCACCCTGAATTCTATTGTGGATGGATGGCTTTTGAGAAATATATTGATTGACACAGGTGTGAAAGTGAATGTGGTTACTTTAGATGCATTAGTACATATGGGTAGACCTCCATTACAACCATCTTCTAATGTACTGTTTATGGTTAATCAAACTAAGGCCACTACAATTGGAGTTTTAAAGGATGCATTCATTACCATACAAGGGGCAAAGTTCACTGGGGACTTTGAGGTCTTAGCACTTACAGAAGAAGACAACTTCCCATCTCTACTTGGGTGCTCTTGGTGTTATGAAAATAATGTTGATCTATGGTTCAACAAGGGGTATATAAGTTTTTTATAATAAGGAAGAATGAGTTATTATCCCTTTGACAGATGGGAAGTCTGTACCTTATGTTGAACCTTTGAGTGAAGAAGACCTAAATAGAATTTACGTGTGTGCCATTTGAGATCCAGAAGTACTTGAGCCATCTAAGGAAGGAATCCTCCAGTGGGAAGATGCATAGTCTATTAGTGATACTACAAGTATTACTTGTGAAAATTAGGTACATGGAACCTATGAGATGATTGGGCATGAAGTAAGAAGTGCATTTGTGTAGAGGAGCAAACCTCCTTGTATTAGGATAATAGGTAACAAATATGTACCCCAATATACTGGAGAAGGAGATCCTATGGTATTCCTGCATGCCATAGAGGAGAAGTGGATAGATCAAGTGGAGAGAAGAAATAAATTAGTATATACCCTATGTGGGATGACAACGCGCTAGTGGATGGTTCACAGGGATAATCTGATAGAATGGAATGAAGTAATAATTTCTCTGACAACCTGGGTTCTCAGGAGCAATGTGCTTACTCAAATATGCATATATCATAGTAATCAGCCTTTTTAGCATCACATTCAATAATGTGACAGACTCTAGATTGTGGGGCATGAATATTTACCACCTTCACTTTGGGTGCACAAAATTTATTCCACTTTGCAAGACTATGCATGTGCTTGGTATGTTTATGCATAACTACATAGGGAGAATGTAAATTGATAGGACTTGCTTGTAGAATGACCCATATTTTTGAGTACTTCTCTACTAAACCTCTGGTAAGAGAGGCATTATGGGTTATGGAGTTCTTAACAATGAGAGATAGTGCAAAGGCTGAAGAAATCATTTAGCAGTTATTTGGTGAGGAAGAACAAGGAGCGTGTTTCGATGAAGTAGATGATACCGATGTCGAATTGTTTATGGGTGCTTGTTTTGAGAAGGAGAAGGGAAAGATGGTCTATATAGTGGATGATGAAAAAGTATAATATTTGGACATAGATCATTCAGCAGGTACACGTGAGGTCTTAGATAGCGTGGATAAAAATGTATGCACCTATCATGAACCTATGAAGACCAAGAAAGTGAACATTGGCACAGATGTTGAACCCAAGGAGGCCATAATTGGAGATTATTGGTTTGATTCTGAAGTAGAAAAGATAATTGAGTTACTACGTGATTTCCAGGAGTTATTCCCGAGGTGCTACCATGAGTTAAAAGGGGTACATGACTCATTAGGAAATATGAATATTAAGCTAAAGGAAGGAGCACGCTCGGTCAAGAAGAGACCTTACAGGATTAACCCTAACCTGTGCATAAAAGTCATAGAAGAAATTGACAAAATGTTGAAATCTGGCATCATTAAGCCCCTAGAAGAATCAAAGTGGGTTAGCCCCATGGTAATCAATATAAAGAAAGATGTCTGGATTAGGATTTGTGTGGATTATAGGGAACTTAATGCTATATGTGTGATTGATCCTTTTCCTATGCATTTCATAGAGGAAATATTAAAAGGCATTACAGGGTGCGGAGTTTACTCTTTCATAGATGGATTCTCAGGGTATCACTAGGTTAGAATTACACAGAAGGATCAAGAAAAAATGAATTTCACCACTAAATGGGGAAACTTTACATATACAATGATGACCTTTGGTTTGAATAACGTGCCTGTTGTATTTTCACACATAGTTTTTCAAGAATTCTATGATTGTATTCACAAATTATTACAGGTTTACTTGGATGATTGGATGGTATATGGGTTTGTTAAGGATCATTGTGAAAACTTATGCTTAATGTTTGAAAGATGCAAACAATTAAGCGTCTCTTTAAATATCAAGAAGTGCATGTTTTCTACACATTTTGGAACTCTGTTAGGGCACATCATCTACAAGGAAGGTTTTTTAGTTGATCGAGCTAAGGTTATAGTTATTGTAGGCCTGGAGGAACCTACCTGTAAGAGTGAGGTGTGTAGATTCTTGGGCCACACAGGATATTACAGAAAATTTATCAAAGGATCCGTGAATATTTTCTTACCTTGGAAGATTTACTCAAAGGAAAAGGGACATTCTATTGGAGAGAACCACAACAACTTGCATTTGAGGAATTGAAGGAGAGACTTACTATAATGCCTATTCTATGTTTGCCCTCATGGAACCAACTCATTTCACATACATGTGGACACCTCTAGCATGGCCATTAGCACAATGTTAGCTCAACATAAAGAAGGTATTATAAATCATCCTATATGCTTTGTTAGTAGAAACTTGGCTCCTGCGGAACATAATTATACAACTACAAAGCATAAGGCTTTGTCAATGATCTACGTGCTACATAAGTTTAGACAATACTTGCTAGTAAACCCTTTTGTATTTTATACATATCACATGGCACTAAAATACTTGGTAAATAAGCCCATTTTACAGGGGCACATATGTCAATGGGTGCTCCTATTCCAAGAATTTGAATTTACAGTCATAGTAAAACTAGGTAAAAGTAATTCTGGCCCGGACCACTTATCAAGGATTCAATCAGGGGAGGATACGCAAAAAATTGAAGATAAAATGTCAGATGTATAGTTGTATAGCTTACATCACGTGCCTTCAGAATTGAAGGATATTGTTGTCTTTTTATGCATAGGCATGGTGCCAGAAGGAATGAAATCCTTAGAGAAGAAACAACTTACAATTCGTACTGTACCCTTCATGTTGATCAGTGGTGACTTATACAAGCTAAGAAGAGATGAAGTGTTGTGTCGATGTGTACTAGAACATGAGCACAAAAATATTATGAAAGAGGGTCATGGTAGTATTGTAGGTGCGCATTATGTAGGTGATGCCACCGCGCACAAGATCCTACTTGTTGGTTTATGGTGGGAGACCCTATAAAAGGATTGTAAAGATTATTGTAAGGCATGTGATCACTATCAGTGCCTTGGAAAACTTGGACAAAGAGATGAAATGTCGTTGAGGCCTATTATTAGTGTAGAGCCATTTGAAAAATGGGCAATAGAATTTATGGGTCCTATTTCCCCAGCCGCGTGTAGAAGCGGATCACGCTACATCATCACTTGTATAGATTATTATACAAGGTGGGAAGAAGCATCACCTACAAAGGATTGGACAATAAAAAGGTTCTTATGGGAAAATAATCTCACTAGATATGGATGTTCGTTGAGTTTGACAAGTGACGGGGGAACACACTTTTTGAATGAGATGATCAGGATATTGTTGAATGAGGTTATGGTCATGCACCACAAGAATACACCTTATCATCCTCAAGAAAATGGGATTGCTAAGCATTTTAACAAGATATTGAGCCAAACCTTGACAAAAATTTGTGATTTTGGAAGGAAATATTGGGATAATAAAGTTTGTGTTGTACTTTGGCAGTATAAAATAACCTACAAGAGGTTGAATAAGGCTACACATTTTTAGTTGATGTTGATCACATAAGCATTTTTTCCCATGGAATTCATGTTACCTTATTTACATATTACACACATGGGAGGTCTAGTTGATGAGAAAGCATTAGAAGAATGAATTGACAAGCTAATACAGTTGGATGAGAGGCACACCATAGCACGTTGGAGTCAGAAGCAGGAAAAAGAAAAGTAGAAGGCATGGCTTGATAAACACATCAGGTATAATAAGCTTGAGGTTGGACAGATGGTACTTCTTTATTATTCCAAGTTTCCACACCATCCATGAAAACTTAAGGTGCATTGGTTGGGACTGTATGTTATGAATCACATCCTTGAATCAGGTGCTTGTTAGTTATAGGAACTTAATGGAACATGGTTACCCGATTACTTTAATAGGAGTAGGCTGAAGCCCTACTATAAATACGTCTTCTTGGTGTTTGTAATAAGTCAATATTTCCATTTAGTATAGATTTCACTTTATGTATTTCTTTTAATGAATTCTTTCTTCGTCGCTATGCTTTGTCAATTTAATTTGGTGTTTGTGTAATAAGTGTGTTTGTGCGCTGGAAGCTAATTACAATCTGAAGTATTTTTATGCATAGAGGACTACACATACAATTGGTGTGGGGTGGTTGTTATTTTTTATTCAAAAAAAGGGAACACATGAGAACATAATATTACAGGTGTTATTCAATAATGGAAAGGAACTGCTAGAAAGAAGATTGATCGTAAAGAATACCATAGTTGGAAATAAATGAATGAGAAATATAATGCAAGGTAAGCTACGGCCTTGGAAACTACTAGGGGAAGGAACAATTGTGAGGTACTTTGGCACAAGGAAGTGCGTAGGAGGAGGTGAGCAGACAGAAGGTTGGAAGGTGCACTAGAAGGTCAAAGCTGGGACACAAAGGTGTGCTGCGAGAAAGTTGGGAAAATGGTGAATTAATGAGAGGATTGGTGGTAGGTGGAGTAATAAATGCAATAATTTTTCTAAAATCTATATAAGGATGTGATACGGGTTCATTTTTACCTTTACAATCATAAGTATTGGAGTGAGCTAGTTGCGACCAAGCCAAGAAAAATGTGCTGAGGTGTGGAGATCTGTGAAACTAGACCTGGAGAGCATATTTGTTCGTAGAAGTGGCTTGCATCCCCATTAGAGAAGGGTTTAAGGGAAGAAGAAGCATTGAGGAGTTAGGGATCACATTTTTGAGATAGGGCATGGATTTTCGATATACAGCACGAGAGCTTACTCGAAAGAGAGGAAAAGGTGATATTTTTACCATGGCATTGAAGAAAGCACCTATGGCAGGTATGAAGGGGAAGAGAGAGGTGTAATTAAAGGTCTAAGTTTCTCCCAAGAGAAATTTTTTAGAGATGCAGTATCCAAAAGGAGTTATAATCGAATGGGATTGGGATTCCCATATCTGCAGATGCAAAGTAAGTGATTACAAACACCACACCACCAACAACAAGGGAGAGTTGGATGCTTTGCTAAATAAGAAGACCAACAAGCACATAGTGGATGACATGCCAGCGTATGAAAATGTTGGGGAGAATTTGCTCAAGAACGTTGGGGTTTATCAACTGTATAAACTCCCATATTTTAAAAAACTAGATGCTTTATACCAATGGCTTATGAGCAAAGTGATGAGGACTTCTTCTATTTTTCTAGACAGAGGGTAAGGATCACAATGACCCTGATTGCTACATTGAATGGATTGAAGGGCACAAGGACATATATTATTAGTGATATTACTGATAAGGTAACTGTTATAGCCACAAGTAAGGAGTTGGGATACTCCAAGGGTCTACATGAAATGGACATATACAAATTGAGGAAGTACCCTGTGGTAAAGGAAGTCTCCCATCTACTCACTAAGTTGATTGATCAAGAAGGGTGGTCACAAGTAAACACAATGTGGCTAAGTATCATGAAAAAGATGTCACAAGGAGAAGTCTACAATCTAGTAGGCTATATAGCAGAGACAATTACTTAGGAAGTGCACACCTGTGAAAAGATAAGTTTTGGTGCTATCCTCTCATCCCTTGTGTTTTTATAATTTGGAGTGATCGATGGGCCAAAGAACAAAATTTGGGAATACCTTACGGAGAAGAAGTCCCTTGTGGAGAGATTTGAGAAGTACTTGTGTGAAGGAAAAATGAGTGGCTTGTTCAAACAAAGGGAAAAAATATGGTATGATGAACTGTGCATGACATTTGAGGAGGAATGATGCATTCAAAAGGATTTACCTTCAGTAGTAGGTAAGGTAGTATAGTTCATGGTGTATCAACAATTTTACATCATGCAGTTTGCAATGAAGGATGGGACATGGAGTCTATGGTGCAAACTTCCATATGCCTTCATAGCGTGCTATTTCCAGGCCTTAATACACAGGTTTACTGATGTGTGTTGGATGAGATATAATGTGGACAAGGTAGATTGTGACTACCATACTCTTATAAATACTTATGTATATCCATGTCGATCTGCATACATTGAGAGGATCATTTCAGATGTTATAAATATGAAGCTGGTAAGTTTGGCTATTGGGGACAATGGAGCCATGCTCATATATCTTTAGCTTAAGCCTAAGTTGAAGAGTAACAAGTATGTGGAGAATGAATTTATGCTCCTAGGGCTACCTAAGGGAAAACACATAGTTGAGAATGTGGAAGCTCCAAAGTATACCTCAATTATAGATATAGAGGAAGAAGAAGAACATGAGGATAGTGAAGGCTTGGACCATAGAGTCCAGAGGAAACAAACAGACAAAGTGGAAAGTGAGAGTGAAGATTCTCCACCACAGGCGCAAGAAGAAGAGGAAGACTTAGACATAGATATAGTTCAAGAGAAACACCAATTTAAGAAGGTTTTCAGAAGAACCAGGACCCAAGGTGCATGAAAATCACAACCTTTACAAAGGTCACCTCAAATCTCCCCTCATAAATAAGCACCGGAGAAAAATAAAAGAAGAAATTTGTACCTTAATGAGGAGGCAAAGGATTCTAAAGAGAGTGTCTCAGGAACCCTAATTTAACCAGAAAATGTGGAGGAACCATGGGATGGAGAAATGAGAGATTCATAAGAAGGGGCGAAAGAAGCAGAAGAAATTATTCGTGAGTAGCCCAACACATATGTTACAACTCCGGTAGGAGAAGGACCAACTTCAGACAAAGAGAAAGAATAAGTGAAGAGTATGTTGTCCCTAGTATGGGCTATGCTGAGGACATAAGTAAAATCATCCTCACCCAATTTCAGAGTACTGTGGGCCTTAAGGAGTTATAAGAATGGGAGCTGATGGATCTAGACATGCCCACTACGTGCACAAGGAAGCAACTATCCTGGTCCATGTAGAACCATATGGATGAACCATATTTTGACATGTGTGAGGAGTCCTGTGTCTTGTAAAGAGTGAAGAAGGCCCCCTAGAGTAGGCACATGATGATAAAGACTACTCTAATATCTGATGAGTAGGTCAACAATGCCTTGGTCAAGGTATCTAGTGAGGTGGCATACAAAAATGTTGATAAGGCCGCCACAATTCGAGCGTTGATGGAATAAAACACGGATAAAAATGTAGAGATAAAGTGCCTAAAGGAAGAGAAGGAATGAGAATGGGAAAATAATGAGGCTTTCATTGGCATGACTGAGGAGATTGGTGATTACATTTTGAAAGAAAGGCATCATCTAGAACATAAGGTACCTAAAAATTTTCCTTCTGCTATGCATTATGTGTACACTTTGGTTGATTTGGTGTTAGAAGATGGACCAATTTGAATGCCCACACCAAAAAATACTGAGTAAGAAGTAGAGAGAGTAACTGCCTCTATGATCAGAAAAATTTCAAATTACGAGGCATTGCTCCAAAATTTAAAGGATAAGTTGAAGAAAGAAAACCAAGCTCTTAATTTTTGTGCAGCATCAAAGATAGTAATAAGGATAAAAAATCTAGTTGAAGATAATGAAGTTCTGGGCGTAATGAAATATGAGACATTAGGGTGCGTAGATAGATTGGCACTGGTGAAACAAAAGCATGAAGCTCTAGCAGCATCCCTGGACCCACGCAAGGAGAGAATAGATGAGTCTGGGAAGCTCATAGCACAGAAGATGGATCTTCTGGAAGGAATGATGTCAGATATGGCTAATGTTGTCTGAGTACTATGAAATGAGAAAGAAAAGATCACTCAGGATGATTCCATAGCCACAGATATTGTAGAAAAGACAAGGAATACACTAAATGACTGATATACATTGGAGGCTGAGATCAAAAATGAGTATCCAAAGCTGATCCCCCTAGTTGAAGAAGATGATGTTGCAAAGTAAAGATCCATTCTTTTGTATAGTGACTCTTTAATTATTTCATCACTTATACTTTATTATTTCAGAAAATCAGAAAGAATTCCCATTGTCAGGATGGCAATGTACTTTAGTATGGGGTAATGTTGTGCAAACATAATATTATTCTAAGGAGAATGCACACAAAAGATGCGCACACGAGAATAAGGCATATTTGAAGGTGTAGAAATATAGGAAAGGAAAAATGTCCCAGAACAGTTTGGCTTAGGACTCAGCCATTTTTATGGATAAGGGATATTTTTGGAAAATAGCGTGCAGAGCACACATAGAGATGGAGACTTGCGCAACACACAATGGTATTCTGGGAACAAACGGATGATAAGTGCCACACATGGTTTGAGATAATAATAGGATTACTTCTTCCAGTTAGTTGTAGGACATCTATTATTAGAACACTTGCATGTATTCATGCTATTGTAAAGGTGCATGGCTATTATCAACATGCGACCTATGTTTAGAAGTGCATAGGCAATGAAGGGAAAGTCCCCACCCCTATAAATATGTATTGAACTATGTATTTTAGTGTATGTGAGTTATTGTAGAGTTATGTTGCTGGATCTTATACACGTATGACTTATGGATATACCTTATAATGTAAGAAGCTTCTGTGTTTTACAGTGTTTAATGCAATGGATAATATTGGCTGGATAATGGTGTTAAACGTAACTGAATCTGGTTCATGTATGGTTAACCTTATTATAATTATTGTTTAATTGACAATTCTCTAAGATCTAGATCTAGATTATGCACTATGGAATGTTTATGTTTAATTATAGATCTCAATATGTTTTATCACCATCACACTAACATTCTACATAAACAACTCTAAAGAGGGTCCTAGTACCTTTGCTTGCTTCAGGTGAGCACTCAGCTCAGGCTGGGTGACGTGCCAACACGCCTGGGTTATTCACTATAGATTGTAAGTTACATCACTATAAAAGTGGCAAAGTTGGCTGACCAGTCTCATTTGTGTTGCATGAATTTGACGATCGAGAGCTAAGAGGTATAAAAAGTTGTGATTTGAGAGCAAGGGAGGAAAACGTAGGAGGGGGAAGTGCCATAAGACATGGAGAGTGGTAAGTTCATAACCCTAAATTTATTTTTATGTTCTTTATTTATTTGTTTTATTTTATTTCCTTAAGTTTTTCATGAGAAACAAGGGTTGGTTGGCGATGACTTGACAGGTCGCCATCCACCTTAGGCAGGGTGGCATCAACCAAGATGGGTCAGTATCAACTAAAGGCATAGTGGCGTTGACCCAAAATGGTTCACCATCAACTACATAAGGGTTAGGAAATTTTGGGTGGAAATGATGACTTTTTTACTAATGGATTCTGATGATGTTTTTGGTGTGATGGATTTTGTAGGATAGAGACACACTTTACTTGAGAGACTAAGTCCCGACCATGATGGAGCGGATCTGAGAAAATGTAACAAAAGATGAGTTGGATCAATTAGATGCAAAGGGATTAGGTGGCTTTTTCCACTATTAGAGAGTCCATAGGGAAAGATGAATGATTGTTCCATTTGTGGAGAGATGGGATCCTAGGACCAACACATTTTAGTTCAAGACATGAGAGATGAAAGTGACATTGGAGGACATGTACTGCATACTGAGGCTACTGATTCAGGGGGAGCCCATAGTGCCTATCATAACAGAGAGGAGGTTTTTAGTATTGAAATTATTATTTGAAGGCGATGCCCCGCATATTACATTTGTATCTGGGGCATTTCAGACTGAGACTAGATATGAGATAACAACGCTGCGAAAATGGCTGATTTGCTTAATGATAATGGCCATATCTTGCTATGCAATGTCAGACTCAGGTGGATCATGATTTCCATGTGAATTAGAAAGAGTGTTTGAAATATTTTAGAACATGGGATAATGTTTGCATTCAGGGATAACTTTCTAGCACATGTTTATTATGAGATGATGATGTATCTATCAGGGAAATGATCTGGCATGGATGTGGGATTTTTGTTACATTGCTAGGCATATGACCACATATTGGTAGTGAAACCACCAAGATTTCCATGGGTGACTAGAGACTGTATTGAGATTGTGGTTGGATTCATGAGATGGTGTGCATATCAGGTGCATGGGGAGATGGGTGAGTTGAAGAGTGGTATGTGGAGAGATTGGGGAGCTTGGAGATAAATGATGTCAAATAGAGGCCCTATAGAGATTTCCTGACATGGTCAAAGGTAGTTACGAAGTTAGTGGGGATGATGAGAGTGAGAAAGAGATATGGGTGAAGGACTGAGATAATAGAGGTGATATAGTTCCCACAAGTCGGGAGGCAGTTTAGAGTGATACAGATGATGGCCAGGGAACTGATAATATTCAGACAAGATGAGATCTAGAGGGATATTTTCAGCCTGGTAATAGCTGATCCATTGGTATAGGAGGGTGAGCCATGGGATGATGCTGATATAGGTATTGGAGAGGGATATGTAGAGTGGTGGACACATAAGTGGGCCACCCAAGAAGCAGAGGAGAGGGTGCGAGTACATGTGAATGAGGAGGAGGTGGTGACAACAAGAGAGGAGGGCACAACACCTAGATATGGAGAGGGGGGGATGGAATATCAATCATAGATGTGAATATATTTGTTGGGCCCCAAAATATAAGCTAAGTACAAGAAGGCGCATGGGCACATGAGATCTAGTTGAAATCAGGTGCGCGGGATGAAGGAACGCAGAGAAGTGTCCTAGCAATAGGTTATAAAACATACTGCGTGTGCATAAGGAATTTTTTTTTTACTTAGCCATATTCGACATCCTAGGCAGCACATGAGAAAAACATGACCCTTGCGGATAAGGTGCCAACCTAACGACTGTGGGATAAAAAAGGGAATGTTCTAAGTAAGCGATGGAAGGTTCGGGAAGACATCATTGCCAGGAGTGGAGAGCTTGGATCTGAGAAGGCATGATTCCATGGAGGACCACCTCGACACTTGGTAACTGATCTGTAAATTTTGAAAGGCATGGCAGTGGGTGCTAATGTCATAAATACAAGCACCCGATGGAATCAGTAAGAGGTGAGAAGAGGAGATAGAGTGTGGAGAGTGTGGAGGAGAGAAAAGAGAGGAAAATCCTTACAGAAACATAATGGAGGATGTTATGGGTTAGGGATTAGGATAAATCTGTAGGTAATGGCACATTTAGGGGGATGGGTCTGCATTATTTTGTTTTTTGATGAGCATAATATAGCTATGATGCATGACTTGGCTCTGCATAGTTATATGAGGATCTGTTATGAACTCAAGGGCTGTAATGTGGTTTACTGAACCTGTTAAGATGAATATAAGGATCTTTTATAAATCATATATGTGTTCAGGAGTATAATACTTATGTATTTCCTTTCTGTATGAACCCTTTCCTTATGTTGCTTTTTATTTCTCTTTCTAGATGCAACAAGATAATAACTCATTCTAGCCTCTTAGAATGTGGCATTGTTCTTTTCTACTCATTTCCATTTGAATATCTGTTATAAGATGATGAATTATCACAAGAATCATATAAAGGAGAGACTCAGTGCACACACGTGCCTCGGGTGAGTGCCAGTGCCCATTGGGTGATAGGTCGATGTGCATGGGATTAGACTATTGGTCTAAGGGTATAAAATATGACTACATATTGGTTCTATTTTTGGGACCTCTTTTCAAAGTTGTTGTGAGAAATGGCATGCATATTTTTCCCTGAAATGCATGATGAAAGAGCATTTGACCTTGGAAATTGTTGAAGGATGGTTCAAGAGCATGGAGGATGAGTTTTCTTAGAGATTCAGCACTGGACCTGAGTTCGATGTGTGTAGATGGGTAGAAGAGAACCTATACAATGAGCTATATGAGAAATTATTTTGTTGCTTCCTAATAAAACTATATGAATGGTTTTCAACATACACATCCAGATCTAGCTGGTACTATAGATCACGTGTATGGACCTAGGATGAATATCAAATGCTATAGGATGCAGATCTGACGTACACGTGTGTTGTTCATCACTGGTGGAAAGGAGTGCTAACCAGTTATACTCTTGAATATGCCATTTCTATGTATTCTTTCCTAGAAGTTGTTGAGTTTGATTTTATGAGGGAGCCTAGAGGATCATTTTTACGTGTTATTCCCTTGGATATGAATCTCTTGGTCATTACTTTGAGTTTAGGATCATTTCCCATGGGTGACTAAGCTTCTATGAGCATTGTGAGAAGAAGCTAGGGTGGAAGAAGATGGAAGAAATTGTGGCTGAGAAGGAAAGAGAGGAGAGATGACTCAAGTATAATGAAGCTCATGAAAGGGAGATGACTAGATAACATGAGATTGCAAGTGTGATGGATCTATGGAGACAGACATTGCGGGAAGAAGGTGAGGTTCATACAGAGGACGTGGAACTTGAGTAGTGTGTGCTAACCCATCTTGGCAAGCATGGGAGAGAGGCTCCTTTAGCTTCTGATGAGAGTTTGATGCATGGAGAAAGAAGAGCTGTTGGCATGCATCTGAACCCACTTGGTGACCAACCCCTGGTGCTTGTTTTCCAGATCAAGGAAAAAGTATTGTTAACCCAGTTGGTATCGGTGGGAGTAACCGATCTGTGCCCAAAAGATATAACTTCTCATTTGAAACATCCATGGCTACACAAGCAGTTCCTGTATTTGGAGGAATCTTTGGACAAGGTGAAAATATGCAAGGTTTGCATATCGCGTCTGGGAGTGGCATGAGACATACAACTAGAAGTGGGACAATATCACAAACCATCGGCGCACAGTTCAATGGGATGTTGGGAACACTAGGTGTGACCACTTCTGGTCCTTTTCCGACTATAGGAGGTGGATTTGATGGGTCAGGAGGAAAAAGACTTGGTGGATCTAGTGGATCTAGTGGATTTGGTGGAGGAGGAAAAACCAGAGGAAATCAAGGCTCTGGATCAGGAAGAAAAGGACCCCAGCCACCTCCCCAAGTTTTTTTGAGATGTCTTTATACTTACCAGACTATAGTGGCATTGAAGATGCTGCAGAGAATGTGCACAAGTGATGCAACCTAGAATTTACTAGTAAAATCCCAGGTGCACTGGCACATCACTCACCCTAGACTAAGCACACACTCAAAGTGTGAAAAGGTACCAGGCCCCTCTTTTAGGTTGTTGTTGTAGAAACTTAGCATGATGAAGACTTATGCATTCAGATCCATACTTACTAGATCATTCTTTAGTAAATGTTCAAATCTATATCTAAATAATAACATACTTAAATGATAGCCAAGATGAAATAAATCATGCAAGATCTAATTATACTCAGAATTAACACTCTATTTCAGCCAATACACTCCACTATATTAAACATGATAAATACACTGAAGCTCATTACATTATATAATACCATAGTTTAAGTGTGCATCGGATTTGGCAGTATAACCTCATAATGACTCAATTCTTACATACTATCTCTATGCTACATAGTTCACTACTTATTTATAAGGGTGGGGACTTGCCCTTCACCGCTTATCTAATCCCAAAAATAGGTCACATGCTGAAAATAGCCATGTGTCATTACAATTACAGCCACACATGTAAGTGCGCTAACAATAGATTTCTCCTAGTTAACTATCAGTTGCAATTCTATCTTTAGCCTGTATCCATGGAAAGTGCTCTGTAATCTTTCTTCCAAAATATCCAATGCATGTCACATAAGTCTTCATCCCATTTGTGTGTTCTACACGACACCTTCCAAAAATAGATCATAATCATGAAAATGGATAAGTCCCAAATCTGTCTCTGTCCTCCTCGCGTGATTCCCTTCCGATCCTCCCGCGCCTTTGAACACACTCTGCTCTTCCACGCAAATCCTCTGTATGCCTTCTACTAAGTGTTATACATTGTTTGTTCAACATTACCCCACACTAACTGCATTGCCGCCCTAGAAATGGTTACCTTTTGAATGCTCAAAGAATGAGAAAGAATATAAATGGAGGATAGTAAAGAATTTTCTATACAAAAGAATGATTTACTTAGACAATATCCTTTGCTTCAACTGGAAGAATGAGTTTGGGATATTCTTCCTTTATTTCAACCTCTAATGTATGTCATTCACTCAATGCAGCCACTAGCTTTTTCTAGAATATCGACTGCAATAGACTCCAACTCATCTCGGGAAATGTCATCCTTTTCATTTTGCAAAACTAGATCAATGTTGGACATTGCATACATTCTTCCCTCTAGCTGATCCGTCTTCTACACTATAACCTTCCCCAACTCATCTAACCTTTCCTTATGGGGTTCCTGTGTTGCTGCAAGGGCCTCGCACTTTTGTTTTACCAATACCAACCTCTCTATGCATCTCAGTGTGTCATCCTTCATCACTTTTAGGAACTTCATTGTCCTCTACCATGGTCCTTATCTTGATGACCGCCTCTGGAGTTGTGCAAATGTTCAATTCCTGGTCGACTTTTCTTAGCTCCTCCTGTAACATTTGGGAGCAGTGCCTCATAAGATGCAATCTTCCTCATCACCGAAGCCTTTTTCTCACTCTGCTTCTTGCTCAAGATTCTTTGGTGGTGGTATGCACATAGGTCCATCCTCAAGCGTCAAATCCACCAAGGTTCATGTACATAATGCATTGCTGAAGGGAATTTTTCTGGTACCTTTGACTCCAAATGTGGTCTTGCTTTCAGGACATTGTCTCCAATCTACTCTGCCACGTTGATAAAAACAGTGTTCTTCTTCTACACAACAGGTCCTTCTCTTGTCGTAGGCATGGGTTATCTCTACATTTTTGGCCTTAATCTCCTCTTTTAGTGCCCTAATACTTGCAGCCTTATCTACATTCCTCCTTACCACCTCTGTTGATACCTTCACCAAGGCATTACTTACTTGTTCGCCTTACATAGCAGTAGGATTTAATGTTATGTGTCTCGCCTAAGGTGCCTTCTTAAATCTCCTCAATACACAAGACTCTTCACATACGTCGAAGGCTTGTTTGTTCATATGTGTTTGCATTGACCAAGACAATTTGCTTCCTTGTGCGACACGGTAGCCATATCCTCATCCAATCAACTCCCATCCATACAGTTCTTTAAGGATCCACCATGCTTTGGAAACGGGCACAAAAAATTTTACTTCTGTCCTCAGAGTAGCCCATGACTGATGCAATATACTCCCCACTTGTCCTCTTCGATCTTGGCCCCTTAAGAACTTGAGCGTTAAGATTTGGAGCTTATTCTGCTATGCTTTGAGCAGTCTCTTGTACTATCTCATTTTCCTCCTTTTCTCCTTCTTCTACATCCTTCATTTCTTCATCCTTTGGCTCTTCCACATCCTCTGGAGATTTATCGAAGATTCAAGCATGCACTCTCCTCGGACTCTTTCTTCCTCCTCATTCAACTTCAGCTTCCTTCTTCTCTTCTCAGTTGGCTCATTCTATGGTGAGAGTCGTGGTGATCTACACACTAATTATGGAGTAGCACCTTGGGTTCTTGTTCTCCTAAATACTCATTTTGAAGTGGCACTCTCCTTGTACTGCATCCAGGTCCTTATTATCTCCTTCTTTCCCTTGAGGTGGTGTATTCGGTGCTCAATTCCTACCTTGTTTGTAGGTTGTCTTCTTCCTCTATGCTCCAGGCCACCACTATCTTCTTGTTCCTCTTCCTCTTCATCTACCCTTTAGCCTTTGCAGGCTATGGGGTTGACACATTTTCTATTGTATGTTTTCCCTTAGGTGGCCTTAGAAACACGAATTCATTTTCCGCATATTTTTTGTTCTCTAGCTTGGGCTTAAGTTGAATATAGACAAGTGCTACTCCAACGTCTCCAACGGCCAAGCTTACTAGCTTCATGCTTATTATATGAGAGATAAGCCTCTCAATGTAGGCAGTCCATCTTGGATATACATATGATTTTCTTAGAGTGTGATAATAACAATCTACCTTGTCTACGATGAAGCTTAGGCGGCATGCGCATCTGTGAATCAGTGAACTGATTCTTCGAAGTAGTGTGATGTGAAGGCATATGGTAGTTTTCACCTAAGGGCTCCAAGATTCCATCCATCGCAAATCGTGTGATGAAAAAATTTTGGTAGAATGCAAACTATACTGCCTTACCCACCACAAAAGGTAACTCCTTGGGTATGCAACCACTCCTCTTCAAACGTCCCGCAGAGCCTGTCATACCACATATCTGCCCTCTGTTTAAATGGCCCACTCATGGTCCCCTTCACATAAATATTTATTAAATATTTCTGCCAGAGATTTATTTTCCGTGGGGTACTCCTAAATGTTCTCCTTTGGCCCATCGGGCACTCCAATCTCCATAAACACCAAAGATAATAAAATAGCGCCAAAACTAATTTTTTGACATGTACGTGCTTCTTCGACTATTGTCTTTGATATGTGATCCGTGAGATTATAGATCTCTCCTTGAGACATCTTCCTTGTAACGTGCAACCACATTGTATTCACCTGCGACCAGCTTTCTTGCTCATTCAACTTTGTTACAAGATGGGCAGCTGCATGTACTACTGGGTACTTCTTCAATTTGTTGATGTCCATACCACGCGGACCCTTGGTATATCCTAGCTCCTTCCTTGTCTTTAGGATCGCTGCCTTATCTGTTAAGTCGCTCTCTAGATCTGCTCCTAAGGCCCTTAGTCCTGTCACTGTTGAAATCAAGGCGGCTGTGATTCTAACCCTCTGTCTGGCGAAGTAGAAGAAGTTCTCATGGACTCTGCTCATCAACCATTGATACAATGGTTCATACTTTCCAAAGTATGGAAGCTCATACAATTGGTAGACTCCAATCTACTTTAGTAACTTCTCACCAGCGTCATCGTAAACTGCTATGTTTTCTGTTGTGTGTTTGTTTGTTTTTGTGCTCAACAACGCATCTAGCTCCTTCTTATTATCCGATGTACGATGGTTGTTATCACTGATTTTACATTTACAGATGTGGGAATCCCATTCTTGTCCCACAATCACGCCCATCTGGATACTCCATTTCTGAGAAATTAATCTCGAGAGTAATTTCTTCTTCCACTTCGACCTTATTCTTTCCCTTTTACTCCTGTTGTAGGTTCTTTCTTTGGTGCCATTTGAAAAATTCTTCTTTCTACCATTTGTAACGAGCAAGTTAAATACCTAGTTCAAATCTCTATGCCCTAGTGGAAATCATGTGCCCTAGCCCCTTCATAATACGTTTGCTTCGCTCAAACCCTTCACCTATGGGAACACAAGCTTCTCCTGTGCACAAATCTTCTCTCCACTTCTGGTTTCACACTCTTCGCACCTCAACCATGATTGTTTGGCTCATTTGCACTTAGCTCTTTTCAAATTCTCTCAATTACAACGGTAAAAATGAACTCACATTCCCGTCCTTATATAGATTTTTCAAAAATTTTAGTGCATTTATTGCTCCTCCACCTTCCAACAATCCTCTCATTAATCGACCATTTTTCATTCATTCCATGCGGTACATCTTTGCGCCCAAGTTATAACCTTCTAGCATGCCTTCCTACCTTCTAGCCGCGGACTTATCTTCAATGCGCCTTCATACACTCGAGTACCTCACCACTGCGTCTTCCCTTGGTAGTTCCCATGGCCTCTGCTTACCTCGCATTATACTTGTTTCTTCATTCATCTCCACCTATAGTCCTCGTTCCCAAAAGCAATCTCTTTTTTACAATCCTCCATCTTTGGATAGCACCTGCAGTAGTTTGTTCATTTCATGTGTACTTATTTTCAATAGTCTTGTGCTTGGATATCAATAACCACCCAACACTAATGGTATGTGCAATCCTCTGCGCATATAAATTCTTCAAATAGTAATTAGCTTCTGGCGTGCAAACGCGCTTATTACACAAAAACACCAACTAAATCGACAAAGCATAGCGACAAAGAAGGAAATACATTAAAGAAAATACATAATTGAAAACCTAATCTAAATGACAACAATACCTTATTACAAATACCAAGAAGACTTATTTATAGTAGGGCTTTAGCCGATTCCCATTAAAGTACTCAGGTAACAGTGTTCCATCAAGTGCCTCTAATTGGCAAGCGCATGTTTCAAGTATGTGAATGACAACCTATGGCCCCAACAAATGTACTTTGTTTTTTCTTGGATGGCGTAAAAACTTAGAATCATAGAGAAGTACCATTTGTCCTATCTCAAGCTTTTTATCCCTAATGTGCCTATCATGTCATGCTTTTTGCGTGGCCTTTTCTTATTTTTGACTCCAACGTGCTATTTCTCGTCGCTCATCCAGCTTGATTAACTTTTCAATCCGTTCTTCTAATGCTTTCTCATCAGCTAAACCTCCAGCGCGTGCAATACGCAAACGTGTAATACGCAAAGAAGGTAGCATGAAATCTATGGGAAGAATTGCTTCCGCGCCAAACACTAACTAAAATGGTGTGGCTTTGTTCAGCCTTTTATATGTTGAGTGATATGCCCAAATTACGAAAGATACTTTATCATCCCAATCCTTTCTCCCAACATCACAAATTTTTGTCAATGTATGGCTCAAAATCTTGTTGAAAAGCCTCAGTAGTTCCATTTTCCTGAGGATGATATGGTGTAGTCTTATGGTGTGCAATCATGAATTCATCCAATAAAATTTTGATTATCTCATTCAAAAAATGTGTGCCCCAATCACTAGTCAAACTCAAAGGACATCCATACCTTGTAATAATATTTTCCCATAGAAACTTGGTTGATGTAGCCATTGTATAATCCTTTGTAGCCACTACTTCTTCCCACCTTGTCAGCTAGTCTGTGCAAGTAATGATATAGATTGATCCAGTAGATTGATCCAGTCTTGCGTGCGTGCTAATGAAATAGGTACCTCACAAAACCAATAGTCAATTTCTCAAACAGTTCTGCACTAGTAATAGGCCTTAGAGGCATTTCATCTCATTGATTTGGTTTCCCAAGGCACTGACAGTGATCACAAGCCTTGCAATATGCTTTACAATCTTTATACAAGGTCTCCCACCATAATCCAACGAGTAGAATCTTATGCGCAGTGGCGTCACCTGCATAGTGGCCACCTGTAATATCACCATGAGCTTCCTCCATGATGTCCTTGCGTTCATCTTCCAGTACAGAGTGGCGTAATACTTCATCCCGGCCTAACTTGTACAGGTCACCGCTAATCAACATATAGGGTGCCGCGCGTATAGAAAGTTGTTTCTTTTATAAGGATTACATTCCTTTTAGTGCTATACCTGTATGTAGAAATATAGCAATGTCCTCTAATTCTAATGGCGTGTGTTGTAATCTGTATAACTGTGCATCGAGAATGGTGTCTTCAATGGCATGTGCTTCTTCTCCTAATTGTATTCTAGATAAATGGTCTGGTCCATAGTTACTTTTCCCAGGTTTTACCACAACTGTGAAATCAAACTCTTGAAATAAGAATACCCATCTGCATATGTGCCCCTGTAAAATAGGCGTGTTTACCAAATACTTCAATGTCATGTGATTTGTATAAAAGACAAATGGTGTAGCTAACATGTGTCAGTACAAATTCACAACACCCCCAAATGAGTTGTGGATCTTCTTTTCGAAGGCAAAGTCATTTGGTGTGATTACATAACATTGGATCATTCCCCAAGCTATGGGACTTGCAAATGGGAATGATCCTCTAGAGAAGGCTAGTTCCTCTTCCTAAACTACTTGCCACAAGCTATTCCAGTGCAGGCAAGCTAATCTAATCCTAATCTACTAATCTAACTTCCAAGGAGACAAGGATGAGGAAGAAAACAAGGAAAAATAGAGCCTACACTAAAACGGTGATACACCAGAGAAGGAAAGTGTTGATTATCTATCAAAACTGTCATGGAACAAGAAGAGGTGAACAATGGAAAGGATTGACAAGTGCATCACAATACCAAAGATGGATTTCACACAAGAAAATGTTCCAAAACTCCATGAACATAGCTCCAAAAACCTGCAATGAACAATCCAAACATGCACAAATACCCTGTAATGAAGAGAGGTAAGGAAAAACAACAAAGAAAACGAGCCAAGGATGGACAAATGCATCAACAAAAACATGCTTTTTATTGCACAGAATTTACATAGTGCATCATTTCACAGGTAAGAGGAAAAAATTGCCATTAAAGAGTAGGGGAGGAGGTGTAAAATCCATTTTTGACCTTGGGGAAGAAAAGAAGGAAGAGGCAGAGAAGAAGGATGAACAACCTTTTTCAAAATGAGCCAAAACTGGCTTTTTCAAAATGAGCTCAAAACTATCTTTTATTGCTCAAGAAAAATGAAGGAAATGAGGAAAATGCAGGGTAAATCGATTTTAAAACTCCAACCACCGATAAGATCCATTTAATTATCCTACAAAATAATGGGTTTCCATGAAAAAATCCCATACTTTATCGTACATTGCTTCGCAGAGCAAGAAAGAGGCCCATACTTCATTAATTTTTGGTGGTTGGGGTCGTTTTCTATAATTTTTCCATGCCCAATAAAATTTTCCTATTTTTCTCATTCAAAAAAATCTATCAAAATTTAAAATTAAAGTGTCCATCGTGTAGAGGATTTCAACAATTTTCTTGGCCGTTGATACCAAAATCATGAAAATCCTTTGAGCTCTAGATCGAAAGATATGACCTTTCTGAAAATTTAGGGAAAACATGGCAAAAATCAGGTCCTACGGGCCAAAACTTGAACTTTTTCCCTTTTTGCAAAATTGGGAAATTTTCTAAAACGTTTCTACACTAGTAATAGCCGCTCATAGACGACATTTCATCTCTTGGCCCTGCTGCTTGACGACACATGGCACTTTCTAATTTGTCCACAGGGATGCGGTTCCATTTTTGCCTTAGCACTTTTCACCACTTTGGCGATAATTCCAAAATCCTCCTGACGACCCCAATGTCCCTGCCGATGACCTGGACACGTGGCACCTTTTGATTGGTCGGTGGGGATGCACTTCCATTTTTTCCTTTAAGACACATTTTGTACCAAACGCCAAAAACTAGAAATCCCTTCGATCACACTGACGCTCTGCCTTGACACGTGGCATCATTTCATTGGTTGCGGGCCTTAAGCAATTCCATTTCCTTTGTAAGGATTTCATTCCGGGAGTGCAAATGAATTTTGTCACTTTTAGACCAAAAAAGCGTTAATGTTCTCAATTTCTTCCTCCGCTCCGGTCGGCCCGAGCCTCTTTGGCACAAAACTCTCCCAAGCTTCGTGCATCTGCCTTAGGAAAATTTCCCTCCAAACTCCATCGAGCCATAACTCAAAAAATACAAGGAGTTAGGAGGACTTCTTTACCTTTCTAGAAAGGGGAATAAAAATCCTATCTTATGAAGCCATTTCCAAAATCTTTTGAGTGATTGAAATGTGTGAAAATTTAAGTTGAAGCACAAGGAAGGAAAGAATGAAGGCAAGTTAGCCAAAATAAGCAGGGGCTCATTTTGGATAACAGCAGGTACTATCTGAATTTATGTAGCGCATAGATCATTGACAAAGCTTTGCGCTCTATAGTTGTGTAATTCTGTTCTGCATGAGTCAACTTTCTACTAGCAAAACAGATAGGATGATCTATAATGACTTCTCCCGGCTGAGCCAACACCGTACCAATGGTCGTGCCAGAGGCATCCACATGTACATAAAATGGTTTCTCCCACGAAGGAAAGTGCAGAATAGGTAATGGTAGTAAGTTTCTCCTTTAATGTCTCGAATGCGCGCTACTACGGTTCCCCCTAGTAGAACGTACCTTTCCCTTTTAGTAACTCCTCCAAAGGTGCGATAACCTTGGCATACCCCTTTATGAATTTTCTATAATACCCCGTGTGACCCTAGAATCCACGCACCTCACTCTGACTGGTAGGCTCTTTTAGGCCGATAATGACTACAACCTTAGCTGGATCAACCAACAAACCTTCCTTGCGGATTATTTGTCCTAACAATATTCCAAATGGTGTAGCAAATATGTATTTCTTGATGTTCAAAGAGATACTCAACTATCTACATCTTTCAAACACTAAGCATAGATTGTCACGATGGTCTTTGACTAGTCCATACACCGTCCAATCATCTAAATAAACATGTAAGAAGTTGTGAATAAACTCTTTAAACACCTGAACAACTATGCGCAAAAATACAAGCATGCACATTTTTCAAACCAAAAGGCATCACAGTATAGGAAAAGCTATCCCATTAAATAGTAAAAGTAGTTTTTCCCTGATCCTCCTGGAAAATCCTGACTTGATGATACCTAGAGAACCCATCTGTAAACAAATAGATTTCATGCCCTAGCAACACCTTCTAGGATTTCCTCGGTGAATGGCGTAGGAAAGGGATCAATCACACATGCAACATTTAGCTCCATGTATTCCACACAAATCCTAATCCGACCATCCTTCTTGATACTGATCACCATTGGACTAACCCATTCTAACTCATCTAGGGGCTTGATAATTCCAGACTTCAACATTTTGTCAATCTCTTCTTTGACCTTTTCGTGCAAGTTTGGGTTCATCCTATAGGGTCTCTTTCTAACTGGGTGCGCACCCTCTTTAAGCTTTATCTTCATCTCCCCTAATGATTCATGCACGCCTTTAAGCTCATGGTACCCCCAAGGGAATAATTCTTGATAATCCCATAGTAACTCTATGATTTTTGCCACTTCAGAGTCTAACCAATAGTCCCCAATTATGGCCTCCTTAGGCTCAGCATCTGATCCAATATTCACTTTCTTTGTCTTCATAGGTTCATGATAGGTGCATGTGGTCTTGTTTGCACTGTCCAACACCTCACGCCTACCTAATGAATGGTTCACATCTAGATTTTCTTCTTCTTCATCATCCACTAAGTAGACCATTTTTCCTTTTTCTTTCTCAAGGAAAGTGCGCTGAAGTAGTGTGTCATCAGCCTCTATTTCTTCAACATAACGTGCTCCTGAGTTTCCTTCATCCAATAACTCCTGAATGAGTTCTTCATTCCTTGGCACTATCTCCCATAGTTAAATGCTTTATGACCTTTAATGCTTCTTCCACCAGAGTCTTGGTAGAGAAGAATTCAAACATCTCGGTCATTCCTACAATTAAATCCTACCAATTTCTAGTCTCTCTATGGAGTTCTGTATATACATACCAAGCACGTGTGCAACCATGTAGAGTGGAATAAAACTTGTGCACCCAAAATCAAGGTGGTAAAGCTTCCTGCCCCTCTGTTCATAGTCTCTCACACTGGTGAATGTGGTGCTGAATAAGGTGATTACCATGGTAAGTGCAAACTTGAGTAGGTGGATTGCTCCTAAAGTACCTAGTTGAAAGCGTAATCCTAATTTCATTCCATCCTCCAAGATTATCCTTATGGACCACCCTCTAGTGTGTTGTTATCCCACATAGGGTATATACTAGCATATTCATTCTCTCTAGCGGGTCTATCCACTATTCTTCCATGGTGCATAGGAACACCATAGGGTTTCCTTATCTGGTGTAACAAGGTACCAAGTTTTTACCTATTCTCTTGATATAATGTGGTTTGTTGACCTTAGGAAATATGCTCTTTGCTTCGCACCCTACCAACTCATAAGTTATTTGAGCCCAATTATCACAAGCAACACTTGTAGTATTGCTAATAGATTATGCATCCTCCCACTAAATAATTCCTTCTTTACATGGCTCAATAACCTTTGGATCCCGGATGGCATGTACATATATCTTATTTCTTCCTCACTCAAGGGCTCAATATAGGGCATAGATTTTCCATCTATTAAAGGGATAATAAACCTTTCCTCCTTGTTTTCAAAGTTGATATAACCCTTGTTGAACCAAAGATCAAAATTATTTGTGTAGCACCAAGTATTCCCCAATAGAGTTGGGTAGCTATATGAATCTGCTAGCGCTAAAACCTCAAAATCCCCAGTGAACTTGGCTCCTTGTATGGTAGTAGATGCATCTTTTAAAACTTTGATGGGAGTGACCTTAGTTTGATTAGCCATGAATAAAACATTAGAGGATGGTTGATATGGAGGACTCCCCATTTGTACCCATGCATCTAAAGTAGGAACATTGACTTTTGTGCTTGTATCAATCAATATATTACTCAATATCCACCCATCCATAACAACATTCAGAGTTATTTCCTTGTCATAATCGATGTTATTTGGAGGAAGATTTACATATAGGATCTGCCATCCAGTCTCAATATTTTCATGCAAGGTGTTTCCCTTTAACCAATTCCCCAATAGTGGAATGATATTCTCCTTACGCAACAATTTGTACACTTCTCTCAAGTAATCCATATTAGTTTGTATTGTCTCTGATACTTTCTTTTGCTCCATCTTTCATGATTGCTGCTTTAAATACATTATTTTACCATGAATAATCCTGATTACCTCCATGGTTTCATGGTAAACATCCTTCTGATGGGTGGGATCTGGGTACCGTGCATGTAGAACCTCCTCCTTAGTGATGGTAGGATTTTGCTTCAATGCTTCTTTGGTGATCGTCACTTTAGCGCAGGTCGTGATCTTTACCTGCAATGCCTCGGATTCTACTTCAAACTTGGGCATCCACTAATTTTCCACAATGCGTTGTATCCTAACCATTCCTGCACCTTTGTATTCTTGTTTATACTACTTAATAAGATGCTCATACATGTCTGGGAATTCCTCATAACTATGATTCTTCCCGCATAAAGAACATGTAATATTTTGAGGACATACTCCACCTGTAGTGGTCATGAGATCCACATGTATAACATGTTCCACAAGGGAACTCACCTCATGTGCCACCACAGTCTCATCCTCCAAACCTACCATTGTATCCTCAACCTCTGCCACGACCTCCTTTGAAACATCCTTCACTTCGATCATAACATGCCTAATTGTGATCCCGATCCTGATGCTCATTTTTTCCTTTAAACTTATCTGAAACTCCTATATTGTCATAAACTAATGTCTATAACATCATGGATATGACCAATCAGCTGGAAGTCTTCCGTGTCAAGAGTGGTGGACGTGTAAATTTTACATTAGCATGAAACATTCTTCCTTATCGCACGTTGTAGTAATGGGCAGTGGTTAGTATCATGGTTTAGATGGCATATCTCACAGACCAATAACAACGAGCACACTGATATGCAAGGACAACTATCCTTTGTCTGACCTTACACTTCAAAATATGTGCACCAAATCCCTATGCGCATCTCATGTGCTGAATTTTCCGATAGCTTATCCAACTGCTTCGCCATAGCTGTGATTTGTGCTTCTAAAAATGGGCTCACCCCAGTGTCTATACTTCCAACTACCTCAATGTGTAAAGCTGCTTCAAGTGATTCACGTGGATTTGTGTATGTATTATGTGATAACACCCTTCTAAAAGGTGTTATTAGGCCCCCGATGAGCCATTGCACATGCTGGCTTACATGAATATCATAAGAAAGTTTAGATAACAACGTTTTATAATGAGCATCATACTCTTTGACACTTTCAGTAGTGCCTTGCTTAATATCCTTGAGTGAACTGATACTCCATTTTTCAAACTTAGGGATATGGAATTATTTGAGGAAGGCATATTTTAAAGCTGCATAGTCTACGCAAGTCTGATTAGGGTCAAAATTTATATACAAGTTGTGTGCGTGCCCTTGTAACGTAGTAACAAATTAACTTGCCCTACACTCAGAAGTCATGATTCCTTTTGCACGCCATAGTATTTCACACATGTGTACATGTTCAATAGCATCTTCTATGCCCCTATACTCTGGGAGATGAAGAGACATCTCCATGTAAATATTCTGGGGTTGGTGAGGACCCTGCCCACCTGATCCAGAACCTCCTATTTTTCCTCTGCCTCCAGAACCACCAGATCCTCCAGAACTAAATCCACCTATACCTCTTGATCTTGAACCCTTAGCTAGAGTCAGACAAGAAGATTTAATTACCTATGTCCCAATAGTATTACTGAAGTACACCTTGACAGTCTATAAAGTATTACTACTCGCAGAAGAGATTCCAAAAGTTTGCATGCCTGAATTCTATGCAGATGATACACCCAAAAAGGTACTCTCATATAACAACAAATCCATTTGCACTGCCATCGTTGTGATTTTTTTATGACTCACTCCAACTCTTCCACTACCTAACTTAGCTTGCAGACTGTTTGTTGTACTAGATACTGGAAAATCAAGTGCAAGGTAAAGGTTGACTAGTGGATTCACATGCATGCTTGCGGCACATGTCATCTCTACTGGTATGCTTCTACGTGAGGCTAAGGAGGGTTCCCTATCATGCTCTCCCAAATCGGGGAGTTCCTAATGCTTGGGTTCCACGTCTTCTACGTGAACTTCAAACCCTTCACAAACTATCTCTCTCCACAACGCCATTCACTCTAAAACATCTCATTGTTTCTCTATCTCCCTCTTGCGCACCTCATTATACTTAAGCCTCGTTTCCTCTCTTTTTCTTTCTGTCAGTAGGTCTGCCATCTTTCACCAAACTTGCTCCTACCCCCATGCGTGGTGGGGTTTATTTAGCCATATGTTCTCTCTCCAAGTTCAGGGTTACCATAAAAAATTTGATCGCCAGTGGAATTCCTTGCAGGTAAGTTCCCCTGGGATATCCTAAAAAGTGGAATTCAACTACCTTTGGGCATGAATAAGTGGAAATTGAGTACTCCAAGATATAGTTGTTCAAAACACCATAGAACCATGTATCCACAACATGAGTCCAAATTAGATCAGCAACATAAAGGGTTTGAAATTATTCCTGTATCTGGACAAGTGTGCAATACCTCCAATTCCGTTTCGACACATAAGCAACCAGCCACTCATACAATTCTACCAGAAAGATAACAAAGAAGCTCTCATATAAACAATCATACATATTCTACTTCACCCACATGCGTGCATCAAACTCAAATCCAATGTTGAACCTCTATCCGTATTCTTCTTCTAGATCATCTATCAAATCCTCAACACTTGCTAGGGTCAACCGGTATGTCCTCATCACGAACCATCCTAAAAACAACTGAAAAAAAAGGTCACGAAAATGTAACCAATGATGCAACCTAGAATTTTCCAGTAAAATCCCAAGAGTGTTGGTACATCACTCAACCTAGACTGAGAACTCACCTAGAGTGTGCAAAGGTAACAGGTCCCTCTTTTAGGTTGATGTTGCAGGAAGTTAAGATGATGAAGACTTATGCATTCAGATCCATACTTACTAGATCATTCTATAGTATATATTCAAATATATATCTAAAGAATAAAATATTTAAATGATAACAAAGATGAGATCAATCATGCAAGATCTAATTATACTCAGAATTAACACTCTGTTTCAGCCAATACACTCCACTATATTAAACATGATAAATACACAGAAGCTCATTATATTAGATAATACCATATTTATGCATGCATCGGATTTGGCAGCATAACCTCACAATGACTCAGTTCTTACATACTATCTCTATGCTACATAGTTCAATACATATTTATAAGGGTGGGGAATTTCCCTTCACCTCTTATCTAATTCCAAAAATAGGTCGCATGCTGAAAATAGCCATGTGCCTTTATAATTAATACCACACATGCAAGTGCGCTAACAATATATTTCACCTAGTTAACTATCAGTTGTAATTATATCTTTAGCCCGTATCCATGTAAAGTGCTCCATTGTCATTCCTCCAAAAATAGCCCATGCATGTCATGTAATTATTCATCCTATTTGTGTGCTAGGCATGTCACCTTCCAAAAATAGATCATAATCGTGAAAATGGTTAAGTCTTGAATTTATCTCTGTTCTCCTTGCACAATTCCCTTCTGATCCTTCTACAACTTTGAACATGCTCTTCTCTTCAACATGAATCTTTTTTATGCCTTCTATATTGTTTGTTCAACAACAAGTGTGAGTTACTATGGTCCGTGAATGGGATCAATACCCTGGAGTGGAAGGCAAGCCGATTAGTAACAACGTTGCAAGGGTGTACACATAGTTGGTATAGGAAGTATGACCCCCATTAAACGGTGGTAGACTACACCGCACTGAGCACCCTGAAGGAGATTCAATAGGGAATGATAGAGAATGTGCGGGAGTATGACACATATTTCAAGACTCTCTTATCTAAACTATCCCATGACATTCATCCTTATCAACATGCTCAATGGTTTTTCAGAGGATTAATAACACCATTTAGAATGGCTCTATCACATAAGACTTTCACAGACCCATGTGAGGTATTGGAAGCTTCCCTACGTGATGAAGTTGTTGGGAGCATTGATACTGGTGTTAGTCCTTTTCTTAAGGCTCAAATTGCTGCAATGGCAGAGCAGTTGGAGAAGTTTTCTGCAAACTTAGCGCATGAGGTTCGTAGTGGGATTTGGTGTAAAGACTATGAAGTGGAGGTACATGTAAAGGATAGTTACCCTTGAAAGTCGGTACATGCTATAACTGTAGATTGTGATATGTTCCATGGGGATCATGATGCAAGTAGATGCTCTCTACTCCAACATACAATCCGCAAGAATGTTTCTTGATATTGCAAGATTTGTATCTCTATGACCCATGATACCAAGGATTGCAGAATGATTGATCAAATCCACGATGCTATTGATCTAGGTGTGTGCCAGACTAGCCTGACGAGTAGTTCAAAGGATGATGACCATCATTATGAAGGATGCACAGATGGAGGAGCACGTGGAAGGGGTTTTCATGGAGAACTTTCTGGTCATAGTAACCACAGTGGAGGATGAAGTGATTTCCCGCGAGGAACATGTTTTAATTTTGGATCTACATAGCATTACAAACATGAGTGTCATGATCTGTTGCAATGCTCATGATGCAAAAAGAAACACAAGTATGAAGAATTTCCAGAACATTATGATCATATGAACCAGCAACACTAGAAAGATAAAGGTGCTGGGATGGTGAGCATCAAGAAGACCGATTCACAGTGGATGCCAAGAGTGGTGCGTGAGTCAGGACTAGAACTTGTACTAGTGAAGATGCGAGTAGAGTTCGTGTGTGATAGGGAGATGCCAAGACAAAAAACACTAGTTTCAGGAGAGGAAGTGGTACATGGAAAATATTCAGACACTGATCATCAAAAGGAGGTGTATCAAGAGACTATGGATGTGATTTGAAGTTTGCAAGGGGAGATCCAATGTTTAAAGGATAAATCGAGGCATTTCGATTAAAGGAAGGATAAGGAGATTCCAAAGGATGACCTAGATGAGGTCAAGGAACTGTGCAAGATGTTAAGTCAAAAGAATATTATCCCCTTACTAGGAGAATGGATGAGAGAGAAGGTACCATGCACTAGAGTAGAGCACAAAAAGTAGGTCTTGCATGCAAACATTCCTCATCATAACCTTGAATATGATAAGGATATTACTTTGAATGTGGTTGTTGATGAGTGGCTTTTGAGTAATATCCTCATCAACATGGGAACAAAGGTCAATGTTATTACCCTAGATTATTGGCATAAGATGGGAAGGCCCGCATTGTATCCATCATCAAATGTGATGTATATGGTGAACAAGACTAAGGAAATTTCCATTGGAGTCCTGAAGGATGTAATTATCACCATCTAAGGGGCCAAGTTCACTGGAGACTTCGAAGTCTTGGCACTCAGACAAATTTCTAGCGTTACTTGAGTGTTCATGGTGTTACAAGAATAATGCTAACCTATGGTTTAATAATGGGTATATCAGCTTTGAGAACAAGGAAGAAAGGGTGGTCATTCCATTGACAAATGGGAAGTCAACACCCTATACTAAGCCCTTAGGATAAGAATTCATTGATAAAATCTATGTCCGCTCCATTAGAGATCTTGAGATAATTCACCCCACAGAGGGAGTTATCCAGTTTGAGGATGCTCAATCCTTGAGTGATACCACTAGTGTGGCATGCAACAATTGGGTGCATGGGACCTATGAGTTGATTGGGTGATAGTTGAGAGGATCTGTAATAAGGGTAAAAAAGGCATGCTCAGTCAAGTGCCTAGGAGGAAAGAAGTTGCCAAGTTACTCTGAAGGATCATATCCTGAAATTTTCTTGCGAGAAATGGAAGCTCAGTGGAAAAGTGAGAACAAGAGGAGAGGAATGATCAGCTATAACCTACTCAGAACTACAATGTGCTAATGGGATACACATAGGGAGAACCTCCTAGAGTGGCACAAGGTGAGGATCGCATTTTCTGTAAGGTTTTCTAGGAACAACATGCCCATTGTCATACAAGACTACCATGATAAAGAGACCACCTCATTTCATATCCAAACATGTGAGAAGTCCTGGATGGGAATTGCATAAGCATTAACACCTTCATTATGGGTGCAAAAATTGTATTCCACCTTATAATGTTGTGCACGTGCTTGGTATATTCATTCAGAGATGCATCGTCAAATAGGTAATTGGTAGGAGTTGGTGACTGATCTCATTCAAGTTCCAAGATTACACAAGTTCCAAGATCTGTTACATGAGTTCCAAGATTTTTTTCCTTGCAGAAACTATGAACTCAAAGGAATTCACCATTCCTTAGGAGAGATGAAGATCAAGTTGAAGGAAGGTGTGCACCTGATTCAGAAGAGGCCTTATCAGATGAATCCAAATTTGCGTGTACAGGTCAAGGAAGAAATAGACAAATTGATAGCATCCGGTATCATTGAGACAGTGGAAGAATCAAAATGGATAATCCCAATGGTTATCAGTATCAAGAAGGATGTTAGGATAAGAATGTGTGTTGACTACAGGGATATGAATGTAGTATGTGTCATCGATCCTTTCCCAAACCTCTTTACCGAAGAAATTTTAGAGGGAGTATCCGGGCACAAAGTCTACTCTTTCACTGATGGGTTCTGGTGGTATCACCAAGTCGGGATTGCAAAAAAAGACCAGAGAAAGAAAAATTTCACCACTAAACAGGGAATTTTTGCATACACAGTTATGCCCTTTGGATTGAAGAATGTCCTTGTTGTGTTCTTGCGCATCATGGTACAAGAATTTCAGGACTTCATCCATAAGTTTCTTCAAGTTTACCTGGATGATTGAACTGTGTATGGATTAGTGAAAGATCATTGTGACAATTTAAGGTTGATGTTTGAGAGATGTTGGTAATTAAGGATATCCCTCAACATTAAGAAATGCGTCTTTGCTACTCCATTTGGAACCATGTTAGGACACATTATATGTAAAGAAGGCTTACTTGTGGATCCTGCCAAAGTTTCACTTATTGTAGGATTAGGGGAGCCTAAGAGTCAAAACACAGTGCACAAATTCCTTTAGTATATGGGTTACTACAAGAAACTCATCAAGGAATATGCCAAGATCGTTGCGCCCTTGGAGGAATTATTAAAACATAAGAGTGTGTTTCATTAGGGAGAGGCATAATAAAAGGCATTTAAAACTTTGAAGGATAATCTTGTCACAATGCCCATATTACGTTTTCCTTCTTGGGATAAGCCTTTCCATGTGCATGTTGATGCCTTAGAAACAACTATGGGAGAAGTGCTAACACAACCTGGTGAGGGAATTATTGATCATCCCTTGTGCTTTTCAAGTAGAAAATTGACACTAGTAGAACAAATTTACACAACTACTGAGCACGAAGCATTGTCCATGATCTACGTGCTCCACAATTTTAGGTAGTGTCTATTGGCAACAACATTCATATTCTACACAGACCACATGGAATTGAAATAATTAGTCAACAAGCCCCTTTTGTAAGGATGCATATGTCATTGGGTCTTATTATTTCAAGAATTTGAGTTCACAGTGGTTGTAAAACTAGTAAAAAGCAATTCAGGATGTGACCACTTATCAAGGATTAACTTAGGGGAGGACGTATAAAGCATTGAGGATACCATGCCATATGCATAAATTTTTAAGTTTTGGTGCACTCCCTTAGACTTGGAATATATCGCAATGTTCTTAAAAATAGGTGTGGCACCGGAAGGGATGAAGGATTTGGAGAGAAAGAAGTTAGCAATATGTGCCACACCTTACATGCTGATTAGTGGATACCTGTATAAGTTAGGTCATGATGAGGGTCTACGCTGCTACTTATTGGAGCATGAATGCATGAAAATTATGGAGGAAGCACATGGTAGGATTGTAGGAGGATACTATGTAGGAAATGCTACCACGTGGAAGATCTTATTAGCAGGGCTTTGGTGGGAAACCATCTACAAGGATTGTATTGAGTTTTATAAGGCCTTTGACCATTGCCATCACCTTGGAAAACCTGGAAAGAGAGATGAAATGACTTTGCGACCAATAGCCAATGCTAAACCATTTGAAAAATGGGCAATTGACTTTGTAGGGCCAATTATGCCAGCTACGCGATGGACTGGTTTACGGTATATCATCACTTGCACTAATTACTTGACACGGTGGGTAGAGCCAGCACCTACGAAGGAGTACACCATAGTGACAACTGCTAGATTTTTATGGGAGAACATAATCAGTAGGTATGGTTGTCCTTTAAGTTTAACAAGTGATAGAGGTACACACTTTATTAATGAAATGGTTATGATTCTGTTAGATGAATTTATGGTGGCCCATCACAAGACTACCCCATATCACCCTCAAGAAAATAGAATTGCCGAGGCATTTAACAAGATACTAATTCACATGTTGACTAAAATATGTGACGTTGGAAGGAAGGATTGGGATGAAAAAGTATCAGTGATTCTATGGGCATACAAAATAACCTACAAAAGGTTGAACAAGGCCACACCATTTCAATTGGTGTTTGGCATGAATGTTGTTTTTTTAGTTGAATTCATGTTACCATCGCTGCGTATAGGGCGCATAGGAGGGTTAGCTGACAAGCAAGTTTTGGAAGAAATAATTGATTAGTTAATGCAATTAGATGAAAGGTGATCACTTGTTATATGGAGCCAGAAGATAGAAAAAGAAAGAAAAAAGGCATGACATGATCGTCATATCAAGAACAAGAAGTTTGAGGTTGGAAAAATGGTGTTGTTGTATGATTCCAAGTATCTATGCCATCTTGGGAAGTTGAAATTACATTGGTTGGGACCCTACATCATCTCATACATTCTTGATTCAGGAACTTTCCAACTACAAGCACTAGATGGGACGAGGTTACCAGTCCACTTCAATGGGAGTAGGAAGAAGCCCTACTATAAATAAGTTTTTTTGGTGTTTTTAATAAGGTAGTATTTCTAGTTAGCTTAGAGTTTCCCTTTATGATTTTTATTTTCTTGTGTTTCCCTTTCTTGTTTCTTGTTCCTTTGTTTTTATTTTTTTTACACCTTGTGTGCCAATAATGATATTATTTTCCCCCCAAGGTTGTGTATGTGCAGAGGACTACGCATCTATTTTAGTGTGGGGTGGAGTGATGTGAAGTATAGGACTACAATACAAGTTGAGTAGCCCAGTAGAAGGAAACACATAACGAGGAGAAAGCACATGGGAAAATGATGGATATTGGATTATGGTGTCAAAAATTATTTTTAGAAACCACGTACATAAAGGAAGAAAGCGCAAGAACAACATGAGGTAGGTGAGGGAAAAAATTAGGTAAAGGACAAAAGAAGTGCATTCGGTTTTGTGGACACAAGTGTAAGAGTCTTCGGTCAGGTTGGATTTTTGTAGACCAAAAGGTTGTAAAGGGTTTTTCATATAGGATGTGGCACGTGGGTAAGAGCACTCAAAGTCAGCTTAGTGGAAAAATCCACATTTAATGTCAAAGTATGTTGGTAGGTGGTATAGAATTTATTGGTGCAAAGAAGAAAAAACTATAAATACAAGGTCGGGAAAGTCATTTGTTACCATGTAATTACAAAGTGAAAGAATCTTTTGTAAACTAGAGCATCTAAAGAGAAATTTGTGTGAAGAAAAGAGAATCTGAGAAATTTCAGTGTGCATCCAGAGTACATCTGTGAACCAGAAGGAAGGAGTAAACGTGCATGAGGAAGGTTATGTGAAGAGTGTCGTCTTGTGGAAGGATTTCTTGGTTAGGGTTTGGTAGCTAGGGAACAGAGAAAGAAGGATTCATTTTAGGAGTCAAATATTTAGAGTGAGCTTTAGGATTGAGCAGAGTAACAAAGCAGAGAAAGGAGTATTTAAGTTCAGTCTGACTAGAAAATATGGCACCTAGAAAACCAACCATTACACAAAATAAAACAAAGGGCAAGGGCAAGGGAAAGCAAATCACTTCCATCGCAAGCACCAACAAAGAATGGTATGCAGAAATGCAGTACCCAGATGGGGTATTGCTAGGAAAAGAGTGGGAGTCACACTTACAAAATATGGCCATGAGTGATTATAACCATCACACGAGCACAACCAAGAAGGAAAGGGCATTAGAGTTTGTCTGACCAACTAACAAGAGGGCACCAAATGAGATGCCCATTTACAATGACGAGGTGAAGGTCAAATTAGAGAAGGCTAGATTATTGCAACTAGATGAGTTGTCATACTTTGGCAAGCCTGAGTGCCTTTACCAATGGTTGATGTCGCACGTGCATGAGGATCAATTTTTCTTTGTGGGGCACAATATGTGCATCACACCACAACTGATATCCAAGTTCACATGCCTCAATTTTGAAGGAGATAACAATGATGATGATCTGAGTGACAAGGATGCTATCAAGGAGACTGTAGCCACGTATGACTACAAGAAGGGATCACGATACTTTGACATCACCAAGATTCTAGACCTAGTTATGAGGATGGCCGCGCACTTGGTCACTAAGCTCAATGATTAGGAATGATGGAAACAAGTGAACAAGGCATGACTAAATGTATGCCGGAAGATATTAGAAGAAACCATCTACAACTTATCCACTTTCATTATGGATGAGACTATAAACAATGCGAAGGAGGGAGAGAAGATACTCTTTAGTAACGTCCTCCTCACCATTGTATTTTTCAGAAATTGGAGTTCCCGATGGGCCAGAAACATTTATTTGGGATTATCAAGAAGAGGATCCCTTGCCTGTATAAATATTTGTGAAATACACTTGTGAGACCATGATGACCGCTCACAAAGCGCATCTAGAGAAGTGGTATAAGTGAATGTGTGACACATTTAGGGCTGAGTGAAGGATCTTAGATCATTTTTCCAAGCTCATAGATGGAGAGGAAGAGTTTACAATATACCAACACTTATGCAATGGTAGATTTACATTGACAAATGGGAATATGAGTCCATGGTGAAAACTACCCTTCTCCTTCACTACACAATACTTCTAAGCCAATGTTACTCGGTTGAAGGAGGCCAAGGGACTAAGGTTTGACCTTATTGAGGTAGATATAGACCACCACAAGCTATGTCAAAAGCTCCTTTACCCTAAGAAGTGCACATATGTGGAGAGATATTCTCCCACGAGATACAAATGATGAATCCTTTAACGCTGCTGATTATAGGAAGGACCACAAAAAGGGTGTATCTGAGCATAAGGAAATTTTTTGAAAAGGATGATTACTTGGATAATGATGAATCCATCCTTGAAGACCCTATTGGAAAGAATAAGACCACACCTAGAAAGAGAGAAAGAGAAGAGGTGAAGAAGGCACCAAGTGTTCAAACCACGCAAATGGTGAGTGCACCGGAAGTAAGCACTAAGCTTAGTACTTACGCGTAGAGAAAGAAATATCCTGTCAAAGAGAAGACCCTAGAAGAAGAGGCGTTGGAGTATGAAGATCCCCTCACCCATGAGGAATCACCAATGAAGGCATCACCTGTCAAAGAAAAATAAAAAGAAAAAGAAGAATCTCTTGTACTGGAATCCCCAATAAGGAAGAAGAAGAAAGTCACTGATGAGGAAGATTTAGAAGAAATAGAAAGTATAAATGCCTAAATTGGTGACAAGGATGATGATGATGAGCTAGAAGGAGGTGAAGACCATACAATCTATGACATACATGATTCTGAGGAAGAAGGAGATGAGGAGTATAACAAAGGGGATGAGTAGAAGGAGGATGAAGAAGAAAATGAGGCCCAAGGCAAGGGGGTAGGTGGGGAAGAAAAAAAAAGATCAATGGACCCCAAGCCTCACAAAGGAATAGGTAGATGAGGCCGTAGAGAGAGAAGTGGTGAAAATCATCAAGGAACTGGTGGAACAAGAGGTAGAACATAGTACAGATGATGTAATGAAGTAAGTTAAGGAGGAAAGCGTAGGAAAAGAATATGGCAACATGGGATAAGATCCCAGTTTTGTTGTAAGATTTTCAAGAGTTGTGTGCACATGGAAGAAGAGCATGAAAGTAGTGCAAGGTCAAAGAATGGGCTACATTGATGATTTGAACAAAGTGTTGTACGCATGCTTCCAGATCTCCGTGCTAATGGATAAGCTCTTAGCCATGGCTCCATTTGATTAGGAAGGTGCATACACTTGGAAAAGGAAGATCCTATCATGGGAATTTGAGTCCCACATTGATGAGCCCAAATTTGAAGTAAGCCAAGGAGCATTTTTGAAGGTGCCAAAATAAAATAAATAAACCACTTGGTGAATTCCCAACAATTATCAGATGAGAAAATATGCAACGTGCTCAACAAAGTTTCAATTGAGGTTAAAGCCATAGTATTAGAAGAAATGATAGGGTGAAGTTCCTAGAGGTAGAGCTAGAGAAAAAGGAGGAAGAGCTCTGTGAGAAAAACACAGACCTGAAGTAGGAAGAACTAATCAGTGCTCAGTTAAGGATTGAGTTGAAAGATGAGAAGGAAAGGGTGCGTAAGGCATACAAGAAAATATAGATGATCACGGATTCCATTGTCTTGAAGCATCCAAATTTAACCCCACCCGCACGAAATATGGATCAACCTTACAATTCCTAGAGGACTTGACCCACATACTCACTATGGAAAGGTGGCCACTTTCCTTATAATCAGCAGAAGAGGCGTTGGCATGCCAAGAAAAAGAGAATAAGAGGAAGGTTGTGGAAATTCTTTCTCAGTACAACAAGATCCTCACCGATGTAAAGGTCATCTTGCAAATTGCTAAGGCCTCCTATGATAATTGTTTTGATAGGGATAAAGTGGCAAGTATCTTGGTTGCCACCCATGAAGTGGAACTCAAGGAGTTCTAAGAAAATAATAAGGAGAACAAGGCTGAGTGAAACAAAATCCTAGCCAAAGTGGAAAAGAAATCAGAGGCCATTGAGACCTTGTGGGGCTCAATCAAGAACTAGATAAAAGAATTATACTCCCAAATCACTCGGAGGATGGATGCACTCGAAGATTTGGGAAAAAAAAAAGATGATTCCTAATATAAAACAACAATATTTCTGGAAAGGAATGAAGAAGGATGTTATTTATTATGTACCACATTGTCTAGAGTGCCAACGTGTTAAGGCGGAACATATGCACCCAGCCGGTTTATTATATCCTCATAGCATACCGTAGTATAAATGGAAAGTAATAAGCATGGATTTTGTACAAGGGTTACCTATGTCAAGAAATAAAAATGATGTTATTTTGGTAATTGTTGATAAACTAAAAAAATTACCTCATTTTATTGTTGGAAATATGAAGGATTATTCACCTGTTTTGGCTAAAATATTTGTACACAAAAATTTTAGATTACATGGGGTACCTAAATTAATCATATCTGATAGAGATCCTAGAATGACATCAAGAGTTTGGAAAATGCTTAATGCAGCTCTAGGAACTAAGTTAAATTTCAGTTTTGTGTACCACCTAGAAACAGATGGACAAACTGAAAGAGTAAATCAAGTTTTAGAAGATATGTTACGGAAGTATTGTATGGATCAACAATATAAGTGGGAAGAATATCTTCCATTAGTTGAATTTTCTTACAACAATACATATCATGCTTCTCTTAAGATGGCATCTTTCGAGGCACTTTACGGAAGAAAATGCAAAACCCCTGTTAGTTGGGACAACATAAAGGATAGAGAGGTAATTGGACTTGAAATCCTTACAGAAATGGAACAAGTTAAGTTGATTCATGAATTCTTGAAAGAAGCAGCAGATAGGCAAAATATTTATGCTGACTTGAAGAGGGTTGATAGGAAATTTGCACTTGGTGAGAAATTCTTTCTTCGGGTTAAACCGAAAAATATTTCTATAACTTTTGGCAAGGTTACCAATTTATCACCCCGTTATGTGGGACCTTTTGAGATAGTTGAAGTAATAAACCCTATAGCTTATCGTTTAACATTACCTCCTGCTTTGTCACACATGCATGATGTTTTCCATATTTCTTTGCTTAAGAAATACGTTTTAGATTTATCACATGTGTTAAATTGGAATTCCTTGCAAGTCCAAGACCCAAGAATAATCATGGTTAAACCCATTCAAGTGCTAGAAACTTGCCAGTTGCATTTAAGAAATTGATAAATAAGTCAATGTAAGGTCTAGTGGGACCAGTTTAACGAAGAGAGTGCAACTTGGGAAAATCTAGAAGTTATGAAAACTTCTTTTCCATATTTATTTGATCAGAATTGATTCTTTTGATTGATAAAAATTATGATTTTATCTTTACATGACATTAAATATGTTAGTTTTGGGCAGATATTTATTTGATTTGGATAAATAGCTATTAATGCTGATTTCTTGAATTATAAGATTCTAATATATTTTGACTTATGCTAAAAGAAGTGAATGAAGTTATCCTGATGTATATGGTTGAAAAAGGGGGGGGGGGTAATCATCGGGATGATGATTCTTTTAAGGAGAGGAGCATGTGACACCCTTGATAGTTTTTATTTTCCTCCTTTAAATTTCAAGTGTTGACATGTGATTTTCCTTATAAAGATATGTTCTTTTGAATTTTTGAGATCATGCTTGATATGGATAAATCATCTTCTGTTCTTAAGATCCTTTGACTGAATTGGGATGGATTCCTTGAATCAATTTTTCATTTCTTGTGGGTGGGTTGCAATCTAGTTAAGAATTGTAAAATTATATAATAATCTAACCCATCCTTGGATCAATTTCAGTGATCCGAGGAATGTTTTAAAATCTACTCTGTTGAATGAATGGTAAATCAACATTCCAGGAATTAATAGACATATGACTGAAATTTGTTGGTTACAAGTTCTTTGATTGTTGTGCTTGGATCTTTTCAATTTGAATGTGGCAGAATAATGTTGACACAAACTAACTATAGCCTGTTCAAAGCATAGGAAAAGATCCAGGATCCTAAAAAGGACTATCCAACGGAATCCTAAGCTAGGTAAAAATATTTACTACCTGAACTATGCTACGTAACAGAATTCCTATTCTAACCTAAAGCTTCCTATTCTACTTTGATTGGTTGATTGACATCCTAACCTAAGCTCGGTGCTAACGGATTCAGAAAGGTTTCTCAGCTATTAAAACTTACCTAGAACCTAATACTATAAGGTTATATTATGATCTCACTTAATGCCTAAAACTATAGTGTTGTGAATTAATCTAACATATGTGGAACCTACCTAAGGCTATGTGCTAAGACCTATTGTGGTAATTTTTGTTTGGGTTATAACCTAAGGTCTAACCTAAGCAATATGATCTATCCTAAACTAATGGGTTTGAATGGGGAATTAGGTGGTCGCATACATTATAGGCGATGGTTCCAAGGCATTAAATTTGTTGATAAGGTTTTAATTGCTTAGAGGTACTACCACCTTTAGCAAGGGTTAGTGAACTTGGTGGAGGCTTAGGTGGAGACTCCACTAAAATGGAATTCCTTGTTAAAATTTATTTGGTAATCGCTAAACATGAAAGGTGGTGGCAAGGGAAGATAGGTGGGAAACTCAGAATTAAGGGAATTAATTATTTTTGGTTTTCATGCTCAAACTACCTTGGAAGGCATGTAAACGGTTTGGAATGTGGTTTTTTCACTTTGCATACTTCACGATTTTTTCTCTACATGTGTTCTGGTTTTTTGAACCAGCAAATTGAACTACACTTGATAGCTATTTTTGAGGTTTTAAACTTATTTTCAGTTCGTGGGATATATAAGAGGCATTTTCGGAAGAGAACATGGTTATTTGATTTTTCGTGGTGAAGAGGACAAGGTTTGAGCTCAGCTGGAGGTTCTTTTCGATTTGATAGAAGCGCTATCAGGCATGATAGGCTCTAAACTTTAAGATCTCTTGCTTTCTTATAAATGTCTCATTAAAACAAGTTTGATCTATTGAGATTCTTAGATTTCTTATTTTATCTAGTTAATGGCTTGTTGGGTTTATTAAATCTTGTTATATTGGTTTTTGAATCCTTGGTAAATGGTGTTATGTTGGGAAAATTACCATATATATGGTTCTTTTTAAAAAATAAATAAATAATGCATGCAAATGTTTTTCTGTTCTCAACTTTTTGTTTGGAACTGGAAATGGAAGTGGTCTGTTAAGATAACCATCATTTCTTTTATTATAATTAAGTGTTTTGGAAAAAATTGAATCCTGTTGGAACTTCAGATGCACTCGTTTGGCGTGGACAAGAGCCTGTATACGGGTTTGTTTTTAGCTCGTGTTGAGCTTGTGTTTTGTTGAACCTTTATTTTGAGCTCGTCCTTGAAATAGAACTTTGTTATGGATTTGTGTTTGATGAGAACTGATTCTTATTTTTCTTATTCATGTTGGAATCTTGTGTATCTATGGAATGTTTTCAAAGCACGTATAAAGTTAGGTGTTTATATTTTAGTTCCTTGTGATAATTCAAACAGTTACTGTCAATTCATAAAGTACACAGTATTTGGATGTTATTACTCATTTGGGGCTTGAACTTTGGGTGAAACTTGAGTCCCATTGAGAGATAATATTGGACTCTATACCCATGTTTTATATTATTTTGAGAAATTTGTAACTGTTTTGTAGATTACTAACTATAAAGCACTTGTATTTTTTTACTTGTGTGGGCTCTGTACTCTGTGGGAACTCCTAGTTCCGCTTGAGCTAGTAATTGGGCTTTGCATTTGATATGAATCATGTTAGAGTCACTATTGTGCTGAACTAGTGTTGATATCTTTGGTAACTAGGAAATATTATTGAAGATGTACGTGGCTCTGTACTCGTGCCTTACTCTGTGGAAATTTGAACTGTTAATTGAAGTTCATAATTTCACCACACTCTTATCTTATTATTTGTTTGATTCTGAACTCTCTCTTTTGAAATTCATTTTTCGTTGTATAAGGGAAATAGGACTCCTTGTTTTGAATGTGGATTGATTTAGGTTATATGTATCTCTTAGTGTCTCATACTAAGACATTTTGCACACTTGAGCTCATGATGAATTTTTTTAATTCGATACTGTACATGAAATTTAGTACTTAGTGCTTGGAAATAAGTGACACTAGATGTGTAGGTTCTATTTTAGTATGACGAGTTTCCTTGTTATGGGTATAACTTAGGTGGGAAATTGTTGTTCCCCTGAACCCATGAATATTTACATGTGTAGTCTTGTACCTGTGTGAGAAGCTTATGATCGGTATCGTGCTTGGAATTTGTACCGTTGAGCTCAGACTTATTAATATTTTCAACAAGTTTGATTTGGTTTTGGTATTTGATTGGGATTTAACTTCGTAAGAGTTAAAGATAAGAACTCATCTAATTGAACTACTTAGTCAAGGAAATCCGAAAGAGTAGATTAATTAGATCTGTTTGAATATTCTTGGTATTTAAATGGAATCATTTTATAAGGATAATGGGATTTCAGTCGTTAAGATTTGTTGATGCTTCTGATCCTGCTTGGCTTTTTAAATGGCTATTTTTCTATTCCTTCTTGGATTTAAGTGGGCACCTTATGTCCTTATAAAAGAAAGGAATTTGATTCCTTTAAAACAAATTGTGTTTTAAGACTGCTAATTGTATTTCATTCCGTGTATGGATCTGAAATTAGTATTCAGTGTGTTCTTTCTTATTAATATATATATCATCAGTTGAACTTTATGTTTTGACTCTCCTTGGATGAACTAGAGTAGAGAATAACACATGTATGCATCTACCTTGATTTTTGAATGTTGATTCAGATCTTTAAAAGTTAAATTCTATGTGAAGAAAGAGATTTATAATTGCAAGGAGAATGGTAGATTCTCTATTCCTTATTGGATTAAAATGATATTTCTATTCTAACGAATATCCTAATTGTTAAATTTTAAGGTAGTTGTCTTTAGAAAGAAATAGTTAAATCATGTTTGGAACCTGTTCTATTTCTTGGATGTGTTGTGTTTAGGCATGAGTTGTAATGGTTCTTCTTCTTCCTTTGTTTAGGAGATAGATGAGTCATCTTAATATGAACCATGCTCTAAAATTTTCTTTAGCTTGAAGCAAAGATAAATGTTCATTTCTTTTATGACAAATTGGGAACAATGAGATGTTATAAAATGTTGTTTGTCTAAGGATAATTGATGGGATCCATTAGACTCTATTTGTAAGGCTTAAATGGTAGATTATATTCTGTCCTTTTCTTGGAAGTGAAATCAATTGTTTAAAATGTACTTATTTTTTGTTACTTTTGATATATTGATTATTTGTTGTAATAATTATCTCATTAAAGCAGAGTTGTTTTAATGGAACAATTATTGGAATGCACTTCTTTTTAAGGCTTAGTGCTTATCATGCCCAGTTCATTGAACTGACCCGTGCTAGAAATTTTTGCATATGGACTTTGTAAGTGATAAATAAGGAAAAACTTATGTGATGCATTAGCTGATTTAAGTATAATTCTTGTGAAGAACTCTGATTCGTTCTTGAGATTGTATTGGAAAATAAAAGTAGTATTATTTTATAATGAAGATGGTTGTTATGCAGTATACTTAAATGCATAAGTCTTGTAAATTTAATGGTTATAAAGATAAATTGAAAGTTGTGAGATTACCTGTGTTGGTTGTGTAAATTGTTTTGTATTTGTATAAAAGAGATGGGCTCTATCTTGTTGTTAATCTTCATATTATTTATATGTTAGATGGATAAATTTTAATAAGATTAGATCAAGGGATTTAGTTCAATATCCCTAGTTGTGATGCAACTTGTAAAGTTGTAGAATATGACATTCGTTATTTAATCTATATAACATAGTAATACAAAGTAGGATGAACATACATTGAAAAACATGGTCATTGGGTAGAATAAACCCTAACGCCTTACATATAGTGAAAGAATATTCATCTTTCATAAATGTTCATAAAACTCAAAGGTTTGGTATCATAACTTCAATTTATCAGACTTCATTTGTTATGAAGTCTACTTTATGTTTGATATATTCTAGTGCCGAACTTTCTAAAAAAAAGTTATTTTACTTTTACATAAGACATATTATAAGCCTTTGCAGTTATGCTTAATTGACAGATTAATTATGTATTTGAACATTAAAAGTGGTAATAAATATAAAAAATTTCTTAATGGGATAAATGAATCAATTTAGAAAAGAACTTAAGGAATATTGGATTAGGGTTAGGCAAGTTGCTGAAATCTATTTTGAATAATCTAAATTAATTAAATTATTAATACATTTCTTGGGGTATGTACATCTCGATGAGGCTGTTCAGTAGGATGCTGGCACATGCCAACTGCAGGGATGTACCTTCGAGAAGTTTAGGATCTTCTCAAGGATACAGCGATGCAGTCAGCATGTGGCAACATCCTTTGGCATTGATCATCTAGATCTACATAAATTGGACTTGATCTTAGTTTTTCTCTAGCTCAAATTAGAAACATGTTTTAAGATATGGGGTAGCCCTAAAAAACTCAAGATACCTTAGCACATGAGGTTGACTTAGGTTGACCCAGTATGCCAACTTACACTAATTATTAGTGAGTGTCCCCTTATCATAACACATGTTGTTAACAAAAACTAGGGTTAAACCTCGAGCAAGTGGACTGGCGTGAGTTAGTACAAAACATTCTAGATAAAAATAGAGTGGGGTGAAGGATGTATTCTGGATTGATGAGTATGTCGTCAAGGAATAGTAATATGTACAATATTTTAGAAATCTTTCGCCAAAGTATCGCAAGCTAGTGGTTACGTTGTCCTATGTCACCTAGTCTAAGGTTCATGATGCAAATGAATATTGGTAACAATTATTTAGATAGGTTCCTTAGATAGATCACTCAATACCCTGAACAGGGAAGGAGAACCAAGTATACGTAGTATACGGATAAGTATTCAATACTTAATGATAAACATGAATAGATCGGTAGTTTACCAAGTCATGAAATGAATAGATTGGTACCACACCGAGTCATTACAGCTGCATATGGTTATCTGTTATATGAATGGTTGATAAAGAATATTTTTTCTAAATTATGAAATTCGGAACAAAGAACATTATTTAAAAAAAAAATCCCTTGTTTCTAAAGTCTTAAAATGGGAATGTTACATTTGTTGATAGAAAAAATTAATGATTTGGTTAGCTTTTGTTTATGCGAGTGGAATGGATTCCAAAAATTTAGTGAAATATTCAGTAACAGTGATGATGGAATGATGACACCAAGAGGAATGTAGATTGATGATGTCAATGATGTCAAGTCCCCATTATGAGAATGGACAAAGATTCTAAGTTAGCTATAATGTCTGGCTAGGAATGTAGATGAGTTTAGAATGTTGCTGGCATTTGACATATTTCTCAACATAAACACAACAATCTTGATTGAGGGAATGCCAATAATATCCCATGTGAAGAAAATATTTGGAAACATCCAAGCCACTAAAGTTACCACAACAGATACTGTCATGGACTTCTTAGATAACACAAGTGGATTCATGATATTTTAGGCATCGTAAAAGAATACCATCAAACCCTCATTTGTAGAGGATGCCGCCAAGGGTTACATAGTGGTTAGCATGTTGGAGAAATGATCACCTACTATTTTTTGAATAAGTCAGATGAGATCTTATAATGAGATAAATAATCAAATATTTGATGGATTGGAATCAACATGATTAATGCGAGGAAGCTCATGAACATGAGATGGTTGATAAAGACGATGGAAAATTAAAAAATATTGGATTCCTCTATTGCCCATGGGATGAGGGATGTGAGAGAGCCATCGTGTCTAAAAAATTATTAGATGACTAAGGAATGGTTTGAATGGTGTATAATTCAAAAGCCTCAAGAATAAAATCAACGATGTACTTATATTTTTGAAGCACCTCATTTTTACATTGATATATTCCTTTGACTTGGTTGATGATGTGCTGAGAGTCACCATAGATATCAAGAATTTATACACCAAGCATGACAGTGGTTTTGAGATCTAATATGAGGGTTTTATACTCAACCATTTTGTTAGTGCATTTGAAATTAAGCTTATAAGTGATGGGAATAGGAGTATCCCAAGGAGGAATTATGATAACACTAGTTCCTCCCCATTGTTGACACTTTGATCCATCAAAGAAAAGTATCATTTTGAGAGGATAGAATTCGTGATTGATGGTGAAGATGGATTTTTTTGGAAATTACTCATGAGGAGGATGATTATTAGAAAGAAGGGCTTTAACTAGTTGATTAGCAATGTTTTGGCCCTTGATAGATTTTTAAGAGATGAATTCTATGTCAAAATCCATCACGAGAATGATCCATTGAGTGATGCGGTCATTATGATAAGGATTTGAATGCACAATTTTAAGAGAATGAATTCTAGTGATGACATAGGTTTTATGATTAAGGATATAATGACGAAGTTTGGAGGTGGAAAATAAGAGGGTGAAACAAAATTTTATAACTTCAGTGTAGCGGGTATCATATTCATGAAGAGTGTGAATGATGTAATAGACTACCTACTCCCTACCCTTCTCATCGTGGTGTACCAACATGGCACCCAAATCATGATCAGTGGTGGAGATATAGAGATAGAAAGGATCCCCCTTATGTGGAGGTGTGAACATAGGCAAATATAGAAGATATTGATTGAGATCATCAAAATATTTTTGACAGTTATCATCCCAATTAAAATTTATATCTCTACGAACGATATGGTAAAAGGGTTGACAATAGTCAAAGTGTTACGAGATGAAACGAAAGATTGATTGAAGTAGACCTTATAGACTGTGACGATGATTTATATTAGAAGGGGATGGCATCTCAAGAATGGATTTGATTTTGGTGGGGTATAGTTGAATACCCCTAATATAAATGATGAAGACAAGGAGTTTTCCAGTTATAACTCTAAACACACACTTGGCTAAATTCAAACGAAGGAGGAATTACATAAGATGTGCGAAGAGGATTTCAAGAAAAAAATATGATCTCGTTGATGCTTGGATTTACCCTAGAGGTCATCGATGTATTGCTCTATAGTATTATGGATGATATCATGAAATATGTATGTCATTGAACGTTGATAGGTGGCCCTTGTGTTTTTCAAACCGAAAGGAATGACACGATAAAAGAAGGTCCCCCCAGGAGGGATGGAAGAAGTCTTATGTTGGTCCTCTGGTGTGAATACAATCTGATTGTACTAGAGAAACCATCCATTAGAGAAATAATCTCGTGACCACTCATGAGGTCAATGAGTTCATCAATGTTGGGAAGAGGAAATTCATCTTTAGGGAAAACGAGATTTAGATCCCAAAAATTAGTGCATATACGAAGCTTGCTAGAGGCTTTAACAAATAGTATGATATTAGAAACCCATTATAGATAGTAAATGGGGATGCTAAATTTGTAAGAAAGAAGGCATTACAACTCCTCTTTGAAAAGGAGGGATACATGGGGATGCATGCGATGAAGATTATTCTTCACCATATTAGTGTTAGGGATGGTAACAATGTTGTGAATGACGATAGAAGGATCAAGTCATGAATTGTCAACGTATGATCACACAAATTCCTGACTTTTCTTAGAGAGAAAGGTGATGAAATACTCAAGCTCATGTGGATCAAGGGATTGACACACTTTGAGGATGTAAATATATTTTGGATTCCCTATGTTAATGTCGATGGTGGATTTATTTAGAAGATTAGATGTGTCATACGGTAAGGTCTTATGAATATGGGAATCTTCTACCCCCATATAGGAGATGATGGAGTCGTCATTAGTGCACTAAAAAATTTCAATGGTAGGGGAATATTCCTCTACCATATCATGAAATTAAAGAGGAAGGGACCTAGTTTAACCTTCACACTGATAAGTGACCATTCCCAAGGTAATGGTGGTGATTAAAAAAAATATAGAGGAAATAGGCATGGTGTCGTCCATATCCATAAGTTCATTGGATGGAGAAGAAGAAGGATCAATTTTCATGAGAGATGAGGATGAAGAAGGAGCGAGAGAGTCGATAGATTATTCCTTAAAACCCAACTTGAACTTCTCGTGAGGCTTACGATATTGATGAAGAGATCATGCTTTCCTTGTTTATAATGCCCCATATTGAATCCTTTCCATGTGCAACTATGGAGGTAAGTATAGGAAAAGGATTTGTTGTAAATAAATTCAAATCCATTGGTATAAGGATTGGTTTGTGGTTGAGTGTCGATGTGAGAAGAAGGGTGGTTGATGCCACCATAGATTAGATTGGTTTGAAGATGAGGTGGTAAAAAAGAGATTATATCACCAACATTAGGTTGATACATTGGTGCTTTATCGGGTATACCAAGTCAATTAGGTGTTGGCAGAGCATTAAGGATGAGGAGGCTGTACTCCCCCAACAAAAACCACTACATCACATTGTCGATAGATTCAACATTAGGAATTTTAGAAGCAGAGATAGATGAGCTGGTGGATGCTTTAGAAGGTTTTTTCTTAGGAATAATCACGTCATTAGGTTGATAAGTCATGTGACATGCTTTAAATGGAGGATTTTCTGCAGGGATGGTTAGGATCTTTCCTTCATGCTTGTATATGATGCAGTAATGAAGAGTGGAAGGAACACAACACATGGGGTGGATCCATGGTCACCCAAGTAAGATTTTTTTATTTAAAATTCCCTTCTACAATATATAATACCTCATGGAGGATTTTTTCACTAAAGTGGATAGGAAGAATGAATGTACCAAAAGTAGGGAAAAAAATCATTGAATGCACAAAGGATGGAAGGAGATTGGGTGATAACATATTTAGGGAGCTTGAGCCAATCAAAGGTGTGGGATGATATGATATTTATGTTGTCTCCATTGTCTCTCATGGAATGTTGGATGAATGTATCATTGATACACACATTGATGAAGAGTGGAAGGTCATGAAATTCAGGCAATATGTTAGGAATTTCTAAGTTGTAAAAAGATATAACAACATAAGAAACAAGTGCTCTAATGAGAGATGTGAAGGTTTGAGTTTGATTGTTAGGGATAAGGACATGCTTTAGAGCTTCCATGAGATATTTTCTATGATTTATTAATATCATAGAGTGATAATTTAACTAGGTCTTGATAAAGATGTTTCAAAATACTTTGTTCAAGGGCAACAGACTATGGGGCAGCTAAGATAGAGACTTTGGATTTTGATGAAGAAGGGGGATTAGGCTCATTAGAGGGAGCTTTGAAAACAAACTTTGGTTTGGATTGAGGAGGTGATTAAAAATAATGGGGGTGAGAATGAGTGGTAGTCCAAACAACATTGATAAAGAGAGGAGGGTTCTCTTTTGTAAATACACTATTTGGAGGAGGAATGGTAATGAAGGTTATGGATGAATTAGGAGATTTAGAAGTATTAGTAGATGAAGATTTAGGTAGAGGAGTGGGATTGGTTGTGGATGAACTGGTAGAGGGAAGAGAATGGTCCTCCTCAATGAAAAGATCATCTTCTTTAATGATATTATGGATGATAGTCTTGAGGGCCTTGTAATGTTCAGTATCATGACCATGGGTACAATGGTAGGTGCATATGACATTAGATTCAAACCATGATGGTTTTTATCCATGTGGGCATAAATATTTTATGGAGGGAAGTGTGATTATGGATAATTGAATTAGACATTGAAGGACCTATGTGTAGGAACCAATGGAAGTTTTTAAAGAATGGGTGGTGTGGACTATAGATGAACTTGATTTAAAGATAGTGGAAGAAGGCAAGAGAGGTGATTTAATTTTATGAGATTTGATGGGTTCCTTTGACTTAGATTTTTATGTGGAAGAGGAAGTGGATTTTTGTGATTCAGATGTAGTTATAATATGTGGATTGAATGACTTAGATTTGATTTTGATGCTTGGGGACTTCGTCGATTTTAGAGGAGGAGAAGATTTAGAAGGGGTATTTGTTGATAATGGGGCATGTGGATGAATTGCCTAGCCATAAGATAGATGGATATGGCCCTAAAAGTGATGATGAGACATTATATTGCTTAGGGAGATTAGACTTGGGAGTAGGGAGCTCTAAAGTTTTTTACAGGTGAGTGAGGGATTTTTGAATGGGCACACAAAGTTTTTTAGAATTTTTCTGTGAGGATTTACCTTTGGATAGAATGACAAAAATTTCAACTATAGGGTCTTTACAGGCAAGCCTGTGTAACTTATATTTTGTCATAGATGTGGATATTGAAGCTAGAATTGGTTTTTGTATAATATGTTTGATGAGATTAAAAGGGGTTGTAGATTCGATAGGTCTAGGGTTTGTTATTTTAGAGATGATTGGACTTATGGGTGGATAATAGTATCATTTGTAGTTATATTAAGTGAGGATTTCAGCATAGTAGATGTATTAAAAGGTTTTACAGTTACAAATATGTGTTCAGATGTTGATGTATGTATGATCACATTAGTAGATGTGGTTATGGAAATAGGTATGGATGTAGGAATGTGTGATGATGGTATTAAGAGAGGTTTTGGAGAAGATGTGGGTGAATATATAGATGTGATGGACATGGATGTAGTAGATATAAATGAGGAATTAGATGTAATTGAAATTGGTGTGGCAATTGGGGATGTAGTTGATGTAGATATAATAGATGTAGAGATAGGTGTAGATGGTGAACTTGTGGGCGTAGGAGTAGCATATGAATTTGAGATGGGTGTAATGGATTAAGAAGTGATGAGTGTAGGTGATGATAGTGAGTCTTGGTTTATAGTATTAATCCTGTGGGCATTAGGTTCCTAAGATGTGGGGGGCATATCTTGATTAGTCGACAGATGATTGGGAAATGGTTGTTTGAAAAAATTGAGGGGCTGATTTGGTGGTGCATTAGGATTATCCAATTGAAGGTCACCATGGTCTATTAGTTTTTATACAAATTATTTGAAAGTGTGACACTTCTCAATGTCATGACCATGGACTCGATGATACTTACAATAATTTTCCTCACAATACCATGCTGACTTAGGTCGCGAGTCATCTAAGGGTTGAATGGGAGGAATATGGATCGACATTAACTTATCGAATATTGAACTATAGGATTCCCCAAGAGGGGTATAGTTAGGAGGTGATCCAGGAGATATTTGATAAGGCTTAGTGAGAAGTAGATGTGGATGAAGACTTGACCATGATTGCATTGGTGGCATTCTTATATTTATCACCATGTGTGGAAGACCTAGTAAATTTGGGCTTGGGTTTATTTGATCAAATTTTTACTTAGCCTTGCTCAAGGTCACAAAGTTTGAGTTTACAAGCCATGGTGAATGCATCTTAAAATTTTTGGAATGATTTTATTTCAATAATAGATGAAATATGCTTCACACAAGACCATGAGAAGAGTTTGATTAATTCATCCTATAGAAGGCAGAAGGACAATTGGTTGATTATGCCACACCATCTAGAAACAAAATCTGTGATAGATTTGTCATTAAATTTTCTAATGGCATATACTTCTATGATGGTGATCTTATGCATAATATTAATTTAAAATTTCTTGAGGAATAGTTGCGTGAGTTGGGTAAAGGAGAATAATGAATCTTGTGGAATTTCATTGTACCAATCCAATGCGGATCCAACTAAGGACATAAGGAAGGTACAGAGCATAAGGTATTCATCATGAGAAATGAAGTATCATGCATTCCTAAAGGCACCAATATGTTGTTGTGGGTCCTCCTTTCTATTGAACTTAGAAAACTTTAGGAGATCCTAGTGTGAGGTATAAGTATTTATGGGAACTAATGGATTGATATGTTCGTTACAAATATGTTCATAGGAGAAGGTGGTTTTGGATCCCAAGGTAGTGGCCTCAAGGTTGTCCATTCTACTTAGCAATGCATGTATGTGATCATTAGATTTGGATGGATGAAAAGTAGATGGATGTGGTTGTGAGACATAAGAAGTAGATGGATTATGTTATGGAAGAGATTGGTGGTGTTGTGGATAATATTTATGGGATTGTTGGTAAGTAGGTGTTTGAGGAGGTTGCTGATAAAGAGATGGATTTTTGAATGGTTGATATTAGATTGGTTTAGAAATCTAAAGTGGTTTAGAAATAGGCATGTAATGAGATTGCATTGGTTGTTAAGAGATAGACTAGTTTCTCATGAGATGGGTAGGGATATAAGTATGGGATGATTGAGACACTTGAGTTGATTAGCTAGAAAGGGAGTATCGAAAGGCACTCCTAAGGGGGGGTTGATGGGTTTGAACAGATTCAGAAGGATGAGGTTGTGAGATGATAATGTTCGCAAGGGGATAGATGTAGAAATGGGTAGTGAAGTGTGATCATGTTGTTATGGTGGTGGAGGAAGAAAGTGGATTCCTGTAAAGTTTGATTGGGGATGGTAGTGATGACAGAAGATGATGAAGTAATGGGTATGGATGAAGTAAAAATGGTTTTGATATGAGGGAGATTATGAGGAATTGGATCCACCTATTGGGTGGATTGATGGGTTTGGGGAATCATTGAATAATATTGGAGAGGTCCAAGCTCTTGTTGCGCCATGGCCAATTCATTCATGGCTCTTAGGAAGAAGACACCGAGTTGTGATGTAAGGATTTGGGTCGAATTGAGGTGAGGATGATAGGCATAGATTTGTTGAAGAGGGATTTCCTTGATGGGGATATTGGTAGAGTTAAAAATAAAGTAATCATGTAAAGTGAAGGGATTAACATCCAAAATCTCTTGGAATTCCAGACATTCAAAAGTAATGGTAAGAGGTCCAAAAGTCCCCATATAAGTGGAAGATGGGGGAGTAGTCGGTCTAGATGAGACTGAGTAGTGATAAAGGAAGGGGTTAGTTTCAACATGAGTGTTAGATTGGATAGCTTGAGAGTCTTGAAGAGGGGGAATGTAAACCATAGGTTGATTAACTACAGAAGAGATGACCAAAGGGGTGGAAGAAATGATAGAAAGGGATAATCTTTGTTGGGAAATGATAGAGAAGTGGGAATGTGATTGGATTTCATATTTTGTTCAATTTTTAGTTCTTGAAAATGTCTAATAATGGGCATGAAATAAATAATAAAATAAGACTATGCTCATTGTTAATTACTTCAAATAAATCATGCAGTAGAGTTTCAGTTATCTTGATTATTAGAAAATTGTGAGGAAAAAGAGAAAATGGGCTCAAATGGGAACCTAAGAAATGGCCCAACTATGGATGGTTTCAAGTAGTTTTGATTAGCATCCTCAATATACTCAAAGGTACGTGAGGCTCAAATCTGTGATGACTATCGGTATGGGGCCTGATATTGAGGCCTACCTCCCCACGTCATGCACTACATCAATAAGGGTGTCAGGCAATTATCCAATATAATGATAGCTAAGAAATTTCTAATGTGGCCAGAACATCATGGTAGATTTCCTATTGGGTGATAAAATCCCAATAGTTCCACTTGGAGGAAATCTTTTAAGATGTGTAGTTTTGATGTGTGCATTTTGGATGTGTGTGGAAGATGTGAATGTAAAGTATTAACCTCCCAGTTAAGTTATGTTATCAAGCAAGATGAGGAGGTTATTTTTAGATCCCAAAATTGAAATGTGAAATTTGATGAAGGAAAGTAGACAAGAAAAGAAATACAATGCAAAAGGAGAAAATATGGAAAAATAAGGAATACCTGGATAACGTTATTTTCCTTTTTATTATTATTTTAAGCAAGAAAACACGTTATTGATCCAAGCAAGAACTCCACCAAGCGAGCAAGAAAAGAAAATATCCTAGTTGCAAGGTTAGTAGAAAGAGAAAAATTGAAGATGGAAATGGAAATCAATAAAATAACTCACCAAAGAAGAGCGGTCCCATCTGGTATGCCAGAATGTTGAACTAATTTTCTTGCTCCTATTCTAGATTAATGAAATGGAAATTATAAAACAAGAAACTCCAAATATGAGAGGGTTTAAGGTACTTATAGATGGGATGATGATGAATATGGGCGTAAAAGAGAGATCCTCCTTACAGTGAGCTTGGTAACCTGCACAACAAAGAGAGACTCAATAGAGAAAGGATTAGTAGATTAGATGTGGATTGTTCGACAATGTTGGTCTCGACAAGTGAAAAATTCCTAGAATGAATGTCAACCCACTTTTTGATAAGATAAAGTAATGATGGATCTGATGTGATGCAGTAAAATCTGAAATAAGACAGAAAAATGAAATGCAACAGATAAATTAACATGCATATATGATCTAAATAAATGCAAACCAAATCAAACCTGGATGGGTTGACAATGACCAGAGTCTATAGAACACAGTCAACGGTGACTGGGGATGGTGTGGAAAGAAAATGTAGAAAAATAGACCTGAAAGACTTCTTGAAGCCTGACTTGTAACTGATTTGAACTAGGGATGATGTTGAGTTGTTGTGAGAATACTAGATTTGATGAAAATAGAAAGGATTCAAGAAAATTAATGAAAGTTAAGAACTTTTTGATAGGGATGATGGTGAATGGATATAATGAAACTAGGATATGAAGCTGCAGGTGTGCAAAATTGAAAGATTGGAGGGTTTGAAGGAAAGTAGGATTAGAAAAATAGAGTTTAGAATGAATAGGTGATAGCTAATGAGATGGACACATGCTAGGTCGAAGGTGACCAGATAGGGTCAATGGTTACCAGGGAGAGAATGATGATTGAAAAAAGTAATTGTGATAGAAACAGAAGGTGAAGCATGAAAAATGGATGATAGATGAATGGTAGGGTTCCAAGACAGTTGATGACCTGAAAATAAACTAATGTAAAGATGATGAGATGGCCAAAGGACTTCAACAAAGCTTCAACTCTCCAAGGTATCCAATGGAAAACTTGTAAGGGCTCTAAAGTATCTTTAGGATGGTAGTATCAGCTACAAATAATACATTGAATCGTAATAAAATTCACATGATATCTTCAACTCTTAAAGTTACATCCTTGAAGAAGGAAAGGGTATGGGCATATTTATAGGGTCGATGGAGACCCATATGGGTCACCAGTGAATATGGCAGACTGTCCATTTGGGAAGTGGAATGATGTCCAAATTTAGGAAAAATGGACCTTAAGAGGGAAGATTAGGGTTTTTAAGGTGCTTAGGTGGGTTAGGGTTGTCTAGGGATGATAAAAGGTAGGTGAGAGATAGTAAAATATTTAATAAATGAAAAGGGAAGGTAAAATTATTAAATGAAGTCGGTTGGATGCTTAGGGATGCTTAGAGAGGATAAATGGATTAGGGGTTTATTTAGTGATAATTAAGGGTAATTAAGGATGTTTAGGGAAGATAAATGAATGGTTTGATAAAGATTAAATCAAGATGAAAAATAATAAATTAAAATAGAATTTAGGAGAGAAAGGGGATTTTAATGGGAAGAGAAGTATGTATGTTATGATGATGGTAAAGAGAGTGAATGTGGTGGGAGGGACTAATGATACCAAAAAATGGTGTCTACCTTATACCAGGCCATCAATAATGTTTTAGAAAATAACAAAGTATATACATATTTAAGGAACAACAAAACCCATAATACTTCAATTTTTTGGTACAATACCTTCCTCCAGACTATATCCATTTTCACCTCTCGTATTTGAAGTAAGCCTTGTATAAACATATAAAATGACGTCAAATGATTGCACTTAAACCTATTTTAGTAGATTCAATCTTGTTTATTCTCATTATTGTAAGTTGCATTGGCTTGACACATTTATTTACCTTTTATAGGTGTTTATTGTCATCATGAGGAGAAGGCAACTACCTAAGAGAGTAATACATATATGGTTTAAAACTAGGGGAATTAAATTTCCACCAAGTGAAGCACATAAAGAAGAGGTAGCCAATACCCCACCTCAAAATTCCAATGATATACCACCTCAAGAATTAAATGTCCAAGTAGCAAGAGTGATACCTTTGACCAAAAAATTCACAATGCCAAGAGCTCATTGGAATAATTCTGATAAGGATAATGCTGAGAAAGATGTTGAAGAAAATTGAAACTTAACACGCGCTACTGCTAAAAAATGGGGTATTCCTATGAAATCCCTTACTTCTTAGCTCATGGGTCTCACCACCACAAAAAGGAAGGGTCAAAAAATAATTTGTGAACAATTCTAACTTGTGAGGAAGTGATAGATATAGTGAGTTGGTGCCATGAAAAGGTTGAAATGGGCCATATGTTAGAAATTAGATATCTTAAGACATATGTGGCACAAATATGTGAAATAAGGTCTAACCCATTCATAATTGGTTTTCTTGGTAAGTCATGATGGTAATGTTTTTTGAAAAAAGACACCTAAGTTTAACATAAAGTTCTTGATAAGGATCAAGCAATGCACATGAGGCCATTAATTTTCAATTATTTCTACATTAGTCTCTCTAAACCTTATGAGGCCAACCCATATGGACTAAAACAGATATGAACTTGTGATGAGACTGGATTACAAAATGGAAGGAATTATTATATGAGAGTTATTTCTAAACGGTGTAACATAAGTGTCACATATTATAGACACCATATTTTCGTCACCCTAAATAACCTGCCTAAACACCACACAAACATATCAAATTATTAAAATCTATCATAAGTCACTACCTTCACCCCGTAAAGTCACATTTTTACCCTTGTAAACCTTACTTAACTACCTTAGCCTCCCTATAACCTCCTTAACCACTCTTAACCTATCTAAATCTATTTTTACCCCCATTACACAAGCTCTTAACATCCAAAAAACATTACCTCACATCCCCACCTGAGAAATACTAACTCGGAAGTGGTTAAAACCACTTCAAAGCTTCTTTTCATGAGTTTTATGCATTGGAAGTGATCATAACAGATCAGAAACTATTATAAATATGAATTCAAAGCTCATGTTTAAGGGATCGAGAACCATTGAGTGAATCTCTGTCACATAAAATAATAATAAAACCTTGTTACCATCCTCCAAACATCTTCAACACTCCTTTCAAGCCATCAAACAGCACAAAAATCTCCTATAATCACTTGCAGGTCTCCTCACTCCATTCTTACATCTAAGGTAAGAAAATCATCATTTCTATAATTCTATTTAGTATTTGTTTCATTTACATATTATATAGAAGAAAAATCAACCATTCTAAGTCTTTGTTTTTGTCAAAGTATCTATTTTATCAAGATATCAAATTTTCATAGAAATCGCTAACGATCTTTTGATCACCCACAATCCACACGGATCACTAACAATCTCTATAAAATTCAACATTTTTCATAAAATATAATTTGTTCTAATCATTTTTTTGTAATATGGATGTTCTATAGATAACAATTATAGCTACTTCACACCCAATCACTAGCATATGCAACCTCTTGATCATCCAATAGTCATTCATGTGGAAATAATTTGATATTGTCCATGAACTCATCTGTGCGCCATCACACTCTCCCACAATATAAAATATAATGAAAATTATATAGAAATCATACAAGAAGAGCAAGAAGTCACTGAAGAGTTCTAGTATGAATACTTTAAGGATATTGAGATTTCCACTACCCTAGCCTGGGCTGTTTACAACACCAAAAATGATCTTCCTATTCACCTTGAATTCTAAATATATCATTATTATCATATATCTTGTCATTATAAAATAATTTATTATATAAAATGAGTTGACACCCTTCAAGGGATCCCTTTAGATTCCTGGGATTGGAATTCACCTAGCAACTTGTTATCATCCTGATCAAATATATCTTTTTCTATTTGTCTTTGTATGCAGGTTCTCTCACTTGGAGAGAAGAGGAACTTTTCAATTTTTTCATACTTGAGCATCCTGAAATTTCGATTGTTGGAATAGGTATCGGTAAACCCTTCCTTTTTGAGTTTTTAGTATTTTTAAGCATTTATAACACCTAATAAAAAACACCATAAACACATATATCATACCAAAAGTATGGAATGGATTATCATATTGAGTTGTGTAAATTTTGTCAAAAAAAGAATTCCAATATTTTTTCTTTTTAAGGGGAAGAATAATTTACAAAATTATATTGTAGGTTCTAATCCTAGTGCTTGGCAGCACAAGCACATGCATGGATGACAAAATATTTATTCATGAAATGGATACATCACTTTTCAGCATTTATACCTGGTAGTGTCTCTCCTATTAACATATATTTTGAAAACTAAATGGACATGGTTCACATGTTTCTTTAGGGATAATTCAAGAGGCAAGGAGTTTGGGGAGTTATTTATTAATATTACCTAGACACACCTCTCACAAATTTCATGCCATTGGATGTGATTTAATTTTCCCCATTAAAAATAAAATTTAATGAGGAGACATGCAGATGGATAATTTAGAAACATGGGATGGATGTCGAAAGGGAAGAACTATATGAGTTAGGGAGTAAAACATTTAGAATAAATCTTAAACCTAATAATATTAAATTAGGATTCAAAAGGATAGGTATATGTCCTCATAACCCTAATTCCTTTTATGAATATATGGGACCTTTTGGCTCCTAAATATGTAATAAGGTTGAAAGGGGTGAAGAAAATACTATAGGTTGTTGGATTGAATTATTTCTTCACCTGAAATGGTATAAATTTATCTCAACAATTAACCTTCTAATCTACAAGCTCTATGATACCTAGGATAGATACCCTTAAATAACCCAAATGACGTCCGAAGACATGGATACAAAAAATATAACACAATAGACCCACCCAAGAAACCTAGCCACCATGAATTCCCACAAAATTTGGTGTCACTAACAAAAAAATCATAAAGCTACTTGAAAGCAGGAAAGTTTGGTACTCAAATAGATCTCAATGGTAAAAAAATCCATAATCAATAAGTTAATTTCTGTTATAACCATCAAGGTATTCAAATGAATGCTTATAAACATGAATCTATAGTTCTAATGGCTAAAATACTTAAGGATTTGTAAATGTGTAGTGAGATTCAATAACATGTGGAAGTGAATGGAAATATCAGCAAAAGAAAATGATCATATGATATACGATTAGTGACATGGATCCATTGGGAAAGGAGTTAACATAATTTAGAACATTTGAGTTAACAATAACCAAATAAATATTACAATTTACACAATTTCACTAAATTCCATTGTGTATTTAAATAAACAACATAGTGATCCTAGATGTACCATCTATTATCTATCAGAACAAGACATTACAAGATGAAAATACACTGATATTGGGACAATTTAAGAATATACAAAGGAGTGAAGTTCTGTCTAAGGATTTTATATCTCATCACCCATATATTTTTACATAACAAAAATAAATGCCTAGTTACTAAACAATAATATATATAATTGAAGCGTTGTCATAAAGATGAAACTCTTGTTCAACATATTATAATATCTGCTCTTTGAATCGGGAAATATTATCACTCTTTAATTTCTTACAAGATTGGAAAATGTGATGCTCATTAAGGATAACCAATTTTTTCCCAATAACCAAAATATCATCATGGATAATTTCTTTCCCAACTTATATATTTTCCCTTTGCAAAGGTACATAGAAAAATTACTCAAAATATTATCTCAAAATCAATTAAAGTATCAAGATAAGATATATGTCAACTCTAGATGAAATCAGATCATCCGCCAGTGATAGGAGAGTTATGATCATGCGTAGATCACTTTTACTAAATTAATCTTGAAGAAATACAAGTTTCACCTTGAAGTGAGCTATAATTGGCACAAAAATTGATCCAAGAGAAAATAAAAAATTGTAATCCATAAGGGAAAACACATGTGCACCCTTGAAATCAAGATGATAGATGAACAAGATGTTTTCATTTGTCAATCAAACTCAGATTTCACCTTTGGATCATTATGATAGCTTCATATTTTTATTTTCAAAAATTTAATCTCCTTGACGTGTCCTAGTGGGCCATGGAGGGAATATTTTGTCAAGGAGAAATATTTCCAACTAAAAGGAATAATCTAGGAACATCAAAAGGTAATTTGGAGCCAAATTGATTAAGAAAACTAACTGAAATAGCCCCAAACTTTGTCACTAAAATATTCTAGATCTCTCTACTATTCACCCAAAAAATGAACAAAATTGTAGCTCTCCTCCTAAGCTTTATAATGGGATCAGTATTTCCTTGGTTGGAGTTATTTGTTAAAATTTATGAGTGAAAAATGAAGCCCCTTGTCATTTGAATGGAGCTCTCAGTTTGATGTCCTTGAGCTCATTTTCCTTTGTTACGTGGGTGTCTACTTCAACCTAGTGATAATTGTATGCACCCAACTACCTACCACCATGTATGCCTCTTTCACTTCTATCTCAAATCCCAGCTCTCATTGATCCTTGCAATATGGCTGCTATGGGTGCCACCACTTCACGTGATCCCTTTGACCTCAATTTTGACTTCCCTGTACACTCATGCCATCAATGGGTGACATGTGACCACCATCAGTGAAATTGACCTCCATGAGGTTTTGGAACCTTGTACTTTGTAACTATATTTCAATGAGATCCTCCATGTGGTTCCTATCGGTGAAATCACCTATAACAGGGCAAGACTTGGTTTGTTGAGCCGATGGGTGACACTTGTCACCTTTTGGTATATTACACTTATGAGTTCCTTGAGGCTTATTAACTTCATTTCTAGACTTCTCCATGCACTAGTGAGAGGACCATGTCCTTGGGAAAACTTGGCTTCAATAAGTGATTATTAACCCTACCAAAAAGTCTTAACTACTTGGATTAAAATTGATAGGCCTAGTAACAAAGAATTTCATTCTTGTAAACATCAGATTAATGTTTGGAGGCCAATAATAATTCATACTTACTAGAGAATCCTATGTACATGTATAAAAAGGAAAGGAAACCATTTTTGGGTGAGTTTAAGAACATAAGCATACCCAAAATGAAATATTTATCACTATCTTAAGGATACAAATTTTAAATCAAAGGTTCCAAAGTAAGGTGAACAATCTTGGTGCCAACAAGACTGAGTAGAACATTTGACACATATTTACAAGATGATGCAGGTGCAATATAAAATATTCTTTTACTATTTAGGGCTGATTTGGAGCATATAAAATATGTTGAGATGGTGCCTAACACACAACTGATGAAAGAATAATAAGCTCAACCAAATGAGATAAACACAAATGACTATGTTGATCAACAATCAAAAAATCAAAATGGAAGTAATTAGTTTTATGAGTCACTAACTATGCCCAAAAAATCTAGCCCCCCTGATTGGATGAAAGAAGCACCTTTTAATCTTTGTGTAAAATTGAAATTCAATAATGAATTAGTCAGTATCTCTTTACCCTCTTAAACAACACTACTTCATGAATAAGATTTGGTGCACTACTATGTTGATACTCAAGTCGAAGATAATGGTGCAACAACATAGTTAGAATCAATAGAAATATTAGAGGTAGATTCTAACCAAAATTTTGAGGGAAAATAAGGACAAAGAAATTTTAATAGATTATTGATAATCCAAATGGAAAAGGTCAACGAATCATTAAGACCAAATTATGATGCTCGTATAATATTCAACATGGATTATCAACTAACTACTACAAATCAGTACATAGTGCTTCTAATGAAGAAATATATTCTTAATAAAGAAATTGATGAATTTTCGCAAGAAAAAGGGAACATATTCAAGAGATGAATGTTGAACACATTTTTGAAAGAGAAAGAATGGAATGAGAAAATATTAAAAATAATATAAAAGGAAAACAAAAGAGCACTAAAATTTGATGCAAAGGAAAGAAAGGGAGCAGAGGAAGGAGTAAGAATAAATTCAAAGGGATCAATAAAGAAAGGATAAGGAGTTTAAGGAAAGAAGAGAGTTAGAAAGGAAAAGGAGACAAAGAAGTCCACTTAATCCTTTTCCTAAACAATAAGCATTGTTAAGAGAATTTATGGGCATACAATACACCCGAATGGTTTTAACACACAAATTTTTAGTTGGAGTGAATACTTCTCCAAGTGTTTATTCATTCCCAACTACACCTATGTGGGATGCTAACATGTGTCTAGGAAGCTACAAAATCGTAACACCCCTACTTTAACATCAAGTGAAAATTCACTGCCACCCTTCCATGGTTTTTTTAGTGATATTATTGAAAGTAAATAATTCATTTTGAATGCTTGAGAGTTTTTTATGTCTGTAATCAACCTTCAACTTTAAGAACAAAAGATATATGGTCATAAAATTTATATGGCTCAAACGTGTTTTATGGCTATATTTTTGTAATGGACATAGTTCGAATACATACTAAATGGAAATGTGTCTTCTAAGATTTGAAATAATTCATGTTTTTCCCAATGATTTAAATTCCTATTATTTCTTAAAATTACATCCAAAAACACAAAATGATAAATTCTAATAACACGATGTATTTTATAAGGAGAAAATGATGCACAATTTCCATGACAAATAACTAATAAAAGACCCAGAAAATACTTTACACTAGATTAACCTAGAAACAAGTATTGATCACTAACAAAATTGTCAAAAACTAGTAACATAATTGATCACTATAAAAGAAAAAAGAAAATAATTTTTTATCACTTCCTTAATGAGGGTTATAATACCACTTATTAAAATTGTATCCAGTGCAGATATTCCAAGAAAAACAAAAAAATTATAATATTTGACATGATAAACACAAGTAAACTAATTATCTACATTTTCACTTCCCACCTTAGCTACTTCAACAAGTATTATAACGCCATTAGAAAAAAAAAATCATGAAAAAGACAATATGAGTTTCTATAGCTATAAAATCATACAAATATGTATAAAAATACCACAAAACAATGTGACATATATGTAAAATCACAAAAATAAACAATACCAAAACTTCTCTTCATGCTCCTTATTTTTTTTTAATGCCATTTAGAGAACTAAAAACCCATAGGAATGGACATGTTTTCATATATTAAACTACCCTTTTCCTTGTGTCCATCTTGTCTCTCCAACCCACCATAAAATCCTCCTTAGAGAAGAATCAATGTTTCAAAATTATTTTTCATTGGAAAAAAACACAAAATGATACTTGCAATTGTGCTAATGGCCTAAACTAGGGGGAAAAGATGCATATTAACAAATTGACGTTATGTGAAGAGCTCACAATGTAGACCAAAAACCTCTTCCATGTCAAAGGGAAAAACACAAAAAGTTATTTGATGTATCAAATATTACAAAATCTGATTTCTAATTCCACATGCAATGAAATGATAATGAAGATTAATCTAGAAATTTTATGCAAATAATATTCAAGGAAAGACAAGAGCAAATACTACATTCATTTCCATTGAATAAAATTAAAGTGGAAAACTATACAAGTAGTTTTCTGTAAATAACATGTACATACATTTATAATATAATTTGACCTTTGCATGTGCACATTCTGAGGCTCTTGAAAATATCATAATACTTGCAAACTTGTGGCAGGTAAACGAGGATACTTGGAAATTATCCTCTTGAAAACATCTCACATGGAAAGGAGTCCACGTGGATAATTAATGATATGTTTTTAAATAAATATTTATTGGAAGAAAAAATTTAGTTGCATCGTTTTAGTGATTTCTCACATTTCTATGCGATACTCTAGGTTTTAACCCCTTCCCCCACCGAATTTAGGGTGCACCACGAATTACTTATATGTGAATAAATGTAGACACCCATAATTATGCCCAAGCAATTTAAATACTTAAATTGCATTAATTATCGTCTTTCTCGCAAATTGACGACATATCGTCAAAAGCACTCATTTTCCCTCATATCATCATTAATTAATTACACTAAGCTAATTAATTAAGTTGCATATCCAACAAATACCCTAATTAACAACCTTCCATTAATAAATCACCCCTTCTACCTAGAATAATTAATTATTATTAATTAATTAGCTTTCCCTTCCATTTAACCAATAAATCAATATTTAATTGATTTAATCCCCTTCTAATAGCCTAAATCGTACTAATATTCCTCTAATTATTTTCTATTTAAGCTTACATCTACCTATTAGTTAATCACCTTTGATTAATTAAAATACCCCCCAACTCCCATGACTTGTTAAACATGTATTAAACCCTTCTAAAGTAAGGTTACCTTTAATAAAGCAACCTTATCCATTCCTAATCATGTTTTACCTTTATCCCACATTCATGAGAATGTGTTGAATCATTTATCATTTGGGCTATATAAAGAACCGTCCACCTACTTTTTACTTACACCTAAAAACTTCTTAAGAGAAAAAATGCAAAGCATATAGCAAAGAGACTAAGAGTTTGCCTTTTGTTTTCTTGAGAGGTCACCATTGTTAAGAGTTAAAGCTTCTTATTCTTGCATTCTTTAAGGATCAAACAAAGCAATTTTTGATTGCCATTGGAGCTAAATAGGTCCATTCATTCTTGTTGGTAATCTAGGAGAGTAGAGATGTTAAAATAGCATACATAGTTTTGATCTCATGTTTTCAAAGTAATAATGTTAGTTTAGATCTTGCTTAGTTCTCTATCTTGATGGTGTTTATGCTTTGTTTTAGCTAAATTGTAGAACTATTTTAGGTGGTCGTTCTTTCTTCATTTGATTTAGCATTAAGCAAAGTATACATGCACACATTTGGCACGCCTGGGGCATCTTGCCTCCTCCCATCCTTCTTCCTCTATCTTGATTAATTAATTATTATTAATTAATTAATCTTACCCTTCATTTAAACTAGTAAATTGATATTAAATTGATTTAATCCCTTTCTAATAGCCTAAATCACACTAATATTCTTCTAAATGTATTCTATAAGCTTACACCTACCTATTAATTAATCACCTTTGATTAAGTAAAATATCCCCCAACTCCCATGACTCGCTAAGCATAAATTAAACCCTTATAAAGTAAGGTTACATTTAATAAAGCAACCTTATCCATTCCTAATCATGTTTTACCTTTATCCCACATGTAAAGGGATGAAGTGTTTCATTTGTCCATTGGGCTATATAAGGAGCCCTCTTTCTACCTTTATACCTACACCTAAACTCCTTAGAGAGAAAATGCAAAGCATATAGCAAAGAGACTAAGAGCTTGCACCTTATTTTCTTGAGAGGTCATCATATTGAAGATTTAAGCCTCTTTCTTAAAATTCTTGGGTCATATGAGAGGTGTCAAAAGGGTCTTGTAGCCCAACTTTGATTAGCCCCCATTCCTAGGTTCTTGAAACATTAAGGACAACTGATTTTGATAGCCATGGTACCTAGTTAGGTTCCTTCATTTATATGTTGTTAGAAAATAGAGGATATTTAGGTGCTTAACATAGTTCATTTCATAGTTTTGTATTGATAATTGTTAGCATCTAACCCTTAATTAATTCTTATCATGATGGTGTTTATAATGTTGTTTAATTCTTGTTAAGTAATACTATTTAGGTGTTAGTCTTTGTTTACATTAGCATTAGTTTAAAAACAACACTTACACACATTTGGCATGCCCCGTGGAACTTACTCCATTGTCCTTTGCACTTAATTTCAAGTTTTTGTAGTTAAGTTTTATTTTTGGTTACTAACCCTCTTTTACACATGTTGATCTAACTTGTTTTTCTTAACTTGTTTTGTTGAGTTTTCATGTATTGAGTCTTCCTTGTAGGTATAAAGGAGGTGAAGTGCTATCAAAATTGGTATTGATGAGAAAATTTCAAGATTTCTCCATGTTTTCATTTTTAGAGCTTGCTTTTTCAACATTCTACATGCTAGTTTTGTCAATTTCTTGAAAATTTTAAATTCTTGAGCATGTAGGTTAGTGTTTGATAGTTTTGAGTCTTCTATTTACATATTAATGTGGTGAGTTGATGCCAAAATTTAATATTGGTGAGAAAATTTCAAGATTTCATCACATTTTCATTTTTAGAGCTTACTTTTTCATCATTCTACATGCTAGTTTTGTCGATTTCTTGAAAAGTTTAAATTCTTGAGCATGTATGTTAATGTTTGATAGCGTTGAGTCTTCTATTCATATATTAATGTGATGGGTTGTTGTCAAAATTGAATCTTGGTTGGAAAAATTTGCCCATTTTGCAGATTAAGGGATGTTTTTTTGACATTTTTTGAGTGCATGTCAAGTGCATACCCATGAGCATAAGAGCATATGCGTAACCCATCTTCCGAAGGCCATAAATTATTCTCCCGAACTCAAAATGACTCCATTTTTTTGTGTTGGAAAGGTATTAAATTTAAATATGAAATGAAAACATAAATTTGGGATTTATAATTACAGAAATTGTAAATTTTTCTGTTAGTTTAAAATTAGTCATTTTCTAACATGTCTAATGTTTTGATGAATGTTGTATTTCTATGCTTCCTCGATTTAGACCAAAGTATGTGTATGCTCTTCTCTTGCACCTTTTGGTGATATTGAGAATAAAAAAATAAAATTATTTCTATCTTTTTAACATTGGGATTAAACTTAGAAATTTGATTATTCATTTTGCTTAAGGGAATGAACCTTTTACAAAGCATTTTTCAATGGTCATTTGATTTGAAGTTTTCCATTTCTATATAGTTGGGATAAAGTTTGTGTATGATCTTTTCTTGCACCTGAGGTTGATATTGAGAATAAAAAGCAACTTTAGTCTTCATTTTATAACATTTGGTAAATTGGAAACTTCATCTTTCACTTTTGGTTTAAGGGAATGAACCTTTTACACAACATTTTCCAATAGTACTTTGATTTGAAGTTTTCCATTTCTATATAGTTGAGATAAAGTTTGTATATGCTCTTCTCTTGCACCTTAGGGTGATTTTGAGAATCAAAAACAACTTTAGTCTTCATTTTATAACATTTGGTAAATTGGAAACTTCATCTTTCACTTTTGCTTTAGGGGAATGAACATTTATCAAGAATTTTGTATGGTTCATTGATTGAAAATATTTTCTTTACTTTTTAGTTGGATTATTTTTTGTGTATGCTCTTCTCTTGTATCCTTGGATGATCTTAAGAATCAAAAGCAACTCTTAATCCTCTTTTAAATAGTCTTATTTTCTTAGAGAACTAATAACACTTGAGTGCAGAACCTAAAAATGTTTGTCAAAGAACGGAGGAATCAAAACAAAATCAAAAACTACTAATACAGTTGTTATATAGGTTGCCAAAAGGTGTTCAAGAAAACCACACATAATTAAACAAGATAAAAAGAAAAACATATTCAAAACATCATATTGCAGGTTTCGAAAAAGGGTACGTCCCTCTCCGTTCAACTGGAACATAACCCCTTTGGCATAACGCCTTAAGCTACAACAATGGGGTTGGTTCCAGGAACCCCAAAGTAGTCCACACAAGAGTGAACCTTGTGGATGAAACAGGAAGTGCTCCACACTACCTACTTGACTAGTGATTCCTTTGTGAGATAGCATTACAGGTTGTCCATTGTGGCGACCCCAGTGATAGTACATGTAGACACACTAGTTTCCTACTATTCTTGAAGGGGGTAAAGTAAAGCCGAGATACTCCCAAACTAGTCAGTGTGACTTTTTGGGTAAATTGCACTCATTCGTGGCAAATTTGTAACACCCAGGCTGAGAGAACTACCTAGGAGAATATACTATGGCCAGGAGCCCACTTTGACCATTCTAAAATAGTGTTGAGTTGTGAACCATATTTTCATTGAGAAACGTGTGACATGGTACTTTCACCTAGTTTTTACTTGCCTTAGGGTGAGGCAAAACTCTGCCAAAGTGAAGCCAACATTTTTCAACTTTTTTTGATTTACTTCCTTCACATTCTTTTGAAACTTTATTGATCAAAAGAAGGGTGACTATCTTTGTGTTACCAATCAACTGTTTCTCTCAATTTTATGTCCATATACACCCATCCATGTTTGCGGCTGGGTTAGTTAAAAGTCTAAAGTGTGCGGAGGTGTTTTCGCGTCATTGGTAGCCATTGTGATCTTAATACCCATGTCAAGGTCATCATTGTAGTTAGGCATGGTTCATCACCGCGGACTTCCTTAGAAGAGTTAGCTTGTTTGTATCGTATCACTAAAATTTTGATATTTACGTCTTGTTTTTTGTAAACTTGACATAAATACCTATATTGTATGGTTATGTTGCACACATTTTTAACTATTCCTAGCTATACTTTGATATTTTTAGTTTGGTTCTATTATTACCTTGATTTCAAAGAGTGATAGGTGTTACTATTTATGTGTGTTATATCAATAACACCTCGATATCAATACTTCACTTTCTCACAAAGTGGGTTAACATATCTTGGTGATATTGTTGTGTCATTCACGAATTGTAATTGGTACTTTTTGAGATATAGGTCTTAATCAAGTTTGAGCTCGCTCATCATATATCTTGATTGGGATCTCACATTGAATTCTTTTTTTTACTTATGTTTTGTTCATTTCCTTGAACTTGGCATAAGTCAAAACATCTTGTTGATCATCTTTGCATCGCATTTTCATATGGTGTATTTCCTTGTTGATTGGCTTTCGGTTTCACACTTTCATAATTGTTCCTTGTGATTATTCATTCAAAAAACTTATTTTCTAGGACAATCCCTTTTTATCTCATCGATATTGCATCGTCACGATGTCTATTTTCCTTAGACATTCTTCGAAAAATCACGCACGCATCCCCATACTTACACAATGTCTAGCCGGTTCTCTTTATGCTACCCAAATTGACATGTCACTTCCCTCCCTTTGAAGGAGTTCCATCACACTATATAAATCTAGACATTTGTGCTTAAAAAAATGCCAAAAATGACTAACTATCGTATGGTTCCCCATACTTACAAAAATATGGAACCTAGGTTTAGCAATTCAAAGAAAAAGATTCCCATTACAACTAAACCTCATTTGGTTCTTTGTGCTAGAGAGCCCATACGGGTAACTCGTTCCCCACCTTCATCTCATAGTCAGTGGTATGATTTGGACACGTCTGATCCAAATTATTATTTGAGTTCCCCCCACTCTTCTTCTAATTCTAATCCAAATATTTCCTCTTCTTCTGAGGATTCCAATCCAAATATTTCCTCTGACTCTTCTAAGGATTCAGATCCAAACTACTATTTAGATTCATCTAATTCAACTCCTAAGTCATGGTCCTCCCTTTATTTGCAAGATCCTCTTCATCAATCATCTAATGTGACTCTTATGTTGTGGTCCTCCCTTTCTTTGCAGGACCCCTTTTATCAATCACCCCAACAACGTCTTCTTCCTTTGAAGATACACGCGACTCCAAATCCCTCCAATCAGAAGTATAATACAATTCTTGAATTACAGTCCTCTCTTTCTTTGTAGGACCCTTGTCATCATTCATCTAATGTGATTATTGAATCACAATCCTCCCCTTCTTTGCAAGACCTTCTTCATCAATCACCCCCATGGAATCTTCTTTCTGTGAAGATTCATGTGACTCAAATTCCTTCGAGACAAACATCTGAATCGACCCATGCGTCACAATCTACAAGCTTTGGACTTAATCCTACTATTTTACATACAACATACCATTGTATAGGTAGGTCCACACAACCTTCTTCTACTCCTAAGACATCTAGCTACACATATTCTTTGTCCCCCACATCATCTTCTTCTATCAATAATCATCAAACATCTTCTAAGTCTTCCACACCAAGTGAACCTATTTATTCTAATAAACTCCTAGGGATTGATCAACAACTCATAACGGTTTAAAAATGAAGAAAGAATTAGGGAATTTATAGGGGCATATGAAGATATTCCTTTAGTAGATTACAAAAAAGGATTCTCTTTAGACTTTGATGCATCTACATATTGTGAGGAAAAGGTTGATTACTTTGATCAAGAAACGGAGGAAGAGCCTCAGCTCATGCAACTTGATCCTCCTCTTATTCTTCCATCTTCACATTCTTCATTATGTGATGAAACTCATTGTTCTTTCATAGATCCATGGCCTATCTTCTCATCACCCAATAACTCTTCGTCTATCATAATTCCTCAATCACAATCTTTTGTGGGGTCAATGCCAAGTAGCCCTCCATCTTCATCTAGGTGTGGGTCACCTTCTAGTAGCCCTCCCTCTTCTATTTGTGGGACATTTTTGAGTATCCCACTATCTTCAATTATTGGGGCACATCCAACTAGCCCTTTATCTTCTATGTATGGAACACCCCCGGGTAGTCCATCATCTTCTATTCTTGGGCCACATCCTGGTAGTCCATCATCTTACATCTATGGGTCACATCCTAGTAGCTATTCTTCTATTCTTGGGCCACATCATAGTAGCCCTTCTTCTTCTATTCCTGGGCCACATCCTAGTATCCTTTCACCTTCTATCCATGGCTCACCTCCTGGTTGCCCATCCTCTTAAATTTTTGGACCGTATCCTTTTCATCTATCACATATTTCTTCTATCAATGGTTGTGGAAATCCCACTACCATTTCTATCGTTCCTATCATCAATCATAAATTTTTACATTCTTATCCTTCTCGAGGTCACAAAATTTAAGCGTCAGCTTATAAGAAACCTAAACAAGTTCATTATCAAGCTCAGGTCAAAACTTCTAAGAGCTCAAAATTCCCCAACAACTGGAACAATCTCAAAGTTTTAAATCAAGCACGATTCAAGAACACACATCAACATAACCATCAAGTATGGTGCAAAGTGCATAAACCTTTGGATAGGTAACTCAAGCTCCCACATACAAAATCCATGTTTCAGGGTAAATCATGGTTCTTTGTTAAGTGTGAACTCACCATGATCATCGAGATTGGGGAAAACACGACTCTTGATAAACAAACAGGATTAGTCTCCCTTATCAAGGAAGTTGCAAACATCGTTGTTGGATCCTATCACACAGAGTGACTTTGTTAGTAACAATGGTTCAAAAAAAAAAAATCAAAAATCTAAAAATAAAAAACAATGCAAAAATACAAAAATACAAAAAAACATGAAAAAAAACAACAAAAATCAAAGGTACAAAGATCAAACATTGCAATCAGGTGTTACCTACACATGGATATTTCTTTCTTCGCTTCCTTGTTATTCTTCTACAAGTCTTCCTACCATTTTCATCCCTTCGGTGATATTTTGGTTAGCTTATTCACACACATTTTGTGACATTTATCTCTATGGTATCTGTTTGCCCCTGGTCTTTTATCACCTTGGTAAATTAAAGAACGAATGACCTCATGGAGATCCTATCACATTCAAACATCTAATAAACTTGTTGCGAAGAAATTTTGGACATATTTATTGACACTAGCCAATGTATTCATCACAATCACTTCCACCTCCTTCCATCAAGCCATCAATGGTTCTTAACCCCTTGTCAAACAAGAGAGCTGAAATAAGTTTTTAGAAAGTAAAAGAATCAAAATCAATCAAAGCTAAAAGCTAAAAGCTGCAAAGCAAAAGAAAATTAAAATATAACTCTCTCTTGGGGTATTTCCAATAATCTCTATCAGGGCTACGGACGCTTGACTGATAGTAGAGAAATGTTGTGATTAGAATAAAATACATCTCCGTCGGGGCTATGGACGCTTGGCTGACAGCGGAGCAATGTACAGCTATCCTTTCACCCTCCATTCAAAAAATCACTTATCAAAATAAATCATTCCTATACATTGGCTAGGGTCTCTTCACTTGTTGTCTATTAAATCTTCACTTCAAGAGGTAATAAAATCCACGTGCACACACTGGATCTCTATGAGTAAACATGATTAGTATGTTACCAAGTGTCTTTTTTGGACCTTGTTCAGACTCTTACTCTAGTCCATATCTCGTCTCACGATTTATACCTTTGGCTAATCACTTCTTCATTGCGAGGCTTCTAAGCTACATTCATATCATTCACATCATTCTTCTACTTCGTTTAGAACATCCACATGTATAAGATTACTTGTTTTCCATATTTTTGGAAACCTTTGTCCCCTTCCACAAAAATTATCTTCTCCTTCCTTTCTATTATGTGCTTTTAGGCCAACTTATGCTGGGGGCATCCTTTCCCCTTCCCAACACTTCATGGGTTTACTTTCACCATCATGTTAAACCTATCAATAATGGCCTTGGGTCCCATTTCTACCTGTGAAGAGTTTACCTTTGAATAATCCCACCTAATTGTTGGGAAATTTTTACATCTTCACCTTTATAGTACGCATTTGGCCTTATGACATTGTACATCCCATCTATCGCTAGGGGCATACACGCTTCCTTATATTCTTGTACATAGTTTCATAAAACTTTCAAAATCAACCAAAAAATTCAAATATGTTAGAAAAATCATCAAAAACATTCAAATATTTTTTAGAAAACTTCTAAAAATTGAAAATCATCCAACAAAATGTCACTCTTTGATTCTCACTTGTTCATGTGTGCAACTTGTGGATCATCTTGATCTACCTCCATCAACAAAAGCTAGGTTGCTTCCTTCATCTATACTCTGGGGCACAACAAGTTTCCTGGTACTATTTCATAGTGCACATTACTTTTCCATTGGACCCAAGTGTCCTCTGTTATTCCCCTTGCATGTGTCCTTTCTTAGGGCATCATCATCAACCTTTGTCGTTAATTCACGCAGGTCATAATTGAAGTTTGATAGTAAAAACATTACATTATGTTTCTCTGTTAGTTTAGCTTGTTTACTTTCTCATATTGCATTAAATTTTGTATGTTGCATGGAGTTAGGAATCTTTCACTTTCTTGTATTACATTACATTTTGTATGTTGCATGAAGTTAGGCATCTTTCACTTTCTCGTATTACATTACATTTTGTATGTTGCATGGAGTTAGTGTTTTCAGCAATGGAAAATTATTCGTACTATGGCTTTTGTCATTCTACCTTTATCGTATGCTTATATTTTTCAAAAGGACCGATGATGTAGTTCCTATGGCAATATGATGACATCAAATTTGTTCCAAATGAATAAGTGGCTAGAGGCTAAGTTATTCTCTCCCCTCTTCCTCATTTCTTCTACTTCACTTCCCTTTCACCCCTAAATTTCTCTCTCATCAGGGCATCCTGCCTCCTCCCATTCTTCTATCTATATCTCACCTTTTTCAATCATCGATCGGCTTCTTTCATCACCCCATCGAAATTTGAGGGGGCATCTCTCCCTCCTACTAATTTTTCTTCTATCCCTTTAAAAAATTTCCACCTGTCTACTATATTTGAAGTGGCATCACTTACACCAACCCAAAGAGGGGCAAATGTAGACACCCATAATTACACCCAAGCAATTTAAATACTTAAATTGCATTAATTATCATATTTTTCAAAAATCGATGACATATCGTAAAAAACACTCATTTTCCCTCATATCATCATTAATTAATTACACTAAGCTAATTAATTAAGTTGCATATCCAATAAATACCCTAATTAACGACCTCCCGTTAGTAAATCACCCCTTCTACCTAGACTAATTAATTATTATTAATTAATTAGTTTTCCCTTCCATTTAACCAATAAATCAATATTTAATTAATTTAATCCCCTTCTAATAGCCTAAATCGTACTAATATTCCTCTAATTATATTCTATAGGCTTACATCTACCTAGTAGTTAATCACCTTTGATTAATTAAAATACCCCCCAACTCCCATGATTTGCTAAACATGTATTAAACCCTTCTAAAGTAAGGTTACCTTTAATAAAACAACCTTATTCATTCATAATCATGTTTTACCTTTATCCCACATTCATGACAATGTGTTGAATCCTTTATCCATTGGGCTATATAAGGAGCCCTCAATCTAACTTTTTACCTACACCTAAAAACTCCTTAGAGAGAAAATGCAAAGCATATAGCAAAGAGAATAAGAGCTTGCACCTTGTTTTCTTGAGAGTTCATCATCTTGAAGAGTTAAGCCTCTTTCTTAAAGTGTTTGGGTCATATGGAAGGTGTCAAAAGGGTCTTGTAGCCCAAATTTGGTTAGCCCCCATTCCTAGGTTCTTGGAACATTAAGAACAACTATTTTTGATAGCCATGGTACCTACCTAGGTTCCTTCATTTATATGTTGTTAGATAATAGAGGATATTTAGGTGCTTAACATAGTTGATTTCATAGTTTTTTATTGATAATTTTTAGCATCTAACCCTTGATTAATTCTTATCATGATGGTGTTTATAATGTTGTTTAATTCTTGTTAATTAAGACTATTTAGGTGTTAGTCTTTTTTTACATTAGCATTAGTTAAAAAACAACACTTGCACACAATACTAACCCATTATTTTCCTAACATTCTCACTCCCTACACCAACTCAAATTCCATGTTTTAAACACTACTCACTTTAAAGTTTGTATTTATTTTCTATATTTACTTTCACTTGTCCCACCTATTAACCAATCAATTTATCAACCATCCAATTACCTTAGGTAGCTAGACTAGAATATGTTTAAATTAAATAAAGAGATGATTTCTTGTTAAAAAAAAATTATTTACTCAATTATTAATTTCTCTAATTATGTGTGTATGTGTACACACACACACACACACACACACACACACACACACACACAAAATAGATAATGTTAATTATACACTTATAACTAATTAACAAAATTGATTATAAACTTTCACTCAATTAGTAATATTGATTGTACTTCTACTAAATCAAAAAATGTACTATACATTATACTCAATTCTGAAAATTATGTATACACTTACCTTTAATTAAATAAACTAATATAAACTTGGTTACGTTACATTTATATTAATCAATGTTAAACAAATATGATTACACAACCTCACTAATGTTACACTAATATCATCATAATTCCTCTTGTAAAATTCACTACTACACAAAAGTGTGAATACTACCATTATTTGAGTTAAATTTTCATAAATAATTGTCATTTTTTGGATTATTTAGTTGTTTCTTTAAATAATTTGCATCATGAAAGGTGGTGAAAATGTGATGCAACTAGGCATTTTTTACAGTGTCACATTTCTACTAGTTTTGTACCACATTTTCCACACATTTTTTCCAGATATTCATGACACAAACCATTCCATTTTTGCAACGCCAAGTGGTGTAAATGTCACATAAATGCTATTTGATAAATTAAAAAAAAGTGATAAGTCTTTGTTGATGGAAGGAGACTAATTTTTTTTGAAAGTTTCATGATAAAGTCTTGTATATGCTAAAATTAGGTATGGAGTTGATTGTAGGAGTATATTAAGTTGATGTATTGGGGAGGCTAAGAAAATACAATTGTATAGGTATGTATCCATGTGTAGTTTGATATAATTGAATGATATATCAAGGATTTCTCATAATTACCACTACTAACTATTGGTGCCCATTTTTATCCTCTGTCATTTTTCCATGTTTCCCCTTTGCTCTTTGTGCTCTAAAACATTTTTTCCTCATGAAATCGATGATGTGAAGTTGTAGCTCCATTCTTGTGCATTGGATTGCAAATTCATTACCTTGCCCTAATTTATTAAGGAGAAGTGTGTTTTTTGCCTTGTTTCTAAGGAAAAATGGATTTTTCTCTCATCCTTCATTTTCAAATGCCTCTACCATTTTTCCCAGGTTTTCCCTACCTTTGGAGCTTGAAATTGTTCATTTTATACTTATTTTCCCTCAAATGTCCCTTTCCATGGTCGTAAATTGCCTACAAACACTTTCCATTTGTCTTTTGATCAAAAAATTCTTCACCCACGAAGAAAAAAATTGATTTTAGGCATCCCTGGCATTTTCTATGTTTTGACGGTCAGACGGGTGTCATTTTCCTGTCAATTGCATCTTCAGCATTCTAGGGCATCCCTGGCTATTTCTGTGTTGTTTGATGGTCACACGGGTGTCCTTTCCCTGTCAAATTTTAGCTCAAACATCTTCTTACATGTGGCAGTTAAATCAAAACAGTGGAGCTGCGGAGGCACGATGGAAAAATTTCCTTAGGTGAAAAGGAGTTAAGGTAAAAAATTGGAGTGTAGGCTCTTGGAAAATAAGAGATGGACACGTGTTATGTTTTCATCAAATGTGGGATGGAAGGCTAGCGGAGGACTTAGAAATTTATTTCTTTCTGGAAAAAAGGAAAAAAAGTTGTGAAAATGGTCGTGGGTCTGCCAGGCTAATCAGGAGTGGAAACGTGGCAGGGTCAGAGGTGGAACTTCGGGCCTCAAGGGAAACTTGAGATTTTTTCCCATTTTGGCACAAAGTGTTAAAATTACAAAATGGGCCCACAGATCCATCAATGGTCATGATTGAGCCAAATGTGTGGCTCAGATCAAAAGAAGAGATTCCGGGGCGTCGAGTATTTGTGGGAAATTTAGCTTTTATCCTATAAAGGTAAGAAATCAAAAGGGGGAACACAAGTCCACCGCTAATCATCGACTGACACGTGGCAGGGAAAGGCAGAGGTGTAGGAGTATGGAGCAAATGTAAAAAAATTTCCTCCACAGAATATGATTAAAATATGAAATGAGAAGCACTACCCCTTAGCCAATCATATGAGGACACGTGTCTTGCAGGAGGGCAGAGCCGTGGAGGAAAATTTTGAAAATTTTTCTTTTTTCCAAAAAAGGTGGAAATGTGTAGAATCAAGCCACGATTCCAATGGGACCCACATTGTGCTACGTGTCAGCACCAAAACTCAAGGGCAGAGGGGCGAAGAAAAATGTCAAATTTTTACATTTTTTCAAATGTGTTGAAATGTCAAAAATTGATCCCAAACCCATTTCAGAATCACATTATGACACATGGAGGCTCAGATTGAAGGGAGAAAGGTAGATTAATGGTAACTATGTATTTTTTAGTTTGGCCGCCATTTTTTCTCTAGGAAGTGTGGAAATGCATTTTTTGCATTGATTTTGATCAATTTTTTGGAAAATTCATGTTGTTTGTGCTTGTAAGGACCAATGCAATTGGTTTTGAGGATCAATTTGAAGATCAAAGATGGTTTTGAAATGAATTTTTTTCCCTAACCTGTCCAAAAACGTGAAATATCATATCCAAAAGTTGCAGAGTCAAATTTTGGAGGAATAAGGATGAAATAATGAAAGGGAGGGGGTCTGCATGCTTTGAAGATGAAAATCCTACCTCCAAAATGGATAATGATACAAATTTTGCAAATGATTCATCTCTTTTTGAGACAACTGGAAAATTTTTGGACGTTTTCTGTTAAACGTCCCTGTCTGCGAATCATGATGGAATTTTGTAACAAACTTGATGCTTGGCATATTATTTTCTTGGGAAAGAAGGATCAAATGTAATAGAGAGATATATAATACATGTTTTGAGACATGCAAAAGGTTGGGAAATTGAAAATCATGAGAAAATTTTGAGAGAATCTCATCTTCTGAGAAACCCTCCAAAAAACATGGTTAATGTCTTCTGTGTTAGATCTTCATTCATGTTGAGTTGGTTACAAGTGTATAGCCATCACAAATCTCTGAGATTGTTCTTGAAAATCTCCCCTGCTAATGAATCTAACAAGATTTTGAATTAATCTATGTTATTTTGGGCAATATGATGTTTGTTATCATGTTTAAATGTCTGCAAACAATTTTCCTTGTTCTTGTTGCAATCTTGCATTGAAATCTTTAGGAATCACATAGATCTCATCCTTATTGATAGTTTAGTGTCATTTACAATTTCATTTTTCAGAAGATCTTTCATCTGACATTGAAAATAAGCAGTTTAAAATTACTTCACCTTCATTTGTTGACAGAGATTACTGGTAAGCCTTTGGGGGTACCTTAGGCGTGATTTGATCAGAGATTTTGATGTTTAATTGAGTCCTTTAACTCAAAATTTTGTGTTGAGGTCTCAAATATTGTGTGAAGAGTGCAAACTTGGGCCTCCATTTGTGTATCTCTTCTAGTTGAAAGAACATCCTGACTATTTTGAAGCATTTTATCTAAAAGTTGTTCAAATTTTGTAGAGGTTGTCAAAAGATCTGGCATAGTCAAGTTTGTCTTGTCAATATCCCACCAAAAATCATTCTACACAACTTATCCCACTCTGGTTTACCCCTTTTTTGACCTATATACACACAGAAGATCAAAATCCATTTGCTAAATTATGTAGAACAGATTAGGATTTCAAAATATCTTTAGTAACCCTTTCCTTACATTGAAATTATCTCCATAATCTAGAAGTGACAACTTGTGAAAGTCATATTTGGAGTGTTGATCATATTTTCCCAAGGCCCCTTCATACTATTTGCACAAATTGAGGGATATCTTCATCTCCTTCACCATTTGAGGGTTATAAAATAGGTTCTCTTACCTTGGTTGAAAGGCACAACCTAAAACGGTTAGGACAAGATCAAGTCCTATTTGAGTGCTATCCATCTCTCCACAAATCTGAGTGCTAGTTAGATCACATCCCTAGCTACAAAATGACATACATCATGATCTATCTGTCTTCAAGCTTCATGCCATATCTTTGATGCTGCTCAGACTGAAAAGGAGAACAAATTTGGGTACCAACACCATTGGCGCTACAGCCGGGGACATTCTTAGTTCAATCTGATCCATGTGCATACATATTTGAAATATTTGAATGCATATCAAACCCTGGTGGTGTCTCTTGCAAGTTATGTCTGAAAATATATTGTTAAAGCATCATTCTTTACTCAGATTTGTAAGGTGTGTGCAAAGGTTTCAAACTCTGTCTACAATTTTATTAGTTTCAAGCATTAGTTGCACTTCATTTGCACTTATCATTGATCAATTCAAGAAAAGGGATGTCTGATCTATAAAGTTTGGCAAGATTTTCAGTGCTAATAGGTATTTGACAGAGTATTTTAGTGCATTTTTACAACTAGGGTGAAAGTCCTTAGTGGCGACTCCATACTATTTTGATCTTGAAAAATACCAGTGTCTTAGCTTTCTATCATTTATTTTTTGGTGTTGCTAATCTCTACAAACCTAGAAGGAAGAAGATCTCTCTTCAGGAGGGACCCAAGTAGAAAGTTATTTCAAGAATTGGGAAAGATATTTTTAGAGGAAAGAAAAGTTTGGAAGGTTGTTGAAGGTCAGACATCAGGTAAAGGTATATCCATTGGTGAGAGAGATCAACCTTTAGTAGAGGATTATCACTCTTCTTCCAATGATTCTGATTCAAGCAATATTCTCATAAATTTTTTTACTTCAACTAGTGAAGGTCCTTCTACTATACCTGGTGAGTTCCTTTTCTCAATCTGCACCTGTGTGCTTTAATTCAAATAAAACTTTCCAAGAAAATCAGCACCTAGAGAATACCAATCTTTTGAACCACATTCTTGTGCCCCAAAGACCTCGCACTCCTCATCATTATGTTTCTCCTCCAAGATCACCACCTCAAAATCATATGGCTCAGCCTCCCCCTAGACCTCCATTTTTTGTTAACACCTTTGGTCCTATAAACTTTAGAGGAATGGATGGTTACCCAAATGTTGTCCCACAAGATGTGAGGAATAGGTTACCAAAGTTCCAAGGTAAAAATGCAATAACTGGTGATCAGCACCTAAAATTTTTTGTTAACATGATGGAGGACTTTGAGATTGAGCATGAAGATGTGTATATTAAATTTTTCATTCATACAAGAGAAGAGGATGCAAGGGATTGGTACAAGGATCTACCTGATAATTCTATTGATTCATGGAATGAAATGTAGAATGCATTTAGATTGCAATATGGTGACAAAACTAATGCTAGGTTTCTATTGTCTGAATTTGAAAATATCAAGAAGAACCCCAATGAATCAGTTCATGACTTCAACACAAGATTTAACAAAACTTTGAGAAGGCTTCCAGTTAATTTGAGGCCATGTGATCAATCTTTTTTAATCAAATATGCAGATGCATTTGATAAGAAGGTAGCCTATTACCTAAGAGACAAGAACCCTACCAATTTAAGGTAGGCCTTTACCATGGCACTACAGATTGAAAATAACATTAAGGCCATTGGGAAACCTCTCAAGAGAGATGGTGTAAAGTTGATAAACCCTGAAAAACCTCAAGCTAGCAAGAGTGTAGACTTGGAGGAAGTTGTGAAAACTTTGGCAGGGGCTGTCAAAGAAATTTCATACAAGTTGGCAAGAGATGAGAAGGGAATTGGGCAGACTTCACAAGGTCTGCAAAAAGAAAAAAACCATGACATATTTTCCAATCATCCTAGAGGTGATCAGAGATCTGATGATAGAGGGAAAGGACCCATGGGGTATACAAATAGACATCCTCAAGCACGTGAAGGAAGAGTGTTACCTGATCCCCTAACTGCTAGGGTTGCTGCTGTTGAGGAAGTTATTGATATTGATTGGTGTGATAGGTGTTTTCTACCCCATCCTCCATGTGAAATGGACCAGCAAGATGGTGAAGCTAATAATGATGATGGTACTGATGATGATATCTGCATGGTGGGTTGTTCTTCAAGCTCACAAGAAGGAGCAACATCAACTGAGGTAATAAGTGCAAGGACATCTGCAACCTTTTGAGATTGCATCAAACGGGTACAAATCCTTCTTCCCTCTCATACTCTTGAAGTTGATGTAGTGCAATATTTTGAAATTCCTAACAATGACTTTGAATACTTAAGAGCTTTGATGATTAAGAAGTATGATGGTGGTATCCCTTCGGAGGAAGATAGACAATTGTTAATGAATGTTGTTGTGGCTCAAGAGAAAGAGTATAACACTAGGAGTATGGTTTTTAAGGGAGTTGGGCCTCAATCCAAAACTAAAACACCCTTGCTTACAAGTATTCCCAAAGAATCTCCTAGAAGAGAAACACCTGCCAAAATCTCTACTGTCCCAAGAAAAAATTACAGTCCTCCTCATGCCCAAACTGCCAAGAATCCCATGCCATCTGATGAATCTATTTTTCTCCCTTCCAATGCTACCTTGCCTAAGAATGTTCCCTATGACATAGCCCAAGTATTGAGCCAAATCAAAGTGAGTGTTCCAATCATTGAGTTGCTTAGGATTCCTGAGCACAAGAAGAGAGCATTTGAGTACTTGGGATTGAAAGAGGAGAAGAGTACCCCAAGAAAAAATGTAAACGTTGTTGAAACTCCTCCTCAGATCATTGCAGACCTTGAAACACCACCAACATTAGAGGATCTTGGAGAAACACCTAAGGTTTACTTGGGGACATCCTTGGTTGATTCCCAATTGAATGTTGATCCATTCTTTACAACTTTGATCATAAAGGATAGACTACTTCACAATTGTATGTTTGATTCCGGTGCATCATGTAATGTCATGCCTCTAGAAGTCATGAATGAGTTGGATATCAAAGTGAAAATAGCCTATGGAAAGTGTACTACCATGGACTCAAGAGAAGTACTGGTAGTTGGTTCTGTGAAGGGTCTAGTGGTGCACCTTGCATCTTATCCTGGAAGGAATTTAAAATTGGATGTTGTGATTGTTGATTGCCATGCCAAATGAGGTATGTTATTATAAATAAAGTGGGCTGAAAGTGTTGGAGGGAGTGTCCAAATGGATATGTATTTTTCCACTATTCCCATTGAAGGAAGCCTTGTCAAGATCTATGGAGAAAAGAAGATGTTACATCTAATTGAGGATCCAAACAATGCTTCTTATGAAGTATTATTTGTTGATGTTGATTTTGATAATTTTATTGGGTTTGCTAATGGTAAGGAGAACAAGATGGATCAGTCAAAGTGCCTTGAATAGGTAGGTTCTCCTTGGACCTTGCTATTTGATGGAGCTTGCTCCAAATTTGGAAATGGTGCTAGTATAATTCTGATTTCTCCTAGCTTGGAAGAGTTTGTTTTTTCCTTCAAGCTTAATTTTGAATGTACTAACAACATTGTTGAGTATGAAGCCTTGTTGTTGGGTCTGAGAATTGCATGGAAGTATGGTGTCAAGGACATCATTGCAAAAGGAGATTCAGAGCTAGTTGTCAAACAAATAAGAAAATTATATGCTACAAAAAATCAATGGATGAAACAGTACAAACATGTAGTTTGGGATCTAATTGAGATGTTTGATTCCTTCAACATTGTGCATCATGACAAAAGTTTCAATGTTTCTGCTGACAAGTTGGTAGTGTTGGGGTCAAGATTTGGAAATTGCACCGTTTCACCTTATTGTGAGTACAATATTGAAGTGTTAACTAGGCCAGCTTTCCCTGACAACATCAAGCATTGGCAAGTGTTTAATGATGATGCTCAAGTGCAAAGGTTATTAAAAAATCAAGGTGAGTTTGTAGATCAGAATATTGATTGGGAACCAATGGTGTGTGTGACTGAAGGAAGAGAGACTTTGTTTGGAAAGGATATTATCCAATTGAAAACTAACACCATTCCTAGAGGTCTTGTTGCACTTGAGTCAAATTTTAACAATGTTGATTGCATCATCAATAGAAACATGTCTACCTCAAGGGATGTGGAAGAGAATAACTTAGGCACTAATGATAAACCAAGAAAAGTTTGGTTGGGCAGAAATCTAAACAAAGAAGAAAAATAGTCCTATGTTCAACTATTGAAGAAATATCAGGACTGTCTTGCTTGGTCTTATTTAGAGCTGAAAGCATACAGAGAGGACTTGTTTCAGCATGAGATTCCTCTTGAAACAAATGCCAAGCCATTCAGACAAAAGAAGAGGCCAATTAATCCACTCCTCTCTATGAAAATTCAAGATGAAATGAAGAAACTGAAAGAGGGAGGGATCATTTATCCCACAAGGTATTCATCTTGGGTTGCAAACTTTGTGCTAATAAGAAAGAAAAATGGAGACATCAGACTTTGTGTATACTTCATAAATCTAAATAGAGCTTAATTGAAGGACAATTATCCTTTGCCAAACATGGAAAACATGTTGCAGTTAGTGACTGGATCTGAATTTTTGTCCACCTTGGATGGTTTCTCTGGCTACAATCAAGTTGTTATCAAGGAGTCAGAAAGATTTAAAACTACCTTTACCACTCCTTGGGGAACATATGTTTATGTAAGAATGCCTTTTGGTCTCATGAATGTTGGAGCTAATTTCCAAAGAGCAATGGATGTTGCTTTTTCTGGTTACATAAATGACTTCATTGTAGTTTATCAGGATGATGTGACTGTGTTTTCAAGGAGTACAAAAGATCACTTGCAGCAATTGGAAGAATGTTGATCAGATGTAGAGAATATGGCATTTCTCTCAAACCAAAGAAGTGTCATTTTGGGGTGCAAAAGGCCAAGTTTCTTGGTTATATTGTTTCAAAGGTTGGTGTCATGATTAACCCTGAGAGGGTAGAAGTAATCAACAAGGTTCCAATTCCAAGAACAAAGAAGGGCATCCAATCCTTCTTTGGACAGATCAATTTCATTAGAAGGTTTGTGTCTAATTTTGCTGAATTGACTCTTCCTATTACATGCATGTTAAAGAAAGACCAAGTTATCAAGTGGGAGGAGGCTACTATCCAGGATTTTGAAGGAATAAAAGAAGCACTTCAACATGCACCTATCTTAGCAGCTCTGAATTATAAGAAGCCTTTCCAAATCTTCTCCTTTTCTTCTGAAAATACCATTGCATCTATTTTACTACAAAAGGATGAAAATGGGGCTAAGAGGCCTATTGCCTTCTTTAGCAAGGCTTTACAAGCTTCTAAGTTAAAATACACAATCATGGAAAAATAAGCATTTGCTTTGGTGAAAGCAACAAAGATTTTCAGCCTTTATATCTTAAGTTCAAAAGTTGTTGCTTATGTTCCCCACACCATGGTAAAAGACATCTTATCAGAGATGGAGATCTCAAGAAAAATATGTAGATGGGTGAAAAAAATATAGGAGTATGACATGGAAATCAAAACCACAAAGTTGGTAAGAGGTTTGGGTCTTGCTAAGCTTATGGCTGAGAGTAACCTGCAGATAATTGAAGTGATTGAAGTAGAGGAAGAAAGGGCAGATGTTCTTGAAAAGTTGGTAAGTTTTGAGTGGTACAAGGATGTAATATTTTACCTTAAACACCTATGCTACCCTGATCATTTGAATAAAAATCAGAAAAGATCCCTCAAGTTGGCTTCTCAAAAATACATCATCACTGACTTTGGGCTGGCTTGGAAGAACCCTGAAGGTGTCCTCTTGAAATGTATAACTGAATATGAAGCTCCCAAAATAGTTGTTGATTTTCATGGGGGAGTTTGTGGAGGACACTTTGCTGGAAGGGTTACAACACACAAAATTTTGAGAGCTGGTTATTGGTGGTCTACTCTCTTCAAAGATGTAACCCTGTTGGTTAGAAAATGTGAAAGTTGCCAACGTTTCTTTGGAATAATGAAAGCTTCAGGATCCCTTCCTTTTTAGCCTGTATCAATTGAGGATCCTTTCAAACAATGGGGAATAGACTTCATTGGTGAGATCTCAGACCCTTATAGTACTAGACATAAGTGGATCCTTGTAGCCACATATTACTTCACCAAGTGGGTAAAAGCAATCCCCACCAAGAAAGAAACACAACAAGTTGTTATGGACTTCTTGTTGAATCATATCATATGCAGATTTGGTGTGCCAGTCAAGATTGTTGCTGATAATGCCATGTGTTTTAGAGCTAAGCCCTTGATGGTAATGTGCAAGGAGTATGGAACCAATCTGAATTATGCTTCAAACTATAACCCTCAAGGGAATGGACAAGATGAGTCCAACAATAAGAACTTGTTGAAGATCATTAAGAGAACCTTGGAGTTGAACAAGAGAAAATGGGGTGAACAACTGAAATTTGTAGTTTGGGCTGATAGAATCACTACCAAAAGAGCTACTGGTAAGAGCCAATTTGAGTTGGTGTATGGAACTCAAGCTCTGCTGCCCTTACATCTACAATTATCTTCATTTCAATTTGTTCAACAACTTGAAGATCAAGAGGTCAGTCCATATGAAGCAAGGATTAATTAGATTGTTGAGATGGATGAAGGAAGAAGAGCATCACACCAAAGGCATGTCAGATTTAGAGAGAAGTTGAAGAGGTTGTTTGACAATAAGGTCACTCCTAGGGCTTTCAATGTTGGAGATCTGGTTTTATTGTGGGATAGAAGAAATGAAGATAAGGGAAAACATGGTAAATTTGATGCATTGTGGATGGGCCCTTACTCCATTGATATCAGAATTAGTGAAAACACCTTTTTTCTCAAGGAATTAGATGGGGAATTGCTTAAATTGCATGTTAATGACATGCATCTAAAGCATTCCTTTGATTAATCCCCAAATTTGAGGTATGCACCACTTGTATAGTGTATACTGTTTATTTGCTCTATTTTTGGTGTTTTGTCGGTTCTGGTTTTTTGGTGTGTGGAAGCTATTTTTTTCAGTTTCTAAGCTAGTTTTTGGTGGCTTTGGCTCATGAATTCATTTTCCCAATGGATTATTTTGGCACTTGGTCTACTTTTGTTCTTGTGGCACTCACTGGGAGTGCCCATCCCCGAGTAGGAGCCGATGTTGGTGCCCATTTTGATCCTCTACAATTTTTCCATGTTTCCCCTTTGCTCTTTGTGCTCTGAAATATTTTTTCCTCATGAAATCGATGATGTGAAGTTGTAGCTCCATTCTTGTGCATTGGATTGTTTGCAAACTCATTACCTTGCCCTAATTTTGCCCATTCAAAAACCTCTGTCATTTTTATTGGGTTTTCCCAGCCTTTGGAGCTCAAAATTGTTCATTTTGTACTTATTTTCCCTCAAATGTCCCTTTCCATGGTCGTAAATTTCCTAAAAACACTTTCCATTTGTCTTTTGTTCGAAAAATTCTTCACCCATGAAGAAAAAAATTGATTTTAGGCTTCCCTAGAATTTTTTGTGTTTTGACGGTCAGATGGGCATCATTTACTCATCAATTTCATCTTTAGCATTCTAGGGCATCCCTAGCTATTTCTGCGTTGTTTGATAGTCATAAGGCCATCCTTTTCCCGTCAAATTTTATCTCAAACATCTTCTTACACGTGGCAGTTAAAAAAGTTAAAACAATGGAGTTGTGGAGGAACGGTGGAAAATTTTCCTTTGGTGAAAAGGAGTTAAGGTAAAAAATTGGAGCATAGGCCCTTGGAAAATCAGATATGGACACGTGTCATGTTTTCATCAAAAGTGGGATGGAAGGCTGGTGGAGGACTTAGAAAAATTTTACTTTTTGGCAAAAGGGAACAAAAGCTATGAAAAGGTCCATAGGTCTGCCAGGCTAATCAGGAGTGGACACATGGCAGGGTTAGAGGTGGAACTACAGGCCTCAGGGGAAACTTGAGATTTTTTCCCATTTTGGCATAAGGGTTAAAATTAAAAAATGGGGCCGCAACTCCATCAGTGGTCACGATTGAGTCACGTGTATGGCTCAAATCAAAAGAAGGGATTCCAGGGCACCAGGTCTTTATGGGAAATTTAGCTTTTATCCTATAAAGGTAAGAAATCAAAAGGAGGAACACAAGCCCGCCGCTAATTAGCAAATGACACACGGCAGGGAAAGGCAAAGGTGCGGGAGTGCGGAGGAAATTTCAAAATTAATCCTTCGTGGAATATGATTAAAATATGAAATGAGAAGCACTGCCCCTTAGCCAATCATATGAGGACACATGTCTTGCGGGAGGGTGGAGTCGTGGAGGAAAATTGAAAAAAATTCCTTTTTCCAAAAAAGGTGGAAATGTGTAGAATCAAGCCACGATTCCGATGGGACCCACATTGTGCTACGTGTCAATGCCAAAACTCAAGGGCGGAGGGGCAGAGAAAAATGTCAATTTTTTACATTTTTTCAAAAGTGTTGAAATGTCAAAAAGTGATCCCAAACCCATATCCAAATCACATTATGACACATGGAGGCTCAGATTGAAGGGAGAAAGGTAGATCAATGGTAACTGTGCATTTTTCAGTTTGGCCGCCATTTTTGCTCTAGGAAGTGTGGAAATGCATTTTTTGCATCGATTTTGATCAAATTTTTGGAAAATTCATGTTGTTTGTGCTTGTAAGGACCAATGCAATTGGTTTTGAGGATCAATTTGAAGATCAAAGATGTTTTTGAAATGAATTTTTTGCCCTAACTTGTCCAAAAATGTGAAATATCATATCCAAAAGTTGCAGAGTCAAATTTTGGAGGAATAAGGATGAAATAATGAAAGGGAGGGGGTCTGCATGCTTTGAAGATGAAAATCCTACCTCCACAATGGATAATGATACAAATTTTGTAAATGATTCATCTCTTTTCGAGACAACTGGAAAAATTTTGGACGTTTTCTGTTAAACGTCCCTGTCTGCGAATCATGATGGACTTTTGTAACAAACTTGATGCTTGGCATATTATTTTCTTGGGAAAGAAGGATCAAATGTAATAGAGAGATATATAATACATGTTTTGAGACATGCAAAAGGTTGGGAAATTGAAAATCATGAGAAAATTTTGAGAGAATCTCATCTTCTGAGAAACCCTCCAAAAAACATGGTTAATGTCTTCTGTGTTAGATCTTCATTCATGTTGAGCTGGTTACAAGTGTATAGCCATCACAAATCTCTTAGATTGTTCCTGAAAATCTCCACTGCTAATGAATCTAACAAGATTTTGAATTAATCTATGTTATTTTGGGCAATATGATGTCTGTTATCATGTTTAAATGTCTGCAAACAGTTTTCCTTGTTCTTGTTGCAATCTTGCATTGAAATCTTTAGGAATCACACAGATATCATCCTTATTTATAGTTTAGTGTCATTTGCAATTTCATTTTTCAGAAGATATTTCATCTGGCATTGAAAATAAGTAGTTTAAAATCACTTCACCTTCATTTGTTGATAGAGATTACTAGTAAGCCTTTATGGGTACCTTAGGCGTGATTTGATCAGAGATTTTGATGTTTAATTGAGTCCTTTAACTCAAGCTTTTGTGTTGAGGTCTCAAATATTGTGTGAAGAGTGCAAACTTGGGCCTCCATTTGTGTATCTCTTTTGGTTGAAAGAACATCCTGACTATTTTGAAGCATTTTATCTAATAGTTGTTCAAATTTTGTAGAGGTTGTCAAAAGATCTGGCATAGTCAAGTTTGTCTTATCAATATCCCACCAAAAATCATTTTAAACAACTTATCCCACTCTGGTTTACCTCTTCTTTGACCTATATACCCAAAGAAGATCAAAATCCATTTGCTAATTTATGTAGAATATATCAGGATTTCAAAATATCTTTAGTAACCCTTTCCTTACACTGAAATTATCTCCATAATCTAGAAGTGACAACTTGTGAAAGTCATATTTGGAGTGTTAATCATATTTTCCCAAGGCCCCTTCATACTACTTGCACAAATTGAGGGATATCTTCATCTCCTTCACCATTTGAGGGTTACAAAATAGGTTCTCTTACCTTGGTTGAAAGGCACAACCTTAAACGGTTAGGACAAGATCAAGTCCTATTTGAGTGCTATCCATCTCTCCACAAATCTAAGTGCTAGTTAGATCACATCCCTAGCTACAAAACGACATACATCATGATCTAGCTATCTTCAAGTTTTATGCCATATCTTTGTTGTTGCTCAGACTGAAAAGGAGAACAAATTTGGATACCAACACTAACCAACCTAATGTAACTAATGAAGGTTACATGTAACCATTTTTCTTTACTCCTTATTCATAAAAATTCCCGTAAGGACACCATGCTAGGGAACCTAATGTGCCAATAGTTACAGTTAAGATCTAAAGTCATTTAAAGTAAAAAGTTAGGTTTATATAGGATCCATACCATTTTCATGATACCACCAAATCCTAATAACAATAACTAGGCCCTATTTCCTTCTATAAAAACCCTAAAAAATATGGAACCCACTTTGCATCTACCAAGATCCATAGTCATATCCTCTATGGGATATACAAAATATCAAACAACAAACACCCATGAGTTTCACTTTGAGAAAAACACCATAAATCATCAAATAAAATCACAAAAAATCATCTCTACTAACAAATAGTAACACTTCAAACAAGCTAACACCATGGCATTGGCATGTTTCATAAATCATTTCAAACCACATGGTATTTTCCATGTGTAAACAACTACATCAATCATCTAAGAGGTCCCTTATGACATTAGCCACTCTATTATATGATATATGTTATGCCGATAAAATATGATGTCATCAACAATCTTGTGACATGTTATACATGTCATGGATGATTTTATCTACACGAACCTGAAATAACCCATAATGAGCTAACAAATTTAAGAAGTGACACAAAAAGAACCAGATTTACATCTTTCCTACGGACACTAATGCCCAAAATAAATGCCAACACTAAGGCGGTCGTGTCCTCTCCCATGAACTCCTGTCCCTAAGATCATCACATGCTAGTTTAAAAAACAAATATTACAAATCCTAGAATACACTTGTTTAGATCATTCACTTGGCCAAAATAAATCCAGACCTACGCTGACTAACTAAGTCATTCTCAAAAGCCTATTTATCATGTGTGCTTGTATTTCCTTTTCTTGATCTTGTTTATTTACTGTTATATTTGTTTAATCAACAATGTCCTTACTTTAGATTTAATTTTATTAAATCATTCTCTTACATTATGTGTATGTAGAATAATGTAATAAAAAGAGTCTTTAGATTTTTATATCTATTTAAAATATCATTTGTATCAATTTTTGGTCTCTAGTCTCATCAATATGTTTTGATTCATATTGATAATTAGTCCATGGAGTCTGATTTTTCACCAAAGTGATTTATTGTCAAAATAACTTAATTATAATTTCATCCTTATGTCAAAGATAAAATTATAAGTTTGACGATAATATCATTAAAGTAAACATTTATCAAGATAGTCTTATTATTAGATTCAAAGTGTGATAAAATCATAAAACTTGGATCACTATAAACAAATGCATTTTTTAGAAAATCCAACTTCTCATATCTATATTGGACAAATGAGGATGGGAGAGTTTTTGCACAAAAAAATGTAGTTGAGCATCATGAATCATCTTGCTGAGTAATAAACATGTCAACTTGAGGATGGAATAAACAAAGGAATGATGTCAAACAACAACCTCTTATCAACCACTATCAATGAGACCACACATTTGATTTAGTGGCTTTTTTTTCAATGTTATCATGTTTTATGTGGTTTGCAATAGAAACCAAATAATAAAAACAAATGAATAGGAGATCATATGACTTCATTGATCTTCAATGTTGGAATAATTGTCATCGATGTCAAAGGAAGTTGAAAGAGATAACATATTGATTGGAGTCATTGATGTCAAAGGATGTTGCATGATTTAACTAACATAGAAGAGTGTTTTCTTTCACTTGCAAGTCTTATGCTTTTTCTTTGGAGTCTATCTGAAGTCTATTCGAATGATTCGGAGTCTATCTGAAGTCTTTTCAGGTTGCTTCACATTACTTATGTACACCCTTTGACTTTCCTTCAAATTTGGCCAAGTCCCTTGCGTACTTCCTCTATGTGCCCCCTTCCTTTCCTGCCACCATGCACTTCTCATTTCGAATGCCCACGCCCTATTTACATACTTGTATCCTTTTGCAAATATGTACCCTCCTTCTCTTCTATGTGATTTCCCCTTGATATTTTTATTCTACATCCTCACACCTCTTTCTCTCGCGTGCGCTTTGCACATTCTTCTGCACTAATAACCTGTGCTACGTGGCAACCTTTCATACTTGACTGAGTCACACGTAACCTATCAAAGTGAAACAATAAGGCATCAAATCCTTATAATGAACCAATGCATGAAACATGGTAGAAATGAAAAAGCAAATAAATAATTGGCTAATCCTTTAGATAATCAGAGCGTGACATGTGTCATTACATGTTCTTCTTACACGATAGACTTCATATCAATATAAATCCTAGTGCAGGGATCAGATCCATGTGCTTTCATTTTAGTTGGAAAGCTGCTAACATGGGGTGCACTCCATAACATTCAAAGTCATATTTTGGCAGGATTTGGTATGTAATAAGTAGGGAAATATGTTCCGGCCATTAATGCACATATTCAGTTAGCTCAACCACCCAGATTTTATTCAATTTTCCCTCATCCCTTGTTCCAAAATAAAAAAACACATAGGAAGGTGGATATAACATACTTGCAGGTAGATTTATAGGTAGCTATTTCTTGTTGTTGGTGGTTAAACTTTTGAATCTAAATTTCTCTCTTCTTTCTCTTCCTATTCTCTCCTTCTCCTTCTATAAATTACATAGCAATGATCATTATAAAAGGTTAGACCACTTTAGTTTGTTAAGGAATTTTATTCTTTGTATTTTAAGTTATAGGCCTTCAGATCTGGCTCTTTGCATGTGGATATCAGTCTCATCCACCATTGTAATTGACTGTGCATTTCTTGGAAGCAATAAAATAAAATTTTTTGGTTATTCTCTTCCTTGGTTTGTTTTTATTCTAGAAGAGAGATGGAAGCCTCATAAATATTATTGATGTTTAATAAAATCAAGTACAATAGAAATGGTTGCAATATTTATAGATATTTGACAACTAGATACATACAAATGAGATGTTTCACAAGTACAACAATAAACACAGTTACAATAACTTCCAAAATACATCAGGGAAACACAACAATAAAAAATACAAAAAAATATAATTGTTACAACTATGTAACAAATTATCCTACGTGAATATAATAAAACAATACAAATGGTTATGCACTCATAACCATATAATAATAATATCAAACTACCTAGTTACCATAGTAAATGCTAAATTAACCTAGGTTAACTATGTTTTACCTAACATTCCCCCCCTTTATTTTACATTGCCTCAAGGGATGAGGAGAGGAATTCTCTGAACAACTTGAAATTTTCACTTGCAAGTGAATTCGTGAAGATATCTTCTCATTTTTCAGTTGTTGGGAAAAATTTAAGTTGTATGTTGTGTTTCAAGACATGCTCGCGTATGAAATGAACCTGTAACTTTATGTGTTTTTTTCTATCGTGAAACACTGGATTGTAGAAAAGTTTGAGAACACATTAATTGTCAACATACAAGGTGGTAGTTTTTTCCTTTGGTATTCAAATTCCTTCTTGTATGCGACCTAGCCATATCACTTCGTAGACAACTCCACATGCAACACGATATTCAACTTATGTAGAAGAGAAATAAATAAATTTTTATTTTTTTCTTCCCCGTGATATCGGTATAAATCATAAAAAAGAATACAAATCTAGAAATTGATTTCCTACCATCAATGTTACCTGCATGATCTGAATTTGAATATCCATTGAAGAAGAATTTATTGTTCATTTTGTACTCTAGATCAAGTTCTACTATACCCTTGAGATATCTCAAGATTCACTTTGCTGATTTCCAATGACTAACTATGGATTCATGCATGAACCATGATAGATAGATCACTACAAAGATGATATCTTGTCTAATATAAGTTAGGTAAATGAGAATCCCAATCAACTGTCAATAGAGAGTTGAATTTACAACAAGAGATGGATTTGAATGAGATAATTTCAATCTTATCTCCATGGGTGTAGCTATTGGTGTACAATCCATCATCCTAAATTTCTCTAGTGTTGTCTTGGTATAATTCAACTGAGAAAAAAATATGTGATTCTCCTTTTGCCATACTTCTCATGAGCCCAAGATCTATCATGTCAAATGTTCGATTAAGATCTTTCTTCATTACATTGATATCATTAATGAACTTCCAATGATGACTAGATTGTTGACATAGACAACAACAATCACAATCTCCCTGTAGACACCAAAAATATACACTCCATTATCTTGGTATCTATCATTAATTAAACATATCATTATTTAATACAAATGAACCCTCCTCTTAATTAATCGTATGACAGCTCATGAAAACACCCTTTATTTCTATTAAATTAATCAAATAATTTAAATACATGTCCCAAACCACATACTACACCCCCACTTTTTAAAATTTCATAATATATACACTATGTCCACGTATGAAAAAACATTTTTTTCTTAAATAATACCTAACCTAATCATTTTCTTAACTACCCCCTAAATATTTTTGTTCCCCAAAATCCATTTTTTCTATCCTTAATTTGACACATCTATCATAACCACCCATACACCCATTACAATCATTTACATACTCATCAAAATCATCTATACATTTATCGTAAAGCATACCTAAATTAGTATGATCTAACCTATTCTATCACTGTCTAAAATAAAACATGTCTCTAAATAATCACAACAAACCCATCCCTCGAAAATATGAAAAGCCTCAAATTAGAAAATTGTTCCAATAATCTACTAAACAAACCTCAAACAAGATGAAATCACTGGTGATTTGGAAAATCGCTTGCAATTACTCAAGCCCATTTTGCAGTCACTTTTTAGGATCATCCGCTTACATTTTCAAGCTTGAGTTTTCTATTGGACTTCATCAATGTTATTCTACATCAACGTGAATGCACTATCATCCAACACTCTTATTCAACATTATCAAACATCTTGGGTTTTTTTTTGAAGCATGTGTATCATTCAGCTACAAACTTCATGAAATTTCTTGCATCACTCTCAATCAAGGTCAGATATTATTTGATAATTCTATTTCTGCATTCAAGTGTTTTTCTCTGATTATTTGTTATCTCATATTATCCTTTGAAAGACCGTAATATCAAATTAATTAGTTAATCCTTAATTTTGTCAGTTTGTTATCATTTACCACTAATCACCAATGATTACTTGAATCACCTAAGATTCCTGTTATTTTGGTTTTCCTACATCTTTTATTAAACTCCTTCCAATAATTTAAATTCATTCTATTACATCTCTTTTTTTGCTACCATTTTATCAAGAATGGATTCTATTAGATGGAAATAGGTGTCCAAGTTACTAGTATCTGCCTATTGTTTGTCACCCATTACATTGGGAGAAATACAACATTCTACACGACCTTGAGCGGTGTGCCATCCATTCCACCCCTTTGGACCATTTACGAACCATCTTTGAGTCTACTCAACGAATCCACAAAGCTACAAATGAATTCTGGGAAGCCTACTTTGAGATCATAAGTATTCGAGTTGATTTAGCTTGGTTCAAATATCAATACGAATCAAAGTTAGAAGATTCAATCCCCAAATCTAAATCTAAAGACCAAAATGATTTCGAGCACTTAGATTCTGATTCTGAGTATCAGAACAACATGGAAGAAGAAGATCCAGATTACATTTCAGACTTATTTAAGGAAGACTACACTGAAGATGAGAATTTAGATTCCTTTGAAGAAGAAGACCCAGAGTCCATTGAAGAAGAGATTTCTCCTTCCTTTGAGAACTCAGATACTGATTTAGATTATGATTTTAAACCATAGTTCATATCTATTATTTCTTATCATTTATCAACTTTATATTTGTAATAACAAAACATTTTTCAAAAATTTTATTATTACCATTTATTTTATATCACTTATTGTTTTTCTACCCAGTTGATTGTAAAAGTAGATTGAAATCCAATTAGGAATTCCTTTGATTTCTAAGGACTGGCCTTTTCTAGCCAATCCACCTCATATTAGATTAATCATATTTTATTTAGTGTCTGTAATTTGCAGGTGTTCTTGTAGGAAAGGAGCTTGCATTAATTTATATACGGAGCGTAACTTTAATGTCCACAATCAACATCTATTGGTATCTCTAAACCCTGCCATTATGAATTTAGGTAAGTCTTATTATCTTGCTTATTCAATTAATTTGAAGAGGTAGGATTTATTCTCAACATCTTGGCATGCTTGGTGGGACCCTGCCCCTCATATCATTATTTATTTTATTAAAAATAGCATCCGTTTTTTCTTTTTCTTGGTTCCCTACATAGTAATCACCAAAAATTTAGCTAATTGCCAATAATTTATACAATCGTGGAAGATTCCCTGAATGCTTTTGCTTATTCTCCAGGTTTCCTTTTAGTTATTGTTTTTTCCTTATTTTTCTACTTTCTTTTATATAAGATTTATGATTTCTTTTTCTGATTGTTTATTGTAATTTTTTTTAAATTCATCTAAAAAATCAAATTCATTCATATCCAATTTACTGTTCAGTAATTGCCAGCGATTCCTACTCTTTTTTATTATTTTATAAGTTGCTTGCTCGTCTTTATTTTTGTTGTTTTCTATTGCTTATGCTAACCTGATTTTGTAGGTGGCTATTGCTATAGCTATTTTTTCTTGCTAGATTGCTGGATTCTTTTCTCAAAAATTGCTAGAAATAAAAAAAATAGGAAGCATTTATCATGGTGAGTCTTAAATCCATATTTTTTGTTTTTTAGTGTTGCCTTATTTGCTTGATTGTATTCATCAAAAACAATATTTCAATTTGGGTTTTAAAATGAACCGTTCATCCTTCTTACTACACATAGTTTTAATGAGGATGGTATTTAATTACATTCACTTTATTTTCCCCCACACACAACCAAACCACAAAAAATGATCAAAAACACATTTAAACAATTCCCATCCTAGTGGATACCTACTTGGTGTTTTGGATGAGTATAACCACCTATCTATTGGTATAATGGAAAAACACCTGGCACCCTTATCACTGCAGGACCAGGAAGTGAGGGGTTAATCCCTAATACCATGCCCGTATCGGCAGCAGTACAGAGTTGGGCCTCATGTACCTTTTAGTATATCGAGGACTTTGTCCTTGAATACACCTAAAACCAGCTATAGCTTTAGATTTCCTAGGATCTTCGTTAACTATTTTACACATTTTATTCTTTTAAATCAAGAAAATCCAAAACAAATCATTTTGGCTATTTTAATTTATGTTTGTAACTAACTCATTTAGTTTATTTTTAGGTGAGTGTTTATTTGTTCATTATGGTACAAACTAGTCAACAAGCCCTTAACCAAATCCTCATGCAAATTATGTATCTGCACAGACTTCAGGGATCTCAATATTGCATGTCCTAAGGATGATTTCACCCTTACAAACATAGATCAACTCGTTGACCTAACAGTCGGCCAAGAAATTCTCTCACTTATGGATGGTTTTTTTGGTTATAATCAAATTCTCATCTCCACCAACGATCAACATAAAACCTCTTTCATTACTCCTTGGGGAACTTTCTGCTACAGTGTCTTGCCATTTGGTATTGAAAATGCAGGATCTAGTTATCAACGTGCCATGGCCTACATTTTTCATGACCTTATTCAAAAAATAGTTGAAGATTATGTTAATGACTTTTAGGAAATTCCAAACCATGAAAATATCATCTTACAGTCCTTGAATCAATATTTACTCGTCTCATTCAACATTTTCTTTGTCTCAATCTTACAAAATGTGTTTTCGGTGTTCTCACTGGAAAGTTTTTAGGAATCATCATATCTATTTGAGGTATTGAAGTTGACCAAAAAATGGTGAAAGCCATCATTGAAATGCCTCCGCCATCCAATCTTACACAATTGCATAGTCTTTAAGTTAAGTTACAATCTATCTGACGTTTTATATCGTAACTTTTTGATCCTTATCAACCATTTCATCATATTCTCCCTAAAGATATTGATTTTCACTGGGATTCTGATTGTCAAAAATCCTTCGACGAAATTAAAATATATATTCTATCACCACCATTGCTTACTCCACCTCATGAAGGGGAGCCATTTTATTTATACATATCTACTTCAGAACATGCTCTTGGAGCCATTCTTAATTACCAAGATAGTTAGGTTCATGAACAAGCCATATACTATATCAGTCGTACACCTATGAATCTGAAACCTATTACATTGAAGTTAAAAAGCTATTATGTGCTTTGTACTTTTCCACTTCCAAATTGCATAATTATCTTCTTAATCACAAAACATACATTGTCACTAGTTTTAATACACTCAAAACCATACACTCTAAACCATATCACAAAAATTGTATCACCCGATGGCTTATGTTTATGGCTGATTTTGATCTCAATTTCATGTCACAAAAATCTATCTAGGGCTAGGCCATTCCAGACCAACTCGTTTATGCTCCCTTTCCCAACAAGAAAATTCCTCATGAATCAGTTCCAGATGAATCCATTAGTAATGTTGATGAATATGAATTCATCCCTGTCAAAATGACTCTCTTATTTAATGTATATAAATTCTAGGAAGGGGAAGGAGCTAGGGTTGTTATTATACCTCCTTGGGGAATTCGTAATCAATTATCATTTAAACTCAACTTCGACTGCACTAATAATATGAAAAAATATGAAGCTTTGATCATGGGCCTTACGACTAGAATTCTCCTAGGTGTTCACATCTTAGACATCTATGGAGATTCAAAACTTGTTATCAGTCAAGTCAAAGGATAATATCAGTGTCAAAATGAAATTTTACAAAAATAAAAAATCTAATGTTGACTTTCTCCTCAGTGCTTTTGATCACTACACTATCCAAACCATCCCATGATCCTCTAACAAATTTACAGATACAATGACCTCTTTAGGAGCCCTTATGCCATTAAAAACTAAAGAGTCAAAAGATAACACTAAAATATCTATAGTCATTCAACACTTGGATCATCCTTCTCATCAAAATGAACTCCCTCCTATTAACATCATTGACGATAACCCAATTGACTTGTGGTATACTCATATTTATGACTATCTTTATGAATCAAAAATTTGGTCTGACCTATCACGTAACGCTAAATGATTATTTCTTCAATGCGCCACCTGCTTTATCATTATCGAAGGTATCCTTTACAAATGTAGTTTTGATGATATCCTATTAATGTGCATTAAATCACATGAGTCAACTAAAAAAATCAGAAAATTCCATGATGGAGTTTTTGGAGGACATTTCAGTGAAAACTCCATCGCCAAACGTGTCATACAGTTATGGTACTACTAGCCTACTATCACCAAGGATTATTGTGAATATGTATAAAAATGTGTTAAATGTCAACTTCATTTAGATATCATCCATGTCCGTAGTCAGGCATTAGAACCCACTTAGGACCTATGACCTTTCTCTTAATGGAGGTTAGACCTTATTGGGACTATTAATCCTAAATCATCTCAATAACATCACTTTATTATCACAACTACTAAATAATTCAATAAATGGTTTGAATATATCCTTTTAACTAACACTAAATTGGGACCTATTATCAATTTCATATATAAATACATTATATGTCTTTTCGGCATCCCATATAAACTTATCATAGATAATGGAAAATCCTTTAAAAATAAAGAAGTTAAAAAGCTTTGTGATACCTTCAACATTAAGCTCAATTTTTTGTCGACATATTATCCCCAAGAAAATCTATAGGTTAAAGCTTGAAATAAAAGACTTAATAAAATCCTTATGAAAATAGTAAACAATGCAGGCAGGAATTGGCATCTCTAAATCTCATTTTCTCTCCAGGACTATCAAACTAACATCCACACCCTTACAGGTGTTACAACCTTCTCACTTGGATAAGGCTCTAATTTTTTCATACAACTAGAAGTTCAAATCCCATCACTTTGTGTGTCACTTAAGGATTTCATCCTTGAAAAATAATATCGACAATACCGTCTATCACAACTTGAACTATCAAATGAAAAATGTCTAATGACCCTTGAAAATCATCATGTATATCAAGAACATATTAAGTGACCATATAAAAAAAATCAAAGAACGTGACTTTAAAATTGGTGATCTTGTGCTAAAATATAATCAAAATGTTACTCAATTAGAACGAAGTAAATGTGGAAAGTTTTTCCCTAATTGGATCAGTCCATATGTAATCACTCACTTATATGGGTTGGGAGCATATCATATCGCTTCCCTTTATGGTGAACCTGAAAAGGAAGATCTGAATGCCTTGCACTTGCAGCCATTTTATTGTTAAATGATTGATCCTCATGACATTAATTATATTTAAAATCTTTACACTCCGTCCTATCATCCATCTTGTCATACTAATGATTTGAAAGCATGTGGTTATCCGTCATCATCATAGATATACCTTAAAGGTGAGCACCACAACTCTTTTCATCACATATTTCACTACAGACAAGTTCCTCCTTTGTAGGAACCCCTTAAATCATTACACCCATCTAATTTTTACCAACTAACATGGGGCATGAATGTGTATATCATATGTACATCTTCTCCCCTCCTTAAAACTATTTATTTTGGTTTTTCCATTAGCCTAAAGATGAAAATCATTTGGATGCATTTCTAAAAAATAAACAATACAATAGACTGATACCTCGAAGGATGACTATTTTATAAATGTCAAAAAACAAAATTGTAAACCATAAGAATGGCTACCCATGCAAAAGGCTTCCCGCATTGGTCAACCTTCAAAAAAAATATCATCCAAGAAAGCTTCCTGCATTGATCAACTTTCCCCTCATAAAAAACTTCCTGTATTGATTAGTTTTCTTTAAAATTAAATATGAAAAGCTGGGACATTTCCCTATGAACCTGCCAAAAAGGAGAACACTTTTTCCCACATTGATCTACACATACGAAACCCCCTTTTATGACCTATGAAGGTACATTTATTTCATCCTACATTTTCGCTGAGTTCATGAGTAACTACTAATTGATAATATTTTTTTAACATTTGTGTTAAGGCTACAAGTGTAAGTGTGTTCAATATTTCAAAACCCATCACGTATGTATCAAATCCATCATGGGGAAATCATTTCATTTTACTTAGTCATATTTAAGATACAATCTATTTCAAATCAAACTTTAAAAGTCATTTGATTAATTAAACAATTCAACATTTTCTCAAAAATATTCATAAACCATAATATCACAACAAATGCATCCATCAAAATCCATCTAATACTAATACATTATAAATAAAAACATATATTAACACATTAAAGTAAAACAACATAGGCCAAAACCTCATCGTCATTATCATATATATCAATTAAATCCTTAGACATAATGATCAACATCAACATATATTATATCAATGTCATACGAAAATGGGCTTCCATGAGCTGTACATAAAAATATATCATATCAATGTCATACAAAAATGGGCTTCTATGAGCCGTATATCAAATACATCAAAAATATCATCTTCTAGTAAATTGATAACCTCCAAGGAACCTGCTAGGGGGGCAGGACTACCCTCTCCTCCTTGATCATTGGAACCACCAATGGCTCTAACATCTCCATTGGATCCTCTATCACTATCACCTCCTTGCTCTGGTCTCTGAGGTGGGTGACCCACATTCGTTGTACTGGTACTAGGGCCTACCGCTTTAGCAGCCAAATCATCAACATACAATACTGCATCTAAAAAATCATCAATCACTACATCAATGTAGTACTATAACTTGGCCCATAATGATTGATAATGTGCCACAGAGACCATCCCAGGTACCACATGTGCTCTCCTTGATCCGCTAGCCTATGGCCTCTGTCCACTAGCCTGTGTTATCTCTGCCAACTTTACACCTGAAACAGAAGGCCTGGTAATCTCTAAGGCCTTCCTCAGGGACCCTATTTTCTCATGATATCTATCCCTATCTGTAATGGCTTGAGCTAGCGCTAATTTGAGTCCATCTCATTTAGTAATCAAATTTTCCCACTTAGCAATCAATGTATCCTGAACTCCTAAGAGGTCATCCCTCTCTCTCCTAGCCGCATCTCTCTTCCCCTCTACTACGGCTTTCTCGACCATCACCTTTGTAATAGCTATAGATAAATAATTATCACCCTCCTCCTCACTATCGTCATCTGAACCCTGCATTACCTCCTATGTTGGTGCTCTCCCCTCTTCCTGAGCACGTACTCGTCTGACTCTCTGTAATGCTCTCTAGGCTACTGGAGTCCTATTAAAACCCCTCAATTCTCTGGACCACCATGTTGTATACTTGGGAGTCACCCCCACATCATCAAGTGGCACAATATAACCATCCTCATTGAGATACATATCCCCCCACTAATCCATGATAATCTTGGGACCCGTCACCATTGCCCTAGGAGTCTCGGTATCTCTAACCTCCCATCTTTACTATATAGGATCCTCATGCATTCCCTGTACCAATAACAATTATTCTACTAAATTGGTACTTATTCTAGTCCCAACAACTAAACAATATAGCTAATATCGTAATCCAATATTGCTATTTTTGGACTCCAAAATGTCAAATATTTGAATTATATGCACCCCAAAATCTCACATATTGGATTCCAAAATCACACATATTGGATTCCAAAATCGCATATATTAGAATCCAGGATCACATATATTGGAATGCAAAATCACCTATATTGGAATTAACTGTACTAAAAAATCACACATATTGGAATCCAAAAATAAAAATATAGGAATCTATTAATTCTCCTTCCGAAGTCCAATATATCTAGTCACAATTTAAATTTATGAATATGTGAAAAAAAATTAATGATTTTAGGGAATCCAACATTGATCTAAGAAATAATGCCTGAAAGCCGATAACCCGTATAGAACAGATACATGTTTTGTTTTATAAGGGATAACTGCTGCTATCCTTAATGATTTCTTTGGAATAATACTCTTATCAGTTTTAAGATGTTTTTAAAATTAAACTATGTAAATTTGAATATTTCAAACACCATTGAGCAAGTGGCCGCTAGGCTAATGACATTCATGAGATGTGAGACATTTCCAAATTCAATTACTATGGTTCAATTGAACCTTGGGGAAACAAGAGAATTACCAAAGATGTTATGAAAAAACCTAAAGAGGGTGACAATTCACTTTAGGAGAATGTAATTAACTATAAAATCAGTCCAATTATATTTTCATATTTAAAGTTAGATCTCATATTTACTTCATTTATTATGGTGTGATTGAACCTCATCGCAACTAAAGAATTTCTGAAGATGTTATGAAGAATTTAGCAAAGGGTGACGATCCAATGTAGGAGAATGTAATAAATTGTAAAAACACACCATATTTATTTTCATATTTAAATTTAAATATAAAATCAGTTGTAAGAGACATGTCATAAATATTTTCATATTTAAATATGGATATGAACTTATTTAAAATTAACTATAAAACTATCCCATATATATTTTAGTATTTAAATATAGCTATGAAATAAATTGAAATTATTTTAGTAAAGGTAGGTATAATTATAGTAAAACATTTGATAAATAATATGAATTTATAATGTAACACTATTCTTGAAGATGGGCTTCCAAATCAACAATACAAACCATAGAAAAGCTCTAATAAAAAAGCTCCCTATAATTGTGTGTGTGATCTAATATAATCTTGAAAATCTTCGACGTCCTTCAATGGTTGCAACAAAGGCCACAACATATCTAAAAAGTACATGTCTTATGACTTAGAATCTATATTAAATGTTTCAACAATTATGTATTTCACAACATCATTTAACTTGTTTTTCTCTAAAGAGCCATCTACAAGCACTGTATTTTTACAACTTTACGATGCAATAAACCACAACAAAACGGAGTTAATATTCTTGAGATATAATTAGGGAATACCATATCCTTCATAGTTGGATCATTTTGTCTCGACACAATCTTCCTGTGTAATTATGAACTCGAAGCATGCAACCTCTAAGGCGATGTTTTGAAGGAATGAAAGCATCATGTCATCAACATTTGACTTTCTCACCGATGTCCATATTGCTATGTTGAAATGTTTTTTGCATAGTTGCAAGAACTCTTTCACATTACATTTGAGAAAAAAAAAATTAAACTCGATGTCGCCAAATTTTTGTAATTGTTCAAATGTCGAAGACGCCTTGTAGAGGATGTGTGCCAAAACACCGTTTATATCAAATATGATCAGTTTTGTGTTGCATGTGTTCGTATATGTAAATGAAAAATAAAATAAAATGGTTGAGGGTGGTGAATCAATTAAAATATAAAAAACAAGTCCCTTTTGATATTGTTATATCAAAAATAAAATGCTTATAGGTGGTGACAAAGGTAAAATCTAAGGGTGTTCCTCATTTCTTATTATTATACTAGGGATATTTTTGTGAATAATTTATTTGAATATAACGTAATGTTTTAGCATGATGAGTCTTTACATACCATATTGTAGTTATTTCATTACATTGGAAAGTGGTATACATTTTCTAATATCGAATAAAAAACTAGTATTTAAGCATGCTCGCAATTAATTCAGGAATAGATATTTCATTCATAAAAACTTCTCAAAGATTTGTTACATTAAAGATTTTCTATTAATACACATTCACAACTTATACACTCACACTTTGAACTTATAATTAAGGAAGATTTAAATTCTTCCAACTTATAATCGTATAATCGTAATTTAAATAGTTACGTAGAACCAGCACTAAAACATATGAATGCATTTTATTTACAATTATAAACTTTATCATCACAATAAAATTTTGAAATGCTAACTTTTTATTTAGCATTTACTTACTCCAAATATTTTATTACCTCTACCACATTCAATCCCTTTGACACTATTAGTGATAAGTCTTTGTGCAAATCTGTCATCAACAACATATATTTTGAGCAATTTTCTCCTCTACTTTTCATTCCAACCATAAAATTTGTTTGAGGGTTTCCCTTTGCACCTAATGTAATACACATTGTGTCTTCAAAATTGTAGGGGACATTGTTTCTACTCCAAAACTTTTCTAGATATTTTATTGTGATTCCATCGACCATTTTGCAAGGTTCTTTTCCCCATGTGATTAATGGATTTGAGTCAGTCGATAATTTTTTATTGAAGGCCTTTTTCAAATTTTCAACATCAGCTGAAATGAGTTTGTCTGACTAGAATCCAATTTCAAAATTTTTTGATAATGACTTTATAAACTCTTTCATGCCACCTAACAACTTGATTCTCTCCCTGCAAAACATGAATGTGATGTCTCAAGAGGGCGATTGGTTTTTCTCATACAAGAAGCCCTCTAAATCTAAAATAAGAAAGTAATTCTTGTGGTTAATTGTAGGGAAGTAAATATTTTTTTTTAATTGGTCTCATATCTATTCTAACCAAAGGAGAAAATCAATATTTTAACTTGTGGCTACACCCTTACCGGTGGGCCTTATGTGTAGGATTTCATATTCTTTACCCGCAGTTGGATTCTTTGATGAAAGATCTATTTCAAACAATATTAATATTATTAATATAGCTATTGCTATGGAAAATGAAAGAGTGTTTGAAAATAACATACTGAACTGCGTGGTAAAATGGTAAATTCAATATTATCACTTTAGGTAGCTACAACTTACCGAATGAGCTTCTGGCTTGGCTTGCATAGACCTTACTAGCTGCTAGTTTTTTGATGCAATATGTATTACAAACAACAGTAATCAATTCAAAATCAATTTCATGTGATCACAAATGAAAGCATAATTGAAAATCATACTGGTCTTCATGGTAATATGGTAAGTACAAATCAAAATTTTCTCTCTTCTAAAAGAATTGTAGTGCCCTCTAGGGTTCGTTTATATTCATTTAACCACCCATTGGAAGACAATACTTTTGAGATATTGATGTGGATTAGTGACCGCTAGGATATTTCATCATTGGGTGGAATAAACATAGATTATAATGTCTGTATCATTATGTTGATACTAATAGTTTATGCAGACAACCTATAACCTGGAAACTATAAACTATGTAGCATTGGATGCAACCATGAAACTTTGAAATAGGTTATTTGATAATTCCTTATTTGAAAATGGTTCCAATTCTAGAATTAGTTGATATCTTTTTCTATAACTATGTGAGCCTTAGAAATTTTTATGTTTAAAAATACGCATTGCTAACATACTTGGTTTTGTCTGCATATTCGTGCTAGTTACCAGTACAAACTCCACTGTTACTTTCTCTGGGTGTTGGTGGTCTGCATAAACCATTTATTTTTTTATAATTTTGTGGGGCTTAGTAATGGTTCTTATTTATAAATGCACACAACTAATATACCTGGATTTTATTACATATTTGTGGATGATGTGGTTGAGTTCTCCTCATATGTGGTCAAAGCTGGTGAACATATAGTATTGTTAAAAAAATGAGAACAATGGAAATTGAAACAAAATCTCATTAAACATATTTATAAAGTGATTGAAGGTAAATCACCATGATGAGTTGGTTGTGTAGCATCAAGGTGAGAGGTTTGTAAATTGATTCCTATTGTTCTTGGGTTATCTGCATAAATAAGAAATGTGTAAGTAGATTTTTTTGGTTGAAATACTTTTAACATAATCACATGTTTGAGTTGTATTCAGGTACCAACCTTTCTTCATATGAGAATAGTAATGTTTTAAAAACATTTCCTGATTATGTGTTTCAACAATAAAAATAACAGATTGATTGGATTCAACTAATTCACGTAATGTGACACTGCCACCGTATAACAATAATACTATAGAATCCTAGGAACAACATCGAGCGAACATCTGAGACCAAAAATAATATGATCTCTCACAAGGAAAAGGATGTTTGTTTCCTTTTAGGCCAATTTTGCTTATAGTTATTAATTGTTGGCACAGTTTTTCCATCCAATCCCTAGTGATTTCTTCTCTTTCATCATTATTTTTTTCGTAGTTGTACACTCCAGTTATTGTGTACATAAGACACACCATTTTAAATTTCCCACTGCTATCATAGAGTTTGTAGCATTCATCCAAAATTGATTCTTCACTTTCTTTAACCTTTTTTATGTATTTTTTTACTGTTTCTCTCAACATTTTTGAATATTCAATTGGTATGAGAACATTAATAATGCATTCCATTACATTGGGTTGAATAGCTGTTAGCAGCTCCATTATTTCTTCAGAATAAACATCGCTAGATAAATTTAAAAAAATCAACGATAACACATTCTGCATTGAAAGGATTAGTGGCAGGAATAGTTGATAGAGTTGACAAAAGATGGAACGGATATGCACATTGACAAGTAAATTATTATGTTTCCTCCATCCTTGCTGATATATTTTATTCCATTGACACCACATAGTTGTCTACTATTATCTAAGCTTCAACAAGAAGATCTTCTTCCACCACCTGGTCCTTTTTTCGTTTATATTTTTTTCCCCCTATGTGGGAATCATATTTTATCTTTCCTTTCCTCTCTTCACCCAATAGTACATACAACTGGTGGTAGTGTGATTCATGCAATTTAACTTTTTCAATTACATTGGACTCACTATAGGATGTCAATAGATCAATATCTGGATGTTTGTATTTAAAATATTATAGAACCTTTTCTCTCCATTTTCTATATCCTTTTATTCTATAACAATAAGAATCAAATGTCTCTGCTATTACACCTTCCTAAATAGGGCCAACTAACCAGAAATCCCTTGATTGTAATTTATCCACTAGTACTATTAGTTCTTTGTCGTTCATTCCTCTAGTAGCCCTGAATGAATTAGCTGTGAATCTTGCTAATGAATTAGGCTGAAATTTATCTTGATTATATTTAATAGGTGAACAATCATGACCACCAGATCTAAACAAATCAAATTTTGTAGTCCATTTGGTCCATATATCATCTTACAATAATAGAAAAGTCCATTTATCATATAGATTAATGGTTGTATCCATTTTGAAAATCAAAAGGCATTGAATCTCAAAGTTCTGCATTCAAAGGAAAATTAAATGTTTAATATTTTTCTATAAGGAAGATAAAAGTTAATAACAAATGCAATAAATTTAAAATACATTACCTTCCATTCCTCTGTTTTGTGTTTTTCCAATCCGGGATGTTGAGGACACCCAAACGATTTCCAAAACAATCTATCTTTTTTACATCAAATCAATAAAATTGGTTTCTATCCAAGTTTTGTTCACTTCATTCTTTTGTTTACAATTATTAGTAATGGCTTCGTTCGTTGCATTTTACAGAAATAATGTGAGCCCTTCGAAACTATAGCTCTAGATTAAATACTTGTAAGTATTCGAGCCCAAAATATTTTTGTTCACATATTGTATGTTGGACATCAATTATATTAATATTAACTTCATCCCTTTCTAAGTATTTTGGATCTTTGAGCACCACAACCTTATTCATAGAATCTAAGAAGGGAAGAATAATTATGTCCCTCTCTGTGTGAATAACATTTATCACCATGGAGTGCACAATAAGGTCAACATTATCGTCATCAATAGGAAAATATTGATACTCTGGAGGTGCTAAATGGCACATGGAAACATCAATTGAAAATACTTCACCATTGATTTTTTTTTAATCAAAATGCTTCTTAGTTGAATGTTTTGTTTTAGTAAATATAGTGGTTGCTTTCTTCAGCAATGCAACTAATTTAGTATTCGTTTTCAACCCATAGAACTGTGATCTAGATGGATCAAGCTCTAATTAAGACAAATATGTTCTCCTCAGCATAGTAAACAACTTGGCATGTTTAGGCGGTGAAAGAGAACCTTTTCTATTCAAAAAATGATAAACGGAAGAGGTTGATCACCTCTATACAATTTTCTAAGTACTGCAAGCATGCCATTGTGAATTTCTTCTACATTTGAAAAACCAGTTTTGTCTTTATCTACTAACAACCCCAAATCCCATCCATGTGTTAAACAAGAACATTGTGTTTTGTCTTCTGAGGCTTACATTTACTATTTCCTGAATAAAGAAACATCCAACTACATATCCATAATAATACACTTATTATTTTCATATTCAATGCATTTGACCTGAACATGCAGTGCTCTCGAATCAACGAATGTAGAAGATATAACCATTTTGACTTCCTCATGTCTGTCATCTATAACAAAAAACAACCACATGTCATTGTAGTAGTTGTAAGGACCATGGACTTTAACAAACCAATCGTCATCTCTTTTCTTCCAGCTCTCAACACCTTTAATGAATGGAATTTCCAAGAATGGATTGCAACCAATGGAAGAAATTGTATCTACAATTGGAGTAGAATATATTAAAAATTACTTCACTTATGGATTAATTTTTTTTTCTCACCATATGTTAATGAATGTAAGTATTAGCCTTTGTGATCTCTATAATACATTACTTGTTATCATTGGTGAGCAATCAAAGTAAACATTAGCTATTTTTTGGCTTCGACTGAACATGAAATCTACCCTTCAATTGGTTACTGTAAATCATATTTTTTTTATCACAAAATTAATACCAGAAACTATGAAAAATTGTTCTTGACAATTAACACACAAATATTTTGGAAGGATTATACATTGTTTCACAACCATCCACTTTGTGTAGATTATATGAAAGGTGACACATGAAAACGTAGATGTTAGTGAGAGAGAGGATTTAAGTTGACATATGAATGGATATTTTTTAATAATAATTGTTGGTAATTTACACCAATTGAATGGACTATCTTAAAGGCCATTAAGATTTAATCTCCATAACTAGTAGAAAAGAATAATGTAGCAGTCGTTAGGCTAAAGAATGTTTTTATTTGAAAATAGATATATAATAACAAACAATGGTCAAGCTTAGAGGCCACTAAGATCCTCTAATTACCAATTGTCAATGTAAGCACTATATGTTTAACTGTGTACTGATATTGTTTTTCAATGATAGTAATTATATCATATTGGCTGGACTTCGCATGTCAGACCCAATTGTAGCACTACATTTCAACAAGATGGATAAATACTTACGTATTTCTTCTAAAAATATCTTTGTAAATTATATGCCATATTCGTTCGTATCAAAGAAAAATCCTAACGACTGCTATAATTTATTAATTTCAAAATAAATATTGAATAAAAAATCATGGTCTAGCTTAGTTGCCACTACGATACTTTCATTACCTCTAGTCGTAGCAATCACTAGAAGTAAAACTTTATAATGATTGTTATTGTCAATGACTAAAATTGTATTAAATTAGCTGAACGTTACTAGGTGGAGCCAATTGCTGCACTACTTTCCATCGAGAGGGATCAAGACTTTACATTTGTTTCAAAGGAATAACGTTATGGATTATAGGTGTAACAATTTCTAAATTTGAAAATAGATATATAATAACAAACAATGGTCAAGCTTAGCAGCCGTTGGGATCCTATCATTACCATTTTCCATTGTAATCACTATTTGTTCAACTTTGGATGGTTAGTTCTTTTTATTCGTTCTAAGTGTCACATATTAGGTAGACTTCACATGGTAGACCCAATTACTACACTACATTCCATCAAGAGGCATCTAGTCTTCTTTATTTCTCCTAAGATATATCTTTGAAAATTGTAATTCATATTCATTATTATCAGAGAAAAAGGGTATCAACCGCTACGCTCAGGAATTTCTTAATTTCAAAATAGCCATTAAATAACAAATCATGGAATAGCTTAGCAGCCACTATGACCATATCATTACCTCTTGTCATAAAAAATCACTATTTGTACAGCTTTAGATTGATTGTAATTGTAAATGATTAAAATGTTAACAAATCATCCACGTGTTACCTTGTGAAGCCAATTCTTGCAATGCTTTCCACCGAGAAGGATCAAGACTTTCTATTCTTATCAAATAAAATTATTAGTCAACTAAAGCAATTGAATAAGTCCATGATGGAGTTTTTGGAGGACATTTCAGTGAAAAATCCATCGCCAAGTGTGTCATACAGTTATGGTACTACTAGCCTACTATCACCAAGGATTATTGTGAATGTGTATAAAAATGCGTTAAATTTCAACTTCATTTAGATCTCATCCATGTCCCCAGTCAGGCATTACAACCCGCTCAGGACCTATGACCTTTCTCTTAATGGAGGTTAGAACTTATTAGGACTATTAATCCTAAATCATCTCAATAACATCACTTTATTATCACAACTACTAAATAATTCACTAAATGGGTTGAATATATCCTTTTAACATCCACTAAATCGGAACCTATTATAAATTTCATATATAAATACATTATATGTCATTTCGACATCCCATATAAACTTATCATAGATAATGGAAAATCCTTTAAAAATAAAGAAGTTAAAAAACTCTATGATACCTTCAACATTAAACTCAAATTTTTGTTGACATATTATCCCCAAGAAAATCTATAGGCTGAAGCCTAAAATAAAAAACTTAATAAAATCCTTATGAAAATAGTAAACGATGCAGGCAGGAATGGGCATATCTAAATCTCATTTTCTCTCTAGGCCTATAAAACTAACATCCATACCCTTACAGGTGTTATGACCTTCTCACTTGGCTAAGGCTCTAAGTTTTTCATACAACTAGAAGTTCAAATCCCATCACTTCGTGTGTCACTTAAGGACTTCATCCCCGAAAAAGAATATTAACAAGACCATCTAGCAAAACTGGAACTGTTAGATGAAAAATGTCTAATGGCCCTTGAACATCATCAGGTATATCAAGAATGTAATAAGTGACCATAAAAAAAAACATCAAAGAACGTGACTTTAAAATTGGTGATCTTGTGCTAAAATATAATCAAAATGTTACTCAATTAGAATGGAGTAAACGTGGAAAGTTTTCCCCTAATTGGATTGGTCCATATGTAATCAGTCACAAATATGGGTTGGGAACATATTGTATCACTTCCCTTGATGGTGAACCTGAAAAAGAACCTCTAAATTCCTTGCACTTGCAGCCAATTTATTTTTAAATGATTGATCCTCATGACATTAGTTATATTTAAAATCTTGTCACTCCATCCTATCATCCATCTTGTCATACTAATGATTTGAAAGAACGTGGTTATCCATCATTATCATAGATATACCTTAAAGGTGAGCACCATAACTCTTTTCATCACATATTTCACTACAGACAAGTTCCTCCTTTGCAGGAACCCCTTTAATCATTACACCCATCTAATTTTTACCAACTAACATGGGGCATGAATGTGTATATCATATACACATCTTATCCCCTCCTTGAAACTGTCTATTTTGGTTTTTCCATTAGCCTAAAGAAATATATGTATGAAAATCATTTAGATACATTTCTAAAAAATAAAAAATACAATATACTGATCCCTCAAAGGAAAAATATTCAAAATATCAAAAATCATATTGTCAAGAAGGTAAAAAGTAGATTGATCCCTCGAAGGACGACTATTTTGTTCAAAAAACAAAATTGTAGACCATAAGGATGACTACCCATGTAAAAGGATTCCCGCATTGATCAACCTTCAAAAAAAATATCATCCAAGAAAGCTTCTTGCATTGATCAAATTTCCCCTCATAACAAACTTCCTGCATTGATTATTTTTCTTTAAAATCAAATATGAAAAGCTAGGACATTTCCATATGAAACTGCTGAAAAGGAGAACACTTTTTCCCACATTGATCTACACATAGGAAACTCCCTTTTATGACCTAGGAAGGTACATTTATTTCATCCTACATTTTTGCTGAGTTCATGAGTAACTACCAATTGATAATATTTTTTAACATTTTTGTTAAGGCTACAAGTGTAAGTGTGTTCAAGCTTTCAAAACCCATCACATATGTATCAAATCCATCATGGGGAATTCATTTCATTTTACTTACTCATATTTATGATATAATCCATTTCAAATAAAACTTTAAAAGTCATTTGATCAATTAAACAGTTCAACATTTTATCAGACATATTCATAAACCATAATATCACAGCTAATGCATCCATCAAAATCCATCTAACACTAATACATTATAAATAAAAACATACATTAAACATATATTAACACATGAAAGTAAAACAACATAGGTCAAAACCTCATCATCATTATCATATATATGAATTAAGTCCTTAGACATCATGATCAACATCAACATATATCATATCAATGTCATACAAAAAATGGGCTTCCATGAGCCGTACATCAAAATATATCATATGAATGTCATAAAAAAATTGGCTTCTATGATCCATATATCAAATACATCAAAATGTCATCATCTAGTAAATTGATAACCTTTAAGGAACCTGCTAGGGGGGTAGTACTACCCTCTCCTCCTTGATAATTGGAACCACCAATGGCTCTAACATCTCCATCGGCTCCTCTATCGCTATCACCTCCTTGCTATGGTCTCTGAGGTGGGTGACCCACATTCATTGTACTGGTACTAGGGCTTTCCGCCTTAGTAGCCAAATAATCAAAATACAATACCACGTCTAGAAAATCGTGAGTCATTATATCAATGTAGTTCTATAACTCGGCCTGAAATGAATGATAATGTTCCATAGAGACCATCTTGGGTACCGCATGTGATCTCCTTGATCTGCTAGCCTATGGCCTCTGTCCACTACCCTGTGTTATCTCTGCCAACTTTGCACCAGAAACAAAAGGCCTAGTAATGTAAGGCCTTCCTTAGCCACCCTTTTTTCTCATGATATCTATCCCTAACTGTAATGGCTTGAGCTAACTGTAATTTGAGTCTATCTCACTTAGTAATAAACTTTTCACACTTAGAAATCAATGTATTCCAAACTCCTAAGAGGCCATCCCTCTCTCTCCTAGCCGCATCTCTCACCCCTCTACTACGGCCTTCTCGACCATCACCACTGCAATAGCTATAGATAAATAATTATCACTCTCCTCCTCGCTATCGTCATCTGAACCCTACATTGCCTCCTATGTTGGTGCTCCCCCCTCTTCCCAAGCACGTACCTATCTAACTCTCTATACTTCTCTCTAGGCTACTCGATTCCTATCAAAACCCCTCAATTCTCTAAACCACTATGTTGTATACTTGGGAGTCACCCCCACATCATCAAATGGCACAATATAACCATCCTCATTGAGACCCATATCCCCCCACTGATCCACGATAATCTTAGGACCCGTCACCATTTCCCTCAGAGTCATAGTATCTCCATCCTCTCGTCTTTACTGTATAGGATCCTTGTGCATTCTCTGTACCAATAACAATTATTTTTACTAAATTGGTACTTATTCCAATCCCAACAACTAAAAAATATAGCCAATATCAGAATCCAATATTGCTATTTTTGGACTCCAAAATGTCAAATATTTGAATCATATGCACCCCAAAATCTCACATATTGGATTCCAAAATTACACATATTGGATTCCAAAATCGCATATATTGGAATCCAGAATCACATATATTGGAATCCAAAATCACCTATATTGGAATTAACTGTACTAAAAAATCACATATATTGAAATTCAAAAATAAAAATATAGGAATCTAGTAATTCTTCTTCTAAAGTCCAATATATCATGTCACGATTTAAATTTATGAATATGTGAAAAGTGTTTAATGATTTCAGGGAATCCAACATTGATATGAAAAATAATGCCTGACAGCCGATGACCCATATAGAAAAGATACATGTTCTATTTTATAAGGGATAACTACTGTTATCCCTAATGATTTCTTTGGAATAATACTCTTATCATTTTTAAGATGTTTTTAAAATTAAACTATGCAAATTTGAATATTTCAAACACCATTGAGCAAGTGGCCACTAGGCTAATGACATTCATGAGATGTGAGAGACTTCTAAATTCAATTACTATGGTTCGATTAAACCTTGGGGAAACTAGAGAATTACCAAAGATGTTATGAAAAAACCTAAAGAGGGTGACAATTCACTTTAGAAGAATGTAATTAACTGTAAAACCATTCCAGATATATTTTCATATTTAAAAATATATCTCATATTTACTTCATTTATTATGGTGTGATTGAACCTCATCGCAACTAAAGAATTTTTGAAGATGTTATGAAGAAATTAGCAGAGGGTGACGATCCAATGTAGGAGAATGTAATTAATTGTAAAACCACACCATATTTATTTTCATATTTAAATTTAAATATAAAATCAGTTGTAAGAGACATGTCATAAATATTTTCATATTTAAATATGGATATGAACTTATTTAAAATTAACTGTAAAACTATCCCATATATATTTCAGTATTTAAATATAGCTATGAAATAAATTGAAATTCCTTTAGTAAAGGTAGGTATAATTATAGTAAAACATTTGATAAATAATATGAATTTATAATGTAACACTATTATTGAAGATGGGCTTCCAAATCAACAATACAAATCATAGAAATGCTCTAATAAAAAATCTCCCTATAATTGTTTGTGTGATCTAATATAATCCTGAAAATCTTCGACATTCTTCAATGGTTGCAACAAAGGCCACAACACATCTAAAAAGTATGTGTCTTATGACTTAGAATCTATGTTAAATGTTTTAGCAATTATGTAGTTCACAACATCATTGAATTTGTTTTTCTCTAAAGAGCCATCTACAAGCACTGTATTTTTACAACTTTACGATGCAATAAACCACAACAAAACGGAGTTAATATTCTTGAGATATAATTTGGGATTACCATAACATTCATAGTTGGATCATTTGGTCTCGACACAATCTTCCTGTGTAAATATGAACTTGAAGCATGCAACCTCTAAGCCGATGTTTTGAAGGAATGAAAGCATCATGTCATCAACATTTTATTTCTCTTCGATGTCCATATTGCTATGTTGAAATGTTTTTTGCACTGTTGCAAGAACTCTTTCACTTTATTTTTGAGAAAATAAACATTTTTTTGAGCTTGATGTTGCCAAATTTTTGTAATTTTTCAAATGTCGAAGATGCCTTGTAGAGGGTGTGTGCCAAAACACCGTTTATATCAAATATGACCAGTTTAGTGTTGCATGTGTTCGTATCTACAAATGAAGAAAACAAAATCAAATGGTTGAGGGTGGTGAATCAATTAAAATATAAAAAACAAGTCCCTTTCGATATTGTTATATCAAAAATAAAATGCTTATAGGTGGTGAAAAAGGTAAAATCTAAGGGTGTTCCTCATTTCTTATTGTTATACTAGGGATATTTTTGTGAATAATTTATTTGAATAGAACGTAATGTTTTAGCGTGAAGAGGATTTACATACCATATTGTAATTATTTCATTACATTGGAAAGTGGTATACATTTTCTAATATCGAAGAAAAAACTAGTATTTAAGCATGCTCGCAATTAATTCAGGAATAGATATTTCATTAATAAAAACTTCTCAAAGATTCGTTACATTAAAGATTTTCTATTAATACACATTCACAACTTATACACTCACACTCTGAACTTATAATTAAGGAAGATTTAAATTCTCCCAACTTATAATCGTACAATAGTAATTTAAATAGTTACATAGAACCATCACTAAAACATATGAATGCATTTTATTTACAATGTTAAACTTTATCATCACAATAACATTTTGAAATTATAACTTTTTATTTAACATTTACTTGCTCCAAATATTTGATTACCTCTACCACTTTCAATCCCTTTGACACTATTAGTGATAAGTCTTTATGCAAATCTATCATCAACAACATATATTTTGAGCAATTTTCTCCTCTACTTTTCATTCCAACCATAAAATTTGTATGAGGGTTTCCTTTTGCACCTAATGTAATACACATTGTGTCTTCAAAATTGTAGGGGACATTGTTTCTACTCCAAAAAATTTCTAGATATTTTATTGTGATTCCATTGACCACTTTACAAGGTTCTTTTCCCCATGTAATTAATGGATTTGAGTCAGTCGATAATTTTTTATTGAAGGCCTTTTTCAACTTTTCAACATTAGCTGAAATGAGTTTTTCTGACTAGAATCCAATTTCAAAATTTGTTGATAATGACTTTATAAACTCTTTCATGCCACCTCACACCTTGATTCTCTCCCTTTGAAACTTGAATGTGATGTCCCACGAGGGTGAATGGTTTTTCTCATACATCAAGCCCTCTAAATCTAAAATAAGCAAGTAATTCTTGTGGTTAATTGTAGGGAAGTAAATAATTTTTTTAATTGGTCTCGTATCAATTCTAACCAATGGAAAAAAATCAATATTTTAGCTTGTGACTACACTCTTACCGGTGGGCCTTGTGCATAGGATTGCATCTTCTTTACTTGCAGTTGGATCCTTTGATGAAAGATATATTTCAAACAATATTAATATTATTAATATAGATATTTCTATGGAAAATGAAAGCGTATTTACAAATAACATACTAAACTACGTGGTAAAATGGTAAATTCAATATTAGTACTTTAAGTAGCTACAACTTACTAAATGAGCTTCTGGCTTGGCTTGCATAGACCTTACTAGCTGCTAGTTTTTTGATACATTATGTATTAGATACAACAATAATCAATTCAAAATCAATTTCATGTGATCGTAAATGAAAGCATAATTGAAAAGCATACTGGTCTTCGTGGTAATATGGTAAGTACAAATCAAATTTTTCTCTCTTCTAAAATAATTGTAGTTCCCGCTAGGGTTCGTTTATATTCGTTTAACCACCCATTGGAAGACAACACTTTTGGGATATTGATGTGGATTAGTAACCGCTAGGCTATTTCATCATTGGGTGGAATAAACATAGATTATAATGTCTATATCATTATGTTGATACTAATAGTTTATGTAGACAACCTATAACCTAGAAACTATAAACTATGTAGCATTGGATGCAACCATGAAACTTTGAAATAGGTTATTTGATAATTCCTTATTTGAAAATGGTTCCACTTCTAGAATTAGCTACTATCTTTTTCTATAACTATGTGAGCCTTAGAAATGGTTATGTTTAAAAATACGCATTGCTAACATACTTGGTTTTGTCTGCATATTCGTGCTGGTTACCACTGCAAACTCCACTATTACTTTCTCCCGGTGTTGGTGGTTTTCATAAACCATTTATTTTTTTATAATTTTGTGGGGCTTAGTAATGGTAATTATTTATAAATGCACACAACTAACATACCTGGATTTTATTACATATTCGTGGATGATGTGCTTGAGTTCTCCTCATATGTGGTCAGATATGGTGAACATATAGTATTGTTAAAAAAATGAGAACAATGGAAATTGAAATAAAATATCATTAAACATATTTATAAAGTGATTTAAGGTCAATCACCATGATGAGTTGGTTGTGTAGCATCAAGGTGAGAGGTTTGTACATTGATTCCTGTTGTTCTTGGGTTATCTACATAAATAAGAAATGTGTAAGTAGATTTTTTTGGTTGAAATACTTTTAACATAATCACATGTTTGAGTTGTATTCAGGTACCAACCTTTCTTCATATGAGAATAGTAATGTTTTAAAAACATTTCCTGACTATGTGTCTCAACAATAAAAATAACAGATTGATTGGATTCAACTAATGCATGCAGTAAGACACTGCCACCGTATAAAAATAATTCCATATAATCCTTAGAACAACATCGAGTGAACATCTCAGACCAAAAAAAAATATGATCTCTCACAAGCAAAAGGATGTTTGTTTCCTTTTAGGCCAATTTTGCTTATAGTTATCAATTGTTGTGGCAATTTTTCCATCCAAATCCTAGTGATTTCTTCTCTTTCATCATTATTTTTGTCGTAGTTGTACACTCCAGTTATTTTGTACATAAGACACACCATTTTAAATTTCCCACTACTATCATATAGTTTGTTACATCCATCCAGAATTGATTCTTCACTGTCTTTAACCTTTTTTAATGTATTTTTTTACTGTTTCTCTTAGCATTTTTGAATATTCAATTGGTATGAGAACAATAATAATACATTCTAGAAAATTGGTTCGAATGAAATTTAACAAACATAAATCTTACCAACTTTGGTAGATTTGAGTTACTGACCACAACTTCCTTCTTGTCAGCAACGCCAGAAGAGAAAGCCCGTAACTGTATACATCATATTTTTTATTCAGCCTTAATGTTCTTGTATATTCTGGGTAAATGTAACAAATGGTGCCCATAACATAGGTAGAGGTGTGGTGTTATGCCGAGGAAATGCAATTGGAAATGCCAAATTCTCACAAATTTGTGTTGAAATTATAATCCAAAAGAATTATATAAGTCTTCACATCCCTGTAAACAATGCATGGGTTATAGTCATAATGAAGATGTGGATATCCTTCTTCAGCACCTTGAGAAATATTTTTCTGATCATTCCATTCTAAGATTAATATTCTTTAATGATCTTATATGAAAATAAAAATTAATAAAATGCTTATTAGATTTTCAAAATATCCATTTTACTATAAAGGTTAGAGGTTGATTGCACAATTCTATTTCAAAAATTGAATCTATAATGTACAGATTCAGTTTTCTTCATAACATAATCATTTTAATCACCATGTAGGATGTCTCATAGACTTATGTTTACCATGTAATCATAAAAGATCAAGTTTCCAAGGGGAGAAAGTGAACATACATGCAGAATCTCAAGATTCTGATGTTTGATGCTTCCAACTATTTCCACATCAATTTCAAATGCAAGCAAGATTAATGGGTAGCTATTTTACATTCTCTTTATATAAATTGGCTTAGAATTCTTTAGATCATATTTATAAAGATTGCTTATATTACCATATCCAATTACATATTTCTCTTTAATATTTTTGTGATTTTCATTATGTCGTTGTACATGTAAAGAGCCATGTTCATGTGTAGTATGACCAACCTCGCAGAACCTAAATGTAACAAATATATGTGTCAATAAATAAATTTTAATATGATATTTCTTTTTGATTTGTCATCCAATAATCTATGCAATATGAATTCATGTCTTGCCATGTAATTTTTAACACCTTTCTCCATGTTGTTTGTAGAGCCTTTTGTAAATACCTATGGATGATTTGAATGGTACATAGCTATAATTATGCACAATAGTAGCACTTAACCCTAACAGATGCAAACAATTTCTAGTTTTGAGATGGATGGTTGTTCATTGCATTGGGCCACAATTTTGTTAGACAACATCATACATATCCAAGTTTGCCAAATTTTTGATAAAAATAGAATAATGTCTCTAGAACTTGAGCTATTTTAAAGACAACTAATATTTCTTGCATCAGTTAATTAGTGATATACAAAAACCATATGAAACAAAACTGAATTGGTACGTAGAGAAAATTTGTGTTTATATCTACAACTGCATGGAGGAAAACATGAAAAGTTTTTTAATGAAAGGAATTTCCCCAAATAAATTATTGTAGGAGAGGTTTCTATAAAAGAAATAGAGGAATTTACAATGTCTTCTATTATTAGGTCAAGGGAATTAAATTTATTCCTTTGAAGACCTCCAGGTTTCCACAATGATGCAGTGTAACTCATTTTAAAAAAAAAAGTGATGAGAAGATAGCCATCAATCCATTATTAGGTCCTCTATCCTAAAGCTATACAGATTGTTTTTTACACTGACGGGAAGATATTATATAATAAATTAATTCTAGTGGCCACTAGTATTCATTTCTAGGAACGAATTGACATCTTCAAACAAACCAAATTTAAAAGCGATTAATTGTTGAAATTTCATAGTGCAACACAAAACAAAAAAAAATACTAATGATTTCTTGATTTTTATAATGTTAGGAGGGTTAAAGGGTCCCTTTCCTTTTACATTACAGATACAATGATAGGATCATTCTAAAAAAATGGAACGATACAACAATATTTGGTGAAAAAACACTTAAGGGCCTATGCAAAAAAATAAAAGTGGTTGGGAATACAAAAACAAAACCCAGACTAGTAAGACATACATGATGATTTGGTAACAATGTAACTGACAAGACTATATAACAAAAAAAAAGTAACAACCTAATGGATTTTAGAAGAACTTATTTATTTGAATTAGATGACACCTCCATAACCTCCACTTTAATGGGGATAAAAATGGTTTCCGCGAGTGGTTCCAGAAAAATATGCTCTTTTCCAGTAGCATCCTGAATCTTTAACCAATCGTATGCCTTGTGACCTTCCCAGCTAAGAAGATCCCAAATTTCTAGTTTCTCTTGCAACAGAGCAAACATATCATCTAGGTCAACCAAGGGGATAAAACTATCTCCCACCCTCGGCGTCTCACCTCAGTTGGACACATAAGACACAAATCGCATTAGGATGTCAAACCGTTTGTACAACTCTAAAAAAATGGCCATGTCTAAAAAACCTTCCTCTTTATAAATATCCTCAGATAACAACATCCACGATGCACTCATTATTTTATCCATTTCTGCTTCTATGCCAACCCTATACGTTAGCTTGATCCAGTGACGACACATATCCAAAGCCCAATCCTTCGCTGGGTGTATGATAAGAATATGAAAAACGAACATCGAAGAAACTTCTGCATTTACCCTTGGACGTCCCTCTAGAGAGGGATAATCATCTCCAAGAACTCCCTCAATAGCAACCAGGTATATGTGTGTTTCAATTTGAAAAATGGATTTCAAACAGTGACACGAAATTTTGGTATAAAATTCCATTTCATGCACCGACACGAAAAATTACATGAAAGGCAACATTGGAAAGGCCTGTTACTAAAATATTGTGTAACATTATTAATAATGAGTTTATAGAACTCAAATTAATAATATAGTTGTAATAGTTTTATTATTGGTGATTTGTGAGAACAACTCATGTAGCTATTTTGGAGTGTGAGTGATCCTAGGGATAAGCTTGAGAGATTCAGGGAGAGAGATATGAGGAAGACTAAGTGAAAAGACTTGCCTCCTAGATTATATGATCAAGCATTTTTTTAAGAAGCTATCTTTAGATGAATACAATGTCCCGAATGAATTTTATATTATGTGTTTTTATGATATTGTGTTAAATTATTTCTAATAATATAGATCAAATTTATTAAGGCCATGACAAACGAAATGAAAGCCAATCAAATAAACACAAAAGTTATGAAAATAAGGAAGATCGGATCAGTAAATATATGGAGTGATTATGCCATCACATGCTTATAATTAATACAATCTTGCTATAAACTTTTATTAGAAAAGATGATGAGTTCGGGTGATCAATATATTTATTTCCAATCTTATCACGCAATTTTCTATAAAATACATTTTTTTAGTACCCTCCCAATATATAAGATTTAAGGTCCAATATGTAATTAATAAAAGCATAAAAAAGGAATTTTATTCACACAAGTTTTTTGATGGCGGCTTTGGAAATAATATGAGAGTCACCTCCAATAATTAAGTCATTATTATTCAAGTCAATAGCAATGGACCAACAATGCTCCAACACTTTAATTTATTGATTCATACATTTATTAATTTACATTGGGTGGTAACAGGGTCAGTAACATACTGTTGGGGACAACCTTGGTAATTGATATCATGATAATCCACAATTTAATCTTCAATCTATTAATAATCATTGAAAAATAAAATTTCTATATTTGGTCCTTCGAGTAATCACAATAATTTTTACATATACTTTTAATTTACTAATTTGGGATTGATGGTATGTTTTATTTATCAATAACATTAACAAGTAAAATGTTATAAGAATATTCACCAAAACAATGGGTGGTATGGAAGCACGCCCTAAAGCCATGAGTTCAAACTAGGTAGACAAAAATCCTAGGAGTACATCTGATTACAAAACATCACACGACACAAAAGTAAAAAAGTTAAGCTTCAACTATGAATTACTGATCAACAGGGCACAGATCTTGATCATGCCATCAAGAGCTAGACAAGTCTCGAGGATAGACAATTCCCTTTTGTTTCTTTCCTTTGAAATAATAAATATGGTCTGGTCTTGAATAAAAAAACTCATTACTTAAAATTTAATGAAAATAGTCTAAAAATTTCATATTGTATCTTGTTTCAATGATACAAATCATATAGTTGGGTAATACAAACCACTAAATTGGAAAAAAATTGAATGATACAATATTTTATCGACAGGGTTGGTTATAGACAATTTCTTCTACAAAAATTATACACAACATGATTTCCACTAACATTCTTTTCTCAATACCCTCTTCAACATTTGATGTAATAACACCTTTTGCATTTGTGAAACGACTTCTCAAAATTTGCTACATATCTGCACAACCACACTTCTCTTACATCAATCAACATTATCAACTTCTATCAATCCAAAAAACATAATCCAACAAAAATTATTATCGTTAGTCATGTTATTAATTATGTGATTAGCATCTAGAAGAATGTCACCCTTTTTTTGTGGCTATTTTTCCAAACTAGCTTCGAGGATTGGAGAGAGTTTGACATGCTCATATAGCACATAGACCCAATTTTTTATTTTCCTAGGCATACAAAAGTTTTTTTATTTTATCAAACTCACCATTGGGCATACTATATCAGAAAGATTTGATCAATGCAATAGAATTTCATCATTTCATACTATATCAAAAAAATTAGGCATACGACGTGGCTATGTTAATTACAAGAAATTTTTTATTGTAGAAATAGCAAAGCCTTCCCTTTCACTAACTAACGATGCTTATCACTACCAAGAAGTAGCTCTAGGAGCTTCCGCTGATTTTTGTTGTTTTTCTGTTGATCCGGTTTGCTATTTTTTTGCTGTTGTTTTGCTGTTTTTCTCGGTTGAAGTTGTTTCTGGGCTAATGAGCTTCATTTAACACTTGGATCTTGATCCATTCTCTCTGTTTATCACTCTTATTCTGGCTCTCAGGCCTTCTTTTGTATTCAAGGGTATAGTCCCTTTCAAAAAACTATTTGCCAATAATAAAAAAAAACTAACGATGCTTATCGATTGTAAAAATTCTAGTCGTTAGTCATTCTTCACGAAGGTTTGTATTTAAGGACTTGGCTTTGCTAAGGATAGTCTATCAAATATATATATAATTACAAATACTGACTTCAAACCTATTGAGATTGTGTTTTTGATGGTTGAAATAGATTCGTCGATGATATATAGGATAGCGGCCGATAGCCTTCTCATCAAAAAATAATTTACAAACATAAAACATGCATTTCTCTTTAAGGACTTGGATCAGTCATTCTTGAGCAAGATACGTGTTCATCTTTTCCTTAAATTTTTAGTAAAACGTTTAGGACTATTTTGTTTAACGGGTTGTTTTTGGAAATGTGTAGGGCCAAGATGATCAGGATATATCTTCATGTTTAAAATATGTACTTCTATTATTATGCTCTAAATCTTATCTTTGTCACAACGACATATAATGAATTTTATTAGCTCACTATTTTTCAAAAACAGAAACAATAGAGCGTAGTGAGCTCCAAGCCACTCCTTTTAGTAAGTAATATAGATTAGCGATCGTTATGCATTTTCTTTGATACGAATTGACATGAAAAATGCCTTGCGATGCCATTTCATCCATTTATATGATCTGTTATCCGAGTGCTATGTTATGTAAGTATCATATCTTAGACGGTCACTAAGCATTTTTTGGAATACAAACTTTTTTATTTATTTCTATTTTCTTAGTTAAGAAACAGTTTAGCCTAGAGGTCACTAATTTATTCCTTTCTCATTTAACAATAAACAATAAGCGTAGAGTGCACTATGTTCTGTAAGTATTCGAGCTTAGCAGTTGCTAGGCATTTCTTTTATACGAAATGTTTTTTATCTCTATTTTTGAAATTAATAAACAATTTAGACTTGAGGCCACTAATCTATTACTTTATCAAAATACCTCTGTAGCTTTCGACAGTAATCAATTTTTATATCTCACATATTTTGCATCTAATTTTTTTTACAAAAAATGCCCAATGCCCAATAATATCTATTACTATAATATGTTATTAGAGTGCTATGTTCAAAATAAGATATTGTTTAGCCTAGCTTCCCACATATCATTCCTTCCTGAAAGAAATTGAGCTTAGCGATCACTAAGCATTTGCTTTAATATGAACTGTTGTTTGATCTCTATATTCAAATTAAAAAATCAGTTGAGCCTAGTGGCCGCTAATCTACTCCTCCTGACAAGTAGCAGAGCTTAGTGGTCGCTAATCATTTTCATCAATGCACATCGATGTGTTAAAAAAGAAAATATGTAAAGGTGTGTGCCTAGCAATCGTTATGGTGTTATATGAGCACCCTGAATTTTTTTTTAGTAATCATCTTTCTTGCCGACTATACAAAGTATTCCATAGCTTTCGACATTGAAAATTGTCCATATCTCACTTATCTGCCATCAAAATATATTATGGAAAATGCCTAGCGACCGCTAATATCTATTAGTATGATTTGTTCATAAAGCATTTATGTTATCAATAAATTGTTTAGCCTATTTTATGCATAATCATTCCTTTTGGTAAGTATTGAAGCTTAGCGGCCGCTAAACATTTTCTTTCACACCCACTGTTTGATTGATCTTGTTCAAGTAATGGATCTTAGCAGTCGCTAAGTATTTTACTTGATACAAATTGATATAAATTATGTGTTAGACACAAAAGAACTTATGAGTAATATAGAAGTTGAGAAATCCTTCAATGGTATGTAGTGCCACACTTGGTTGTGGAAGGAATGTATTGTCAATAAGATAAGATTATAGTTAATGAAAATACTAGTGATAAAAAACTGTAAAGATATTTATTTACATTGCTGGAAATGAAACATAGGAATTGTAGAGGCTAGCGACTGCTAGGCTTCTGCTAAAAAAAAAGACAGACAACATATGCCATGCAAAGTTGTTCATTAACATGTGTTGAAGAGAATACCCTGATCGCCTATAAAATGTAAGTATTTATTATTTTGAATTCGGTGTTGCAAAAATATCATTCCAATGGAGCTTAGCAGTCACTATTTTATTTCCTATCTATAAGGTACTCTCAAATTTTGGTGAAGTGTTAAATTATGTTTTATTTTTTCTAGAGTAAAGCATTAATAACTTCAAAATATCGATGATCACGAGATTTATTAGAAATTTCATGCCACGTGGCACCATTTTAATGGATTACAGTTACAACTTAATAATGCAAATTTTTATAGGTAAAAAATATTTGTTAATTATATCGCTAATTAAAAATTTCTTAATAAATGTGTCAATTATATAATTTTGTAATTAACTGGTTCAAACTTGCAAGATGCCACATTTTATTGGATTTTTTAAAAATTAACGTGGATGATGGCTAAAAAATATCGAATTTGCACTCGATAAAAATTAATAATAAACGAGGCATATATCGTTCTCTTAAAATTTATTTATTTTTCTTCGTAACGTTCCCTTCTATTTTCTAAATGGTTTGTTATTATGCTTAAATTAATATTTGTCGTTTTCCCGCGACTTCACAAAGAAACTTTTGACATTGTCCCAACAGTTTCTAAAGTAGGTAGTATTAAATAAATTTGATTTCCCCGTATTTCATGATATTCCCCATTTTAACACACATTATATTTATAAAATACCGAATTCACTCTAGATCAAATATCGCTCTCTTAAAATTTAAATTTTTTGTTTCCTACTGTTCGCTTTTGTTTTCTAAATGGTTTTTTATTATGCTAAAATTATAATTGTTGTGTTGCCATGAGTCCACAAAGATTTTTTTTTCAATGTCGACTTGTTTCTAAAGTAGGTAGTATTATTAAATTTGATTTCCACGAATCCCACGCTATCCCCTGAATTAACGCACATTATATTTTAAAAATATCAGAGTCACACTGGATAAAAATTAATAATTAACGAGGTGTATATCGCTCTATTAAAATTTAATTTTTTTGTTTCCTAATGCTCACTTCTATTTTCTAAATGGTTTTTTATTATATTTTAAATTTATATTTGTGGTTTTCCTGAGTGATCACAAAGAAAATTGTTGTCGTTGTCCCACTTGTTTCTAAAGTAGGTAAAATTAATCAATTTGATTTCCCTCATATCCCGCCATATGCCCCTGAATTAAATGAAAATATTAATTACGGGTTAATTCAAGGTATGATATGCAGAATCCCCCATATTGAATGAAAATATTTAAAATATAAAAATCCTGCACTTTCTCTTTAAGAAGGGGAAATTCAAAATTTGAAATTTCCTATTACCACTTTTTTTTTTTTCAGTTTTCAGAATTTATTTCGTTGAATGCATTTGGAAAAAAATAAATAAACTAGAGAAATACATATTAGGGTTTCTATTTTATTTTGTAAGTGTAGAAAATGAGCTCTTGAAATTAGAATACAACATGCACATACACTAATTTACTAGTCTGAGTGCTCGATTCTTGGAGAGTTTTTTGAATGGTAAGTTGAGGTAGCGATCGTAATCACGTTTGGGGGTGCATAAGCAAGAAAAATAATAATGATAGTGGATAGATCATAGGCATGAGTGCAGATAAGGAGGACCACAAATGATAGAAATAAAAGAGACAAGTAAAATAGGTTGTAGATAGAATCTCGTTGATACTGTGTTTTAGAGAGAATACAAAGCTTTAACAATCATTATCAATTACATCAAAATATCAGATACAACTAAAACAATGTATTTATAAAAAGAATCTATGTTATTGTATGTGTACTATAGTTGATGGTAGGCACTTTCAGCATCTCTATATTCGTCTAGTTCTTATGTTTTGCACTGCAATCCATCCTTGCCTTTCCCTTTGGGGCCTTTGCATTATTGTTCCATATTCTTGTCAAAACACATTGCTCTCTCTGAAACCACATTTCTATCTACCCATGACCAAATATTTTGTAATCCCTTTTTAAAATGTTTATTCCTTCCGAAAGCCCATTTTTTATGTTCATTCGTAGCTCAAGTATTTGCTTCTATTAAATGGGTTCCCTTTTCAGCCCTTCTATCTGTCTCTCTCATTTTTTTTTGTTGATTTTGCGTTCTTCTTCGTCCATTTAATTTTTCCCGTAAGCATTGCCTTCTATCTCTAACATCAAAACATGAATCACATATTATTATTTTTATAAATTGTAATGGTTCACTTTTGTAGAGTTTAGGTTATCATTTTGTCTTCCTTTAATGATTTTTTTAATATGAAAGAAATAGTCATGACTAATTCTTCAATATTCAATTCTCTCTTGATTTACCATGTTGTTATACATAGTTGTTTATATTCATTTCTCCACGTAGAAATAATTAAATGCATTGTCTATACAAAAAAAATTATGTTTTGTAAAAGGTAAGAACATTATATGTTCTCATAAACATTATTAAATATAAATGTTAACCATTCTATTTACAAACATATATTTCACTTACAGTTAGTAATGACTTACTTGATAAATGAGCCAATATAAAGTAACAATTTTTAAATTCTAAATTAACATATTCCAAGACTAGAGGCCGCTAAGCTAGATGTTTACGACATTTCCTAGCTATTACAAGACAACACAAGGAAACAAATATTTGAAAGACAAGAAAAATATTAAAGAGTTTTCCTAAATACATTTTTCAAACAAGAATGGAGACTAGTGGACGCTAAGATTCTGGTTGACTGAACATACGATATAACTAGGATGGCTCGTTGAAAACTGAAGCTAAGCACCATTATTATATTTAGAGTTACTTATTAATTTATCATAATCCTACCATGATATTCGAAGCCTAGTGAGTCTGCTAATGTAGAAGATTAGTAAATAATGATTGGTGCAACATAACAAAAACATGAGATTAACAGCCACTATGATATTTTTTTGCCTTGCATATAGGACAATTAGTAACAATATGACTAAAAAATTAACTAGCTCATTTATTATATTTGGATGTTACATTTCTAGCTTCTAATACTAGCAACTACTAGGGTGGATGTTTATTTTCTATGTAACATAATAAATACTTAAGATTAGCGGCTGCAATGGTAATTCTTGTCTTTACAACAAGATATTGATTAATGACCAGACTAAAAAATCAAAAAACTAAAATCCAATGCCAATAGAACTCTGAGTAACACCATATTGTAGCAGCAATAGGATTTTTTTTCTTGCATTGATGACGAACAATGATCTAACTATTCATTATATTTATTAAAAGTCTTTTAACATGATATTCACTAGCATTTATTTCGCTAGATTGCAAATGAAAATTTGTTAATGGTCATTATCAATTTATTCGATCACATTTGTGTATGAATAATAAAGCCTAGCGGCTGCTAGGGTTCAATATGAAAATATCTCCAACTTAGGTTACTCCCTAGGATAGTTCTTATCTTTGCATTCAAGAAATTTATTAAAGACTTGACTAAATAACCAAAACTGAACTAGTTCATAGATTTGGTATTTCATTTAACACAAAATTTACAATTAGCCAGGAGTGCTTCTGCTCCTCGTACATATTTCAATTTTGCTATTTTTAATTGAATGCTAAAATTTATTTCCTAAGTAGTGATTCCTAGTAAGCCTGTCGGACATTGAGCTCAATAGTATATTCGAGTCTATTGCATGAATTCCAAACAAAAATTTAAAGCATATTGATTGAAATTCTAAGCCTAGTGGCCACTAGGTTCAATATGTTATTTTAAAATACTATTGTTGCAACATCACAGAGGCTTGCTAGGGTTAGCGTATCACACTAGGATAGTTGTTGTCTTGCATAAAGACAATTAGTAAACTTGAAAATATTCAAATAATGACTAGACATAAAATTATTTGAAGCTCAATTATATTCGTAGTCTAAATACAAGTTTTTTGTAACTCTAGTTCCATATCCCATTGGTTCAATATGCTTTTAAAAGTCATGGGGAAAGGCTTGAGGTTAATCAAATCCATATTGTCTTAAATAGGAACATATTAATAGAACATAGATGGGCCCACCCCTATGTCCCACTTAGAATGCTCCCCGTTCATATGGTATAATAGAAATTTAGCATAAAATTTACTAGTTTTTAATCATCAACCCAAGTTCCACATTGGAGTTCAGAATGTTATCAATAAGAGGCCTTGTGGACACCTTCAGGTAAATTTATCCATATGGACCAATCAGATAGAGCAAGGTGCTTCGAATGCTCCCCATAATTATATTTCAATTTTAAAAGGTATTTTTAACGATTGAAAAATGCCACTAAGATCACTACATTTATTTCCTGAAGTACTCATGAATTCCAAATGAAAATTTAAACCTAGCGGCCACTGAGCTCAATAGAATTCAAATCTATTTAAGAATTCCAGATATTGGAAAGTAACTACTTTAAACTATGTAAGGCTAGTGGCCATTGGGTTCAAAATGTTATTTAAATAAGTGTTGTTGCAACATCACAGAGGCTTGAGGTTAGCAGCCGTCTAGGATAGTTGTTGTCTTGCATACATGATAATTAGTAATGACTTAATGGATATTCAATACACAACTAGAAAACAAATATTCCTGAAGACATGATGAACTCAAGTTCTTGGGATATTGGTGAGTTACAAGTAGTTTTTAATCATAAACCCAAGTTCCATTCCCATTAAGTTCATTGGATGCTTTCAATAAGTGCCCATGGGGACACCTTAAGGTAAGGGTCAAATTCTCCATATGGACCAAGAGGAACATAGCAGGGTGCTTCTGAATGTGGATCTCTCGGTGGACATTAAGGACCCAAGCCCACCCCCATGTCCCACTTAGAGAAAGTGCTCCTCCACCACTCTAGTTCATAGCTCTGGTATAATAGAAGAGTTTACCATCAAAAATTTGCAAGTAGTTTGAAATCATCAAAAAAAGTTCCATTCCTATTGATTTTATTGGATTCTTTCAATAAGAGGCCATGGGGACACCTTCAGGTTGGGTCGAACTTCTCCATATGGACTAAGAGGAACATATCGAACTTCAAATGCTTCTCGTAATTATATTTTAATTTTAATGGACTATTTTTAATGACTGGAAAACGTTAGGGGGTTTCTCACTACATTTCTTTTTGAGTACTCATGATTCTAAAAAAAAATTTAAGCCTATCAGTTGCTGAGCTCAGTAGGAATTATATCTATCACATGAATTCCAAACAAAAAATTTAAGGCTAGTGGCTGTTGTGTTCAATTTTAAGCCTAGTGGATGATGAGTTCAAAATGTTATTCGAATCAACATTGTTATAACATCACAGAGGCTTGATGTAAGCAGCCGCCAGAACTAAAGTTAGTTATTGACTTACATTTATAGACAATTATGTAATGGAATCAATTAATACGAATCGTGATTCAATACATGAATGACTTAAAAAAACATATTCGAAGACATGATGAAATCAAGTTACTTGAGTATTTTTCATGATCATATTAGAGATGTTACAAGAAGTTCATAATCATCAACCCAAGTTCCTATTCCCATTGAAAATTAGATGATTTCTAATAAGTGGTCACGGGGACACCTTGAAGGTAGGGGTCAAACTTCTCCATATGGTTGGGTTCAAGCGGATGTTATAGTGGGGAACTTTGAATGCAGATTACTGTGGTGGACATTCACAGAACCCAAGCCCACCTTGAGTTCATAGTCCCACAAGAGATAGTTGTTCCTTCTTGTATACTATAGTTAATTACTAATGACTTGACATATATTCAATAAATGAATAGATAAGTAATTTGCAAAGATAGGATGAAATCAAGTTCTTAGGCTATGGTGAGTTACAAGTAGTTTGTAATCATCAACCCAAGTTCCATTCCCATTGAGTTCATTTGATTCTTTCAATAAGTGGCCATGGGGACACCTTGAGGTAGGCTCAAAATTCTCCATATGGACCAAGTAGAACATAGCGGGGTGCTTTGAAATACGGATTGCTTAGACAGACATTAAGGACCCAAGCCCACCCTCATGTCCCACTTAGAGAAAGTGCTCATCCACCACTCCAATTCATAGCTCTGGTATAATAGAAGCATTTACCATCCAAAATTTACAAGTAGTTTGTAATCATCAACCCAAGTTCCATTCCCATTGAGTTCATTAGATTCTTTTCAATAAGAGGCCATGTGGACACCTTGAGGTAGGGGTCGAACTTCTCCATATGGACCAATTGGAACATAGAGGGTCGTTTCAAATGCTCCCCATAATTATATTTCAATTTTAAAAGACTATTTTTAATGACTACCGAATGTTAGGGTGGTTACTCACTAATTTTATCTCCTGAGTACTCTTGATTCCAAATGAAAATTTAACCTATCAGCCGCTGAGCTCAATAGAATACTCAAAGTCTATCACATGAATTCCAAATGAAAATTTAAGGCTATGGCGGCCGTTGTGTTCAATTTTAAGCATAGTGGCCGCTAGGTTAAAAATGTTATTTGAATCAACATTGTTGCAACATCAATAGAGGCTTGAGGTTTGTGGCCACTAGGATAGTTGTTGTCTTGCATACAGGACAATTAGTAATGACTTGACAGATATTCAAATACATGAATAGAAAAAAAATATTCGAAGACAGGATGAACTCAAGTTCTTGGGATATTGGTGAGTTACAAGTAGTTTGTAATCATCAACCCAAGTTCCATTCCATTGAGTTCATTGGATGCTTTCAATAAGTGGCCATGGGGACACATTGAGGTAGGGGTCAAATTTCTCCATATGCACCAAGAGGAACATAGTGGGGCACTTCAAATGTGGATCGCTTCAGCAGGAACATTAAGGACCCAAGCCCACCCCCATGTCCCACTTAGAGAAATTTCTCCTCCACCACTCCAATTCATATCTCTGGTATAATAGAAGCTAGTTTACCATCCAAAATTTACAAGTAGTTTGTAATCATCAAACTCAAATTCCATTCACATTGAGTCGATTAGATTCTTTCAATAAGAGGTCATGTGGACACCTTGAGGTAGGGGTCAAACTTCTCCATATGGACTAAACAGAACATAAGAAAATTTACTTCTAATGCTCCCCACAATTATATTTTAATTTTAAAATACTATTTTTAATGATTTGGTGAATGCAAGGGTGTTTACTCACTACATTTCTTTCCTGAGTACTCATGATTCCAAATGAAAATTTAAGCCTATCAGCCACTGAGCTCAATAGAATAACTTCAAAATCTATTAGATGAATTCCAAATGAAATTTTAAGGCTAGCGGCCATTGTGTTCAATTTAAATCCTAGTGGCCATTGGGTTCAAAATGTTATTTGAATCAACATTGTTGCAACATCAGAAGAGGCTTGAGGTTTCGCGGCCGCTAGGATAGTTTTTGTCTTGCATACAAGACAATTAGTAATGACTTGAAAAATATTTAAATACATGACTAGACAACAAATATTCGAAGACAGGATGAACTCAAGTTCTTGGGCTATTGGTGAGTTACAAGTAGTTTGTAATCATCAACCCAAGTTCCATTCCCATTGAGTTCATTGGATGCTTTCAATAAGTGGCCATGGGGACACCTTGAGGTAGGGGTTGAAATTCTCCATATGGACCAAGTGGAACATATGGGGTGCTTCGAATGTGGATCACTTGGTGGACATTAAGGACCCAAGCCCACCCCCATGTCCCACTTAGAGAAAGTGCTCCTCCACCACTCCAGTTCATAGCTCTGGTATAATATAAGTGTTTACCATCCAAAATTTGCAAGTAGTTTGTAATCATCAACCCAAGTTCCATTCCCATTGAGTTTATTAGATGCTTTCAATAAGAGGCCATGGGGACACCTTGAGGTAGGGGTCGAACTTCTCTATGTGGACCAAGCGGAACATAGTAGGGCACTTCAAATGCTTCCCACAATTATATTTCAATTTTAAAAGACTATTTTTAAGGACTAGCAAATGCTAGGGTGGTTTCTCACTACATTTATTTCCTAAGAACTCATCATTCCAAATGAAAATTAAATCTTATCGCTCACTGAGATCAATAGAATGCTTGAATTATATCACATGAATTCCAAATGAAAATTTAAGGCTAGCGGTCGTTGTGTTCAATTTTAATCCTACTAGACGTTGGGTTCAAAATTTTATTCGAATCAGGGTTGTTATAACATCACAGAGGCTTGAGGTTAGCTAGATAGTTATTGTCTTGCTAGAAAATAGTTGACTTTGTCTTGACTAGAACAAGACAATTAGTAATGCTATTGAGTTACAAGTATATTCAATACATGACTAGACAAAAAATATTAGAACATAAGCACTTTAAATGCCAGGATTTCTGAAATAATTAAGGACCCAAGCCCAAGTCCCACTTGGGCTATTAGTATAATGAGTTACAAGTAGTTTGTAATCATCAACCCAAGTTCCATTCCCATTGAGTTCATTGGATGCTTTCAATAAGTGGCCATGGGGACACCTTGAGGTAGGGGTCAAACTTCTCCATATGGACCAAGCGGAACATAGCAGGGGCACTGAATGTGGATCACTTGGCGGACATTAAGGACCCAAGCCCACCCCCATGTCCCACTTAGAGAAAGTTCTCCTCCACCACTCCAGTTCATAGCTCTGGTATAATAGAAGCATTTACCATCCAAAATTTACAAGTAGTTTGTAATCATCAACCCAAGTTCCATTCCCATTGAGTTTCATTGGATGCTTTCAATAAGTGGCCATGGGGACACCTTGAGGTAGGGGTCAAACTTCTCCATATGGACCAAGCGGAACATAGTGGGGTGCTTCGAATGTTCCCCGTAATTATATTTCAATTTTAAAAGATAATTTTTAATGACTGGAAAATCCTAGGGTGGTTTCTCACTAATTTTTTTCCAAAGTACTCTTGATTCCAAATAAAAATTTAATCCTATTGGCCATTGAGCTCAATAGAATAATTGAAGTCTAACACATGAATTCCAAATGAAAATTTAAGGCTAGTCGGCCGTATGTGTTCAATTTTAAGCCTAGTGGTTGCTGGGTTCAAAATTGTTAGGAATCAGAACATTGTTGCAACATCACAGAGGCTTGAGGTTAGGCTGCTAGGATAGAATTGTCTTTCATACAAAATTAGTAATGAACTTGTGATATTCAAATACAAACTAGAAAAAATATTTTGAACTCAAGCTCTTGGGCTATTGGTGAGTTACAATTAGTTTGTAATCATCAACCCAAGTTCCATTCCCATTGAGGTAGGGGTCAGAGTTCTCCATATGGACCAAGTGGAAGTAGTGGGGCCAGTCGCGCTTAAATGTGGATTTCTGGTGGAAATTAAGGACCCAATCCACCCCATGTCCCACTTAGAGAAAGTGCCCCTCCACCACTGGCAGTTCATAGAATGGTATAATGGAAGTATTTACCATGGAAAATTTACAACTTATTTTGTAATCATCAACCCAACTCCCATTGAGTTCATTGGATGTTTCAAGTGTGGCCATGGGGACACCTTTAGGTAGGGGTTGAACTTCTCCATATGGACAAAGTGGAAAATAGCGGGGTGCTTTGAATGCTTCCCCCAATTATATTTCAATTTTAAAATATATTTCCCTCCACTTCATAAATCCCCAACATAGTGGTTGAAGCATTAGAGGATTTTGGGAGTGTTGTTTCGACATTGTTGGGTTTTAGGGCTCGGCCTTGCAGAAAGTGAGGAGAGTGATAGTTTTCTCTTCCAGGAATGGGTTGTGATGTGGTTTTCTTCGGATCATTCATGTTGCTTGTAATGAGGGGCTTGATTGAAGGAATTGGCTAGAGAAGTACAATTTTCTTATAGGATCATGTAGTAATACTCTAAAGCGTTAAATATTCTAAAAAAAATTGGGAAGACATAAAAATTCTTATTGCAATTGCTTGCAATGTCTCAATGGGTGGGAGTATGTCTTTGTGGATAATCTTCTCCTCCTCTCATGTGTAATTTATGGTTCATGTCCCTTGTTGGCAGTGGTTGCATATTTTATTTTTTGTCAATGTTGGGTTTTCTCAGCTTGTAGCCTAGTTAGTTTTTGTGGATTTGTTTTACTAGGTCATATTTTATTGATTATCTTTCACGTTTTTAATTGGGTGGGATCATGTCAATCCCCAAATTCTAAGCTCATGTCGAAAATGTTAAATCATCTAAAAAAAATATTTGAAGACACGAAAAATATTAATGATTTTCCAGATTTCACGTAGCCCCTAAGATCAAAGATTATTATACTCCCTTGGTGTAACATAACAAATTTTAATGAATTTGTGATTACACATATTCCAAAAATAAGGAGCCTAATAGCCACTGAGTTCAATATGTTATTCGAAGTCCACCACATGATATTCAAAGGATAGCATCTACTAAGGTCATAGATTATTTTGTGGTGTTGGTGTAACATAACACAATCTTGAGATTAGCAGCTATTAGGATAATTCTTTTCTAACAACAAATTGACAACTTGAAACAAACCAAATTTAATAGTGATTAATTGTTTAAATTTCTTAGTGCAACACATAACATAAACTTCTACTAATGATTTCTTGTATTTTATAATTAAAGGAGGGTTGAAGGGTCCTTTTCCCTTTACATTACAAATACAATGAGAGGATCAATCTAAAAACCCAAATGATACAACAATAATTTGGTGAAAAAAACGGAAGGGCCAATGCCAAGAAAAGAAGTGGTTGGGAATACAAAAAACCCCAGACCAGTAAGCCAGACAATATGATTCAATAACAATGGAAATGGAAATGCTATATAATAACCAAAAAAAATATACAACCTAATGGATTTTAGAACCACTTATTTATCTGAATCAGATGACATCTCTGTAACCTCCACCTTAATGGGCATGAAAACGGTTTCTATTTGCGGTTCCAGAAAAAGATGCTCTTTTCCAAGAGCATCTCGACTCTTTAACCAATCATATGCCTCATGACCTTTCTTGAAGAACATCCCAATGTTCTGGTTCCTGTTGCAGTGGAGTAGACATAGCATCTAGGTCAGGAAAGTGGAGTGACCTACCTCCCGTCGATGATGTCTCGCCCAATTCATCCACTTCACACAAGAAATGATTTAGGACATTAAATTGTTCGAAAAACTCTCTAAAAATGTCTGCATGCACCAAACCTTCCTATTTATAACGAGCATGAGAAAGCAAGGGCCATGACGCACTCAATTTTTTGTCCATTTCTACTTCCATGCCAACCCTATACACTGGCTTGATCTAGTGATAGCCCATCTCCAAATGCCAATCCTTCGTTGGGTGTATGATAAGAAGATGAAAAATAAAGGTCAAAGAAACTTCCACATTTACCCTTGGAAATCCCTCTAAAGAAAGATAATCATCTCCAATAACTCCCTCAATTGCAACCAAGTCTTACTCTGATTCAATCCTAAAAATAGATTTCAAACGACATACAAAATTTTGGTATAAAATCCCATTTCACTCATAGCCGTGGAAAATTGCATGAAAGGAAACATTGGTCTAGCCATGACATAATAAATGAAATATCATGAAGGAAACCTAAAAGGTTTTAAAATAAGGGGAAGTAATAAGATAAATATATGGAGTGAATATTCCATCGCATGCTTGAAATTAATACAAGCTTTTCAGCAGCTTTAATATCAATGTTTATTGGAAAAGGTGATGAGTCTAGCCAATCAAGACTTTTATTGAAAATTTTATCACAAAATCTTCCTATTTAGTAGATATCTTAATAAATAAGATTTAAGGTCCAAGGTCTGCATTTTAATCTCATTTTAGAGTTAATGAGATTATACAAAGGGAATTTTAATCACACAAGATTGATTTTCCCTGACAAGGTACCATTACATTTTAATGATGGTGTCAGTAATCAAGTCTCATCAATAAATTATCCAATAAAATGGTGCCACATAGACAACCCATAAAAGGTGATTTTATTCTCAAGTAATGGGTTGCCTTAAATTCCTTTGTACTCTAAAAAGTACTTATTTTAAATCCCTTAAAAATATGTTCTCCACATAATTTAAATGTGTAAAAGAAAATTGGCATATTAAAAAAATCATGATCTATTAAAGGGTATTTTTTAATTTTTTTTTATGATTGTTAAGTGGCTCTAACAACCTCTTACATTAGGATTCATGATAACTGGCTCATTTCCTCTACTATGATCTAAACTTGCCTAAATGTGTGTCTATTTTTATTACCAACCTTAACTAATGGTGCTTACATTTCAAGGACTTGGCTCTGTCAGGGATATTCCATCTAATATAAAATAATTACAAACAATGAAAAAAAATTTATTGAGAATTTTTTTTGCATCGTTAAAATGGATTCCCTAATATTTTAGAGGCTAGCGGCCACTAGCCTTCTCATTAAAAAATAATTGGTAAACATAAAACAAACATTTCTCTTCATGACATATGATACTTTATTCCTAAGAAAGGTTTCATGTACATCTTCTCCCTCAATGTTTAGTAAATTGTTACAGACTATTATGTTTAACGGGTAATTTCTTAAAATATGCAGGGCCAAGATGAACAAGATACCTCTTCAGGTTTAAAATATGTACTTATATTATTATGCTCCAACATTTTTTTTTAAAATTTTAAATGCGTTTGATAGGAGCTTTGAGCTGGAAGGTTACAGGACCCCACCCATACAAAGAAAACTAAATAGAAACAAAAAATACTAGGGAACCCAAGTCCCATAACAAGAACAACATAGAAGAAAGAAACCAAGAAAGAGCAGGCCAAGGATCCAAAACAGATCTAGAAACAAAAATCCTATCCGAAGGTAAGCTAAGAACATGATCACTTATAGAATCCCATAAGTGAGGGCCATCCATAATGCCAATCTCATTTCCTCCTCCTCCACTCCCCAAGCATCTTCATACGGCCCAAATGATGCCACCCCGTGGTGGAACCTTGCCAAGAAAAGGAGGAAGGATCCTTTTACACGATCCCAAAGACCATTGAGTTGATTGATTGCAGAATCAATAGGATAACAAGCTTCGGGAAGGATCTAGGAGTGGCAATCTGTTGGGATCTAGGCCGCCGTGCCAGAAGAGAACATGCACACTTTCTACATGAAGAATGAAAATTCCATGTATTTCTCTCCCAACCAATGAATCCCTCACCCAACACCAATATCCTGTTCGTTGAACATCCTCCAACCAGAGCAGGGGGTTGGGAATACGACAGCTAACCAATTCCATGTAAACCAACTCTATGAACCAGGTAGATAAAGTTCTCTGCTACTACCTCAACATCCACTAAAAATGGGTGAAAAAGAAAACAATTTGAAACAAATGCTACAAAAATATTAGAATTAGCCCTCTCCTAGGGAGATTCCAACAGATAGTGTTCACTGAGCACACATTCAATCACTTTGGCCTCTCGAAGAGATTCATATTGGAATACTTCTTGTAAGTGCCTCCGAGAAATGGCTGAGGATTAGGCCATTTCTTGCCTCTCGCTATGTAGAGAGATAAAGGGGAAGCCTAGGAAAACTATAGTTGCCAACATAAAAGAGTAAAGGAAGAATGAGGAAGAAAGGATCCAACATTCATTAAAAATACGGGAAGACACAAGTTTCCATTAATGCTGAGAGTTGAATCCACACCTCCCTTCATGTGAAATGATATCTACTAGACTAAACCAATATTCAAGTTGATTTGATATCAATGTGACATCCGGCCCATCGATAGCTACGTTGGCAAGAAGATCGGCAGTGCTATTAGCTTCTCTGTAGACACAATTAATACTCCAAGAATGTAATTTGATAAACCAAAATAAAATGTTGGAAATGAAGAAATCAAGTCTCATAAATAAATTATCCAATGAAATGGTGCCACATACACAACCCATAAAAGGTGATTTTATTCTCAAGTAATGGGTTGCCTTTAATTTCCTTTGTACTCAAAAGTATTTATTTTAAATCCCTTAAAAATATGTTCTCCACATAATTAAAATGTGTAAAAGAAAATCATCATATTAAAAAAATCATGATCTATTAAAGTTTTTTTTTATGATTGTTAAGTGGCTCTAGCAACCTCTTACATTAGGATTCACGATAACTGGCTCATTTCCTCTATTATGATCTAAACTTGCCTAACTATGTGTCTATCTTTATTACCAGACTTAACTAGAATTGTTTACCTTTGAAGTACTTGGCTCTACCAGGGATATTCCATCTAATATAAAATAATTACAAACAATGAAAGCAAGACTATTGAGATTGTTTTTTGCATTGTTAAAATGGATTCCCTGATATTATAGAGGCTAGCGGCCACTAGCCTTCTCATCAATGAATAATTGGTAAACATAAAACAAGCATTACTCTTAATGACTTCACTAAAAAATAACTATGCTTGATTATTGTATTTAAATTTTATAAGACTAGCGACCGCCAAGGAGGATACTTACTATAGTTCTTTGATGTTCCAAGACAAGAGAAGACAACAAATACTCCAAGATGAGAAATTTTTTACGACTTTTTCTGAATATACGTGATTCAAAATGTAGATTCAAGAGAATATAATACACTTAGCCAAAAAAGTAATCTTAATCCTAGTGCCTGTTAGGTAGATTAGCCACCATAAGGATTTTAGTAGATGCCAGATTTTCCATGAATTTGTTTTTATCCGATCACTAATTTTAAAATAAGAAACTATTAAGGCTTGATACTGGGAAATCAAAACTTTTGATTACTAATTAAACCTAGTGGAGGCTAGACATTTTCCTTTATACTAGTTGATTTCAATTATGTGATATACATGATATATCACATGAGAACTATCAAAGGCACCTAATTACAACATCCAAACACATCCTGACATGTATGATTTGTTATTATTAAATAATCAATTCTCAACCCTTATCACCCATGTTGGATTCTGAGTTTTCATAATAATGTAGTGTAACTTAAATATGTTTTTTTTATAGTGATGGGAATATATAGATGCTAGTGGCCACTAGTCTTCACTTCTAGCAAAAAATTCTCTACTTGAAACAAACCAATTTTAATACCGACTAACTATTTAAATTGCTTAGTACAATGCATAACAAAAAAAATTATTAATGATTTATTGTTTTTTATAACTAAAGGAGGGTTGAAGTATACTTGGCGACCACTATGCTATAAATATTTATTCCTGTTGACATTTTAATCTATGAAAATAATGAAATTATGATATGACATCTTGTTTCTATTGCACTGTTGAGAAACAATATTTGTCCTTTCCAATTACTTACAAAATATTAATTTATTTAAATCCTTTTTTCAGGTAATATGTCTTCCATTGGATGCACTCTGTTCATGGAAATTACTTTGATTGATGGAGCGGGGGATTGGAAAAAGAGAGACGATGACTGGTTTGTAGAAATGCATTCCCCAGAAAATTACCATGGTGATTTGTGGTTATTTTTTTTAATGAGGACGTTGTCAAAGAATTTAGTATGGTAGTAACTTCAAAAGTTATTGATGAGAAAAAATTGCATATTTAGGTTGAACACATTGACATTGTAATGAATAAGTGCTTTATTCTTGACATGGAGTTAGAAGTGTCATTATTCAAGAAACTAGAAATGAAGGCTTCTAGAAAATAAGGCGTGCTCTTATTTTAAATATGGTTGGAATTTGGGGAATTTCATGCAGTTAGAAAAAATAGGCTTTGGAAATTCCCTTGAATTTCATAATAACATGAATTTGGTATTCAAAAAATTGTATAAAACCAAGGATACCTCTTTTATTTGTCATTATTTGAATAGAAAAAAATTTCTTTCTCCACCAAAACATGCAAAGCTAATACAACGCTAAGGAGATCGTATTTTTCTAAATTAGAGATAGATCCATCTAAGTCAAAGTTGTAAGGGCTTAAAAAGAATTATAAATTGACTTTGTCGTTGAAGAAATTGACAAATATATTTGAGAAAACAGAAACTTCAAATGGTGAACAATTAAAAGTGTTTTTGTTCAATGGTGATGCTTTTCCAATTGAAGTTTATAGGTGTTGTTTGACACCTCCAAAATATCAATTATGTGTTGTGCATGCTGATAATATTGACCTTATTGTTTATTCAATGTTGATTAATGCTATTCCTACACTAAGGGATGCACTTCTTATTCTTCCCTTTTTACCTTCTACAAAGGAGCTTGTGCGACTCAACGATCCAAATGACCTGAAAAGTGATGAAGTGTAGTTCTACATTCTTGACGACCAACATACCATTTGTGCCCAAATTTTTTTTGGCTGAAAGTAAATACAAGTCATGACATACTAAGATGCAATTTAGAAACGATCGCATTATGTCTTCACACGCTCCTTGCGAAGATATTCTTAAAATTTTCCAGCATCAAAATAATGTAAACACAAATCAAATTGATACCAATTTTATTGATGTACTCTATAAGGCTCAAATGATTTGGAGATCCCTAGGATTTCCTCGGAGGCCCAAAGCAAGAAACGAAAATTTAGATGATTTGAAGGTAATGAAACTTAATTTTAGTGAATGTGTTATTAAAATTTAATTTTGTAATATACAAAAAATAAATATACTATTTCATCATTCAATGTAGTGTTTTGAGATACAATGTCTTATTATTTTCAAAGTATCTAAGGCAGAGACCCTTCATGATAAAATGAAATTTCTATATTTACCTGAGGACATATGGACAAAATTAACAACCATTGAGTTATTTAAATCCAGTGGGCTAGATCGTTCTCCTATTAAGGATAACCAACCTAAATTTCAACCAAATTCATTGGCAAGGTTCATGATGAATTACTTCAGTATTTCAAGAGGAATGACTAACGAGGAGATATCAATTCTACTAGATAAAGTGCAAGCAGGGAAATCATTGCCAACTCACTCTATTGAAGTAGGCGTCATAGTGGAGACTTTAGATACTTATTGGCAAAGAGTAAAAGCTCACAGAAGGATGAGAGAATTTTTTTAAAATATATAAAAAGTAAATATCCATGTAATCATGTATTGGTAGAATGCACTAAAAAATATTGTTGAAAAATATGGTGTGCATGAATCTCACTTCTGCCAGTTGTGTGTACTCTTGGGAGAAGAAACTAAAGGAAAAAGAAAATTTGATTTTGGAGGAAGTGAAAAATTGGAAAAAAAGAAAATTTGATGCTGAAGTGGCAAAGGTTCTCCCAGTGGCAGATCAAGCAATTTTAAACAACTACGTGATTACAACGGAACAAAATATCATAGCAAGGATGGAAGACACCAAAGAATTTACTTGTCAATGTGCATATCCCTTCCAGCTCTAGTCAACAATATGTTATATTCTATCAACTAATCCATTCAATGCAGAATGTGTGATCACAAATTTATGTAATTTTTCTAGTGTACCCACTTCCGATGCAATAATGGACCTACTTACAGTTGTTGGATCTAGTCTGTTAAATTGTGTAATTATTGTGCTCTTACCTATTACTTCTTCAAAAATGTTAAGAGAGATAGTAAAAAAATTACACACAAAAGGTCAAAGCCAAGGGAGAATCAGTTGTGGAAGGTTGTTATTGATTTTATGAAAGCAATGTAAAATTTAAGAGCTTGTGTCTTATGTACATAATAACTCATGTGCACAATTATGATGTTGATGATGGGGATATAACTGAAATCACCATGGAATGGATGGATCAATTTACACAAAAAATGGTGACTGCAAGTGAAATTGGCCTACGAGGAAAGACACATCCTTTTTTATGAGATATATTATTTGTTTTGGTCTCATATGTTCACTCGACTCACTTCTGATAATTCTTTGGTTATAGTGTTGTACGACGGTAATGTTGCACTACAAGATTTGGTTGACTCAAGTCTATCTATAGTTTTTATTGTTGAATCGCATGATCAATAAATGTTTTTACAACATTACTATTGTCATTTAAAAAAATGTACATTGATTAAGATCACTTTAAACAATTCTATTATTTAATGCATTTGAACTGATACATACAATATTTATGCAGACAACCAAACAATAGAGGAAGACATTGTATCTTCCTCTCCACATACAAAAATAGGAGACAATGTAGAGCTTATTATGTCACAACCAAGTCAACATGTCACCCCATATGTCATTGATCATCCATCTAATGAATCTATAAAAGGTGACTGTGAAATACTCATTTTATAAATTTATCACTACAAGATGTTTATGATTACCATTGTTTACATATTTTTAATAATAAATTTAATTGTTTTTTAGATTTGATGTCAAATGGGGAGGTTGTTGGAACATCATGCATGAACTCACAGATGGAAAATGGTATGATAGTCATATACAATTATAAAGAAAACCATTTATAAGACCCTCATAATTAAAGGAACCTATGGTGAAGTAGTTTATTTGTAATATGTATTACCCTAGTGGTCACTAACCTGCATCTTTTAATTAGATTTATTTTGAATTGAATAAATTTTTGGTTTATTGGTTGATATTTATTTGCAAATAAATAAAAAATTTACTTCTGTATAGTTGGTTGTTAGTGGTTGCTAAGCCCATATTATACTGTTAACCCAAACATAGTCCAGACATTAATGGCTTCCGCCTACTAGTCACTAATATATAACTACATATATGCAATATTGTATAAAAGTGAGTTGTTTCACGTATTTTTTTACAGTGAATTAAAATTTATTTCAAATTGATTACTATTTTTTTTATATAGAAAGAGTATCACAAGAACCTGCAAAGGAGGAGTGCAAGGGAATCCAAGATGGAGTCTCAATTAGTAAGTATTACAATACTGAAATTTTGATTATTTGAATTGGTTAATATCAAATTATGGAAAATTGAGAAAAATAACTTCTGTGTAATTTTCCAAGATGATTATTTAATTATTTTAGATTTGGAGGGTTTACTCTATGAGAAAAAAAACCCTACAAAGACTTGATGATCAAGTTTGGTAAGGAGACTCTTAACTTGCGAGGTGGGATCGAGGAATTCTCAAAGATACTTGCATCAAAATGTGAAGTGGGATTTTGGTCTAGCTATCTCTCTTGCAGCGAAGTTGAAAATCTGATTAAGGCTTTGAAAAAAATATTGCTTAAATTCAAAACATTTATTATTTTGGGTAAAGAACATTGTTGTGTAGAAGACAAAATTGTAGAAAAGGATCTCCAAAATATTTGGAGTAGAGTTGGTATTTTTTTCGGCATTAGAAACACATTGTGTATTACAATGGGCCGAAAGGGAAACCCTCTGAATTTTTTTATGGTGGGGAATAAATCCAATGAATAAAATTGTTTCAAAGATATGTGGTTGATGACCAATTTTTACATAAACATATCAGAGATACTGTGTCAAGGTTTGAGTGTTATAGAGGGAATCCAAAAATAAAAGCAAATAGAAAATATATAACTATTAATTAATTCAAAATGTTTTTTACAATGATATTCATTCGTACAATCATATGATCACTATTTATTTTATATGTTTAGATTACAAATTTAAAAGTAGGTAGTATTTATATCTTCATTGTGATTGAGATGATATTATAGTTTTATAAGTTATTTTTGAGTTGTGAATAAATAATTTGATGCCTCGTTTTTAATCACTTTTGGAAGCTTACATTGATTCTAAGTTGTTTTTATATATCCTATTGGGAAGCCTCAGAAATTACTTATTTTGGGAGTTGAAGGTTTGTTTTTTGGAATTTCTGGTATTGGCGACAAAATACCTCGTAATATGGTTCCATATTTTAGATCTAGGAATAATGAATACTTTGAATGAGATTTTAGTGCTGACATGATAAGTAATGCATCAAAATATTTTCAAACTTCTTTATGGTATTCATTTATAGATTCAACAACAGTGAAATACATGTTCATAAAAAAATTTAGTTGGCTACGAGAAACCCACTTCATGTTCATTTGGGGATGCAAGGAATGTAAGTTCAAAAAAAACACAAGCCAACAGATAGTAGACATTTATGGTAATGTATATGGTGAAAAAAAACACAAGTAATGTATACTTTTGATTAATGATGTGAGATTCTTGTCACATGAGGTCAAAGAAGAAATTACTCTCAAAACCTCAACATATTAGAGATTTGATGGAAACTATAAGACTGATTTGAAAATCTATACTAAATTATGTACATGGTTGAAACATGCAGGAGAGCACAAAAACATGTGTAGATAATTAAAAAATTTCAAACACACAATTGGAATTTGAATTATATACTTTGCTTCCAAATCCAACAGTGTATTGTGAATTTTTATGGAATAAAGTAACTACCTTAAGGTTTTTAAACATTCCCAGTGCGCAATCATTTTTTTAATTCTTTTTTGGGCAAGAAAAACATTTTCTCTAACTTGGGTGAAGAGACAATCATGGATCATAGACCAATAAAATAAATTTTTTCGCATATCTACATAGTTTAAAAAAAAATTTCCCACATTGATGTTGGCTTATTTGAAGTAAAAAACAATATTTTCCCCAGTTATTCATGGTTTAATATTAAAGACATTTTTAAATTGATAAGAACCTTATTCGCAAGAAATAAATAATCTTAGCGGTTGCTAGACCATATAAAAATAGAAACATGTTATGCTTATTGATTTGTAGATCCATGGAGGATTCCTTGAAATCATAAAATGATTTTTTACCAAATCTTCATATGTTAATCTTAATGACAGTTTGAAAATGATAAAACCTTGTTCCAATGAAAAAATAAATCCTAACAACAACTAGCACGTATAGAACTGAAACATTTTATGTATATTGTTTTATAGATCGTTATTTTAAATATTTTATATTTATTGTTGTGTGGAATATTTTCTATTTATTGGGATGTCATGGACCGCTCCGATGACACCATGCATCGCACAAATGATGAAAATTCTATTCGAGTTACCAATCTATTCGAGGACACAATGGATGTTGATATGTAAGAGATTTTCAAGCCATTTGGAAATATTCACTTGTGTCTACATGGCCATGGATCAGAAGACAGGGGTTAGTAGGGGGTTTGGCTTTGTTAATTTCATCAACAGGGAAAACACACATAGAGATATCAATACGCTCAATGGTCATGGTTATGATAATATTAATCTCAGAGTTGAATGGGCCACTCCTGTGGTATTTTTATAGATGATTTGTATTCTAATTTTTTACCCCTTAAGACAATGCAAGATGTTGAAGTTCTGTACTTATTGATGTCTTCCACTAACTTTAATGTAAATGATAATACAAAGGATTTGAGTTGGTTTCTTTATTCTTCTAAGAAACATGTTCTTCTAAAATTAAGTAAAATTGAGTAAAATTTTACATCCACAAGATTGAAACAATAAATTAAATGAATTTCTAAAATTAAATTGAAATAAATAATTATGAAAAAATGAGTGCTACCTTATTACATCCAAATTCCATTTTGGTGTAAATTTAATCTTCAAATTTCACATTTACTGCAACAATTGCAGTTTCTAATATTTATTTGTAAAAAATCAAACAAATAACAATAAAAAACAATTACAAATCAAAATCAATAGAAAAAGCTAAACAAAAAATCAAATAAAAATAAAAAACAAATCAAACTAAATTAAAAATTAGAACTAATAGATTCTTCTATTTCATAACCATTAATAAGATAGTAAAATTTGATTATGTTTATTTTCTTTATATTTGAAAATTCTTATTTTTATTTCTATCGTACTTTTCATGAATCTCAAAAATATTTAATATATCATATAACATTTAATTTATTAACTTTCTTAATTATTATAAATTTAATACATACATACATACTGTTAGAGTAGGTATTTACCTTAGCTCATGTTCACCTAGGTACATTATTTACCTTTATTGTATTTATCCTCACCCACTTATGTGTGTGGATATTTCTTTTATCTTATTTATCTATTAGGAGATATTATCTAGTTGTTAGGTATAGTTCTTTTCTTGATCTATGGTATTGACTAGTTCTTTCCATGATCTATGGTATTGACTAGATCCTTGATTTCTAGTTCTCTCCTAAATCTATGGTATTGATTAGTTCTTTGATGACTAGTTATTTCCTTGATTTATGGCTTGATCAACAACCTTGGTTGGTTGTTAGATTGTTATTCATTGCCTATATAAGCAAGGCCCATTCTCGTTGTATTTCATTTGAGTTCCATAATAATATATGATATTTCCACTCATTTGTTTGCAAAGGTTTTATGTAAAGCTATTCTGGCGAATTGCTTTCATCTTATAGATCGTGGTGTTTTATTAGTATCTTTGTTCTTGGCTTGGTACAATTTGGTTATCATTCCTTTTATGGTATCAGAGTAGGAGATTGCTATTGACATATAGCTATAACTGCAAATAAATTATTTGTGTATTCATATATTTGGTATTTGGTCATATAATTTTGTTGCATGTAGTTTTATGCACAAAAAGGCTTCTATTAGATCCAGAAGGTGGAAAAACCCTAAGATCAACTATAAACTCAACCATTTCTAGAGGCAGTCATTTTGGTTTTTTTTGTTGTTGTAGAGAAATGCACTGGTTCACCTCAAGATTTGTGCCAATAGGAAACAAATGAACGAAATCAATTTCTAGGTTTCATTGAGTTTATCGAGATCTATTGTGGGTTTGTTTTCTATCATACAATGTTGTCGGATTGTGGGGGAGAACCCTTTAAAATCCTTAGCCCTTAGTAATATGGTATGATCATATGAGGGCTTAAATATTTAGTAGGTATTTAACTCCAACGCCCTTTCATTTTATTTGTGTGGTGAAGACAAGAACATTTAATTTTGTTTTAGTGGCATCTAAAATAAATAACAGAGCATAATATTGAAAAGCTTGTATCTTTTGATTGGTAACTCGGTTTTGAGTGTCGTTTGTTGAAAAAGTGTTCATTTTTTCGTTCTCTTTCCATTGGAAATATTTATTTTGAGGATTGAACTATAATTATAAAATTTCATATTGTAACACACACTCATTATAAAGTGCCAAATATGAAGGAGTGTTGTAATCAATTGTGGACGCAATTTTGGCCGAGCCCGACATCCTAAAATTTTGGGAGTTGCATTCTTGTATCTATCATGGATTCTGAGAATGATATGATTTTATCTAAAGTGTGTGGACTTCGAGAGGATATTGTAAACATTTTGGAAGAAAAGATATCGCTCAAGAAGCACAATTCTCTTCTACAATCACTCATTCATGATAAGGATACACTGATACACTCCCTACAACAAATACTTGCTAGCTTACAACATCGCCATCTTATTTTGGATAGCCATATCCATGCTTCTAATCCACTTGCAGTTGTTCTTGCACACACTGACATTGATCTACCAATCTTTGAGCCTATTACTACTCTTGATGCTCTTAAGCCTATGAGGCTTGTTACTGCATGCTCTTCCACATTTATGCCTATTATAATAAAACATGTTATGTATCCTACTTCTTCTCCTATGCATGAATCTTTTGAGAATCATACCACTGCATTCAGTTCTCACGTGCTCCATTCTATGGGGTCACTGGTGGAGGTATTGACAAACATTCACAGGGTATTGTTTCCTCTATTCCACATGTTAAGTGGAGTTCTTTCCATGACATTGGTTTTCGAGTAGATACTTCATTAGGATCACACATTGACATAGCTCCTATTTTTGTTCACTTGACTCTTTCTAAGGAACATGAGCAACACATGAGTTCTGCACCTTCACTCAAGCTTGAGAAACCTAATATTTTAGCTTTCAGACATGATCAACCTAACACACATTCTGATGTTCCTTTACATGCACCCATTGTGCATTTTGCACCAAATATGTAGGCATCTTCTTCATCCATCCATGTTGATTTGGGGTGGATATCTGATGACCCGTGGCAGAAACATAGAAATTAATTAAGAGGAATCTACAAGCATGGCTCCTCCTCCAATCGGCCTCCTTCTCCACTTACTATACCTTTTGTATTGTAATGTTTCTTGTTTTGAGAATTTTTCTTTAGTAGGTGTAGTGTATCTCTCTTGTTTGTTGAGAGATTTTGTATCTGTATTTTTGACGCTTTTGGTATGTTAACAGTCTCTCTTGTCGGGGAAATATTCTGGTGAAGCCCATTGTTATTTTTTCAGTGTTCGAGTAGTTGATTTTGGGAAACTCATACAGATCTGTAGCATCACTCCACCCATTCATCAATATGGGAGGGTGTGGTGTTGATCCTACTTCTTTGGGCTTTGTGTCCTTGCCTTGTTACCTTAGATTTTCTTTTATCATGACACTTTTGAGTTTTTGTTTTTTCATTTTTACTTTGGTTATTATTCTTGGATCGTGGCACACCTATTTGTAACAGTTGATCAAATTATGTTTGGTCTTTGTTTTGCACTTTCGACATCACTCCATTGATAATCTCCTTGTATGGATCTAGTCTAGTGAAGCCCATTGTCAGTTGTTTTTGAGTTTTGTGATTGAGTAGTGGATTCAGACCATAGTGCACACCAAACTTCTTCAACATTGTATGTGTTTTTTGAGCCCAACTTCTTGGGATGCCTTGCAGCGGGTTTTTCTCTCTCTCTACTTTGTTGTTACTGGTTTTGGGTACCTTGTGTTGTCATTTTTCCCCAGTTATTGTACATGTGTGCCTCATCAGGCCTAGTTGTCGAGACTCATACTGTGGATATGCCACTTCTATTTTTTCCCCTAGCTTCACTTGAGGAGGGGTGTTAGAGTAGGTATTTACCTTAGCTCATGTTCACCTAAGTACATTATTTACCTTTATTGTATTTATCCTCACCCACATATCTGTGTGAATATTTATTTTATCTTATTTAGATATTAGGACATCTTATCTAGTTGTTAGGTATAATTCTTTCCTTGATCTATGGTATTAACTAGATCCTTGATTTCTAGTTCTCTCCTAAATCTATAGTCTTGACTAGTTCTTTGATGACTAGTTATTTCCTTTATTTATGACTTGATCTATGACCTTGACTAGTTCTTAGATTGTTATTCCTTGCCTATATAGTCAAGGCCCATTCTCATTGTATTTCATTTGAGTTCTATAATAATATATGATATTGCTGCTCATTTGTTTGAAAAGGTTTTATGTAAAGTTATTCTGGCGAATTGCTTTCATCTTATAGATCGTGGTGTTTGATTAGTATCTATGTTCTTGGCTTGGTACGATCTAGTTATCATTCCTTTTACATACATACATACATACATACATGCATACATACATATGTATGTATATATGAACCAACTGTGTGTCCAAAATGTGTATCAAATGCATACAGAATGAAAAGATAATTCCCTTCAACATTGCAATAATCAATGTAGTTAAACATTGATATTATCATTCTCGTAATACAAGATTATCCTCTATTGATTATGTTCAACAGGTGTCTACTTTAACAAACACGTTTGTTTAATTTAATTTGTAATAGTAATTTACTAGTTAAATTCACTTAAATCTAAATAAAATATGAAGAGTTGACAGGACCGTAACCCTAAATTGTTCAAGATTTGTGGAAGAGTGAATACAGAGCCCTCAAACCCTAAAAAATATTAACTCAAAAACTTTGAAAGGAAGTTTACTCGAGAATAAGTATTCTTATTTTTATTTGTATGGTTTTATTACGATAACCAACAATTTGATTGATTAAGGAGAATGAGACAAACATTACTTATTGCACTCTTTAAAGGAAACTGGTTATACATTTTAAAACATAATGTTAATGACATTTTAAATAGTTATAAACATTATTCCAAGGAAAAAAATAGAGTCTAGCGGCCGCTAACAAGTATAAAATAGAAACATTGATGGCCTCTGGCAGAGTGTATGTATAACACTTCTTTAACATAAGATTTCATGATGTCATGCAATCTACTTCACCCATAAAACTTCTGGCTATGTGAAAAACATTTGGTAGAGAATAAACTCCCATGTTATCTCATTCCTGCCCAAAATACTTTCTAAGAAAATCAGAGAACACTTTTTCCAGTAAAGGCTGAGGAAAGTCTTAGAAGGCATGTTTAGTGATAGAAACATTTTAGCTTTAGATGAAAATCACCATAGAGTTTGGGGTCAAAACTAGAGGGGCCTAATGATTGTAATGTAAAATACTATACTTGTAAAAATTATAACAAATTAGAAGAATTTGTGATTGTGCCACTTCTTCCCTGACACTTGCACTCTTCTACTGGTGCATTTAGAATTAGAGAAGATAAAACTTTAAGGGCAACGTGGGCTAAAATTGCTGATATTTAAAATAAATTTGGTCTGAAAAGTTGCAGGTGGCATTTTGGGACATATATAAACTTTATTGTGTTGTGATATATTTGTTATTAAGTATTGCTAGAGGAAACATTTTGGAAAATGGCTAAGATGGTAGAGCCAACTTTGCAAGAGTTAAATGTATATTTCCATAAAAAACAAGAAAATGACTCAAAAATTCATACTTGCATCATTTGTAATGTAGTGTGGGAGAACTTCTAAGACATATATCTTAGTATTGGTTAAACAAGTATTTAAATTTCAAAACTTTTTATATATTATTGCATATTGTGGGATTCTTAACATCAATAAAAATTGAAATATAAATAAAATATAGTTTATTTTGATGCCCAAATTTGAAAATAAGCAAACAAATTGATTTCCATAGTTTGGCAACAAAAATATATAGAAACTTTTAATTATTTATAGAAAAATTTGCATTCTCATTTTCAAGCATTCAACCATCTTCACCTAAAGAAAGTTTTTTTTTATGGACATATTATATTTTTTTGTCCATGTATAAAACCTAATTATGGATGATTGATACTATCAAATACTAGACTTGAAAGTATGACACTTTTGGTAGTTTTGTAATTCTACCTACCTATGTCACAATCTATTTCTCAACATTTTTCATCTTCCATGTATTTACAATATATGTATTTCAACATATCTTTTTGTATGCCTATTGGCATTTCACATGCACCTATGGATGTATTGTCTAGTAAAACAATTATAAACATTATTCCAAGGCAAAAAATATAGCCTAGAACCCACTAGCAAGTATAAAATAGAAACATTGATGGCCTCCGACAGAGTGTGATGGGGGGAGCTTAAAGAGGAGGATAAAGAACACCTAGATTTTCATCAGCCACCTCTGAACATCGTTAGGCCAGACGAAAATGACATGAAGAAGATCTTGGAATACAATTTCAACTGGAATGGCTAGAAGGTGGTTCACACCACTACCATGCACATCCGTAACTTGGCCAAAACATGCCTTAACAAGCACAATCTCTAGCGCCATGTGTGGCACAAGCTCGGCGTTGCTGCCAACCAAGAACCCTTAGAGAAATTTACAAGCATCTTCTTAGAATAAATCCTTCTATAGTACCATTTCCCATCGGGATCCAAGGCCGATGATTCAAAATTTGGTGTACATGCACTATCCTTCTTGGTTGGCTCTAAGGGTGGTGCGATAGACTTGATTGATAACATATTTTTGTATAATGTGTGTCATTGTCTCTAGTAATGCAATTTTTTTATTATGTGTGTTTACCAATAAGGGGTAGCCTTTATTCATAACCTAGCCTTTGTTTTTATTGTTCCTCAGACTCCCTTACAGTTGTTGCTTTGTTGTTTTTCTAGGCTTGGACTGGTGTGCATGTGGCTTTAGAGCTTTCTCTCATACCACCCACATATTTTTTTGAGATAATCTTGTATCATGTTGCATTTAAAATAATATAAGATCCTTTTCATTAAATAATATAGCCAATGGATGTGAAAATTCTGATGACACCATATGTTTTTTATTGCGTCGACCTTCCTCACAAGATTTATGGGACTACTTAATTGTTCGGTTGTACTTTCACCTGTCCTCACTCATTTTCTCACATTTCTGCCGTTTTTTTTTTCATTCCCTCTCATGGAATCTACATATGTTCCATTCATCCTATTGTGCAACAACAAGTGGGAAATGAATTTCATCTCTATTGTGTTTGATAGTCATCTTTGCAATGTCTTCCACATAGACTCCGTAGATGTTATGACTGTAATTACGAACGTCTTGTGTGAGTATTATCTCCAGATCACTGGGAGAGCTCATGTAAACTCTGAGATTGTCGGTGTCTTTGGGTTTAATTACTTGTTGTTGTGTATAGATAAATCAGTGGTCATGGTGGTCATATGCCATTTCATTTACCCTGATAATCATGTGGGTTTGCTCCAAGCTCTGGTAGAAGTATTCCTTCCTTAACTCTTTGTAAAGATGAATAATTTTTTGTCACCTTATTGGGTTGACAACGGGATTTTTAATGCCATGGAATTGAAAATTCAGGTCCTAATTTTATTTTCTAACACTGTTCAAAGCATCTGTTGATTAGATGGGGCATCTATCTCTAGAGTGTCACCCATGGACCTAGTTGCGCCCGTAAAAACAACCCCGCCACTTCTTGATCATGTGGTGTACTTGAAGTATGTTGTTGGCATGTCTTTTTACTTTCTAAAGATGTTTGAAATGCTTGGCTAGGTGGAACCCTATGGTTTCTCTATCATTCACGCTCTTTTTTTTATATTCACGTCTCTATGTTTTTTGTAGGCTTGATTATTCATGTTACATGTTGGTCTCATTATCTTTCATACTTGTTTTTAAATTTTTTTATGTATCCTTTTATCGATTAAAACACAGTATACTTGTAGGGTGGGGACCCATCAACCCTCTAGTCCATAGCTCTAGTCAAAAGCATTTTACTATCTAAAGAGGAAAATTATGTAATTTTTCCCTAAGTTTGTTTGACATCAAGTTTCTATATAATGTTCCTGAATGTATTAATAATGTTTATATGTATAATAGGTGTGATTATCTGTAGGAAATTTATAATACAGTAAAGGATTTAAAGGATAATAGATATCTTAATATATCAAAAAAGTGTACATAACATTTTTATTTTTGGTGAATTCTTATTTGAGTAATGTTAATTTACCTCGATAAGCTACATTGGAATTACCTAGCGAGTGTTAAGTATTAACTCTCTTACTTAGATTTTTTAAGGTCATATTATTCTCTCGAGTTCAAAATGTCTGCTGAAAAAAAAATTCACATCGGTTTAAGGTATATAAAGAATTAGAAAATTGGCAGGCACTTCAACAATCAGTGTGTTCATAGATATCATGAAAACATTTTTAATTTACAATGAATTATTCTATGGATTTAGGATTCCAGCGTGACTAATAGTATTACAACGAATTTAAAATTCTTCTTTAAATGATTTACCATAATTCTACCTTCAGAAAGGATTTTTAATTTATTTCATATCTATATTTAATTATGAAAAGATATCCTCCTGACAAGGGGAGTAGGAGAATTTTAATTGTCATTTAAAGTGTCAAGTGTGTGAGGAAAATTTCCGCAACGATTTCATGTCCCTTATTTAGAGGTACACAAAGATGGTGGAAGGTGACGCGGGGGGTTAATGATGAGTGATGTCACACATTTATTACTATTAAGGGGATGTTAATGTTCTCATAATCTAGGTTTACTCCTCTATTGGAATCTGGGTTTAGGGGATGTTAATGTTCTTGTAATGTGAGTGCCTTCGAGGTTTATAAATATTAAGGGGAGGTTAATATTCATTTAATGCTAGAGATTGTGGGGTTTATAACTATTAATGGGATGCTAATGTGCATTCACTCCTCTCTACGAATATGGTATTTATGCTACTACTTGGTGTGTTTGGTATTGCACTTGTGTGGTCGGGTATGTGAAGCATTAAACAATAAGTTTTTCTTCATGATAGCTTGGTTGTTAATAGGTATATGGGGGAATATTTTTTCAAACTAAGCCTTGTGATCTCAATGATGTTAAATCTAAGGAAGTGTTTGAACAAATGGGATACTCCCCTTTCTTAAATATTGTTATCCAAAATTCACCCCCAGGGTAATTTTGATAACATGCATTAAATTCTCAAGTCCCAGGCAAATAGATTGATTCAGGGCAAAAAATCATGTTTCTAGGGTCCCCTCAGATTTTTTCTAACTCCCCTGTCCAAGAAGAAAAGAGAAAGTTCTGAGAAAAGGTGAAAAAGTTGCAAAAACAAGCTTGGGCCAGGAAAAATCATGAAAAATGGCTAAGTCCTAGTCCTCACAGCAGTCGAGACATGAGGGACATTGGGACATGAACCGGCTGAAAGGGCGCCAGGTGGGCCACAGAGCACAGGGACATTCGGGCTGTGAGGACACGTGGGATGTGGAAAGGCGAACCGGCCGAAGGTCAGAGGAAAATTGACTAACTACTTAATGGAATAGTCTGGGACATCTGGGCCATGAGGACGCGAAGGACGCGAACCACCCGGATCGGCCGGCATAGAGAACTTCAGTTTGGGACAGTCGGGCCAAAAGTACGTGGAGGACACGGGGAGCCGAAGGAGCCGAGAGCCAATTAGATAATGCCACGTGTCTTCGCCTGAATGAGGGATAGGGAAGCCCATTTCGGGTGGATCAGAAGTTTTTGTCCCAGAAAGTTTGGGACATCTGGGACAAATGGACGCGGTGGACGTGAAAAGCCAGCAGACCCCCGAGCCAACCAGATCATGACACGTGTCACAAGGGGAAACGTTCAAAAGTTCAAAGGGTGAGGTTTGAAGGGTCAGCCCGAGCCAATCAGAAGAGGAAACGTGTCCAATGGAACAGGGAAGCATGGAGCTTGGGGAGGATTTGGAAAATTCAGCCACGTTTCAGCCAAAAAGCTAAAATTAAAGGAAGCCCCATGCCCTTGTCCTTCAATCAATGCATGCCACGTGTCCCAAGTGGTGGGGGCACGGGGGAAAAGTGAAAAATGTTCCAAAATCACAAAAAAGTCAAAATTTTCAAGGAAAACCCATGGGTGAGTAGAGGAGAGAGAATTACGCATCCAATCAGCGCTTGACACGTGTCATCCAGGTGGCAGAGCGCGGGAAAGATTTTCAAAACACATTTTCACCTGTTTTGTGCCCTAAATCTTCAGATCTCCATATCTTTCGATCCAGAGCTCGGATTTGCATGTTCTTTATATCAACGGAAAGCTTATGAAATTCTCTACATGATTCCAGGGTTAATCTTGAATTTTGGTGTAGTTTGGAGAGAGAAAGTTGAGAAATGGATCTGACGCGTGTTCATGGCCAGAAGTGACATTTCAGCGACCAAATTTAACACAGAATGGGTCGCATTCTCCTGCAATTCGGTCAAAATGACAGGGTATGGGTTTGTAAGGTCCCCCATGCCATTTTAATGCATCTACAGTCAAGGAGGAATGGGCTCTCACGTTTTTGTACGTTTCTGTCTCCTGGGCTCGACCCATGCAATGTAAAAGCCAGATTTGGCTCATTTCTAAGGGGGAACATTTTTTGGACATAGCAACTTCTTCTTTCACCTCCAGCAAGTGATTTTTTGAATAATCAGACCTCTCCAAAGACTGTAACAGTTTTTTACCTCTCTGAGGTTGTAATGTAGTGATTTTGACACTGGAAATGATAATGCAAGCTTTGTGAATGAGTTTCAGTCCTTTGTTTGTATTGTTTGCTTCATTTCAGATCCTAAATTATATCTTATCAGTCTGTGTATGTTTTATGTTGCAATCTATGGTTTGTGTCTATTTACATGACATAAATGTTTCACCACTCCTTTTGGTGCATCACCATCTTTAGTTAGTTTCAATTTTTGCACTTTCTATCCCTGTCTCCTTGCAATTTAGAGTAGGATTGGAACCTGAACCTATGTAGTTGTGCAAGAATTAGATCTAATCAGAGGAGTTTGAGGAACCACCTCTAATCTGGAGATTCCTCTCTCAGTTTCACAAGTCCCACACTTGGAGAGAGGTTTCCATGTTGTGCAATCACACTGGATGCTAGAGTGATCAACCTAGAAGCCTGATCTGCATCCAGGGGTGCTGTGAGTCTGCAACAACAGTTTTGGCATGCCCGGTGGGACACTAGAGGTCTCATTTTTATTGCAGCAAGGTTGATGTGCATCTGCTGCAATTTTCTTGCTTAAAAAGAGCTATTATTTTCATATCTGGTGACTCCAAGGGGAAGAATCGATTGGTTTCAAGTGCAGGCCTGAAAACTCATGAGAAGAATCACCACAAGGTCAAGAGTTGGAGAAGAAGAAGTGCTATTTGAATACCTGCAGTTATCTCCAAGAAGAAGGCAAAGAGGAAGAAGGATTCAAAGGTCTCCATCTCCACCAAACATAACTCTCTCAACTCCTCCACCTGGTAGGCCTTTCATTCAGTCAACAAGGGTTTTAAGACCAATCAGAATGGCTCAAAACAATCCCTACGTCAACTTCACAGGTAGCAGCCCACTTGCCCTCAATGCATAACATCCAATTCCTATTGCAGCCTTGAAGAACATCCCCTACTTCACTGGAGAAAATCAGACTACTCCAGGTGATCATGTTAAAGATATTGCTAACCTTTGTGCAATCCATGAAATCAATGAAATGCAAGTGGCTGTCAAGTTGCTGGTGTCTTCATTCAAGGGTAAAGCATTGTAATGGTTTAGAAGCCTTGGAGCTGGTTCTATCACAAACTGGAATCAGCTGTGTATAGCACTTCATGAGTAATTTGGAGAGAAGGGAGACAACTTGTCTCTTTTGGAGCAGCTGACAACCATCAAGAGAGCTCCCAATGAGCAGCTGACCGATTTCAACTTCAGATTTCAAAAGACTTGGGAGAGAATTCCAGTGGCAGTCAGGCCAACAACAGAAGGTGCTTTTCTCTACTATCTCAAAGCTTTAAATTCTGATATTTCTATGTTGATTCAGTCCATGGGAGGCATAACTATCCCTATGGCTTATAGCATTGCCATTAGGGCTGAAAATTGTTTGATCCAAGCTGGAAAACTTGCCCCTAGACCTCCCATGCCACTGTTTCCAAGTTTAGAGAATCCAAACACCCAGTCAAGCACCTAATTTGGCTCCTTCTCCCACTCCTAGAAATTAGAGTTCAAATGAAGCTTCCACTTCATCTCCGAGTGCCCCAAATGAGCTTCAAGAGGTCATGAAGCAATTGCAAAACCTAGGCAATGAGCTGGTTACTCTCAAGAGGCAGCAAGCCCAAGGTTTCAGACCTTCTTATCAACCCCAAGCTTAGCCTAATAGGCAGCCATACCAACCACAAAGGCCACCTAATCTAGCTGCAAATATGAATCAAACAAGGCCTCCTGCCAATAGACCATTCCAGCCCTATAATCCAAATGCCATATCTGCCTCTAAGGCATTGGTGCCAACACAAAACAACATTGCTCAGGAGTATGATTGGTGTTTTCCATGCAATGAGCCTCATAACCAATCCATGTGCTTCAATGGTGCTTTGAATCAAGCACTAATGGTGACAACTACTGGTGTGGAGGGTGAGGGCAGTTAAGGAAGCAGCCAACATCAAGAAACATTCCAACAGCAATCAGCCCCAAATGACACCACATTGGTAAATTGGCAAGCAGAAGATTTCTGTGGCATGAATCAAGTAGTTTCTCAAGGTGTTGCAGCCAACACAAGGTCAAAAAGGAGGAATTTGGGTGAAGAACAGCCATTAGCCCCAACCAATCCACAACCTTCCATGGCTCCACAAATGGTTGGCAAGCAAAGTCCAGTTTCAAATGCACAAGGGCAGCCAAGAACAGCCCCTAGGCCAACTCAAATACCAGTTGTTGCTGCCCACATGCAAGGGGTGAATGTGCAAACCAAGGGACAGCAAAGAGATCCTTCATCACCATTCAACATCATTGATCAGATGAAGAAGACAAACGTCAATATATCAATGTGGGAATCCCTATCTATCCCAGGCCAAAGAGATCTGCTGTAAGCTGCCATGAAGGACTGGCCAACTTCAAATCAGCAAGTTCAGGTTCAAAAAAAAGTGCTTACAAATGCTGCCCAGCCTGAGGGAAATCATGGAGGACATCAAGGTAAGATGTTGAATCCCCCTCCTTTCTATGTTTCATTGATCATTGGAAATCAGCTAGTGCACAATTGCATGATTGATTCTGGAGCAAGTAGTTCTGTCATGCCTAAACAAATAGCTTATCAGCTAGGGCTCCAGTATGAAACAACATCCAAAGGGGTAGTGCAGCTAGATGGGACAGCAGTAGCAACAGTTGGAGTAATTAGAAAACTGAGTCTTACCTTGCATGCATGTCCAAATGTTGTTGTTTTACAAGATGTATCAGTCATAGACCTTCCACCACTCTTTGTCCTTTGCTTGTCAAGGGACTTCACAGCCAAGATCGGGGGATATTTGTCTGTTGATTGGTCACACATGTTGTTCAGAATGAGGTATGGAACTAAGGCTACAATTAGGTCTGAACCTATTGCAAATTTCCACGTTGAGCCTTACACTCCAAGTCAGATTAATGTCAATTGCTCAGCATTTGATTAAGAACTGACACCAAGGTTGGAAGCATCCTGGATCTAACTCTTGATGAATGGGAAAACAAGATACATGCATTTGATCCTTATCAAGAAGTGGAAGAATCTGAGCACGGGGGAAAAGTGAAAAATGTTCCAAAATAAAAAGAAAGTAAAAATTTTCAAGGAAACCCCACGGGTGAGCAGAGGAGAGAAAATTACGCATCCAATCAGTGCTTGACACATGTCATCCAGGTGGCAGAGCGCGGGAAAGAGTTTCAAAACACATTTTTGCCTGTTTTGTGCCCTAAATCTTCAGATCTCCATATCTTTCGATCCAGAGCTCAAATTTGCACACTCTTTATATCAACAAAAAGCTTATGAAATTCTCTACATGATTCTGAGGTTAATCTTGAATTTTTATGTAGTCTAGAGAGACAAAGTTGAGAAATGGCTCTGACATGTGTTCATGGCCAGAAGTGACATTTCAGCAACCAAATTAATGCAGAATGGGTCCCATTCTCCTCCAAATCGGTTAAAAATGATAGGGTATGGGTTTGTAAGGTCCCCCATGCTGTTTTAATACATCTACAGTCAAGGAGGAATGGGCTCTCACGTTTTTGGACGTTTCTATCTTCTGGGCTTGACCCATGCAATGTAAAAGCCAGATTTGGCTCATTTCTAAGGGGGGGAACATTTTTTGGGCATAGCAACTTCTTCTTTCACCTCCAGTAAGTGATTTTTTGAAGAATCAGACCTCTCCAAAGAATTTAATAGTTTTTTACCTCTCTGAGGTTGTAATGCAGTGATTTTGACACTGGAAATGATAATGCAAGCTTTGTGAACGAGTTTCAATCCTTTGTTTGTATTGTTTGCTTCATTTCAGATCCTAAATTATATCTTATCAGCCTGTGTATGTTTTATGCTGCAATCTCTGGTTTGTGTCTATTTACATGACAGAAATGTTTCACCACTCCTTTTGGTGCATCACCACCTTTAGTTAGTTTCAATTTTTGCATTTCTATCCCTGTCTCCTTGCAATTTAGAGTAGGATTAGGATCTAAACCTCTGTAGTTGTGCAAATATAGATCTAATCAGAGGAGTTTGAGGAACCAGCCTCTAATTTGGAGATTCCTCTCTCAGTTTCACAAGTCCCACACTTGGAGAGAGGTTTCCATGTTGTGCAATCACACTAGATGCTAGAGTGATCAACCTAGAAGCCTAATCTGCATCCAGGGGTGTTGTGAGCCCACTACAACAAATATTTTTGAGGGGTACAACGAGTAGCTCAATAAGGATTTTAGATCAGCATGAAAGCCAAATAGGAAATGGATGGGGGGAAATGTGGTAGTGTGGGGAGTAAAGATTTAATTATCAATCAACATGGTGGGTTATGTTATGGGCATGCCCATGGAAGGATGTGAAGTATACAAACCCAAAAAGGATTCAACGGATAAAAAGAATCTATTTCTATGAGGTAAGGAAAAACTCACCCCTCATTTTGTAGGATTTTGTAGGAATTCCTTACCTCCCCCATTCAACAAAGTGGCCCTTAACCTAATCCAATGTGTCACTCTTGAGGGACACCACAAATTTATTTATGCTTACCATCTTCCTGTTGGTGCCATTTTTTAGCCTACACTATTTTTCCTTAAGTTTTTCCTCCATTTTGTGTGCTCTAAAATGTTTCTCTCTCAAATTGGTGGTCTGCAACTTTTCCCTCCAGTCGAATGCCTTGAAATGCTCACAAACTTGTTTTTTCCCCCAATTTGAAAGAAATCTGTATGTGTGCCTTGTTTTGTGCCCTAATTTTTCCAAAATATGCAGGCTCTGTCATTTTTCCTTTTTACCCAATCATGGAAGTTTAAAATTGATCGATTTTCACTTGTATGCCATTGACAATCTAATTCCATGATAAAAAATGCTTTAAAAACATGTTTTAATTGGTTCAATTTTGATAAATTTGTCATCCTTAGCAAAACAATCGAATTCTAGGGCATCCCTAGTATTTTCTATGTTTTGACAATCAGACGAGTGTCATTCTCCCATCAATTTCTTCTTTAGCATTCATCAGCAATGTGGCTTGTTCTAATTGGCCAAGGGATGGCGGAAAATTGTTTTAACTTATCACTTTTTTCATTTTTTGGCAAAAGGGCGAATTTGGTCCCATGGATCCGCTTTACTCTGATTAGTTGTAATGTTGCTGACATGTCCTCTTTTGATTGGATGAGAAGTAGTGGTTCTTTTTGTGCCTTAAGGCATTTTGGAAAAAGAGTTAAAGTGCAAATAAAATGTCTAGGGCCCACAACGAATCAGAATGGAACACGTGGCGGCTTCATAGCCAAGGACAAAATTGTGGGTGGTCGGGTTCTTTTGAAGTTTTTTGAGTTTATTTGGTTAAAATATTAAAGTCACAAAACAATCCGGAACTCCGAAGTGAGCCATAGGTGGAAACGTGTCATGTTTGCATCAGAGGCGGAACTTTGGGCCTCGGGGCAAAATTGAGATTTTTTCCTATTTTTGGCATAAACACATAAATTTAAAAGGAGGACTACAAGACTGAAGTGAATCAGAAGGTGACACGTGCCAGGGAAAGGTGGACGCGTGGGAGTGTGGAGAAAATGGTGAAAATTTTCCTTTGTGGAAAATGTTGTTAAAATATAAATAAGAGTGTTTCCCCGCAGCCAATCAGGTGAGGACACGTGTCTTGCGGGAGGAAGAAACTACGTAGGAAAAATGGAAAATTTTCATTTTTCCAAACAGAGGCAAAAATTTTAAAATTGAGTCGTGACTTCGTATCCAGTCATATTCTGCCATGTGTTAGGGACTAAATCGGAGGTGCAGGGCCATGGGGATAATTTGGAAAAAAATTCTTTTTCCAAACAAAGGTGAAAATGTGTAGAATCGAGCCATGATTCCACTGGGATCCACATTGGGACATGTGTCAAGCTCATTTTCAAAGGGCGGAGGGGCGAAGAAAAATGTCAAATTTTAACATTTTTCCAAAAAGTGTTAATATGTTAAAAACTGATCCCAATCCCATTTCTAATCACATTGTGACACGTGGAGGGATCAGATTAAAGGATAAAGGAAGATCAACGGTAACTATGAATTTTCCAGTTTGGCCGCCATTTGAGCTCCAGGAAGCTTTAAGATGGGATTTTTACATCATTTTTCATCAATTTTTTGACAAATTCATGTTGTTTGTGCCTGCAAGGACTAATGTAATTGGTTTTGAGGATCAATTTGAGGATCCGATATGTTTTTGAAGTGAAATTTTACCCTAGCTCGTCCAAACGTAAAATATCAAATCCAAAAGTTACAGAGTAAAATTTTGGAGGGAAATGGATGAAATAATGAAGGGAAGAGGGTCTGCATGCTTTGAACATGAAAAACATTCCTCCACAATGGATAATGATGTGAATTTTGCAATGATTCATCTCTTTTGAGACAACTGGAAACTTTTTGGGTGTGTTCTATTAAACGTCCTTATCTGTGAATCATGAGGAATTTTTGTAACAAAGTTGATCCTTTAGCATATTCTTTTCATGGGAAAGAAGGCTCAAAGGATATTTAAAGCTATATATTGCATGAATTTTTCATGCAAAGGGTTGGAAGAGTTTAAAAAAGCCTGGAAAACTAAAAATTTCAAAAGAAAATCTTGGAAGAAGCCCATTCTCTGAGTGACCATATGAGAAACTCATATAAATATCTCTGTATTAGATTTCAAATCATGTTAAGTTGGTTGCATATGTATAGGCATTAACAAGCTCTGAGATTTCAAAACATTCCCCTGTTGATAAATCTGATCATTTTTGAGTTATTCTGTGTTGTCTTTGGGAAAAATTTGTGAATGCTTACATTTCAGAGTGCATTTCAAATTTGTGTTTCTTGTTTCTTGTTGTAGTCTTGTGTTTAAAATCTCTCTTGATCATACATGGTCTCATTTCTTGTGATAGTTTAGTGGCATTTGCAATCTCACATTCAAAAGAGCTTTCATCTGATAAAGAGATAAACAAATTTAAAATCACTTTACCTTCCTTGACTTCAGAGATTGTTTGTAAACCTTTGGGTGCACCTTAGGTCATGATTAAATAGTGATTTATAAATGCTTCATTGGTTCATTCTAACTCAATATTTTTTGATAGATGCTTAAAGATTGTGTGGAAAAGTGTAGATCTAGACCTCCATTTGATGTACATATCCTGGTTGAAGGGATGATTAACAATTTTGATACTTTCTACTGTTAAGTTTCTCCATATTTTGCTGAAATCCTCAAAGAGTTTGGTAGACCTTGGTTTTTCTTATCTAAACTCCCACCCAAAAAAATCATTCAAAACAACTAATCCTACCCTGTTTTACCCATGTTTTGACCTGTATACCCACAGAAGATCAAAATCCATTTGCTAAAGTATGCAGAACAGATCAGGATTTCAAAATGTCTTCAGTAACCCTTGCCTTACATTGAAAGTATCCCCATAATCTAAAAGTGACAACTTGTGAAAGTCAGATTTAAAGTGTTGATCATATTTTCCCAAGGCCCTTTTAATACTATTTGCATAAATTGAGGGATATCTTCATCTCCTTCACCATTTGAGGGTTACTCTTACCTTGGTTGAAAGGAATAACCTAAAATAGTTAGGACAAGATCAAGTCCTATTTGAGTGCTATCCATCTCTCCACAAATCTGAGTGCCAGTTAGATCATATCCGCAACTACAAAATGACACACACCATGATCCATCTGTCTTCAAGTTTCATGCCATATCTTTGATGATGCTCAGACTGAAAAGGAGAACAAATTTGGGTACAAACATCAGTGGCACTGTTTCCAAGGACGAAGAATGTAATATCTAGACTAATTTTTTAATCTACTTCCAGTTCATATTCTTTTGAGCCCGTCAACACCAGTGGCGCCACTGTCAGGGATGAAGAATGCAATATCCAGACTAATTTGTTAATCTACTTCCAGTTCATATTCTTTTGAGCCCATCAACACCAGTGGCACCATTTCCGGGGACATTCTTAGTTCAATTTGATCCATGATCATACATATTTGAAATATTTGAATGCATATCAAACCCTGGTAATGTCTCTTACAAGTCCTGTCTGCAAATATATTGTTAAAGCATCATTCTATACATGGATTTGCAAGGTGTATGCAAAGGTTTCAAAATTTGTCTGTAATTTTATCAGTTTCTAACAGTAGTTGCATTTCATTTGCATTTGTGGTTTATAGATTCAGGAAAAGGAAGATCTGATCTATAAATTTTGGAAAGATTTTCAGTGTTTATAGGTATTTGAAAGAGTATTTTAGTGCATTTGCACAACTAGGGTGAAAGTAATTAGTGGCGACTCCATGCTATTTTGATCTTGATAAATAACAGTGTCTTAGCTTTCTATCATTTATTTTTTGGTGTTGATAATCTCTACAAACCTGGAAGGAAGAATATCTCTCTTCAGGAGGGACCCAAGTAGAAATTTATTTCAAGAATTGGGAAAGACAGTTTTAGAGGAAAGAAAAAATTGGAAGGTTGTTGAAGGTCAGACATTAAGCAAAGGAATATCCATTGGTGAGACAGGTCAGCCTTTAATAGAGGATTATCACTCTTCTTCTAGTGATTCTAATTCAAGAAATATTCTCATAAACTTGTGTACTTCAACTAGTGAATGTCCTTTTGTTGTACCTAGTGAGTTCCTTCTTCAATTTTCACATGTGTGTTTTAATTCTAGTAAAAATTTCCAAGAAAATCAACACCTAGAGAATACCAATCTTGTGAACCACATTCTTGAGCCCCAAAGACCTTGCACTGCTCATCAACTTATGTCACCCCCAAGATCACCTCTACCAGACAACATGGCTCAGTCTCCACCTAGGCCTCCATTTGTGGTCAATACATTTGGCCCAATAAATTTTAGGGGAATGGCTGGTTATCCTAATGTTGTGCCTCAGGATGTTAGAAGTAAATTGCCAAAGTTCCAATGGAATAATGCCATAACAGGTGATCAACATTTGAAACTCTTTATTAATATAATGGAGGAATTTTAAATTGGATTTGAGGATGTGTACATTAAATTTTTTGTCCACACTTTAGAGGGGGATGCTAGGGATTGGTACAAGGCCTTGCCAAATAATTCTATTGATTCATGGGCTGAAATGTAGAATGCATTCAGATTGCAATATGGTGACAAGACTAATCCTAGATTTCTCTTGTCTAAATTTGAGAATATCAAGAATAACCCCAATGAATCAGTGCATGACTTTAATACAAGATTTAACAAGACATTGAGAAGATTGCATGTTAATCTGAGGCCTTGTGGTGAATCTTGTTTAATCAAATATGTAAATGCATTTGATAAGAAAGTAACCTACTACTTAAGGGATAAGAACCCTACCAATATAAGGCAGTATTTCACCATGGTACTTCAAATTGAAAACAATGTCAAGGCTGTTGGGAAACCTCTTAAGAGAGATGGAGTTAAATTGGTAAACCCTGACAAGCCTCAAGCAAGCAAGGGTGCTGATTTGGAGGAGGTTGTGAAAACTTTGGTAGGGGTTGTCAAAGACATCTCATACAAGCTAGCTTGGGTAGAGAAGGGAATTGGGCAATCTTCAAAAATTCAGCCAAAGTCACAAAACCATGACAGATTTTCTAATCATCCTAGGGGTGGTCAAAGATCTGATGATAGAGGCAAAGGACCCATGGGGTCTGTAAATAGACATCCTCAAGCACGTGAAGGAATATTGTTACCTGATCCCTTAACTACTAGGGTTTTTGTTGTTGCGGAAGTTTTTGATATTAATTGGTGTGATAAGTGTTTTATACCCCACCCTCCATGTGAAATGGACCATAAAGATGGTGAATCTAATAATGATGATGGTATTGATGATGATATTTTTATGGTGGGATGTTCTTCAAGCTCACAAGAAGGAGCAACATTAACTGAGGTAATAAGTGCACGGACAGATATAAATTTTTTGGATTGGATCAAACATGTACAAATCCTTCTTCCTTCTCATACTCTTGAAGTTAATGTAGTGAAATCTTTTGAAATTCCTAACAATGAATTTGAATACTTAAGATATTTGATGATTAAGAAGTATTATGGTGGTATACCTTCGGAGGAAGATATACAATTGTTAATGAATGTTGTTGTGGCTCAAGAGAAAGAGTATAACACTAGGGGCAAGGTTGTTAAGGGAGTTGGGCCTCAAGCCAAACCTAAAACACCCTTGCTTATAATTATTCCCAAAGAATCTCCTAGAAGAGAAACACCTGCCAAAATCTTTGTTGTCCCAAGTAAAATTTACAGTCTCCTCATGCCCAAAATGCCAAGAATCCCATGCCATCTAATGAATCTACTTGTCTCCATTCCAATGTTGCCTTGTCAAAGAGTGCTTCATATGACATAGCCCAAGTACTGAGCCAAATCAAAGTGAGTGTTCCAATCATTGAGTTGCTTAGGATTCCTGAGCACAAGAAGAGAGAATTTGAGTACTTGGGATTGAAAGAGGAGAAGAGTACCCCAAGCAGAAATGTAAATGTTGTTGAAACTCCTCCTCAAATCATTGCAGACCTTGAAACACCACCAGCATTAGATGATCTTGTAGAAACACCGAAGGTATACTTGGGGACATCCTTGGTTGATTCCCAATTGAATGTTGATCCATTCTTTACAACTTTGATCATAAAGGATAGCCTAATTCACAATTGTATGTTTGATTCTGTTACATCATGCAATGTCATGCCTTTAGAAGTTATGAATGAGTTAGGTATCAAAGTGACAACAGACTATTGAAAGTGTACTTCCATGGACTCAAGAGAAGTGTCGGTCGTTGTTTATGTGAAGGGTTTTGTGGTACAACTTGTAGCCTATCATGCTAAGAATTTGAAACTTAATGTTGTGATTGTTGATTGCCCTGCCAAATGGGGTATGTTATTATCAAGGAAATGGGCTGCAAGTGTTGGTGGGATTGTTCAAATGGACATGTCTTTTTCCACTATTCCCATTGAATGCAGCCTTGTCAAGCTCTATGGAGAAAATAAGATGTTACACGTTATTGAAGATCCCAACAATGCTTCTTATGAAGTATTATTTGCTAATGTAGATGCTGATAACTTTTATGGGTTTTCTGATGGCAAAGAACACAAGATAGATAAGTAAAAGTGCTTTGAACAGGTAGGTTCTCCTTGGACCTTGATATTTAATGGAGCTTGCTCCAAATTTGGAAATGGTGCTGGTATAATTTTGATTTCTCGTAGCTTGGAAGAATTTATTTTTTCCTTCAAGCTTGATTTTGAATGTACTAACAACATTGCTGAGTATGAAGCCTTGTTGTTGGGTTTGAGAATTACATGGAAGTATGGTGTCAAGGAAATCATTGTAAAAGGATATTTAGAGCTATTTTTCAAACAAATAAGAAAACTATATGCTACAAAAAATCAGCGGATGAAATAGTACAAACATAAAGTTTGGGATCTAATTGAGATGTTTGATTCCTTCAACAGTGTGCATCATGACAGAAGTTTCAATGTTGTTGCTGACAAGTTGACATTGTTGGGGTCAATATTTGAAAATTACATTGTTTCACCTTATTGTGAGTACAATATTGAAGTGTTAACTAGGCCATCTGTCCCTGACAACATCAAGCATTAGCAAGTGTTTAATGATGATGCTCAATTGCAAAGGTTCTTACAAAATCAAGGTGAGTTTGTTAATAAGAATATTGATTGGGAACCAATGCTATCTGTGACTAAAGGAAGAGAGACTTTGTTTCGAAAGGATATCATCCATTTGCAAACTAACACCATTCTTAGAGGTCTTGTTGTACTCGAGTCAAATTTTGACACTACTGATTGCATCATCAATAGAAACATGTCTACCTCAAGGGATGTGGAAAAGCATAACTTGGGCACTAATGATAAACCAAGAAAAGTTTGGTTTGGCAGCAATCTAAACAAAGAAGAAAAATAGACCTATGTTCAACTATTGAAGAAATATCAAGATTGTCTAGCTTGGTCTTATTCAGAGTTGAAAGCATATAGAGAGGACTTGTTTCAGCATGAGATTCCTCTTGAAACAAATTCCAAGCCCTTCATATAAAAGCATAGGCCAATTAATCCACTCCTCTCAATGAAGATGCAAGATGAATTAAAGAAACTAAAGGAGGGAGGGATCATTCAGCCCACAAGGTATTCATCTTGGGTTGCAAACCTTGTGCCAGTCAGAAAGAAAAATGGATATATCATACTTTATGTAGACTTTAGAAATCTAAATAGAGCTTCGTTGAAAGACAATTGTCGTTTGCCATACATGTAAAACATGTTGCAGTTAGTGACTGGATCTGAATTTTTTTCCACCTTGGATGGTTTCTCTGGCTACAATCAAGTTCTTGTCAAGGACTCAGAAATATTTAAAACTACCTTTACCACTCCTTGGGGAACATATGTCTATATAAGAATGCCTTTTGGTCTCATGAATGCTGGAGCTACCTTCCAAAGAGCAATGGATGTTACTTTTTCTGGTTACATAAATGACTTTATTGCAGTTTTTCAGGATGATGTGACTGTGTTTTAAAGGAGCAGAAGATATCACTTACAGCACTTGGAAAGAATGTTGATCAGATGTATAGAATTTTCACTCTCTTTGAACCCAAAGAAGTGCCATTTTGGAGTGCAAAAGGCCAAGTTCCTTGGTCATATTGTTTCAAAGGCTAGTGTCATGATTGACCCTAATAGGGTAGAAGTAATCAGCAAGGTTCCAATTCCAAGAACAAAGAAGGGCATCCAATCCTTCTTTGGGAAGATCAATTTCATTAGAAGGTTTGTGTCTAATTTTGCTGAATTGACTCTTCCTATTACATGCATGATAAAGAAATACCAAGTTATCAAGTGGGAGGAGGTTGCTATCCAGGATTTTGAAGGAATCGAAGAAGCACTTAAACATGCACCTGACTTAGCAGCTCCGAATTATAAGAATCCTTTCCAAATTTTATCCTTTTCTTCTGAAAATACCATTGCATCTGTTTTGCTGCAAAAGGATGAAGATGGGGCTGAGAGAACTATTGCCTTCTTTAGCAAGGCTTTACAAGATGTTGAGTTAAAATAGACAATCATGGAAAAACAAGAATTTACCTTGGTGAAAGCAATAAAGGTCTTTAGGCCTTATATCTTAAGTTTAAAAATTTTTGCTTATATTCCCCACACCATGGTAAAAGACATCTTATCATAGATGGAGATCTCAAGCAAAAGATGTAGATGGGTGAAAAAACTACAGGAGTATGACATGGACATCCAAACCACAAAGTTGGTAAGAGGTTTGGGTCTTGCTAAGCTTATGGCTGAGAGAAACTTGCAGACTGTGGAAGTGAATGAAGTAGAGGAAGAAAGGGTATAGTTCTTGTGAAATTGGTAAGATCTGAGTGGTACAAGGATGTAATATTTTATCTCAGACACCTATACTTCCTTGATAATTTAAATAAAAATCAGAAAAGAGCCCTCAAGCTGGCTTCTCAAAAATACATCATCACTGACTTTGGGTTGGCTTGGAAGAACCCTGAAGGTGTCCTCCTGAAATGTGTAATTGAAGATGAAGCTCCCAAAATAGTCTCTGATTTCCATGGGGGAGTTTGTGGAGGATACTTTGCTGGAAGGGTTACAACACACAAAATTTTGAGAGATGGTTACTGGTGGCCTACTCTCTTCAAAGATGCAACCCTGTTGGTTAGAAAATGTGAAAGCTGCCAGCATTTCTCTGGAAAAATGAAAGCTTCAGGCTCCCTTCCTTTGCATCCTATATAAATTGAAGCTCCTTTCAAACAATGGGGAATAGACTTCATTGGTGAGATTTCAAACCCTTCTATTGTTGGACATAAGTGGATCCTTGTAGCCACAAATTACTTCACCTAGTGGGTAGAAGCAATCCCCACCAAGAAAGAAACACACCAAGTTGTTATGGACTTATTATTGAATCATATCGTATGCAGATTTTGTGTGCCAATCAAGATTGTTGCTGATAATGCCATGTGTTTCAGAGCTAAACCCTTGATGGTAATGTGCAAGAAGTATGGAACCAATATGATTTATGCTTCAAACTATAACCCTCAAGTAAATGGACAAGCTAAGCCCAAAAATAAGAACTTGTTGAAGATCATTAGGAGAACCTTGGAGTTGAACAAGATAAAATGGGGTGAACAACTAAAATTTGTAGTTTGGGCTGATAGAATCACTGCTAAAATAGCTACTGGTAAGAGCCCATTTGACTTGGTGTATGGAACTCAATCTCTGCTGCCCTTACATCTACAATTATCTTCATTTCAGTTTGTTCAACAACTTGAAGATCAAGAGGTCAATCCATATGAAGCAAGGATTAATCAGATTGTTGAGCTGGATGAAGAAAGAAGAGCATACCACCAAAGGCATGTCAGATTTAGAGAGAAGTTGAAGAGGTTTCTTAACAAGAAGGTCACTCTTAGGGATTTTAATGTTAGAGATCTGGTTTTATTGTGGGATGGTAGGCATGAAGATAAGGGCAAACATGGTAAATTTGATGCATTATGGATGGCCCTTTCTCCATTGATATCAAAATTGGTGAAAATACCTTTTTTCTCAAGGAATTAGATGGGGAGTTCCTGTTAATGGCAGGCATCTAAATAATTTATTTGATTAATCCCTAAATTTTAGGTATGCACCACTTGTATAGTGCATAGTCTTTTTTTTGGCTCTGTTTTTGCTATTTTTGTCGGTTTGTGGTTTTCCCTATTCTTAGCAGCCATTTTTTGTCGATTGGGTTTGGTTTTTCAGCTCTGCAATTTTGACTCCATTGCCCAATGGTTGTTTTTAGCACTTGGTCTGCTTATTTTGTTCTTGTGACACTTGTAGGGAGTGCCCATCCCCGAGAAGGAGCCGATGTTGGTGCCATTTTTGAGCTTGCACCAATATGTTTCTCTCTCAAATTGGTGGTCTAAAAATTTTCCCTCCAATTGAATGCCTTGAAATGCTCACAAACTTGTTGTTGTTCCATAATTTGAAAGAAATCTACATGTGTGCCCTGTTTTGTGCCCTAATTTTTCCAATATTTGCGGGCTCTGTCATTTTTCCTTTTTACCCAATCGTGGACGTCTAGAATTAATCGATTTGCACTTGTATGCCATTGAAAATCCAATTCCATGATCAAAAATTCTCTAAAAACATGTTTTAGTTGGTTTAATTTTGAGAAATTTGTCGTCGTTAGCGAAAGAATTGAATTCTAGGGAATCCCTAGCATTTTTTGTGTTTTGACGGACGGGTGTCATTTTCCCATCAATTTCTTCTTCAGCATTCATTGGCAACTTGGCTTGTTCTATTTGGCTAAGGGACGGTGGAAAATTGTTTTAACTTATCGATTTTTTCTTTTTTGGCAAAAGGGTGAATTTGGTCCCATGGCTCCACTTTACTCTGATTGGTTCTAATGTTACTGACGTGTCCTCTTTTGATTGGATGAGAAGCAGCAGGTTTTTTTGTGCCTTAAGACATTTTGGAAAAATATTTAAAGTGTAAAGAAAATGCCTAGAGCCCGCAACAAAGTAGAATGGAACACACGGCGGCTTCAAAGCCAAGAACGGAATTACGGGTGGTCGGGTTCTTTTGAAGTTTTTTTACTTTATTTGGTTAAAATATTAAAGTCACAAAACAATCCAGAACTTCGTAGCGAATCACAGGTGGACACATGTCACATTTGCATCATAGCTAGAACTTTGGGCCTTGGGGAAAAATTGAGATTTTTTCCTATTTTTGGCATAAACGCATAAAATTAAAAGGAGGAATGCAAGCCCACAATGAATCAGAAGATGACACGTGATAGGGAAAGGCGGAGGTGTGGGAGTGTGGAAGAAATGGTGAAAAATTTTCTTTGTGGAAAATTTTGTTAAAATATAAATAAGAGCACTGCCCTGCAGCCAATCAGGTGAGGACATGTGTCCTGTAGGAGGGCAGAGCCGTAGAGGAAAAACGGAAAAATTTCTTTTTTCCAAAAGGAGGAAAAATGTTTAAAATTGATCCGCGGCTCTGTATCCAGTCATATTACGCCACATGTCAGGGACTGAATTAGAGCTAAGGGTCCATGGGGATAATTTGGAAAAAAATTCTTTTTCCAAAAAAGGTAGAATTGTGTAGAATTGAGCCATGATTCCGCTGAGACCCACATTGGGACACGTGTCAAGCTCATTTTCAAAGGGCAGAGGGCGAAGAAAAATGTCAACTTTTTTACATTTTTCCAAAAAGTTTTAAAATTTCAAAAAGTGATCCTAAGACCATTTCCAATCACATTGTGACACGTGGAGGGCTCAGATTAAAGGATAAAGGAAGATCAACGGTAACTGTGCATTTTTCAATTTGGCCACCATTTGAGCTCCGGGAAGCTTGGAGATGTGATTTTTGCATCAATTTTCATCGATTTTTTGACAAATTCATGTCATTTGTGCCTGCAAGGACCAATGATATTGGTTTTGAGGATTGGATTTGTTCTTGAAGTGAAATTTTACCCTAGCCCGTCCAAAACGTAAAATATCAAATCCAAAAGTTACAGAGTAAAATTTTGGAGGGAAATGGATGAAATAATGAAGGGAATGGGGTTTGTATGCTTTGAAGATGAAAAAAGTGCCTCCAAAATGGATAACGATGTGAATTTTTCAATGATTCATCTCTTTTGAGACAACTGGAAACTTTTTGGACATGTTCTATTAAACGTTAGTGTCTGTGAATCATGAGGAATTTTTGTAACAAATTTTATCCTTTGGCATATTATTTTCTTAGGAAAGAAGGATCGAAGGAGATTGAAAGCTATATATTGCATGAATTTTTCAGGAAAAGGGTTGGAAGATTTTAAATAAGCTTGGAAAACTAAAAATTTCACGAGAAAATCTTGGAAGAAGCCCATTCTCTGAGTGACCACATGAGAAACTCATATAACTCTCTCTGTATCAAATTTCAAATCATGTTAAGTTGGTTGCATATGTATAGCCATTAACAAGCTCTGAGATTGTTTTCAAAACATTCCTCTGCTGATAAATTTGATCATTTTTGAGTTATTTTGTGTTGTCTTTGAGGAAAATCTATGAATGCTTACATTTCATAATGCATTTCAAATTTGTGTTTCTTGTTTCCTATTGCAGTCTTGTGTTTAAAATCTCTCTTGACCATAAATGGTCTCATTTCTTGTGATAGTTTAGTGGCATTTGCAATCTCACATTTAGAAAATCTTTCATCTGATAAAGAGATAAACAAATTTAATATCACTTTACCTTCCTTGACTTTAGAGACTGTTTGTAAACTTTTGGGTGCACCTTAGGTCATGATTAAATAGTGATTTCTAAATTCTTCATTGGTTCATTCTAACTAAATATTTTGTGATAGATGATCATATATTGTGTGGAAAAGTGTAGATCTAGGCCTCCATTTGATGCCTATATCCTGGTTGAAGGGATGATTAACCATTTTGACACTTTCTGTTGTTAATTTTCTTCATATTTTTCTGAAATCCTCAAAGAGTTTGGTGGACCTTGGTTTGTCTTATCTAAACTCCCACCCAAAAAAATCATTCAAAATAATTAATCCTACCCTGTTTTACCCATGTTTTGACCTGTATACCCATAGACGATCAAAATCCATTCGCTAAAGTATGCAAAATAGATCAGTATTTCAAAATGTCTTTAGTAACCCTTGCCTTGCATTGAAAGTATCCCCATAATCTAGAAGTGACAACTTGTGAAATTCAGATTTGGAGTGTTGATCATATTTTCCCATGGCCCTTTTCATACTATTTGCACAAATTAAGGGATATATTCATCTCCTTCACCATTTGAGGTTTACAAAATAGGTTCTCTTACCTTGGTTGAAAGGCACAACCTAAAATAGTTAGTGCAAGATCAAGTCCTATTTGAGTGCTATCCATCTCTCCACAAATCTAAATACCAGTTAGATCATATCCCTGGCTATAAAATGACACACACCATGATCCATTTGTCTTCAAGCTTTATGTCATATCTTTTATACTACTCAGACTGAAAAGGAGAACAAATTTGGGTACCAAGACTTCCCATGCTCAATTTCCTCAAACATGGGCATATTTTTAGTTTTCCATACTATATACTTCATTCTATATGTGTTACCCTGGACAACTACAAAAAAGGAAAATCAATATTCCCCTACATCAAGGTTTTATTATGGCCATTGTGAAGAGATAAATCTTTGATATGGATAAAATGGTTAATGGGGATAGTGTGTTGTCAAAATCCCATGAAGATTATGTTATGGAAGATGAAACTAATTCTCAGAATGAGGAGTCTAGAAAATACCCTAAGTTGAGTGAAGGGGATGATTAAAATATGGTTGAAGTTGAAGCAGTTCAGGGCCTCCAAGACCTAAAAAAATATGAAGTGAAGGTGGTGGCTATTAAGAAGGCTGAAAAATGGGAACCAAGTTAACAGAGGAGGAAGGATTTAGTTGACATCCAGGAAAAGACCCAAATGGAAATGCTTAGAAAGGGTGGTGTGGAAAATGGAGTTGATCTTGCTAAATTTTTTACATACCTTGAAAACGTGAAATGTGACACTCAACTTATTAAATGCACTATCCAATTTATCCTCAACGACTGGAATGCAATGAAGATGAAAGTTAAGGATGCAGCTCAAGTCATAAAGGGTGGCAGTATGGAGGTTCTGCAAGAAAATTGTAAGAATTTAAATAGAGATGTGGATCAGCTTAAGGTTATGCTTCAAAACTTCACTAAGTGGAGTATTCTCACTACCAAATTCACGTTACAACACCTTCAAACTCTCAGATAGCTAGCTAATTACTGCATGAAATATGAAGAGTAGGGGACATTGAAGAAGATGAAAATGAAAGTATCTGAAGCTGATGTAACCACTATGGGCACTAACATTGAATCACTAGCTAAGGAATGGGCCACTTTGGTGGAAAAATTGGAGAAAATGAAAAGGTAGTGGTTGTTGTTAAGTTGTTGTTTAGTGTTGTTAGTTCTTTGTTTTTATTTCCGTTTGTTTACAATACTGGTTGTTAGTTTTGATTATTTTGGGGTCATACTATATTTTTATATGGTTTAGTATTGAATATATTCTCTATTTGGGAGCTTTGTTATGTATGGGGTAGGGTCTTCTCAACCCTATTTTACCTAATGTCAAAAAAAAGCTTCCTCTCTAAGTGAAATAGTCTACTCCAAGGCAATTTGTTTTTTAAAATTGAAACAAGGTAGACTTAAAAGAAGACATATTTCCATCTTTCTATGGAATATTTTACTTATTTCCACTTAACATAAAGATTTTATCTCATATTTAGTTCAATATTGCTTCAATGTAGATGAAACTCGCTTTGGCTCTAACATGCTTCTTATCAAATCATGTGAAAAAAACAAGTATTGTAAAGTCAATTATTATTTCATTTTCTCTCTATGGTGAGCACTGCAGGTTTTAGATATATAATTCTTGGAGGAATGTGATGTGAAAGGATATTTATCTATTTTATGAGTTATATTATAATAAAAGAACTAGATTTTAAAATTAAGTCATACTGAAATATGCAACAGATATAATTAAGACGAACCGAAATACTGAGCATAGATATAAATTTAATTATATTCTCATAGTCTAGATCAATGCCCTCTGCTAGTTTCTTTAGAATATCTTCAATCATTCTCTAGTTATAGTGAGGTTCAATAATATCATAGTAAATTTACCTGGAAGTGTCTCACATCTCTTGAAAGTCATTAGCCTAGCAGCCACTAGCTTGTAGAAAAATGATAAAATACATCTAAATGGGCGTCAAATTTAACAAAACGTTGTGGACTTTTTTGCAACCATTGAAGGAAAAAATAATATGCTCACTATCCCATATAAATCATAAATATGTTCTATACATAACATGTCATAAATAATGCCTAACATCAACTAGACCGTATAACATAACATAAATAACATAACATAAATAATGGTTGGCGGTCATTAGCCCTTATAACATAACATAAATAATGGTTGGCGGCCAATAGTGCTTATAAAACAGAGACATGTTCTTTACATAAAAAATATTAAATAATGCCTAGCGGATGCTAGCCCGTATAATGGATTCCAATATTTTGATTTTTGGATTCCAATATATGGGACTTTGGAGTACATATAATTCCAATATAGATGATTTTGGATTACAATATATGGGATTCTAGATTTCAATATATGTGATCTTGGAATCCAATATGCATGATTTTGGAATCCAATATGTGTGATTTTGGAGTGCAGATAATTCCAATATCTGACATTTTGGAATTCAAAAATAGAAATATTGGATTCCGATATCGGCTATATCTTTTAGTTGTGGGACTAGAATAAGTCCCAATTTAGTGAAATAAGCTTTGTAATCATAATGTGTGCAAGCTATTGACGATATTATTTAACAAATCAAATTAACAAATTTTGAGTTGCATGACATCTAGTTGCTTCCACAATAGAATATTTTGAGCGTAGATTTATCGAGAATTTAACAAGAAGAATTATGGAATTTTTAGCTTGACATCCACTATCATATGATGCAACATATTATTTGAAGATATGCAATTGCTAAGATTCAACTAAAAACATGTCAGGTATTGCAAGCTTAGTGACCACTAGGTTATGCCTCAAAAACATTTTCTAAGCTTAGAGATCAGTACTCAAGAATGGATATCATGCAGTTATACACCACTAAGACACTGTCAAAACATATTATTTGGAGCTTAGCACTCGCTAGGATTTCACAAAATAAATAAAGATATTGGAAGTTTAGCATCCGCTAGGTATTTCCGCAACATATTATTTGTACCTTAGCAGTTGCTAGGATTTCACAAATTAAATTAAAGTAGTATGAAATTAGCATCCTTTGCGTACTGTAACAACATAATATTTAGAAAAATATTTCTACAAGATTTACCATTTTAAATGAAATTGATTTCAGCTGAGTGGCCACTAGCCTTTACAACAATGTAACAATTTAAGCTTTTCGTTCGTTAGGATTTAACACATAAGATTTGGGTGATAGAGGTCACAAGAATTTAAGACATTAACATAAGATTCCAGGAGGTTAGTGTCTGCTAGAATATGTGTATTCATAATTTTTGGAAGATGTCAGCGGTATGCTTTAACAAATCAAATTAATAAGTTCTGAGCTACATGGAATTTAGTGCTTCCATAATCGAATAATTTGATCTTGTATGTCTCAAGATTTTAACAAGATGAAGTATGGAATTTTTAGCTTAACGTCCGATATCTTATGTTACAAAATATTATTTGAAGATATGCTACCGCTAGGATTCAACTAAAAACATGTCAGATATTACAAGCTTAGTGGCTGCTAGGTTATGCCTCAAAACCATTTTTTGAACTTAGAGATCAGTACTCAAGAATAGATATCATGAATTTATACACAACTAAGACACTGCTGAAACATATTATTTGGAGCTTAGTGGCCACTAGGATTTCACAAAATAAAGAAATATATTGGAAGTCTAGCATCCGCTAGGTATTTCTGTAACATATTATTTATACCTTAGCAGTCGCTAGGATTTCACAAATTAAATTAAAGTAGTATGAAATTAGCAGCCTCTACGTACTGCAACATCATAATATTTTAAAAAAATATTTCTACAATATTTACCATTTTAAATGAAATTGATCTGAGATGAGCAACCGCTGGCCTTTACAACAATGTAACAATTTAATATTTTTGTTCGTTAGGATTTAACACATAACATTTGGGTCATAGATGTCGTAAGAATTTAACATATTAACATAAGATTCCAGTAGGTTAGCATTCGCTAGAAGATGCATACTCATAATGTTTTCAAGTTATCCTCAGTATGCTTTAACAAATCAAATTAACAAGTTTTGAGCTACATGGCTTCTAGTTGCTTCCAGAATAGAATATTTCAAGCTTATATGTATTGACCATTTAAAAATATGAATTATGAAATGTTTAGCTTGACATACACTATTTTATGTTGCAACATATTATTTGAATATATTCTATCACTAGGATTCAAGTAAAAACATGTTAGATATTATAAGCTTAGCAGCCGCTAGGTTGTGCCTCGAAAACATTTTCTGAGATTAGAGATAGGTACTCAAGAATGAATATCATGAAATTATACATTGCTAAGACACTACGGAAACATATTATTTGGATCTTAGCACCTGCTAGGATTTCAAAAAATAAAGAAAGATATTGGAAGTTTAGTGTCTGCTAGGTATTTCCGTAATATATTATTTGTACCTTAGTGATCACTAGGATTTCAAAAATTAAATTAAAGTAGTATGAAAATTGCAACCTCTACTTACTGCAATAAAATTATAATTAAAAAAAATCATTTTATGGGATTTACCATTTTAAATGAAATAGATTTGAGTTGAGCGGCCGCTAGCCTTTACAACGATGTAACAATTTAGCTTTACGTTCGTTAGGATTTAACACATAATGATCTAGGAGGCTAGCATCTGCTAGAATATGCGTACTCATAATGTTTGCAACTTGTCAGCAATATGATTTAAAAAATTACATTAAAATTTTTTTAGCTACATGTTTTTATCTTAACGTCCACTATCTTATGTTACAACATATTATTTGGAGATATGTTGTCGCTAGGATTCAACTAAAAATAGGTAGGATATTGCGAGGTTAGCAACAAGTAGGTTATGGCTCTAAAACATTTTCTGACCTTGGCATTGGGTTCCCAACAATGGATATCATGAAGTGATACACCGCTAAGACACTGCCGCATCATAATATTTAAAACATAATGGCCGCTAGGATTTATAAAAATATAGTAAGATATTTCAAAATTAGAGTCAGCTAGGTACTGTGGCAAAATATTATTTGGATCTTATTGGTCACTAGGATTTCACTCATTTAATTAGGGTAGTATGAAATTAGTGTCCTCTACGTACTACCTCAAAGTAAAAAGTTACGCTTAACATTAATTAGTATTTAACACATGATTTGGAGCATAGCGGTTAAAAGGATTAAACACATTACTTTAAAATTTTAGGTGGCTGAATTTTTGAGCTACACGACATCTAAGTTCTTCCACAATAGAATATTTCATTCTTAGATGTCTCAAACATTTAACAAGACAAAGAGTGAAATTTTAAGCTTAGTGTCCACAAGCTTATTTTGCAACATATTATTCAAAGATATGTTGTTGCTAGGATATTATGAACTCTTAGGCTGTTAAGATATTGCCACATCATAATAGTTGGAACATAGCGGTCAGGATTTGAAAAATTAGAGAAAGATATTTTGAGTCTACTGTGTGGTAGGTATTGCAACACCATATTATTTGTATTTTATGCCAAAATGAAATATTTGGAGCATTTGTCTCAAACATTTATCAAAACAACAAATGCATGTTTAGATAAGTATAACATTTAGAATATATAAATGATCATTGTATCAATTATAAATATTCATCTATTAACATGTCATACATATCACATTGCTTTCTCACCTATCTCACATACTATAATTTATGATTCACTATCGTTATTCCTTAACTATGGGTTGTTGTTGATGTAAGACCATGCACACAGTTGCTTCCTTAACTATGGTCTATTTATGAACCAAGCCCACAGGTACAATTTCTTCCTGTGTTTTTTTCTCTCATTCGAGACCTATTTCCTCATCTCACTTTTGTGCCTCCTCAAAAGCGTTTTTTCAAATATGAGAATATTTGGATATATTTTTCATGTACACAATCATGCTTCTATATAGCATAGTAGACTTGTCAAGCGAATCCTATTAACTACCACATATTTTTTTGGAAATTTCCTTAAGAGTCTCTATTTTTTGTATTTTTTCCCTTGTTTTGGAAACAATTTCAATGACATGCAAATTTTCTCCTTCGTTCACCTCATCTATTCTCCTTTGAAAATTAACCACGAATTGTTGAAGGGATGTCATGAACTCTTCATCAGGAACCAATGCATGGTTTCCTTTAAATATTTACATGATCGAAGCTTCTATGAAAACATGATTTCCTCGAGAAATAATGTCATCAAATTACAAACAATTTTTTCTTACCTGTTCATTCCATTCCCTATACATTTTCTTTGTATAATTAGCATATGTCTAGCATATACCAATATCATTCATGGTCATAATTATAGGGTCTTTAAAAATTTATTTTTAAATGACCCACCCCATCTTTATTAATGTGTTTTGCAATGATGTCATCTGTGTAATGATTTTTTCATTTTTTCCAAGAAATCTTCTGCCTGCTTATTTGCACAGATCAAATTATTTATATTATTGTACAAGACATAAAATTATTCTTCTACATTAGTAACTATTCCAAGAGGAACTATGGCCTTTAACTAAGTTTCAAGATCTATATTTGTAGCACGTACTTCCCTCACTACTTCTATGGTTTCTTTTGTTGTGGTCCTTATAAAGGATTCTAGATCTTCCTAATATTGCACCACTTGGGATCCTTTAGCCTTCATTTTATTTGTAAGAGTGAAGAGGCTTCTGAAGTTTCATGCCAAACAATGTCTTATTGTGTTGACATATTATTTTTGGTTACCCTTTTCAACGTTCTCATGCTTGGATTGAATTCAATGTTCACTAAGGGATCTTCTTGTGCCTCCCAATCTGGATGTTCTTTGTAGGAAATTACAAATTTCTCTACCCAATCATTTCTCACTTGTTGTGAAGTGGAGGGAGAAGATTGAGAGGGTTGCACTGATGATTTTCTGGCTAGATCTTTATTTGGTTTGGACAAGACTTCTTGAAACTTGGATCTAGATTCATTTTGTGGAGATAAGGGAGGACATGGTTGTTGTGAATGTTTTGAATACAAGGATTTATTTCTCTTCATAGCATCCTTTTTAATAATTTATCTCGAAGGTGGAACCACCCCTAACTCCTTCATATTATGTTGAATAAGGCTATCTTCTGTTTGGGTAATCCATACCCAGTTATTATCATGATGCATGTGAGCATACCATATATTTAGCTGTAATTTAAGGGAATTAAGGTGCCATGAAACCTTATTCCTTTTGTCATATTTCCTTAAAGGGTTTTTCGGGAGGTGAAATGAATTTCTATGGGCTGAGGAAGCCTTCAAATTGGGCCACCTATTAATATTCTACATCCCACAAGATTGAGAAGGAGGGATGTGTTTTAAGCCTCTTATCCTTACAATTTAAAGCAATACTATTACAAATATGATATGAAACCTCTTGTACTGCCAATTTTCCTGAAACATAATATTTAAAATGAAAAGGAGGTGTAAAGAGGCCCTCAATAATGATAACTATATTTTATGGATAGAATAATGTGACTCCCATATTCCTTATGAAAGTGAGGATTACATCAGATTTTTCGGTGGCATTGTTTCATGTAATTGTTGGTAGAGATTAGGATTCAAATAAGTGCATATATCTTGAATATGTGATCTGAAATGATGGGCATACAAGTATGAATATTGCTCATTTACCCTCAAAGGGCTTGAAGGAGACCAGATTTGATAGAATTACAGACATTTGAGAAAACCAATGACAACATCGAGAAGATAGGAAGCCATGTAAAATGGTTTCCCATGGTCAAAAAAATTATTTCTTTGTGTCACTAAATTAAAATAGATAACCTGACCTAAGTAGGGAATCTTGTCTTCATCAATAATAAAAGAAACTAACAAGATCCAAGAAACATCCACCTTAGAGATTGAAAAATTTCCTTATAGCCTATTAATGAGTGCCACACTAATGCAAACTCCTGGTCTAAACCTTTTAATAAGGATTTCAAACAACTTAGAATAATCCATATTATCCATCAGGATAAATTCCCAACTCTGTAAAACATCTCTTACTCTCCTTTTAGCCATCTAGGACTTGACTGTGTGTGAGTTGTACAAGCAGTATGACTTTGGAAGTTTATAATAAATTTTTTATACATTCTCAGCAAATAAACATACTCTTTTTCCCTGGTTTAGGAAATAATGACAAATCCTTGGACTTGGCATGAAATAGATAGGAAGTAAACAAATCTAGAAATGGAAGCATCTCTAGTTTGACAACAATTAAATGGAGACCAACTCTTTTTTTCCCCTTACATATTGAAACCGTAGTGCTTGCTCTTTCGGTATACCTGTTATGTCTATGACATCAACATCAACACTTTCATTCTAAAATCTGGAATATAGAGATAAGTAATGATGAAATTCGTAATCTAAGGTTGTTGGATCAAACATGGTATCTCTCATTACTTTTTTGTTTCTGTTGGAATATAACAAAGTATCTACCATCACCATTTCCCGCTCTCTCACCATGTTGAAAAATTTAAGCGCCACGAATGTTGCATAAATCATTAACAAAAACAAATTATGAGATAAATGATGTAATTGATTTTATGGAACATTCATATGTCCCTTATAATGAATATTAGGAAAGCTTAGAAAATAAATTCCAAATAAATGAAATAATTGTTGATCCTTGGGGTCACTAGAGTCAGCAATTACTAAATATTTAGATCTTAGTGGTTGTTAGGCATTGTTCATAGACTTATTAATAATGTAATGAGCAAAGCGTGGTTGTACATGCACCACTGAGGGTTCAATATATACGTAGTTTTAGCCATAGTGTTTGCTAGGCATCATGGGAGTAAAAATATTAATGTAAAGATCTAAGTCTTTCAATACAAGCACTCTTAAGGCTGCAATACTTAACGTAGTTTATATCCTAGTGATCACTAAGTTCAGAAACTATACAAAATGGTTCATAACAATCAACATGTAACATATATTGGAAGGATTATCCATTGTCTGACAACCATCCACATTGTGTAGATAACATGAAGGAAATGTTTGAAAACATAGATGTTAGCGAGAGGGAGGATTTCAGTCAACATATGAATGGACAGTTTTAACATTACTTGTTGGTAACTAACACCAATTGAATGGACCAGTGTAAAGGCCACTAAGATTTAATTTTTTGAATTTTGAAAAGAGTGTGCAAGAAACAAAACACAATAATGGGTCCAACTGTCGCTAAGTAGAATTTGTTAAACAAATAAATGTTTAGTTGTCCCATAACACATTTTGCAAATAATAATGTGGGACCCCAAATACCTAACTAGTCTTATTTGAAATTGAGCATTGGATTATGTTGTAATTCACATCTATTTGTATCAAATAAAACACTTCATAGCCATGAAAATCAATTACTAATTGAAAGGAATGAATTAAAGACCGCTAATATTTTCTAGTTCTTAATTTTAAAAGAGAGATAATTTCATTACCTATTGGCATATCAATCACTGGTTGTACAACTTTAGAATGATTATAATTGTTGGTTACTATAATTGTATCAAGTTAGCACATGTGACCTAGTGGAGCCAATTGTTGCACTACTTTCCATTGATAGGGATCAAGACTTTCTCTTCGTATCAAAGAAAATTCTTAGTGACCACTAAGCTCCATTACTAGTCTAGCTAAGCGATTGTTGGGCTCATATCATTAATATTTTCCATTGTAATCACTATATGTTCAATTGTGGATTGCTAAGTTCAGAAACTATACAAAATTATTCTTGATAATTCACACGCAACATATTTTGGAAGGATTATATATTTTATAACAACCATCCACATTATGTAGATCTAATCCTGATCTAAGTTTGTCAATAGAAGTGTTGGCGAGAAATTTTTTTGGGTGGACAAACTTGTGAATTTCTTGCCAATGCTCTAGGAATCTAAGTCCCTCTACTTAATCGGTGTACCTACCGTACATGCATGCACATGAAAAGGTGGATTTATGGGGTGAAGTTTCAACTGGGGATCCAATAGGGACACTCCATTGACCCTGTGGCAAATCTTGTAAATACCTACAAGAGAGGAATTTATTTGTAGAGAGCGAAAGGGGAGTGAGAAATTAGATAGGAGAACTAATGTTACAGGTAGAAAATCAGACTTCTACATACATCAATTAGAAATTTTATCAAATTCATTAAAATTAGGAGAAAACAAAACTACACATTACAACAAGACCAAATAGAATTTATGATTACAAATTATCAATAAACCCCTTAGTCAAAAAAGGCTCGAACTCCTTGTATTGATTGCGTAAACCAAGTTATACATAGTATGAGAATGGAGGAAAAATAGAGAGTGGGGGAAAGGAAGAATTTGGCTATCTCCTTTTTTCTCTCAAGGTAGAATGCACTCTTGAGCTTACAAAATTAATGACCAACCCTTTGAAATGCGAATGACATTACAATTTATAGAATGAGAGGTGACTTATCATCTATCCCCAATGGCTTTTCATATGTCCTTGTGCAACTTAAAACTTTTCAACTTCCTAGGAGAATATGAAGTCCCTTTTTATAACATAAAGGTGACTTATTACATTAGGACATATAAAAAAGTGCAACCCCAACATGAAGTTAGAATATTGGAAAGTGAGAGAAATTTGGGGGGGAAGAGGAGAGAAAAAAAAAGAGAGAAGAAGAAGAGGAAATGTCATTCTCGATGAATTTTGTTGGTCCTCGTTGATGGAAAGCTCCAAATGTAGTGAAACTCTGAATCTTTGAACTCCTTGCACATTGTGTAACTCCGTCAAATTAGCTCACAAATGCTTTCCAGGTTGAGTGAACTGTTTCGCTGCTGACCAAAACTCCTAGCCTGCGTATGATATACCTGTGACTTGAACTATGTAGTGAGTTTAGAAAAACATTATCCACTTCCCTGAGCTGATCACCCCTCTATGTCTCATTGTGCCAAACTTGCTTTGAGAACAACCTACTATTAATAGTAAGTTTCTAGATGGAAGGCTTACTATTTTTAGTGAGAGGTTATTTTTTCCTCTTCTCAACCATTATGATGTGATGAACTCCCTCATTAAATCTCTTACACATTACCTTTGCTTTGACCACTTCTTTGGGTGACTTACTATATTTAGTAAGCACCTACATAAGGGACTTACTATTTTTAGTAAGTGATTATTTTCATTTTTTTTTCTCCAGATAATCATTCTAGCTTCTTGGAGGTCTTCAGTGTACATTTCCTTTTCCATAGCCTCTTTTGACGAAGACTTACCAAAAATAGTAAGCATGTGTGGGAAAGCTTACTGTTTTTAGAAATTGAATTTATGGTGCTTGGTTTGTGATGGAGTCTATTTTTCTGGATTTGGCTTGTCATTGCGGTCACATCCTTTGAATTTCACATACTTTTTCCCACTAGAATGTTGGGAAATAAAATTTAAAATTTTTGCCTGGCAATGGCTTCGAGCACGGAGCTGCCATGGTGACAATTAATGGAGCTCTAAATTTGTAGGTCTAGTTTTTTTCTTTGTTTGCAAAAAAAAAAAATCCATTGTGATAGGTTTTTCATTTGGATCTCGTGTGTAATTTTTTAGCTCGTTTCCATTGCCGGAATGATGGGAAATTTGATGAATGTGAGTCGGTGCATGAAGTGAAGATTTTGTTGGAAAAAATAATTCAGAGCACCCTCTAACCTCTCATTTTTTGCATCTTGATCTTCTTGAAAAATTTGGAAGTTTTCAGAAGATGGCACCTCGATCCAACTTGTATTTTGTGAGATTTGAATATTTCTCGATCGGGTGACTTTACGGTTATCTAGATAAAAACCTTCATTTTCTTCTCGTTCTTCGTTTCTTCAGTACTATTTTCTCTAACATTTTTTTTTTTCATGGTGTGGAGATTGTGGTGACCATGACATAGTTGGTTCAGATCATTAATGGTGGACTGGGTGTTTGGACAAGAAATAACAAGGCCATGGCATGGTGAGAAGTTGTGAAGGAGAAATGAGGGGGGAAAATGACTAAGTTCCAGATTTGAATATTCAAAAAATGCTCATGAAAGGGTGGGGAAAAATTTTTCATGTCCAATGTCCCTAACCTCATGGACGTGAGGGAAATAAAATTCCATGGTGAGCAAGAGGATGACACATTTCCTCAATCTGATGGCAAGGGATTTGCTTGAAAAAACACTAGAAGTACTTAGGGCTGAAAGCCGGTCACGTGGATGACCAAAGAACTCCCCATAGGGGATGAGAATATTTTTTCATGTATTCTTTCCCTGAAATCAAATATTTTAGGGACATCAAATTACATGGTGGTCCTGGAGCTAACACGTGTCTTCAAACTGACGACAGGGAATTTGAGCTCCAAAAATGCTCATATAGGTTGAACTATCAAGTCTAAAGGTCACATGAGGGTTCTAGAGGTCACATGGGGACTGGTTACATTTTTCCAAGGTTGATGTACCTGACCTCATGGACGTTGGGGACATAAAATCCTACATGGCTCCTGGAGATGACACTTGTCCTCTCAAAATTTGGCTAAGTCCCGAACATGCTTCAAGAGGACAACTTGTGATGATGATATCTTGAATTCCTGATGGATGTTTTTAGAAACAATTTACATGATCTTTACTAGAAATGGACTTTTGAATCCAATGGTGGGGGTATAATTTCTTTATTCTTTCATTTTTTCCCTAAAAAAGAGGAATTATGATTTGGTACTCCACTTGTGCCTAAAAAAACCTGCCTACAGATCTGATGCACCAAAGTGTTGTAAAAAATATTATTTCACCATTATGTAGGGATTGGAATCCTATTTCTAGGGATGTTTTTTTTACTCCTAAATCCATTTGGAGCTCTCATAATCTTCTTCTGAAGCTCAGTAGTTGTTTTTAGGCATGTGTACTGCCTAGACTTGTGAACCCTAGTTTTTATTCAGTCTGCTCCAAGTCTTTCAAAACTTCCCCAAACCTTCCAAAATAATTTCCATGATGTTCTAAGGTCTTCAATTCACCTCCATGTTTATTTTTTCCCTTCCATTCTGCTCCAGGGGGGTTGATCCAGTCCTGGGAAGGCTAGTGCTAGCCCTTCCCACAACTGTCTGTAGCTTACAAATGAACTCCTAAAATCACCTAGGGGGGATGAATGGAATTTCCTAAATCACCAAGGGGGATGAGATAAAATTAATTGGGAGGTCACTTGGAATGATTGGGTAGACCTGGGGTGTGTTGGAATGATGAGACTTGAAAAAATTAACATTGGGGTATAGTTGTCATGCTCGAGAATTGTCAATTTCCTTAATGTACTTTTACATGAAAACATATGGCTGTAGCTCGGGGACATGACATGCAATGAGCACAGTGAATACATGACATGAGAACTCCTATAATCTCAACTTACAACATATTGGCTAGTTCCTTATCCATTGGGCCCTGTGGAGTCATGTACAACTTACAACAAGAGAGAGAGAGAGAGAGCGAAGAAGGAAAACACACACACACACACAAAAAAAATGACGGAAAGGAAACACACGACACACAACAGAAAGGGAAACATGCCAGAAAAAAGGGAAACCCACCTTGTAATCACTTATGGTACAATGCGAGGGACAACCCACTTTCACTGAAGAACTCTTCATTTCTCATAAGTTACCCCCAAAGAGGCAACACCGAATGATGACGTTATGTGAATCCATTGAAGGGTTCTAGAAATTAGCCTCCCCACCTCAGATGCTTATGAAATCTAGGTGCTTTCAATATTTTCTGTGTACTTGGTAGGAGTGATTCCACGTGATCTTCTTGATGCTTAGGTCCTTGCCTTAATGTTCTTTGAAATCGGTTTCATAGTGCCAATTACCTTCCAAATATAACTGATTCTCCATCGGGCATCTCATCACTACCCCAAAGCTGATTTTTTGTTCCATTTCCTTGAATATTCTGAGTTACTTTCTTTCACAATTCTATGCTCATTGACCTCTTTTCCATGAGAAACCTCATACTTATCCTTTTCCTTTACTCCAATGTGAGCTGCTTAAGTACTGAAGGAAGTATTAGACATGACCTCATAATTTTCTTGTATGTCCATGACATGAGTGAAGAGATCAAGAATCAGCTTGGGGTCTTTTACAACTTCTACTGCATCCAATATTTCTTGCACGGAGTTATGCTTCATCATTTTTAGTGGCTCCTCTTTGTACGCCTTTGAAGAATATTTATTTTTCAGCTCAAGGAAACTATCTAGAGGGATTACCTCATCATCTTGGAAATCACTACATTTTATCACTCCTTTATATAGAGGAGCTTCAACTTCAAAGGCCTCAATACATTTTATCACTACATTCTGAATGAGGCTCAGACATCTGCTACCAAAATCATCGCTGAAAAGTTTTCTTATCTAGAAATCTGGGGAGAGCCAGTTGTGCATCTTTGACATTCCCTACAAGTTAGACTTCTTTTGACTCCAAAGAGTAACAAGAGCCACTGGGTGGAGTCATGGTTAATTTGAGAGCTTTGGTAACCTTCATGGGCATGACATTATCTGAGGAACCCAAATCTATTATGCAGTTGTTCAATGCATAATCTCCAACAAGAAGGGAGACATATAAAGGTTCAAATTTATCAATCTTTGATACACTCAAAGAAAGCATGTTCTGTGAGGGAGGTGTAGGTGGGTTTGGAAACATGCATTTGGAACTAGAAGTTACAACATTGGGTGTTAGACTACCATTCCTAATATATCAAACAAACCTCTCAAATTGTTTAGGATGAGTCCACAAATATTCATTTTCATTAATTTGGACTTTGGATTTGTTTGCATATTATATAAAGTCAAAAGGAGCAGATGTGGGCGAGGGTGATGAACGGATTACTTTTAGATTTATGAGACATTTGGAAGCAGAAGTATATTTTTTGGGAATGGAGGATATTTTGAAAGGTGCACTAGGATATTTCAAAGTACTAGATTTTATAGGAGTAGATTTAGATTTAGACTTGGATGAGACATCAGAATACTTACTTGGGATTGCGAGAGTCTTTTTACTTTCTACAGGATCAGACTTCAACAATGCATAATCCATGGAAGGAGGAAGTGGTGATCCTTGATTGATTAATTTGTTTTGCGGAGTCGCAATAGGATGATCGTCAACCTTATTTTTCTTTGTAGTAGTGGAGAGGGGTGCTCCTTTCTTGGACTGAGAATGAGTGAATACTGTGCATGAGAAATTGGATGCATCTTATTCATCTTCTTCATCACCCCTAGAATACTCAAAAAACTTGAATTGTGTATCGTTATCAAGTTCAGAGATTTCTAAGAAGTTTCCATCTTCACTTTCTTGTTCAAGCTCTTCTTCACTTTCTTGAAATATGCAATTTAAGCTCATGCATAGGGCCTATAAGGAAAGCCTTTAGGGTGATCCTACAATCTGATTTTTGTTACTTCTTTGGGAAGAAACTCGTTCAAATATCTCCCTCCTCAATAATGCCATTTCATTTTCCAATTTTTAAAATAATGAATTGGTTCTCTCATCTTAAGGATGTTGGGCCTTTCCCTTCGATGGATTCTTGATCTTTCCAGAGAGTATGAGATCATCATCAAGTTCAATGGCCATCATTTGTGATTCTATAATGTTCCTTGGTTGGGATCTTCATAGAAAAAATCCTACTTATGATGATTGAGCATTGATGAAGAATCTCTTGATATTGTTTTCAGATGGTGAATCTTCTTCTGGTATCATGTAAAGCAACCATTCAAAGTGTGGCATGAAGTCTCTCATGGTTTCACTTTCTCCTTTCTTCATTTGAGCCAATTGCACCAAGAGGACTTGACAGTCTTCAGTTGATTTGAATATTTCCTCAAAGGCAATATTGATGTCATTCCAACTAGTGATGGATCGGGTAGGAAGGAGGTAGAACCATTCTGTTGCTTTTTCTTGGAGGGACTCCACAAACAGTCTTATAGAAATATCTTCATGTTGGAAACCAAGAATTCCACATGATGTCATGAAGCCAGTGATGTGTTCTTCACGATGTTGTGTTTTGTCACCTTTGAACTTAGGAAAGTTCTTATGGGAACTTGTTGGTAGATAATGGAGATGTGGTTCAAGAGAAAATGGGCATGTATTCCTTACCCATGGAATAATGGGTTGAGGTATTTATTTTTTGTCAACCATCATTTTTTCTTCTTCTACTTCATCCATTGATTCTACAAATTTTTCTTCTTCCGGGAACTCAATGCTTAATGGTGATGGAAAAATGGGAGAATTTGAAGGGTGAGTATCAACAGGAGTTTTGATAGTATTTCTAGGTGAACTGCTCGAAGTGCCAGATGGAGAGGAGGCTTGAGAGAAGAAGTATGGATTATCTCTAATTCGTTCTTACTGATTTTGTAAAGCCTTGAAATTGGAAACAACACCGCCTCTCAACCTATTCAACCTATTCTATCTTCCTTCAGTAAAATTTTGGAAATTATTGAAGTGGGAATATGGAAAGACACTGTGGAATATGAAAGGTCACGTGTAAGAACTGATAGTTTATCTTTCAGTAATGGATTTTCATGAAAAAAAAAATTCAATATTTCATTTTTTGTATTTTGGGACCTTGCAGTTGTATTTTGGGTGCATATGTTGCTAAATATGCCCCATGGTGGGTGTCAACATCTATTGGCGAGAAATTTTTTTGGGTGGACAAACTTGTGGATTTCCTGCCAATGCTTTGGGAATATAAGTCCCTCTACTTAACGGGTGCATCTACTATATATTCATGAACATGAAAAGGTGGATTTTTGTGTTGGCATTTCAACTAGGGATCCAACAGAGACACTCCATTGATCCTACTACAAGTATTGCAAATACTTGCAAGAGATGACCTTTTTTTTAGAGAGGGAAAGGAGAGTGAAAAAATAGATAGGAGAAATAATGTTGTAGGTACAAAATCATATTCATGCATACATCAATTAGAAATTTTATCACATGCATTAAAATTAGGAGGAAACAACTCTACGCGTATCAACAAGACCAAATGGAATTTATGATTACAAAGTATCAATAAACCCCTTAGTCAAAAAAGGCTTTAAAATCCTTCTTGTATTGATTTCTTAAACCAAGTTGTGCATAGTATGAGAATGGAGGAAAAATAGAGAGTGGGGGAAAGGAAGAATTTGGCTATCTCCTTTGTTCTCTCAAGGTAGAATGCACTCTTGAGCTTACAAAATTAATGACCAACCCTTTTAAATGGGAATTTCATTACAATGTATAGAATTAGAGGTGACTTATCATCTACCCCCCAATGGATTTTCATATGTCCTTGTGAAAATTAAAACTTTTTGACTTCTTAGGAGAATATTAAGTCCCTTTTTTATAACATAAAGGTGACCTATTACATTAGGAACATTAGGACATATGAAAAATTTCAACCCCAACGTGAAGTTAGAATATTGGAAAGTGAGAGAAAGTTGGAGGAAAGAGGAGAGAGATAAAGAGAGATAGAAGAAGAAGAGGAGATGGCATTCCTGATGAAGTTTGTTGGTCCTTGTTGATGGAAATATCCAAATGCAGTGAAACTTTGAATCTTCAAAATCCTTGCACACTGTGAAAATCCTTCAAATTAGCTCACGAACGCTCACCAAGTTGAGTGAAATGTTTCGATGATGACCAAAATTCCTATCCTGCGTATGATAGACCTGTGACCCAAACTATGTAGTGAGTGTCAAAAAACAGTATCCAGTTCCCTGATATGATCACCCCTCTATGTCTCATTGTTCCAAACTTTCCCTTTGAGAACAACCTGCTATTAATAGTAAGTGTCCAGATGGAAGGCTTACTATTTTTAGTGAGAGGTAATTTTTTTCTCTTCTCAACCATCGTGATGTGATGAACTCCCTCATTCGATCTTGTGCACACTGCCTCTACTTTGGCCACTTCTTTGGGTGACTTACTATTTTTAGTAAACACCTATATAAGGGACTTATTATTTTTAGTAAGTGATCATTTTCACTGTTTTATGCTTTGAATAATCATTCTAGCTTCTTATAGGTCTTCAGTGCACATTGCCTTTCCATAGCCACTTTTGACAAAGACTTACCAAAAATAGCAAGCATGTGTAGGAAAGCTTACTATGTTTAGAAAGTGGATTTCCAGTGCTTGGTTTGTGATGGAGTCTATTTTTCAAGATTTGGCTCTTCATTGCGGTCACATCCTCCACATTTCACATAATTGTTCCCACTAGAATGTTGAAAAATAAAATTTAAAATTTTCACCTGGTAGTGGCGTCGAGCACGGAGCTACCATGGCGGCCATTAATGGAGCTTGAAATTTGCAAGAAAAATTTTTGTCTTCGTTTGTGATGAAAAAAACTCCATTATGATAGGTTTTTCATTTGGAGCTCATGTGCAAGTTTTTAGCTCGTTTCAATTTCCAGAACGATGGGAAATCCGACGAATGTGAGCTGGTGCACGAAGTGGGGATTTTGTTAGAAAAAATAATTCAGAGAATCATTTGACCTCCCATTTTTTGCATCATGATCATCTTGAAAAATGTGGAAGTCTACAGAAGATGAAACCTTGATCTGACTTATATCTTGTGAGATATGAAGATTTTTCGATCAGGAGACTTCTCAGTTATCTAACAAAAAACCTTCATTTTCTTCTCATTATTCATTTCTTCAACACTTTTTTCTCTAATATTTTTATGTTTTCATGGTGTGGAGAGTTTGGTGACCATGATGGATCTGGTTTAGATCAGTAATGGCAGACCGGGTGTCTGGACAAGCAAGAACAAGGCCATAGTATGGTGAGAAGTTGTGAAGGAGAATTGAGGGAGAAGAAATGACTAAGTGCCAGAATTGAATATTCAAAAAATGCTCATGCAAGGGTGGGGCACATTTTTTTGTCTCATTTCCTTGACCTCATAGATGTGAGGGACATAAAATTCCATGGTGAGCAAGAAGATGAAACGTTTCCTCAATCCGACGGCAGGGGATTTGCATGAAAAAACACTAGAAACATTGGGGGCCAAAAGCCAATCATGTGGATGACCAAAGGACTCCCCATAGGGTTTAGACACATTTTTCCATGTTTTCTGTCTCTAAACTTAGGGATGTGATGGACATCGAATTCCATGGTGGTCCTGGAGCTGACACGTTGTAGTGCCCACTTCCCTTTGAAACTTTTAGATACTGATCCTGATACTGTTGATCATATTATAAACACTATTATGTTTTGTGTTAGTATGATGGTTAGATGTTAGATCATGGATTATTATTGATATAGATTCATTTAGTATGCAGTATGATTACTAGATTTATTTCCCTTATGTGGATGATGATATATTGTTCGACATGGACATACTATAGATGTTGATTTGGACTTGTGACATTTGATATTTTGAGTAGACCTAGTATGGAATAGTATAGATGATGATATAGTTGATTTATGAATTAAAAATGATAATGTTGAATTCTTGATATTGTTGTGATTCATGTGTTTAGATAATTTTGAAATGTTTTTTATATCATTTTGGATGTTCTGATATGGCCACGAGGCCGAAGGAGGTATTTGCATTTTTGCAGGTTAAAAATCACAACAATGTCGAGGGACTGGAGACTAACCATATTAGAATTCTTGGTGAAATCAACAAGGTCACAATGGCAATTGTATTGTGTGTGTGTGTTTGTTAGGGATTCCCATGGGGGGGATTCCCATTATATGCTACCATGGGATATGTATTTTATTATGTGTTCCTTTTGTTAATTATTTTTGTATGTATTTTATTAGTAATGTGTTCCTTCTTGTAATTAATAATTTAAAGTTGGTAGATTAATGTGAGAGATCATATAGTTAAATTTTAATTAAATTAAATTGGGATATGGAATGTAATTAATGAAGTTGTTGATTTTAAATATTAATTTTTGAAGAGTGTGTAAGAAATGTGTAAGAAGGTGTAAGAGATGTGTAAGAAGGTGTAAGAGATATGTAAGATAGATTTTTGGATTGTAAGACACTTCATCTCCTTAGGAATTCGAATTTGTCCTTGGAGGCCAAATTTGGAGGCTTGTGGGACAAGTTAAACTTGTCCCACACCTCTTAAAATGATTCACCAACCATACATATGGTTTGGAGGGTAAAATTAGGCATTTTTATTACATTTTGAAGTGACAATTTGTAAGTTTTAATTGCACTTCCCTTACATATTTTTAATTCAGTCCTTTTGGAGTATGGGTCATTTTGGAGTGTGTAAGTCATTTTGTCATTTTATTTATTGTGATTTGGTGAGTGATGCTGATTTCCTCTTGGGGATTGAGGAAGAATGATGTGGCATCCCACATCGATCCACATCATCCTCTTCTCTTCCCTCTCCTATAAAAGTGAAACTCCATGCTTGTTTATGGTTGTCGAAACTTTGTCCATTCCTCTTGGGGCGTATTTTTTTTTGTTGTGGAGCTTGTTGTGGAAGAAGCTTGTAGTCATTTACATGCTTGAACATTGTTGGTTTTGGACTGCACTTTAACAGTTGGAAAGCTTGTGAACTTTGAACAAACTCCAGTATGGAGAGGTAGGATCTTGAGCTTTTTTTAAAATGTTTTTCTTCCTCTTGCATGCATGTTGAAATGGTGATTGTGTTATGTGTTCTTGGCTGGTTGGGTAGACTGCTTAGGATATGGTGTAGGAGAAGGCTATGGGGATTTCCAATGGGGGCATAAGGGATTACAAATGGCACTAGTTTTATTGTGGAGGGAGTTTTGGATTGGGATCCACCTTAGACAAGAAGCTTCTTTCATTTATTACTCTTGGGGGGGGCATAAGGGAGAAACTTTGGGGGGGCATAAGGAGGGGTTGGGAGATATAATATTTATGGGATTTGATATGTTTATTGGTGGTATGATTTAGGTGGATGCCCAATTCCAAATAGGGAGGCATAAGTAGTTCCCCATAGTTCTTGCTCTTGTTGGCTTGCTTGATCAAGCCTAGGTTTTGTGTGAATGGCTTCAAATGCAGTTGTGAACTACTATCCTTGTTTGGAATGTGTATCTTATTGATCTGAACATGTGAAAATGTTGCTTGTATGTGTGTGGAAGACTTGTTTCCATGAATTGGTTCTCATTATCTATTTCAATATGGTTGGGGCTCGGAGGCCAATGAGGAAGGATGGCTTCTCCTTTCTCATTGGATGTCTTGGTTGGGTGGAGAGTTTTGCCTTTCCCTCTTGTTGTGATCAAATATGTAAAGATGGAGAATCTAGCATGTTGTTGTTTGGAGCAAGAAGATATACAGTTTGACAGTCCTATTACTACAAGAAAATTCATTGTAATCCCTTCCCACTTTGAGTGGATGAGTGTATAAATTCTGTAATGTGAAGTTATTGTATTGTAATGGAAGATTGAAATCGAACTTAAATTGTGAAATGTACAAGAGATTTATATTCGTTCCCTGTTTTGGAAAAAAAATGAAAATTTTGTTACATGCTTGGTGTAATGTGTTTTAGAAATCAAATGAAAAGGAGAAAGTTGTAAAATTGTATTGATAATCAATGAAGAATTACATTGTTTTCTCAAATTTTTCATTGTGCATTGGATTTGAAATTGTTGTTAAAGATTGGGAATTGCTGGTTGGAAAAGAAGAATGTGTATGAATCAAAGGACATTATTTTATTTGCTTGAAAGGATTTGAATTCAGAAATAGGACTTACAAAATTTTTATTTAATAGTTGATGGAATTCAATTAAATATATTTTACTAAGTTTAGGAATTATAGGCATATTTAAATGAGAATTTGTAAGACCAATTTAAAAGAAATGGTTCGCTACCATCAACTTCATTCTGGAAATTCACATTTTAATAAAAATGAGCAGTTCAAACTTATATAACACATTAAGACAAGAAACATTAAATTTCTGACTTAGTAAGTCCTAAGACAATTAAATCTACCATAACAGTTAAGAAAGAACCTCCAAAACTTAATAAAAATCCAATTTGGAACTTGCATAGTCGTTTTTATTTCTATTGTCGGAAAAATAAAATCTTAAATCAATTGAACAAATTAACCTTCCTAAAATACTCTAAACCCTCTTTAGACTAAGTCTCCATGTTTGTACTACATGTTGAGGGAAGGAGTTCTAATTTAACCAAACTGTGAATTTGAAAACTGTCAGTTCACTAATTAAAACCCTGCAGATTGTTTTCATTATACCTCCCCAAATTCATCAATTTCCAAAATTAATGATTTTTTTGCAAAGAGAGCATCGAGAGATTTCCTAAAAGTCCTTGTTTGCCGAAAACCGAGCTTTCTAGCTCAATTTATGGCCATTTGAAGTTTTAATTCAATTTGGCATTCAAAAAAATAATAAGATTTAATCTCACTATATAAAAATTTAAATTTTGACTTTCGAAAAATTTCCCAAATAGGTCTGTGGCCCCTACCATCCCTCAACCAATCAGGGCCTACCACATAGCACCCTAGGAAGGGTGGACCATTTGTTTTGGAAACTTATCCCTTTGAAAAAATTTCCTTGGGAAAATTTTCCCATTTTACCCCACCGGCTCGCAACCAATCACATGTTGCCATGTGGCACGGTGGAAGGGCAGACTTTTTTCAAACTTAAGATTTATTATTTTGATAATTTTTACTTGGGGAAAATTTTCCTTTTTCTTCCGCCGTCCTGTAGCCAATTAGCGGGTGACACATGTCCTCTAGGGGGGAAAAGGCAGAGGCGCAGTTCGTTTTAAATTTTTATCCTTTTAAAAAATTTTGGGGAAAATTTTCCATTTTTGTCCCGCGGTCCACAACCAATGAGAGAGTTCCATGTGGCACTTTTGGGGTGACAGCGGATAGGGTGGAACCCCTTTGTTTCCTTAGTTTTTGGCACTTGGAAAAATTCTAAAATTTCTCCTGCAACCCACTTCTCCACCTTCCCCTTGGACTTTGTTCTTCCACAGGTGCTTGGAGCTGTGCACCTTTTTCTTCCTTTCCTCCTTCATTGGGCACAAGGCACTAAATCCACCTGCTACTCCACCCTTCTCTTTTGGTTTTTCGCTTGGTGCTAGGGTTTGACACGTGTCCCTAAGGACCCACGAGGGCGCAGAATGTTTGGTTCCCTTAAGCTTTGTGATGGGAAAAATTCCCTACGCTACCCTGCGACCCACCAAACCGCCCAAGGTGCATTTCCCCTCCTCTTGCGATGTGTCCCCTAAGGAAAAATTTTCCCTAGAAACTCTGGCCACTCATAACTTGAGTTCTACTAGGAGTTAGGAGGACTTCCTTATATCACCGGAAAGGTGAGAAAATTTCCTATCCATTGGGAATGGTTTAGGGAAATTTTGGAAGCATTAAGTAAGAGAAAAATCTAGTTGAAACTTTGGGCTTGTTAGAGAACAAGTATGTGGGTAAAATTACTCCCTGAACCTAACTAAAACATGTAACCCTAAAATTGGAACCTTGTGAGCTTGTTATAAGTTGATAAAGGAAATTTGTGTTTTGGTAAATAGGATTTGATCTAGGACCTACCAGTGGTAAATAGTTGTCTTGTAACTTGGTTGTGGAAATTTCTAGTAAAAAAAAATCCTATAATTTTCTAGCTAACCCTAGGTTGTTTCTTAGGTCTCAAGTGGTTTTTTAAACGGGCATCACAGTTTGGTATCAGAGCGGTGGTTCAAAGGCTTGGATCCTTGGGCACACTAGAAAACTTGAGACATGGAAAACTTAAACCTGACACACTTAAATCTAGAAAACAATTTAGTAACAATTTGAATATTTTAGTAAACATGGAAGTTATGTATAACTTAGCAAATGAACTAACTCTCACTTTGGTTTGTGCATGAGGCTCAGACGGAGCAGAAGGAACCTTCACAAAGACTAACACTCACCACCACCACTAGATAAGGGTGTAACAGCCATTCTACCTCAAATTCTACAGACCCTTCAGGATGTTAATGCCACTCTACGCGGAGGATTAGGTGGAGGGGAGGAAGCTAGTCATGATAGAGCTCCTTCTATTGAGGTTCAGGTATCTCCTTGAATCAGAAAAGAGCATAGAGGAGAGAAATCCAATGTGGAGTTAGTTAGATCAGATTCACCACCTAGGAGATAGAGTGACAGAGTTCCAGAGCATAGAGAGAGGTCTCGGAGCCCTAGGCTTAGGGATGAGTGTGCTGAGAGACCTAGAGGCTGACAGACCACAACAGCGGATCACATCAGGGAGATCTTGAAGCTTCGGCCCTCACATTACTCAGGTGATATAGGTGGATTTCAGGTAGAGGCCTGGCTAGTGAGCTTGAGTGGTTGCTTCAAGCTTTGTCCTTATTCTAGCAACATAAAATCTCATGTTACGATCCATCTACTGAGGGATGGAGTAGGAGTATGGTGGAGGACAGAGGAGCAGAAGCTCCATGTAGATTCAAAGACAGTGACTTGGGAGCTATTTGAGGAGAGATTCATGAGTAGATATCTATCATGGAGGTTTATACAGTAGAGGATTGACGAGTTCCATGACTTCCTCCAGGCTTCTCTATCAGTGGTAGAGTATGAGAGTAGATTTCTAGATCTACTTCAGTATGTACAGTTTATGCAGGATGAGCAGGTGCAGATTCACCAGTTCATCTGAGGCCTGAATTTGGATATTGGAGGTGTAGTATGAATTCACTTTCCATAGACTTTAGCGGAGGCCATTGAGAAGGCCTATATTGTAGAGGATACTCGGGGTAAAACCCAGCAAGCTAGAGATCGAGTCAAGAGCTACATTCAGCAGATATAGGATAGTAGATCGAGGGGGTCAGATCCTCCTCCTCATGGTGGTCAGCATTCCTCATAGTCATCCTTTAGGTCATAGTAGTAGCATCAGCAGTAGTCCTACCCACCTTATAGACCTCCACAGAGAGCTGATGCACAGAGAGGTCAGAGCATGGGGCCTCCTCCTAGGGGCCCCATCAGGACACAGGGTGGACCTAGAGCTTAGTCAGTAGGAGCTCGCTAGCAGAGGCCACAAAAAACCATAGCCAGATCATCAAGATCTAGGCCACAGACTTCTAGGGCACCTAATGGAGGTGCTACTCCTTAGAGAGGATCATGTGTTTGCTTTGAATGTGGAGTAGTTGGACATTTCTGGAGAGATTTTCCTTAGAACCCTAACAAGGGTAAGGCACAGGTTTCAGAGCTGATAGTTGGTGACATGGGATACACTCACAAGATTTATGCAGTGGTTGAGAACCACCAGGCAGAGCACCAGAGCACAGTCATCGAGACCACAGGTAGCATTAGTGGTATTCCTACCTCTGTATTGTTTGATTCTGGTTCTTCTGATTCTTTCATTGCACCATCTTTAGTAGAGTGATGTAGGCTGGTGGCAGTTAGGCAGGGTCTTAGTTGGGATGTCAAGATGGCTTCTGGAGCCAAGATCTCTGTGGACTCCTTAGTTAAGGAGTGTGTTGTGGATTTGGGACCTTTCACCACCACCTCAGATCTCCGTATTCTTCCTTTGGGCTCATATGGAGTCATCTTAGGTATGGATTGGTTATCTGCACACAGGGCTAGGATGGATTGTTATCATAAGACTATAACTTGTGTAGATGATTTAGGAGTTGAGTTAGTGATCTCGGGGGTCAGGAGACCCATTTCTATTCACACCATTTCTGCTATGTAGCTTAAGTGGTGTGTGCAATGGGGTTTTCAGATGTATGCTGTTACAGTCAGTGATAGATCAGAGGATGGATCTAGTGGACCATTGCTAGATGATCATCCCATCTTGAGAGATTTTTCTGATGTCTTTCCAGGGGAGCTACCATTGATGCCACCCCCACATGAGATTGATTTCCATATAGATCTAGTTCCTGGAGCAGAGCCTATCTCATGGGCACCTTATCGGATGACCACCTCGGAGCTCTATGAGCTCAAGTTGCAGCTTGAGGGCCTTTTAGAGAAGGTCCTTATCCATCCTAGTGTATCCCCTTAGGGTGCACCGGTCATTTTCGTGAAGAATAAGGATGGATCCTTGCAGTTTTGTATTGACTAACGCGAGTTGAACAAGGTAACGATCAAGAATCGTTATCCTCTTCCTTGTATTGATGAATTGTTTGATCAAATGAAGGGAGCCACGGTGTTCTCTAAGATTGATCTCAATTCAGGCTACCATCAGTTGAGGATTTCAGAGGTGGACATTCATAAGACTACCTTCCACACGAGATATGGGCACTATGAGTTCACAGTGGTGCCTTTTTGTTTAACGAATGCCCCTGCACTGTTTATGAGTTTGATGAATGGGGTATTTAGGAAATTTTTAGATCACTTCATGCTCATCTTCCTAAATGACATCTTGATATACTCACATACACATGAGGAGCACGAGGGGCACCTTTGAAGGGTTCTTTAGTGTCTTCGTGAGCAACAGTTTTATGCGAACTTGGAGAAGTGTGCTTTCTTTTAGTTAGAGGTGCAGCATTTGGGTCATGTTATTTCTGGGGAAGGTATCATTATTAATCCTTCCAAGATTAGAGCCATTATGGATTGGCCAGAACCCACTACAGTGACCGAGGTGTGCAACTTCATGGGATTAGTAGGATACTACTAGAGATTTGTTCAGGACTTCTCTCGGATTGCACACCCTATCACTTCCCTTCAGAGGAAAGGGAAGAAGTTTGTTTGGTCAGATAGATACGATAAGGCCTTCAGGAAACTAAAGGAGTGCCTCACTACAACACCCATTCTTGCATTACCGGATCCACAGGGTGAGTTCTTTGTTTGCACAGATGCTTCTTTAGTAGGGTTTGGAGGTGTGTTGATGCAAGATGGCAGGGTTGTAGCTTTTGAGTCTTGAAAACTCAAGGATCATGAGCTTAATTATCCTACCCATGATCTTGAGCTTGCGGCAGTTGTGCATGCTTTGGTTAGATGGAGACACTTTCTTCTTGGATGGAGATTCACACTCAGGACAGATCATTTGAGTCTTCGCCACCTCTTCATGCAGCCCAATCTAAACGCTCGTCAGCGGCATTGGATGGAGTTGCTTTGTGAGTATGACATGGAGATAGAGCATGTGAAGGGGAAAGAGAATGTGGTAGTAGACACTCTCAGTAGATAGAGACATGTGGCTATGGCCACCTCAGTGAGCACAGATTTAAGGAGCAGGATTCTTCAGTCAGCTTCCTCTTGACAACTTCTACATGGTAGTACAAGCAAAAATCAAGTCACAGAGACCCCTTAAGGGGAAGTTTGATGGTTTTTCCTTAGAGGTAGATGGTCTTATCAGGCACAGAGGTAGGATATATGTTCCCAGAGATGGAGGCTTGAGGTAGGAAATCTTGGTAGAGGCACATCATGCACCCTATTCAACCCATCCCAAGGTGAAGAAGATGCATGCTACCTTGCGACAGTTATACCACTGGAGAGGACTTCATCGAGATGTGGCTCAGTTTGTGTCATGGTGTTTAGAGTGCCAGAGGGTTAAGGCCGAGCATCAACATCCAATAGGTATTCTTTATCCTCATGCCATACCAGAATGGAAGTGGGACACCATTTCCATGGATTTCATTGTTGGGCTACCTATGTCGAGATATCACCATGACGCCATTATGGTCACGGTTGATAAATTGACAAAAGTGGCTCACTTTTCTCTTGTGAAGACCACTTATACAACAAGATCAATGGCATGATTTTATTTAGATGAGATTTTTAGGTTGCAAGGGATTCCATGGAAGATCATTTGTGACCACGATCCTTTGTACACTTCACACTTTTGGACTACCATGCAGTATGTCCTCGGGACAAGGATTAACTTCAGCACAACATATCACCCTAAGACAGATGGATAGACTGAGTGAGTGAATCATATTTTGGAGGATATGCTTAGGATGTATGTAATGGATCAACAGTCTAAGTGGGAGTACCTGTACTTAGTGGAGTTTACCTACAATAACAAATTTTCAGAGTTCTATAGGCATGGCTCCTTTTCAGGCATTATATGGTAGAGAGTGAAGGACACCCCTTAGCTAAGATAGGTTGGAGGAGAGAGTATCTCTTGGACCAGCTCTTTTGCAGGACATGGAGTAGTAGGTAGTGTTGATCAGGTAGAGATTGCAGGAGGCATAGGATAGGTAGAAGAAGTATGCGGATCAACATAGGATTGATCATAGTTTTGATGTGGGCATGAAGGTGTTCCTTCGTGTCAGACCACATAAGAGCCCTATCCATTATGGAAAAGGTTCTAAGTTAGCTCCTAGATTCATTGGTCCTTTTGAGATCTTGGAGCGTATCAGCCCTTTGGCCTACCATCTAGCATTGCCACCCAACTTGTCTCGCATACATGATGTGTTTCATGTTTCTGTCCTTAGGAGGTACATTGCAAGATCCTTCTCATGTGTTGGACTGGACATCATTGTAGGTGTAGGATCAAGGTCAGGTGATGGTGGAGCCCATCCATATCATAGATCACAGGACCCTAGGCCTTCAAGGTAGAGAGATTGATCAGGTATGGGTATAGTGGGACAGATATGATGAGACTGCAGCCACTTGGGAGGATGCCACAGTATTACAAGTGTAGTTTCCACATTTGTTCCAGTGACTTCCAGGAGGAAGCCAAGTCTAAGGGGAGGGGGATGTAGTGCCCACTTCCCTTTGACACTTTTAGATACTGATCCTGATACTATTGATCATATTATGGACACTATTATGTTTTGTGTTAGTATGATGGTTAGATGTTAGATCATGGATTATTATTGATCTGGATTCAGTTAGTATGCATGATGATTACTAGATACATTTCCCTTATGTGGATGATGATATATTGTTCGACATGGACATATTATAGATGTTGATTTGGACTTGTGACATTTGATATTTTGAGTAGACCTAGTATGGAATAGTATAGATGATGATATAGTTGATTTATGAATTAAAAATGATAATGTTGAATTCTTGATATTGTTGTGATTCATGTGTTTAGATAATTTTGAAATGTTGTTTATATCATTTTGGATGTTCTGATATGGCCACGAGGCTGAAGGAGGTATTTGCATTTTTGCAGGTTAAAAATCACAACAATGTCGGGGGACTGGAGACTAACCATATTAGAATTCTGGGTGAAATCAACAAGGTCACCATGGCAACTGTTTTGTGTGTGTGTGTGTGTGTGTGTGTGTGTGTGTGTGTGTGTGTTTGTTTGTTTGTTAGGGATTCCCATGGGGGGGATTTCCATTATATGTGACCATGGGATATGTATTTTATTATGTGTTCCTTTTGTTAATTATTGTTGTATGTATTTTATTAGTAATGTGTTCCTTCTTGTAATTAATTTAAATGTGATAGATTAATGTGAGAGATCATATAGTTAAACTTTAATTAAATTAAATTGGGATATGGAATGTAATTAATGAAGTTGTTGATTTTAAATATTAATGTTGGAAGAGTGTGTAAGAAATGTGTAAGAAGGTGTAAGAGATATGTAAGAGTTATGTAAGATAGATTTTTGGAGTGTAAGACACTTCATCTCCTTAGGAATTCGAATTTGTCCTTGGAGGCCAAATTTGGAGGCTTGTGGGACAAGTTAAACTTGTCCCACACCTCTTAAAATGATTCACCAACCATACCTATGGTTTGGAGGTTAAAATTAGGTATTTTTATTGCATTTTGAAGTGACAATTTGTAAGTTTTAATTGCACTTCCCTTACATATTTTTAATTAAGTCCTTTTGGAGTATGGGTCATTTTAAAGTGTGTAAGTCATTTTGTCATTTTATTTATTGTGATTTGGTGAGTGATGTTGATTTCCTCTTGGGGGTTGAGAAAGAATGATGTGGCATCCCACATGGATCCACATCATCCTCTTCTCTTCCCTCTCCTATAAAAGTGAAACTTCTTTCTTGTTTATGGTTGTTGAAACTTTGTCTATTCCTCTTGGGGCACATTTTTTTTGTTGTTTGTGGAGCTTGTTGTGGAAGAAGCTTGTAGTCATTTACATGCTTGAACATTGTTGGTTTTGGACTGCACTTTAACAGTTGGAAAGCTTGTGAGCTTGGAACAAAATCCAGTATGGAGAGGTAGGATCTTGAGCTTTTCTTTAAATGTTTTTCTTCCTCTTGCATGCATGTTGAAATGGTGATTGTGTTATGTGTTCTTGGCTGGTTGGGTAGACTACTTAGGACATGGTGTAGGAGAAGGCTATGGGGATTTCCAATGGGGGCATAAGGGATTACCAATGGCACTAGTTTTATTGTGGAGGGAGTTTTGGATTGGGATCCACCTTAGAAAAGAAACTTCTTTCATTTCTTACTCTTGGGGGGGGGGGCATAAGGAGGGGTTGGGAGATATAAGGTTTATGGGATTTGATATGTTTATTGGTGGTATGATTTAGGTGGATGCCCGATTCCAAATAGGGAGGCATAAATAGTTCCCCATAGTTCTTGCTCTTGTTGGCTTGCTTGATCAAGCCTAGGTTTTGTGTGAATGGTTTCAAATGTAGTTGTGAACTGATGTCCTTGTTTGGAATGTGTATCTTATTTAGCTGTGCATGTGAAAATGTTGCTTGTATTTGTGTGGATGCCTTGTTTCCATGAGTTGGTTCTCATTCTCTATTTCAATATGGTTGGGGCTCGGGGGCCAATGAGGAAGTATGGCTTCTCCTTTCTCATTGGATGTCTTGGTTGGGTGGAGAGCATTGCCTTTCCCCCTTCCTTGTTTTGATCAAAGATGTAAATATGGAGAATCTAGCATGTTGCTGTTTGGAGCAAGAAGATTTACAGTTTCACAGTCCTGTTTCTTTGAGAAAATTCATTGTAATCCATTCCCACTTCGAGTGGATGAGTGTATAAATTTGGTAATGTGAAGTTATTGTATTGTAATGGAAGATTGAAATCGAACTTAAATTGTTAAATGTACAAGAGATTTATATTTGTTCCCTGTTTGGGAAAAAGAAATGAAAATGCTATTACATGCTTGGTGTAATGTATTTTAGAAATCAAATGGAAAGGAGAAAGTTGTAAAATTGTATTGATAATCAATGAATAATTACATTCTTTTCTCAAATTTTGCATTGTGCATTGGATTTGAAATTTCCGTTAAAGATTGGGAATTGCTGGTTGGAAAAGAAGCATGTGTATGAATCAAAGGACAATATTTTATTCCCTTGAAAGGAGTTGAATTCAGAAATAGGACTTACAAAATTATTATTTAATATTTTATGGAATTCAATTAAATGTATTTGACTACGTTTAGGAATTATAGGCATATTCAAATGAGAATTTGTAAGACCAATTTAAAAGAAACGGTTCACTGCCATAAACTTCATTCTAGCAATTCACATTTTAATTAAATTGAGAATTTCAAACTTATACCAAACAATAAGACAAGAAACATTAAAATTCACACTTATTAAGTCCTAAGAAACTCAAATCTACCATAACAGTTAAGAAATAACCTCCAAAACTTAATAAAAATCCAATTTGGAACTTTCACAGTCATTTTTCTGTCTATTGTCAGAAAAATACAATCTTAAATTAATTGAACAAATTAACCTTCCTAAAACACTCTAAGCCCTCCCTAGGCTAATCCTCCATGTTTTTACTACATGTTGAGTGAAGGAGTTCTAATATAACCAAATTGAGAATTTGAAAACTACCAGTTCACTAATTAAAACCCTGCCGATTTTTTTCATTAAATTAACCTCTAATACTTCATAAATTTCCAAAATTAATGATTTATGTGCAAATAGGGCATCCAGAGCTTTCCGAAAAGTCCTCGTTTTCCCAAAACTGAGCTTTCTAGCTCAAGTTATGGCCATTTGAAGTTTTAATTCAATTTGGCATTCAAAAAAATAATAAGATTTAATCTAACTATAGAAAAATTTAAATTTTGACTTTGGAAAAAATTCCAAAATAGGTCCGCGGCCCCCACCATCCCACAACCAATCAGGGCCTGCCACGTAGCACCCTAGGATGGGTGGACTAATTTGTTTTTAAACTTATCCCTTTGAAAATTTTGCCTTGGGAAAAATTTCCCATTTTACCCCGCCACCCTGTCGAACCGCAGCCAATCACATGTTACCACATGGCACAGTGGAAGGATGGACTTTTTTCAAACTTAAGACTTATTCTTTTGAAAAAATTTACTTGGGAAAATTTTTCCTTTTTCCTCCACCAGCTCGTAGCCAATCATAGGGCGACACGTGTCCTCTAGGGGGACAGGGGTAAAGGCGAGGTTCGTTTAAACTTTTTATTCTTTTCAAAAAATTTAGGGAAAATTTTCCATTTTTTTCCTGTAGCCCGTAGCCAATGAGAAAGTGCCATGTGGAACTTTTAGGGTGACAACAGGTAGGGCAGAACCCCTTTGTTTCCTTAGTTTTTGGCCCTTGGAAAAATTCTAAAATTTCTCCCGCGGCCCACTTCTCGGCCTTCCCCTCGAACTTTTTTCTTCCGCGGGTTCACAGACACATGCACCATTTTCTTCCTTTCCTCCTTCATTGGGTGCAAGGCACTAAATCCACCCACTGCTCCACCCTTCCCTTCTCCTTTTCTGCTTGGCGCTAGGGTTTAACACGTGTCCCTAGGGACTCATGGGGACGTGGAATGTTTGGTGCCCTTGAGCTTTGCGATGGGAAAATTTCCCTATGTTGCCCCGTGACCCACCAAACCACCCAAGGTGGATTTCCCCTCCTCTTGCCACGTGTCCGCTAAGAGAAAATTTTCCCTAGAAACTCTACCCACTCATAACTTGAGTTCTACAAGGAGTTAGGAGGACTTCCTTATATCACTGGAAAGGTGAGAAAATTTCCTATCCATTGGTAATGGTTTAGGGAAATTTTGGAAGTGTTAAGTAAGATAAAAATCTAGTTAAAACTCTAAACCTATTAGAGAATAGGTATGTGGTAAAATTACTTCCTAAACCTAACTAAAACATGTAACCCTAAAATTGGAACCTTGTGAGCTTATTATAAGTTGATAAAGGAAACTTGTGTTTTGGTAAATAGGATTTGATCTGGGACCTACCAGTGGAAATTTTTTGTCTTGCAACTTGGTTGTGGACATTTCTAGTCAAAAAAAAATTATCCTATAATTTTCTAGCTAACCCTAGGTTTTTTCTTGGGTCTCAAGTGGTTATTTAAATGGGCATCACACACGTGTCTTCGATTCGATGACAAGGAATTTGAGCTCCAAAAATGCACCTGGGGGATGAAATGTCAAGTTTGAAGGCCACATGAGGGTCCTACAGGTCACATAGGGGATGGGTGCATTTTTCTAAGGTTGATTTACATGACCTAATGGACGTCATGGATATAAAATCCTGTTAGACTCCTGGAGATGACATGTTTCCTCTCAAAATTTTGCCTGGAGATGACATGTTTCCTCTCAAAATTTGGCTAAGTCCCGAACACGCTTGAAGAGGGCAACTTGTGATGATGATATCTTAAGCTCCTGATGGACCTTTTTAGAAAAAATTCATATGATCATGAATTTTATTGGCCTTTTGAATCCAATTGTGGTGGTATGTTGTTTTGACTCATCCATTTGATCCCTAAAAAAGTAGAATTGTGATTTGGTACTCCACCTATGCCTGAGAAAAACTTCCTGAAAATATAATGCACCAAAGTTTTGTAAAAAACAATGATATCACCATCATGTAGGTCTTGTAATCCTCTTTCTGGATATGTTTTTTTACTTCTAACTCCATTTAGAGCTCTCGTAATCTTCTTCTAAAGCTCAGCAGCTGTTTTTAGGCCTGCGTACAGCCTAGGCTTGTGAACCCTATTTTTTATTCAAAATTCTCCAAGTATTTCAAAAATTCCCCAAACCTTCTAAAATAATTCTATGATGTTCTAAGGTCTTCAATTCACATCCATGTTGAATTTTTCCCTTCCGTTCCACTTCAGGGGGGTTAATATGGTCCTGGGAAGGCCAGTGCTAGCCCTTCCCACAGCTGCCTGTAGCTTGCAAATGAACTCCTAAAATCAACTGTGGGGAATGAATGGAATTTCCTAAATCACCTAGGGGGATGAGATAAAATTAATTTAGATGTTACTTGGACTAACTTTACAGACTCGGGGTGTCTTCGAATGAGACTTGAAAAAATTAACACTAGGGTATAGTTTTCGTGCTCGGGAATTATCAATTGCCTTGTTTCACTTTTGCACGATAACAAGAAGAAATATTGAGGCTTCAAGACTTACATAGTTCAGATCCTAGTGATGGGTACGTTTAGCCACAATAAAATATTTCGAGATTGTTTGTATCAATAAAACACCAACACTTGCACTATTGAGGGGTAAAAACATAAGTATTTTTTATCCTAATGATTGCTAGGGTTAGCTGCAACATATTTTTTAGAGCTTAACAATTTATAAGAATCATTAACAAATAAATAGTTTTTATCGTATTTGTTACTATGATGAGTTGCAATGATATACCTATAGCTTAGCGGTTGATAGGCATCAATAACAGGAAAACTACTAATGCATTAACAAGAAAATATATAAAGATTAAGGGTCAATAACATCCACCTCGATAAAATATTTAGAGATTAGGGTTAGAAAAGCACAATTCAATGGAAATCTATCATTTACTTAAGAATTTTTTTATGTTATCTGTATACGTAAGGGATCAAAATTTACTTATGTCGGATTATTTCGTTGCAGGATCATGAATACATCTCATTGCTAGACATCATTCATAGATTTATTATTAATGGAATGACAGAAGCATTGTTGTACAAGCACCACTAAGGGGTAAAGATATACATTTTTTTTAACTTTGGCATTCGCTAGGTGTTACTCCAGTAAAAATTATTAATGCAATGAGAAAATTATGTCAATACAAGCACTCTTGAGGCTTCAAGTCTTATGTAGTTCAGATCCTAGTGGTCGCTTAGTTGATCAACAATGAAATATTTAGAGATTGGTCATATATAAAAAAAATCATAGGACAACTATTATTAGAATGAGAAAATTTTCTACATTCTTTGAACTGGTGGGGGGTTAAGATATACATAGTGTTGACCTTAGCGGTTGCTATGTTCAGCCACAATGACCTATTAAAAACTTCTCTGTATCTAGGCTTATTTTAAAGCACAACAGTTATTGTAATGAAAAAAATTCCAATTCGATCACTACTGAGGGGTACAGACATAAGTATTTCTTATCCTAGCAGTCGCTAGGGTCAGTCACAACATATTTTTTGGAGCTTAATGGTGTATAGGAATCATTATCAAATAAATATATGCTTCTTATCCTTCCTATTACTATGATCATCCCCAAGGATATACCTATAGCTTAGCAACCGATAGGCATCATTAACAGGAAACGTAATAATGCATTAACAAGAAACTATATAAATCTTAGTGGTCAATAACATCCGCCTAGATAAAATGTTTTTAACTTAGACTCAGCAAAACACCATTCAATGGACATATCTTTAGTTAATTATAATTGTATAATCTCTCAGGTCATTAAATATTACAATGAGTAGTTAACACATACAAAATTTTGTTCCAAGCGGTCTCTAAGGTCATCCACAATAAAATATTTACAAGCTTAGCAGTCATTATGATTATCATCAACAAAATATTTTAAACTTAGTGTTAACATCATTCATTGGACATCTATTATTGAACTGAGAAAAGAGTTACATTATATGTTTTCTTTAAGGGTCGCGCATTTCTTAGCTCTCATTAGTTTGTTCCATGAATTTATTTGAGTCAAGTGTTGCACTAGATACCCTCATGAGGGGTCAAGCCTTAACTATTTCGCATACTATTTACTATAAGTTATTGAAAGGAAGATAAAAAATTCCACATATTGACTATAAATGAAATATCAAAAGAGATGGTGATCTATAATTAGTTAGTAAATGAAGTCTCAAAGGCCATGGTATAATTTAATGAACACACTCTTTGCAGTGTTAATATGAAAATACAAACTCCAAACCCTATGTATAATCTCCCTTATTACTAAACATCATAATTTTTCATGATATCACATCTCCCTATTTCCATATGCTTATTTTCACATTGAGAAATAAAATCCATGACATCTTATAATTTTTTTTGTTGATATATCATTAGCTAATTTAACTAAAACAAACAGAGTCTGTAATTTTAATCTCTAAATGTTGTATATGTCTTTCCAGAACTATCAATTAAGTGAAACATTATTCAGAATCTTGTTTATCCCAACTTCTCAAATAGTAGGTTTTATAATTATCTAATTCACCCATTTTCAAATAAGAACCTACGCAGATGGAACTCTTTGCATTTTCTCTTTGGCAATCACATAAACGTTTTAAATTTTTTTTATTTCCAATAATTTCCTTATGTAATCAAACAATTACTGTAAACAAGAAAACAATTATTTGTGTTACTATTACTATTTCATCTACTAGAAGTTAATATCATTATTTCATTACTAAAATCTAATTTAAAATGACATGTCTATAGAAATCGGCCGCTAACGGTCCAAAATCTGTAAACCATTAACATCCCTAACTGAGAAAAATCTATTTTCTTCAGCCTTTTTAGAAACACCCATTTTGTTCACTTCCAGTAATCATTGATGTCCATCTCAGGTATTTTATGGATCATTTCTCAATCCTCTTGCAGAAAAAATACCCATAACATATTTTACATTATTCCCAATTGGGGTACACACATATTTAGCAAATCATTTAGGGACCAGAAAAAAGAATGAAAAAACGATGTCAAACCCTATCAGTTGAGAATTTTTTGTCATAGAGTGTTAAATAATAGACATATTTGACTACTGAAAGCAGAGAAAATAGGGTTTCGTTGAAAATGATACATAATATTCTACATACATAGAATTTCAAAAATTTGGAAGGAACAAAGGTGAGAATGCATACTGATTTTTGACACCTTCATGAAAACAAACCGTGCTCAGAATTTTGGCTATCAAACCATGATATTTTTTTCCAATGAATTATTACACTTATGGATTTTTTCCGTTACGCCAATGTTATTGCACGAAGCTTCACAAATTTAAGTTTCCTTGAAATATACTAATGAATGACAATCTATAATTATATGGAACAGACACTTCTAATCGCCCCTTTCTTCGACACATGATTTACAAAAGACACACGAACTCCATTAATTTGCTTTATATTTAATGGCTAACTAATGGTTATCAAATGGTGCACATATTTCAAATATCATGCAAACTTTACTTTGTTCGGTTAATGACCAATTAATTTTAGGTGAACCACTATATTAACTATATATGTTATAAGTAAAAATTATCAATATTAACAACAATATCATCAAAATAACAACATGCTCAATGTTAATTTATCATCTTTAAATTACATAGTAAGTATATGAGTATTCCATACTTTGACTATGCTATAAATGATATGTGGTTCAATTGATGTATCACATACTGAATTATCATATTTCAAATATCACATGAACTTTACATTATTCAGTTTAATGGCACTCACAAATATTAACCATATATTCCACGCATAAATAATATGGTAAAAGCACAATAAAATGTCCCACTTTTTGGTATGTTTTGTACCATTATAAACATGAATTTTCAGTTTCATTGATTTTCTAAAGGTAATAGCCATAAAACCATACACATTCATGAAATTCCACAAACTAACGAAATTTTGTATTTAGAGTGTAGAATACATGTAAATTTTTTATAAAAAAAAATTACAAAAAAAGGGTCTTTTTCTTAATTTTATTCATACGTTGTTTCTTATGTTATAAAAGAGGAATGACTGTCCCCGGGTGGTTCTTTTAAATGAAAATTTATTTTTTCACCATGAAATTTTAGATATATGTTTAAGATTTGAATTTTGAGGTGCTGTCAAATTTTCATATTTTTTGGACTTTTTTTTTTTAATTAATTATTTAGTAAAAATATTTTCAAATAAATGGCGTACAAATGTTTATGCCAGTAACTTTTAAGATTTATATCGAAATTGATTTTTTTTTTCACAGGTAAGAAGAAGACTTCAATAAATAATAATAAAATTATCAACATTATCAATAAAAGAACACCATGCTCATTGGGAATATTATCGTCTATAAATTTCATAGAGAGTATATAAGTATTCCATACTTTGACTATACTACTAGTGATATGTGGTTCAATTGATGTCTCACATATTGAATTATCATATCATCCTCAATAAAAATATACATTTTTACCAACATCATTTTAAAATTGGTTTGTTACACAAACAATATCTTCGGATGTGTGTGTGTCAATGATATTGGTGGCACCCATGATGCTGATTGTTGGCATTGTTCTGAAATAAAAAGGAAGAATGTAAAATAGAGAAGTATTAGCTAACTTCAATGAATGATATTTTTTATTTTAAGATGGAATGAATGATGCAACACTATATTACTTAGGTTAAAAATATTGTAATTTACCTAGGTAAAAAGACTTACAAATTGAACTTGTACATCCAATATTTTATCCATTATCTTTCTCTCTTGTACCATTGTTTCATGCTCTAGTTGAAGCCTTCCTTGCTCAATTTCTTTCAATGTCTGACTGAATATATGCATGATATTTTTTATTACCTCTTTCATATATCCACAAAAGTTTATTTTTCTCTTCACATCTTTTCTTTGAATTCCATTTTTATTCAAAGGGGCTTGTGTCTTTTTCAGAAGTAGAAGTGGTTGTATTAACCCTCTCTTTTCAATTAAAACCAATAACCGTGTGTGTTTTCCATGTAATGCAATCTATATCTTCATAAAAATTCTATGTTGACTATGTTTCCAATGTTTTGTTTTCCAATTGTTTCTCCTTCTTGAAGATTTTCTTCAACCTGTTCATCTTGTATTTGCATTGTTTCCCAGTGAATGTTTTTACACAAACTTCATTCAAAGCATCTACTATATTATCTTAATGTTTATTACCAATATATCCATGGTTTAAATGTTCATGCACCTCTTCGTATTTTGAAATAAATTTTTTCACATCAGATGTTGACCATAACTCTTCTTTGTATTCTTTCATCAGCTCCTCTTTATTTCTATCTCTTTCATATGCATGGGATATTGAAAATGTTTCTTCTAATTTTGAATCATCAAAAATGTATAGAGAATTTAGATCAATTTCTGAATGTGGAATGCAAGGACCTAATTTCTTTGCACCACTTGTATTCTCTTGAAAATTTGAGATGCTAATTCCATCTATGTTTTTAATGAAGAAGTCATTTACACCAGTTTCTTAGTTGTGTTCAAGAAACGATATTGTCTGCATAGTTTTTTGGAGTTGATTTGAAAAATTGTGATTCAAAATGTGAAAAAAAGGAATATGGTGATATTTCCATGTCCTACAAATTTATTAGTTTCTATAAACAATCACAAATAAAACAATTTACGTACTTCATCTTTTATCTAAACTTAATTTCATTTTCCATTTTCTAAAAATAAATATACAAGGGGTCGTGCACTCTGTAAAATAACAAAATCAAAACATGTGGAAAACCATTGAAAATTGGTTAATTACCCACTAACAAATGCAATATTTATAATCACTGTGAAATGGGTGTATAAACTGAAATTCTTCAAAATAAAATAACAATGTTTTACCTCTTTTAATTTTCTGTAACTTTTTTCTTCCCCCATTTGTGTATGCGCTCCTTGTTTTGGTGTGGTTGCCTTCGAAATGAGTATACAGTTAAATTCAATACAAACAAATAAAAACATACTCTCAAGTGGTGTATTTTACATTACACGGTTTAATGGCCATTTAAAGTTTAGGGAACAGAAATATTAATTATGTAACATTTGATCTTACAAAAAGGTGAAGTGTTGTTTTATTATAATAATCTTAATCTTTCCCCTACACTATGAGGTTTTATGGATAAAATTATACACACGGCAACACGATCTAAAATTAAGGAAACATTTTTAGAACATAATTTTTAATGTATGAAAACTACAATTCAAGATTGTTTGAGACTTAATTTCAAAATTTAATTGAAAATAAGTCTTTAATATTGAGGATTATTAATAAAAAACTATGTAGTATGTGTTACTTCTACTCAATATTACATACAATTATTAAAACGAAAGATATAAAAAGCTTAGAAATAATTAATAGACATAATTGAATCAAATCATAAACCACAATCGTTAATCAAATAAAGTCTAAATTATTAAAAATAAACTTATATTGTTAAAATATTACGTAGGATATAAAAAGATTAGAAAAAATTAATACACATAATTTAATCAAAGCATATACCACAATCGTTAATCAAATAAAGACTAAAACTTGAACTCTATACCATAAAATAAGCATATTTATACAATTAGAGAATTAAATACATGAAATATATTTACTTCAATGCAATATTAATGGCCCTAAATTTAAGTCCAAGAGATCTCTAGGCTATAGACAATTTTTTACTAGAATGACAGGTTGAAAATATTCCCTTCGATATGCGAGTGATCGTTATTCCAAGTGTGAATCCACACTTCATCTTAAAAATACATGTACTTTTTTGTGCGAGGGATCGTACTTCGACATGCATGGGATCGCACTTAGTTGTGCGAGGAATCAAACTTGGTAGATGTACAAGGTCATAACTCTCTCGCTCTAGGATCAACTATCAATGTCACATCCAAGTGTGAGTTTTTTGAACTTGGAATTGCGCTCACTCACACATTGAAGTGTGATCACCAATTATGGCCTCCCATTATAGTCAATATTTAAATTTTATCATGTAAAAAAAATAATTACATCACAATGTCGGCTAGGCTATACAACTATTGAAAGCCATAGGGGAAAGAAGCTAATGACTATGAATAAGTAAATGACTATGAGTGGTAATGTGTAGTATAGTACCACTAGTTAGAAAAATCAAAGTCAACATTTATAACTTGTATACTAAGAATTTAGAAAAAAGGTATCCATAAAGATGAGTAAAATCAAGTCACATGTACAAAAAAGCCAATAAAAAGGTGACACATCATCTATCCCGAAAAGGTGATTTCATTCACAAGTAAGGGCCAATATTAATTTTCTTTGTACTAAAAAGTACATATTTTTTATCCCTTAGAAATACTTTTTAAAAAAAATTTAAATGCACAAAATAAAATGTGTTCATTATAAAAATCTTAATATTTCCCCTAAACTATGTGGTTTATGGTTAAAACTATACACACAACAGCGGGATTTAAAGGGTGTAAAATAATTTGTTATATGTTTAAATATTTGGATTAAATGAGGTTTTAAATATGTTCATATAAGATGTATATTTTTATTTTCTTATTGTGATTTCAATTCTCTATTCTAATGTTAAAGATTTAAGTGTTCTTTGTACTAATTTTCTCTTTTTTATTTGTGGATGCAGTTGAAAATGATATTTGTTTTTGAAGGAGCACATTTGGATTTACTATCCAAAGGTCTGAAACTTACATAGGGAGTAGTTTATCCATCCAAAGATACACTCCATTGTAGAGACGTGTGGCCTAGCTTATTCATTATCACTATAAGTATTGTATTTAATGGCAGAGTGAGATTTCCATACACAATTGATGATTGTGAAACCCTGGAAGAAATTGAAAACAAGGGATACTTTATCCCATGGGAAAGGAAGCAAATGATTAAGCATGTGATTTCAAATTGTTTTCATGTGGGGGGTGATGGCATTCAAAACATAATGAGCAGTGACTTAAATGATACATTCAATGAGGATGAGAGTTTGAATTTTACCAGTGATAGCCATTATTTCACAACTCCTAAAGAAAAGGATGAATTTTCTACAACCTATATGGTGTTAAAACATAAGTGTCCTTTGAAATAAGGTGACATAGTTGAAGGGTTTGTATCCCTGGTACAAGAACAACATGTGATTTCAGGAGTGGTGTTGGGACCCACACACTTTGGTGTTTTTGTGGATAATATTATAACTACATGCAATGATTTCTATCCAAGTCTACAATGCAACAACGAAGTTTCCCGGCTAATCAAAAACTTATTTTATCTATAAACAAGAACTGCACTTCATGTGAATGGAAATTCTGAAATCCAAGAAACAACTGCCACATCAAACATTGACTTCAATTTGAATTTTAATGGGGTTAATGCCAAGTTGATACAGTTTTGTTCAAAATAACACAAATTTGTTGCAGAAGCAACAATTACAAATTTTTTTGAAGGAGAAATGATGCACTTTAAAAACTTAGATGGAAATACATTTGGGGTGCATGTTGATAAATTAATTACACTTTTTTGGAAGGGTTGCTCCATATCAGAAGGATCTATCATCCAATGGTCTGCCAGCTAATTGGCCCATCCAGATGGTTCCGTTATGGAAGTAAGGCTAAAATAAATTCTAGAAGAGTTGCAGGTAGAAATGTGGAACGTATTTTAAGATCCATTGCCTCAGGTGATATAAACAAATTCATATGAATCCTCTGTATGTTGTAGTAATGAAAATTTGATAAAAAGACCTTAAAATACACGTAAATGCAAAAAGGTAAATTCTAATCTATCTATTACATCAAATGAAATGGAAAATGGTGAAACATCAAGAGAATAATTTTTGTCTGAAATTGAGAAAAAACCTTCCTACAAAGAAGGATGTCTCTCTAATCTATCTCTAAGTGCTTTTAATCACAGTTGGAATTTAACTCTAGATATGAATGAACCTACCATAAAAAACTTTATAATTAATACATTCACCACAAATGCTATCAGTTGTGATCAAGGTCAAAATTCATAACATAAATTACATAAATTGAAGTTATGTGGAAGGGATGCATGTCAGAATGCATGGTACATATGTCATGGAATTGTGAAAATTTACCTATTACAGATACATAAAATCTTGTATTAATGGCAAGAGGAGGGTAGCAAATGGAAATAAAGGAAAACAAAAACAAATTCCAAACATTGTTGTAACTATTGCATTGATATCCAAAATGGTGGAGAATAATTCTAATATATCCCCGCACATGTCTTGTTCAGTGGGACAAGATGGTACTAAAGTAACAATGAGACTATTGCCTGCATGTTATAGTTTTGATTACATACTAAAAAAGTATAACAAGGGCCTTTCACTATTGGGCCTTCCTCAAACATCATAGTCAAATCTCAGAAAAATATGGCAAGAACATTTGTCCCATGTTTCAATCACCAAAAAAAAATTCTTCACCAAATGTGACAAGTGCACAGAGCTTAAGAATAGACATGGAGTGACCTCGTGTCTAGAAACTAGCACAAATAGATCAACGCCAAAAATGGCACAATGATTACATTCAAAGTTGTCATGTAACTTATAATGCACGTAGAGTGAAATCACAACAAAATCCTAATAGCTATTTGAGAATTGTGCATGACAAAATGGACAAGATAAAAACTACAATACCAAGTATGGGGAAAAAATCAAATTCAATAAGCAATGCTATTAATCTCCCCATCACCTTGACTGGTATTTTGACACATGGGAAAAAAATGGTGGGTTTCAGACACTTTGGTCTCCCTTTTGTTTAATGAGGAGAAAACTTCACAATAATATCATTAGCACTATGTATGTAGAAGCTAGAAGAACCACTTACATATCAGTATGGTGATTTGTTATATAGTAATGGGATGTCAAAACACCCATTACAAGATGCATTGTTGTAAAATGATGCATATGATAAGTGCAGGGAATACAAGTAGAAAAATGAGGGTGCTCATACAACTACTATTGTAAGCATCTGTTCAAGTTCATTTAAAAAAAAACCTCCAACTCTCTACTTGAAACTAGATAATGTTGTGAGTGACAACCAAAACCACACATTATTTTTGTTTTCATCCATACTAACAGCTAGAAGGGTTTTCAACACAGTGTATGTGAGTTTCTTTCCAGTGGATCACACACATGAAGACACAGATGGGACATTCGGCCAATTATCAACAACATCGTGTAAATTTGATACATTCTCTTTGCCACAAATAATGGACAATTACAGAACATGCCAAGAGGATTCCAACACATTCACTCCATACCTTATCGAGGAATTCTATGACTTTAAGGCCTTTTTGGAACCATACTTACTAGATGGTAACCACAAGATCTTGGGTAAAGATGTTTAAATTTTATGTCAAATACAACAAGCCCATCATGGAGTTCAAAGCATCAATCTTTGAATCCATCTGGTCAAAATCAATTGAGATCTAGAAAAAAATGGATGGGAAACCTTTCTTTCCTTAAGGGTATCCTCCATTTTCACCCTTCAAAGAACCCAAAGAGATGGTAGACATGTAGAAAGGAATTCTGGAATACATCACACACTAGGAAAAGATTTCAAAATATGGTGGAGAACATACTATGTTCAAAATATTTCATATTGGAAAAATGTTCTATGTGCCCTGGAGAATCCCTTTATCATTTGTAACATGATGAGAAGAGATTTTTTTTTTGGCCAAAAACAATTCAGGATAGCACAATGTATGATCAAATAGTGGGTACACCACATCTTGACATGGATAGAAACTATTGTCAAAATTTCTTTTCAAATAAGGATATATATGTTGGACCTATTTTTGATAGACCTTGAGAGGAATTAAACCTATTAGTGGATGTGAATGTTTACTAGATGATACTAGTAAGACCAAATGATGATAATGTACCTATATGCATGGGCAAGGTAGAACTGAAAATAATATAGGATTTTCACACAAACAATCAAAAGATAAGGGTACACTGGTGGGAACCCACAGAAAAAGGAAATACAAAAAAATAAAGGTATGAGGATTTCTTGTTAAAGAAGCAATGGTGGTGAAAATCAAGGGACAGATCAGATATTGATATAGACAACGTCATCTTGGCATGGAGTCTAAGAAAAACATGGAAAGGAGTTCAAATTAAAATTCTGAATTGGGGTCATGAAGCTATCCAGCAATACCTTGCACAAATTCAAGAACAATAATTAATACCCTTGCCAGGGATCAATGCTTATGTAATTTTCTGGAAGGATTGATTTCCTATGGAAATATATTTTCAAATCCATTTCCTCAAAACAACTTGTTTATTGTAATTGTTAACTCTTTGTTGTTCTTTACGATTTACATAATAGACAAGCATAAAAGTAGTTGACTTTATCACACACAAATTACATATTTACAATATCATGGTCTTTTTTTTATATAAATTTATATAAAAATTATATCAATATATAATATACATAAAATATTAAATAAATATAAATTTGAAGTATTTCAATAACTATTGTTTTGTATTTTTTAAAGGGAAATATTGTAAAATTAGTGTCATCTAAAAATTATTTGAAATGCATAAGTGGCTGTCAAATTTAAGCCCTGGGCTGATGTAACTTTGTGGCACCTATGTAACTTTGTGGCACCTAGGATTATGTAGTTTAGCGGTGGGTAGGCTTATGAAATTTGTTACCGGTAGGCTGGTGCAACTTTCCAACCACTAGGATTATTTCACCTAGACAATTCTACTCTTGTGTAAATTATCAGCCACTAGGCTTATGTAAGATAGTGATTGCTAAGATTATGTAAGTTAGCATCCTATACGCTTATGTAAGATAACGACTGCTAGGCTTATCATCCTTTTATGTATCTTAAAGGTTGCACAACTTACGTAACTTTGACCCCGCTAAGTTGATTTCACCTAGCATGCACTTTCATCATGTAAATTAGCAACCGCTAGGCTTATTGAAGATAGCAGACGTAAAGCTTGTGTAATATAGCGGCTCCAAGGCTTATGTAAGATAGTGGCCACTTGGCTTATGTGGGGGATTCAAATAATAACAAAATTGAAATCCTAAAATAGCAAAACTAAAATCTAAAAATCAGGATTTATAAATTGGATTACAATAGTGGTGAAATTGTAATCCAATAATAATGTTATTGGAATCCACTATTAGCCAAATTAGAATCCAATAATAATGATATTGGAATCCAATAATAGCAAGATTGGAATCCAATAATAGTGAAATTGGAACTAGAATAAATCCAATAATGAAAATATTGGAGTCCAATATTGTTAATAATGGAATCCAATATACACAAAACAGAGATGGATTTATTCCAATACTTGAAATACTGGAGTCTCAATTCACTAGAATATGTCCCAATTTAGTGAAATAAGTGTTCAATCCAAATTGTCTCCTAATAGGATCAAAATAGAGTAACTCATGCTCACCTAGTCGGCGAGTCTAAAGCCACATATCCTAGTGAAAACCTATCAAATCATGGGAAAAATTAGGCCAAATAGGCATGGTCATTTGGGTATAACCCTCTCTCTTAGCTGAATATAATCTACCATAAGCAAAATCCCCTTATTCATATCTGACATCCTCTGCATTCTCTCCATACAATCTAGTCATCACATCAGCCCTCTCTGCCTCAAGAATGATATATACGCCCTCTCCTCATATAGGAAACCTCAAGATGTGGTGTACACATCCTCTAGAGTAATCGTGATCTCCCCAGTAGGTAACCAAAAAGTACAGGTGAAAGGATTCCACCACTCTAACAAAACAACATCAAACTCTAATATTTTTGTATCCGCCGATAATTTCTTATGGAATCAAAGTCAATAGCCTCAACATGATCCCAATCGTCATCTGTCACATCAGCCCGCACCTCATCTAAAATTAGTGGTATACAATCGTAGATAGTCAACTGATCATCTACTTACAAACATAAAATATGTAAACAAATATTAGTATCATCCAAAAAAATATCAAAAACATCATCTACAATATATCAAAACATCTTTACATCAACATCAACATCACCACCTAAACAAATATCAACAACATCTAAAACATAAATTAGTTATAATGGCACATCATTGTCCAAAATCAGAATTCTCTATTCGTGAACAAAAATTAATTATATAAAATTACTTAGACATCAACATTTGACATTATCACAAAATATAATCAATATTGACATCAATTAAATCAATACATTCAACACCAATGACTAGATTGGAACCACAAACACCATACAAAGCTAGAAACATCTCTTAAAAATCATTTCAATAATCAAAAAAGTAAATTGTCCATATTATAGGTGAATCACCGGTGATTCACTTTAATTGCTAGTGATTTCATGAATCACCGACAATTCCTGAAATTCAAAAATATGGCATATGTATGCCCCCAAAATGGAAAAAAACACTAAAACTACAAAAATCAACAAAAAGTATTAAAAAAGGTCAAAATCACCTACCTCAACCATCGTGGGCTTGCGTTGCCTGCTCGAAGATGCCATTTTGTCTAAATCTTCACTCATTCACCCAAAAACATGTTTTCCACTCATTTTTTACTCACCCAAACTATTTTAACCATGATAAAAATGAACCAAATGACCCCACCATCAGTTATCTATAGCCTACTTTTTTCACTTGGGCAATCGCTGACAATTACCCTAATCATTGGTGATTTCATCAATCGCTAGTGATTGGCCGAATCACTTGCGATTCATCTCAGATTTAACCATTATCCTCTTGTTTTACCCCAAACATGTCAATTATTACTCTCTTTCATAAAAATTTCTCTTACAATGGACCCTAGTCCTTAAAACATTAAATCTAAAAAACAAAATATTAGGATTTGTCATTCATCTATGAGACGTGTGCCCTTTGGCCTCCATCACTTGACTTTCCCTATTTATTTATCCCAACTTTGAAAATCATACGTCTATAGGTGTTGAACCCCTTAGTTCCCCTATCATTCGATTCCTTGGTAACACATCTTTTTTTGGTATCCCTTGAACTGGGGAACCTTTTACAAAACAAATCATATGTAAACACTGGTGTTCCATGTATTGTGTTATAGTTGTGTCACCCATTCAAACCAAATTATCTTCATTTTTTTCTGACGCTTTGACATTAAAACCGACAGACAAAAGGGGGTAAAATGTAGACACCAAATAGTTACACTCCATCATGATGGTCCAGATCATTAATTAAACATACCGTTATTTAATACAAATGCACCCTCCTCTTAATTAATCATATGGAATATCATTAAAACACCCTTTATTTCTATTCAATTAATCAATTAATTTAAATACATGTCCCAAGCCACATACTACACCCCCACTTTTTAATATTTCATAATATATACACTATGTCCACGTATGAAAAATCATTATTTTCTTAAATAATACCTAAGCTAATCATTTGCCTAGCTACCCCCTACATATTTGTATTCCCCAAAATCCATTTGTCCTATCCTTAACAGAACACATCTATCATAACCACCTATACACCCATTAAAATCATTTACACACTCATCAAAAACATCTACTCATTTATCCTAAAACATACCTAAATTAGTATGATCTAACTTATTTTATCACCATCTAAAAAAACAAAACACATCTCTAAACAATCCCAACAAACCCATCCCTCGAAAAATACAAACAAAAATCTCAAATCATCAAATTGTTCCAATAATTTACTAAACAAACCTTAAACATGCCGAAATCACCTACAATTACTTAAGCCCATTTTGTAGTCTATTTTTTGGAATCATCTGCTTACATTTTTGAGCCTGAGTTTTCTATTAGAGTTCATCAACATTATTCTACATCAACATGAATGCACTATCATCCAACACTCTTATTCAAAATTATCAAGCATCTTGGGATTCCTTTTAAATCATGTGCATCATTCAGCTACAAACTTCATCAAATTTCTTGCATCACTCTCAATCAAGGTCATATATCATTGTATAATTTTGTTTCTACATTCAGGTGTTTTGTCTAATTATTTGTTATCTCATAATATCCTTTGAAAAATGCAATCTTGAATCAATTAGTTAATCCTTTGTTTTGTAAGTTTATTATCATTCACCTATAATCACCAGCGATTACTTGAATCACCTGCGATTCCTGTTCTTTTTTTTTTCTTGCAGCTTTTATTAAACTCCGTCCAATAAATTTTATTCATTATATTATATCTCTTTTGTTGATAACATTTTATCAAGAATGGATTCTATTCGATGGCAATATGTGGCCTGAATTACGAAATTACTAGTATCAACTCTCTCTCTATTATTTGTCACACATTGCATTGGGAGGAATACAATATTATACATGACCTTGAGTTGTGTGTCATTCATTCTGCCCCTTTGGAATGTTTACAAATGATCTTTGAGCCTACTCAGCAAATCCATGAAGCTACAGATAAATTATGGGAAGCCTAATTTGAGATCCTGCATATCCAAGTTGATTTAGCTTGGTTCTAATATCAATACGAAGCTAAGTTAGAAGATTCAATCCCCAAATCTGAATTTGAAGACCAAACTAATTCTGAGCATTCAAATTTCTGATTTTGAGTATCAGAAAAAAATGGAAGAAGAAGATCTAGAATACATTTCAGACTTCTTTAAGGAATAGTACACTGAAGATGAGAATTTAGATTTCACTGAAGAAGAAGACCCAGAGTCCACTGCAGAAGAGAATTCTCCTTCCTCTAAGAACTCAGATATTGATTTAGATTCTGATTTCAAACCATAGTTCATATTTATTATTTCTTATCATTTATCATCTTTATATTTTTAATTATGAAACATTTTTCAAAACATTTATTACTATTATTTATCGTATATCACTTATTGTTTTTCTACCCACTTAATTTTAAAAGCAGATTGACATCCTTATCAGGAATTCCTTTGATTTTTGGGGACTATCCTTTGCCAGGAAATCCACCTCATATTATATTAATCATATTTTTTTAGTGTCTATGATTTTCATGTGTTCTCGTAGGAAAGGACCTTGCATTATTTTATATACAGAGCACAAATTCAATGTCCACAATCAAAATCTAAGGGTATCTCTAAACCCCGCCATTATGAGGTTAGGTAAGTCCTATTTTCTTGCTTATTCAATTAAGTTGAAGAGGTAGGATTTATTCTCAACACTCCCTCATTTATTTTTGAGGTAGATATTAGGATCATATGGATTTTAGAAGAGTACATGCTGAATGATATGCTCATCAATTTTGATGTACCAATCCTAGGGTGTGTGTTTAAGGCCATACATATATTTTCTGAGTCCACATAACTTTTTTTCTTCTCCAGGTACAACATAAACCTCAAGTTGAGTCATGTAGACTTATTCTTGTATATATCCTTTCAGAAAGGCACTTTTCATATCCATATGATGGACTTTCCAACCAAACTGAGAAGCTAGATCAAAGATCATCCTAATAGTTTTGATCTTAGATGTGGGAGAAAATGTCTCCTCATAGTCTATGCTTTCCTTTTTTTCATACCCATTTACTACCAGTCTTTCTTTATACTCGTCTATGGTCCCATATGATTTGTACTTTATTTTGAATATCCTTCTGTAATGAATGGGGTTCTTCCTTGGTGTAAGATCAAGAAGTTACCAAGTGTTGTTTTTCATCACTGACTGATACTCAGCATCCATAGCATCTTTCCAAGGTTTTAACTATAGGGATTTTAGACAATAGAGGGATCAATAGATTCAACAAATCTAATCATCAAAGAAAATTTTACTTCTTCTCATGATTTACTACGATTCTATGGTCCAATGGTGGATATATCTGGTGGAGCATCCAATTTTTCATCTCGTATCATGTTAGTATACCACTTGGGCATACGTTTTACTTCTCATGTGGGTCGTGGTCCTATCTCATCATCACCATCATCCCCATCATCAATGTCATCATTAGAAGGAACATCAAATTCTATTTTTACAATAGGTGAAATATCTACATCAGGCAAGTCTGGAGAAGGAGTCTCAACTTCCTTCTTCTCAAAGAAATCAACATCTCTGGTGTTGTATAATTTTCTATTATTTGGATCCATTAATATGTACCCAAGATCTTCTTCAACATAGCCAATGAAGATGATTTTCTAATATTTCATATCCAACTTCTTTCTGTTCTACTTGGGTATGTGCATGTTAGATTTTCACTTTAATACTCTAAGGTGTGAAATGGATGGATTCCGCTTGGACCATGCTTCATGTGGAGTCAATCCATTAAGAAAAACTATTGGCACTCTGTTTAGTAACTAAATTTTTTTCTTTTTTACTTCTTCCCAAAATTTCCTCTCTATTCTAGAATCATCGATCATGCAAGGCACCATCTCCATGACAATATCTTTTCTTCTCTCAAAACCACCAATCTATTGTGGTGTGTGTGGAGGAGGCATTTTTCGATGAATGCCATGATCTTAAAGGTAGGTTTTGAATTCATTACTGGTGAATTTACCCCCTCAATTTAATTGGAGAGATCTGATATGATGACCAATCTTATTTTCTACAACCACTTTGAACTTTTTAAAGTTCTCAAAAGCTTCATTTTTCTAATGAAGACAAAATATCCACATTTTTCTTGAATAATTATCAACACATAGCATGAAATATTTATATATAGAATGACTCAGTTGCGTCAGACCACAAATATTTATATGAACCAGATCAAACTTTCTTGAAGATCTATAAGTACTCTTCTGGAATGAATATCTATGTTGTTTTCCTACTAAGCAGCAAGGACACTTATCTATATCATTATGGAGAGATGGTAAGTCTCTCACCATGTTGTACCGAAAAAAAAATTTGAGATATTTGAAACTGATGTGACCAAGTCTCCGATGCAACAACTATGTTGAGGAATAATTCTTAGCCACAAGTGCTTGATCATTCCTGTGGACAAAGTCAAGCTGTAACATACATCCCACATTAGAGTATTTTGTAACAATTCTCGAGCCTCTTGATTTGTATCAAATTAAAAAAACTTTCTTACTAGAATGACTATTAAATTCAACCTTAATATTGTGATCTATAAGGTTAACTTATTGATCTCAGATTCTTTGTTAAGCCAAGGACATATAATACATCCGATAGTCTAAAATTTCATGAACTAAGAGGTAGAAAAATGTTCCCAATAACTTGTAATGTGTAAGAAGAATTATCACCTAATGAAACATGGTTTTTTGAAGGCATGTCTCTCATGGTGGTAAACTAGTCTCTATGCCTAGTCATGTGTCGAGTGGCTCCTAAATCAACATACCAAACAACACTAGATGGTATGGATGGTTCACTGGAACGAGTAGTGTATAATAAGTCCTCATTTTCTCAATGCCCTTCTTTCTCAGCTGTATTACCTTTCTGATGGGGTTTTCTTCATTAGTTTTCCTTCCCCTACCCTTGATTTTAGTGTGATTGTCCCTTATGAGACTACTGATGCGGAGGTATAGAAGTAATTGATGAACCTTTCTTATATGTATTGTACCAAAAATCATTCACATCACGTCCTTTATTACAGATAGGACATTTCTTCTTTTGCTTGTCCCCATACTAATGCTATTTTTGGGACTTTTGAGAAGAATGAGATTTTTCTTTTCCTTTTCATTTCAGAGGAGAAGATAGTGCATGTTCCTCTTCATCATATTTATTGTACATTTCTTCTTCTTCTTGCAATAGATTCACTAACTTATTGAAGGTAACTGTCAAATCTGAAAAGTTTAGTGTTGTCACAAAAATGCGGTAAGAAGGAGGAAGTGCTCTCAAAATAATGGGAATGAGAGCTATATTAGTAACCTCCTCTCCTAGGGCTATAAGTGAAGCCCTCAATTCTACAAATCTTCGTAAGAAAGCTTCCACTTTCTCATTCTGTTTGAATTTTAGTGTGTGTAAGTGACTATGTAAATTCATAATTTTGTTCTTGTTTTTGGCCTCATACCCGGTGCTCAACTTATCCCATGCTTATTTTTCTATTTTGGCATCTCAAATGTGGGGTTTCATATCATTAGATACTAAGAACAAGATTATGAATTTATCCTTCTGATTGGCCTTGTCAGACTGTCTCTTTTGAGATGTATCATCTGGTGATCTAGTTTTTGAACCATTTACAATAGACCATGTTTCTTCAAACCTAAGTTGTGTTATGATCTTAATCTTCCAAGAAGCGTAATTATCTCCTCTTAGGATCTGAAAGTCTATAAGAAATAACTTAGGGGAATTGGTGTTCATTTTCTAAATTCATTGATAATGGATAAGGCTCTTATCACTACAGGTATAAGGTCTCCTAATCTATATACCGTAAGTCTGATATACCAAACCTTTCTATATATGCGCCCTTCTAATATACCCATTAGTACATGGAATAAGTTCACCCTTTTGATATACTGTATGGTACATGAAAGAGGTGTTAACATACATGAAAGAATTCGACACATGGTACCAAGATAGTACTAAAAAGGGTCTGTGCGATTATTGACACCAACTAAAAGAAATATCCTCATATGCGCACGTAACTTCACTATATACTCAGATAATTTTAGTGTTCAAATTTATGTCATGCAATCATTCACAGATGGATGAAATGGCTCAAAGTGTGTGCATTGTGTGCTTATTAATCCCCTTCAATTTATAGGGATGATTACTAGACAACGTTGTTGTAGCTATATTAGGTGTTAAGTGTTGTAGTAGTCGCGACTGCTTTACCCGCAAGTACTTCCCAGAGGCACTATATATACCAAACACTATGAAAGAGATCCAAATATCTCATGAGTGTTATAGAACAAAATTTCACTAATTATTTTTACAAAAAGCTATCAGTTTTTATTAGTTACAATTTTTGCGGTTGAATATGGAAACCTAAACATTAGTACAATCCACTAAAAATATGCAATTACATCCAATATGCAAAAAAATTGAATGGCAAGAATTTTTTTTGTTTTACGAGGCCCTAGTGGCCTCTAGAGCTCAAAATGGCTCATTATCTAAAAAACCGCAAAAAACAGCTAAAATTGTAGTTTAACATGCCCCTCCTTTAGAAAAAGTTGCTCCAAATGAAATTTTAAGCAAAATGGGAGAAATTATTTTTCCCTTCAATAGGGTTTTCTCCACTAAATTTAGTATGGGGTTTAGCTATGGTTAGAAGTTTTAGCGATGATTTGGATGCTAAACAGGCTAAAAAACCACTAAAAAATCCTCCAAAGTTTAAAATTTTATATAAAATGGGTTATTAGGCAGTCAAACACGTGACCTTACAACATTAAACCCTTTCACTCAGCCAACAAAGAACTTATGACATGTATAAATAATGGTGAACAGAATTGTATTTAAAGAAAACAAAACTCTGAGATTTTAGGAAAAGCTCGTGGCATGAGCTTGCAATTTCCACATGGTACTTACAAAAAAATGGTTGCGAATTAGGTTTTCCTTGAATTTCGGATCAAATTCATTTGATATCCCCTTGGAATGTTTTGATTTTTTATGTTTAAACACCATTATTTTCCTCTGCTTTACTATACAGAGTTGGGTGCAAGGAGTTGGACGATCTGTTTAACTTTTTGGAGGGGTGTTTAACTACCGATTGGATCTGCTGTTATTTCTTTCTTTGTGAAATCGGATCGCTCTGTCGATTTGCAAGGTTGAAGATTGGCATGATGTAATATGAATTAGGGGACTCTGATTTTAAAATGGTGCTCGGCCATTTGGATGAGACTTAGCCCAATAACCTGATGAAATGTAATGTGGGATCGATTAGTGTAGACTCATTTCAGACGATCCAAGACATGGACCTGACTTAGTTCAGTTTTAAAACCTTCAACACATCTAATGTGTGATGCAACTCAATTGGTGATGAGGTTGAGTGACTTGCCATTTTCTTTACTTTTTTCATTTTTGGTTGTGTACAGAGCTCGATTATTATCTCAGAGAGCTCGGTTAGAACTCTCCTCGGTTTGGAGGATGGTTTTTCAATTCAACATTTTCTCGATCAGTGATGATTGTTCTCAACTCGCCAGCCAAGATCAGCTCAGTCAGAAGCTTTATCTCCAACTTGGTGGGGGAGCTCTTCAATCAGTTCGATGATAACCCTTTACTAAATTATCTTGGTGGGCATGGATCTAAAGGCACTGGATGTAAAACCCCTTAATGGGGATAATGAATATATATATATATATATATATATATATATATATGAATTTTATTTTTGTTCAAAACTAGAATGGCTTCAATAAGAAAAATTTTCCTGGTACAGAGGAACCAATGAAAAAAAAATTCTTTCCAAACACCTGGACAATGAACAGGAGGTTGTGGGGATGCAAGGATGGGGCTGGGTAGTTATATGAGGCTGCATAGGCTCTCCAAATGCTACAGATGATCTTCCAAGATCCTCTATCTCTTATGCACTTTCTTTACACACCTTCTCTAATCATAAGCTCTCCTATCCTATTTTGATACCAAATATAGAAAAGGAATGGATGCCTCGTAAATATTAGTGATGTTCAATAAAATCAAGTGCAATAGAAATGGCTGTAATATTTAAAGATATTGGACAACCAGATACATAAAAATGAGATGTTGTATAGGTGCAACAATAAACACAGTTACAGTAGCTTCCAAAATACATCTAAAAAGCACAATAATAACAAATACAAACAAATATAATTGTTACAAATATGTAATAAATTATCCTACGTGAATATAATAAAACAATACAAATGGTTATGCACTCATAACCATATAATAATAATATCAAACTACCTTACTAAATTACCCTAGGTATACTATGTTTTACCTGACATCTAATGCATCTTCTTGCCTCTCTTTTACATTGTCTATTTTATGTGTTTTCTCACATCCCTTACATGTTCCTTTTCTGATTGATCTCCATTAAAATGGTTATGTGAATATGTCTCATACTTAGATACGCATGTCTATCCTCTCTATGTGCATTCTCTTTTATTTTATCTTAAATCTAACTATGTTCATACCCCTTCTTTCTGGTGATATCACCTTCTTTAGCTCAATTTTCCATTTTCCATGTATCTCCTTCTAACCCTGGTCCCTTAGAATCTTAGAATAGTGATACATAGATGTTTTTCCGTTTATAGGATTAGCTTTAGAAGTAGAAATAGGTAGAGGAATATACTTTCTCCAGAGGTCTATCTCAATTGAGCAAGGTCCCACAACTTGGAGAAAGTCCCATCTTTCCTCAAAGCCCAGTTCATCCTAATCTGGGATGAGTGTAAGTTTGAGATCCAACAATTTTTGGCATACCCGGTGGGACCATTATTGAAATCTTAAATTTCATCATTGCTAAGTTCTGGTGTGTGACTTAGTGATTTCTAGGCTTTCGAGGCTTGCTTCAACACATCTGATGACTCCTAATTCTCGTATATGCTATTTTTGCAGTCTCCACACCTTTTTCATGAGAATGATACATACTAGACAAAACACATTAGTTGAATACTCTTTCAAGTGCCTTTAAATTTCTTGAAGGAGAAGAAACAATAGAGTAGCCACGCATACATATCCATCACTAGCCCATTGCACAATTTATACACCACCTCTGGACATGCCTTCCTTATAGCCTATTGGAGTTTTGAGACCTATCATTATAGCACAGCCACAAAATTAGGGATTTGTTAATTTACTGGTAGCAGTCTCTTTCTTTTAATGCCCAAAATTCTATTCTAGCATCTGCAGTCAAGAGTATCCCTTTCTTCACTGGGGTAAATCAGACTACTCCAATAGACCATATTCATTATATCACCAATGCCTACACCATCCACCAAATTGTTGAACAAGATGTGGTTTTTATATTATTGGCCTCTTCATTTAAGTGAAGAGCTTTGTAATGGTTCATAAGTCTGGTGGAAGGATCCATCACCAACTAGAATCAGCTGGGAATATCCCTTTACAATCAATTTGGAGAGAATGAAGATAATCTCTTCTTGCTATAACAAATAACTACTATAAAGAGGACTCCCAATGAGCTCATGGAAGACTTTAATTTCATATTTTAAAAAACATGGGAGAGAATTCCAGCCCTGGTAAGATTAACTCCAGAAGGTGTCTTCCTTTACTTTTTAAGGGCTTTAAATTATGAAATTATTTTCATTATCCAATCCATGGGGCATGCAACACTTCTTGGGGCCTATGCATTAGCTATTAGGGCTGAGAACTGTCTAATTCAGGCACGAATATTAGCTCCTAGACCACTCTTTCCCTTTTTCTAGAAATACCTCATACACCCCAACCTTCCATTACCCTTGTTCTTGAGAAAAGAACTCAATTATCCATAGGGATCCATAAAACATGCCACTTCATCAGTTCTATCAGCACCACGAAGGAAAAATAAAGAAAATGAGGAAAACAGAGTTTCTATTAGCTTTTAACAGAACCAATGCTCTATGTAGAGTGGCAGTTATAGAACCATCACCTAGTTAGGGTGGTGGTCCTATGACTGCCGGTCTACAGAGGACACCGGTCTTGTCACTTTTGGTAGAAAAATTAAAAGGACACAAAAAAGTTTGAATTTAAACCATCTAGCCTTATCTCTTCATTTCCTACATCCTACATTGCATGGGAGGACATGGGAAGGATATTAAAGCATGAAGGAGAAAGGTTTTTTGAATTTAAAGATCCAAAGAGATCCAGGAGAAATAAAATGAATTTTACGAGAGTAAGTGAGCAAGATCTTCAGTGCTGGAGTTGAGTTGTAGAAGTAGGGTGTATGTGGAACACAGAAAACAAGCATAGGGAGGGAGATTTTGACATTGTTGTCTCCATTTCTATGTCTTGTAATTTGTATCTTTCTATTTAAATTGGCCAATACATAAAAGGGAAAAAAGAGGAATTTCCATTCCCAACTTGTTTTCCCTCACACTGGGGGTTTCTAGGATAAAAATTGTGTGTTATCTCTCTTAATTTATTTATCACTCTTTGCAATTTGATTCCAATGCATTAAGAATTCCATCACTAGCTTCAAATCTGTCATTTTCCAAAGACAAAGTGGAAAAAAAAAATATTTTTGATTTTGTGAATTTCCAAAATAGAAGTTTACAAATCATTTTGGTATCAAAGATGATAAATATCCATGACTATGGTATTCGATTATTTCTTGTGATTTGTATGACAGTGACAAGGTCCAAAGGAGAAGAATTTTTACCTTACGAACCAGATATTTCTATAAATAAGTGGAAATAGAGAATTCAAGATTAAATAAAGGAAGATAGCTTGGTCCATAGAGTTGAGATTCTAGAGAAAATTATGGATAGGTTGCATAGAAAACAACATGATCTTTTAGACCTACAAAAGATGGCTTCAGTTAAGAAAGATTCCATGGACTCGACAGTTTAAGCATTGGCCAAAAATTTCAGTATCTGAGGGAGCCATGATGAGGAATATTTGGAATGGCATGAAAAAGATGATACAACTGTAAACGATAAGGTAAAATATACTCATACTCCTTTTAAAGTCGAAATGAAAGTTGAAATAAAGAATTTTGAAGGAAAAGTTGATGCACAATTACTAGATAAATGGCTAAAATAGTTGTAAGTTTTATTTTGTGTGCATAATGTCACTGAGGCACAAAGGATCGCCTTTACACTTCTAAAAGTGGAAGGTCATGCTTTGTTTTTGTGGGAAACCCATCTAGCCACTTGTGAAAGGAAGAAAGGTCATATTGTCAATACTTGGAAAGGTTTTAAAGAATTTATTAGAGCTAATTTCTATCCTATCGGCCATAAAATTGACCAGATGATTAAGTGGAAGTACTTTAGGAAGGGAAATGGTCAAAGCATGTAAGACTATACTACAGATTTTCAGAGACAATCCATGTTTCTAAATATGGACTTGGAGGATGAGGACATTTTGACCAAATATTTGGGAGGACTTCACACTCACCTTCGAAGGAAGGTAATCTCCATGAAGCCTAAGGATATCAAAAAAGCTTGCATGCAAGCATACTTTATTGATGATGAGAAGAAGCAAGGAAAAAAAGAGCCAAAGGAATACTAGTTAACAAATCAGCAACAAAAGGAGTAGGGATCAACAAGTTACAAAGGTAATGGAAAGGTGAACATGCCGCCACTGCTTTGCATACTTGTAAAGATCCTAAGAATTTCTATAAAATTTTTGATATAAATGGAAAAATTGACACCACATGTTGGAAGTTGCATCCAAAATTGTACCCAAAGCACCAAACCAAGGATTCTAATAAATCAATGGCCACTGTGAAAATAGAAGAAGAGGTAGTGATTGAGGATGATTCAGATGTAGACGAGAGGCTAGGATGTATGGCCACTAACATGTACGGGGTAAAATGAGAAGAAGATATGAGTAAGATATTTCAAATCAGAATCCAAATCAAGAAGACTAAGGTAAATGCTTTATTAGATTCTAATTATCAGTCAAATTTTATTTCTAATATGGTTGTAAAATAGCTTGGTCTAGAAAGTTACGATCATCCACATCCATACCCATTGGGATGGGTAAAGAAGGGTGTATAAATTGAAGTGACAAGAAATTATAAGTTCATATTTGGGATAAATTCCTAATACATAGATGTATTAGAGGTTGATATCATTCCACTTGATGCATTTGATGTTGTCTTCGGAAGTCCTTACTTGTATGTCAAGGATGTTATATTCACAAGGAGGGAAGAACTGATATAGATGAGTCAAGAATGAAGTTAGTTTCAACATCCGGGCACACTAGAGAAAATCAAATAAGGCTATGGTAAGTGTCAACCAAGCACAAAGACTCATCTAGGAAAATCATCAGTTTTTTTACTTTCATTGGAATAAAATAAAAATGGAGTAGAGAGCACATATTTTTCTAATCAAAGGATGGAAATTTTGGATAGCATTTTTTAGTTTTTACAAAATAAGCCACCATAGGAACTTCTCATTCGAGGCGCAATACAAACTTTTTCTATGCAATCACCATATCTAATTACTGATTCACTATTCCTAAAAATAGGGTAGTAAGAAGAGGATGATATATAAGGAACAATGGTGACTATAGTAGCAACACACATGGAGAGCATCTATAAAATCCATCTCCAAATATGAAGTCTTCCACTCTTCATGTAGATGCACTTGGTAGCAAGTTGCAATATCTCGCACCTATTAGGGTCATCTACGCATGATAAAGAAAACATAAAGAAGTTTCCTTCAAAAGAGGATTGTACTCAAGGAAACTCAGAGGAGGATGTAGTACTAAAAAAAACCATATATCCACAAGAGTCTTGGCAGGTTCGATGAGAAGAGAAGACACCAAGGGAAACCCGATGGTACTCGAAGAAGCAAAAAAGGGATTTGATTCCTTTACCACTCCCCCACTAATATTTTTTGGGACAAAAATCCTCCTAATCAAGGGAGGTATGATCCATAAGGATCCATAAAACACACCACTTCATCAGTTCTATCAACACCATGAAGGAAAAACAAATAAAATGATGAAAACAAAGGTTCTGTCATCTTTTAACAGAACCGTGATTATCGCTCTGCGTAGAGAAGCAGTTACAAAACCACCACCCTACAAGGGCGATAGTCATGTAACTGCCACCCTTCCAAAATGGTAGTCATGTGACCTCCAGTCTACATCAAGTGGTGGTCTTGTCACTTTTGGTGGAAAAATTAAAAGGACATAGAACAATTTGAATTTGAACCATTTGTCCTTGTATCATCCTTTCATGCATCCCTTCACATCCTCTAGTGCACAGAAGGACATGGGAAGGATATAAAAGCATGAAGGACTAAGGGTTTTGGCATTCGAAGATCCAAAGAGATCTAGGAGTAAGAAAATTAATTTTATGAGAGAAAGTGAGTAAGATCTTTAGTGTTGGAGTTGAGTTGGATAAGTAGGGTGTATGTGGAATAGAGAAAGAAAGCATAAGGAGGGAAATTTTGACATTGTTGTCTCCATTTTTACTTCTTGTAATATGTATCTTTGCATTTAAATTAGCCCATACGTGAAAGGGAAGAAAGAGAAATTTCCCTTCCTAACTGGTTTTCCCTCACACTGGGAGTTTCCAAGATAAAAATTGTGTGTTGTCTCTCTTAATTTATTTATCACTCTCTGTAATTTGATTCTAAAAACATTAAGAATTTGATCACTAGCTTTAAATCTATCATTTTCCAAAGAGAAATTAGAACAACAAATTATTTTTGATTTTGTGAATTTCCAAAGTATAAGTTTACACATCACTCAACCTGCTACTTCCACAACTTATTCTTCCACACAATAAAAGGAAGATTAAGAAATGAAGGCCTTGATTAGAAACTTGTATAATAAAGTTATAACTTTATAAAAATAGCACGCGCAAGCCTTCAAAAATAATTCTAATCAAGGGTATAACCAAGGCCATCATCCCTTTAAAAATCAATACCCAAATAAAATATATGGGTAGAACCAACAAAATTATAGATGGCATGCTAATGTGCACCTCCCATTACAAACAATTCCTCCTGCACAACCACTTTTAGCGCCTAGTTCAATTCAAGAACTAGCTCTAGTTCAGAACAATATGGCCCAAGATTCAGAGTGGTATTTTCCTTATAAAATTCCTAATAGCTAGTATAGTTGTGTTAATGCCTTGCGCACACAGGCTTACATGATTCAAGCTACCTGAAACTATGAACCTTGTACCATTAGTAAATCATAAAATCAAGAAGTTCCAGAAGTTGTTCCTAAGTCCAACCTTATGTTCTTTGGTGTTGAATACTTCTATGTAATCAATCAAATTGTGGATATTCCAAATAGACCATGGGCCCAGGTTACTAATAACACAAGATATGAGAAGAGATTTTTCGATTTTGGTGTACAACCTTCCTCTCCTACCATATAGGATGATCCTAAAAAGAAAATATATGCATCTCACCTTTAAGAGTCAAAGGACACCAAAACATAAAATAATCATGACATGCAATATACTTCACACGAGGTTCTACACAATTCTCCAACTAAGGTGGCACACACCTCTCCTTTGATAAGTCAAGCCTCTACATATCCCAAAGATTCTGACTATGTGCCTGAACAATCAAGAAAAGATAATGGTGTGCCTCAAATACGCAAGTCTTTGGGCCTTCCATTCAACATTATTGACAAGATGAAGAAGACAAATGTGAATGTCATAATGTGGGATGCCCTAGCCATTCCAGCGTAGCATGACCTATTACATGAAGCTCTAGCGTAACTCCCACGTGCTGATCCAACTATCCAAAAACCTCAATTTATTGTCAACATCTATCAAGTAGAGGAGAGGAAAGTAATAAAAACGGTAAAAACCCCACCTTTATATATGTTTTTTATAGTGGGAAAACATCTTATGCACAATTGTATGATCAATTCAAGGGCTAGTACTTATGTTATGCCTAATAAGATTACTTATGTGTTAGGTCTTAAGTACAACTCTATGTGCAAAGGAAAATTGAAAATTGATGGCTCAACTGTCACCACTCTAGGAGTCAATAAGGATCTTGAGTTAACCCGCCATGCATGTCCTAGTCTAACGGTAACTCAATATGTGTCAATAATTGACCTACCTCCTTCGTTTTCCATTTTCCTATCAAGATATTTCACTACCAAAGTGGGTGGTTACTTGTCTTCAAATTGGTCTCATATGTTACTAAGAATGAGTTATGGTACTAGATTTACCATACAAGTTGAACCTATTTTCTCTTATCATGTTGATTCATATGACACATCCCCTCTCCAAGCCAACTGCCTAATCTAAGAAGGCCAAGAACAAGTTTCAATTTCAGAAGGGAAACATATTCCTCCTCCCATACTTGATCTTTTTCTAGATGAGTGGGCCAACAGGTGATGTGAATTTTATCCTTACAATTAAGCTCTTGAATCCTTTAAAACTAGCCTTGGTATTTACTATATCCTTGAAGAGGAATTTATGTTGCTTAACGTGCTCAAGAAAGATGAAGATAATTATGGAATGTGGGAGTTATACTTTGATAGATCCAAAATTAGGAATGACACAGGCACAGATGTTGTTCTCATTTCTCCTAAGGATGATAATTTCTTCTTCGCTCATAGGATATAGTTTACATGCTCCAAAAATGTAGCAGAATATTAAGAGTTGGTGCATGGTATTCTAATTATTGAGAAGATATAGATTAAGGTGTTCCATATATTTGGGGACACTAATTTAGTTATCCACCAAGTCATAAAAAATGTGCAAAAAATATTAAGCTTCTTAAATCTTATATACATAGAGTTTGGGACCTCCTAGAGGGCTCTAATGATCTAAATCTATAGGTGGTACTAAAAAGATGAATAAAGAAGCATATCAGATGGCCGCACTTGGTTTGAAATTCTCACCTGCTGAGGATTTCATCCAAGGCAACACGCAACACATCAAGATGGTGACCATGCCATATATTCCAAATAATGACACCAGCTAGAAAGTGTTTGACAATGACACAAAGATTGTCCAGTTCATTCATAATGAAGTTAAGTTCTCTTCAAGAATGCAAGTTGACTTGCATGATAGTTATGGTGACCAAATGATCTAGCTACAGAAAAACAAGTTTCCTAAACGGCTGGTCACCTTAGAGAAACTTTTCAGCCCTGATGATGAGTTCAAGGCTGAATAAAATTATATGTGCGTATAAAAATAAGACTACACTCCAGTCATTATTGCATGTGATAAAGAGTTACTACTTGGAAAAGATTACATACAAGATGAAAAGTGGGATTTTGTTTCTCTGTCAAAGATATAGTTATATCTTCTCATGGGATTACAAATACTTGAAAGGATTTGATCCTAGTGTTTCTCAACACTCCACTAACCTGGATCCTAACCTCAAGCCCATCAAAAAAAAGAAGAGGCCAGGAAATTCAAAGATAGAGCCCCTCATGAGGAAGGATTTTTCTAAACTCATTGAATCCAAGATAATTTTCCCTATAAATTAATCTACTTGGGTCACAAATATTGTTCCAATGCACAAGAAGAATGAAAAAATAATATTGTACATCGATTTCAGTGATTTAAAGAAGGTTTCCTTAAAGGATCATTATCCTTTACCTTCAATGGAGCATATTCTACAAACTATGGTTAGCGCACAAATATTTTCCATGTTGGATGGGTATTTTGGTTTCAATCAGATCATGGTCAAGGAATATTGTCAATTCAAAATGGAATTTACAACCAATGGGGGACATTTGTATATTAAAATATTCCCTTTGGATTTTCAAATGCATGCACAACATTCTAGAGAGCCATGGACATTTCCTTTAAAGAATATATTAATGAGTTCATCCTAGTTCACTTGAATGACATAATTGTCTTCTCAAAGCAGAGCGCAGATCATATGGCACATCTAGAAAAGGTATTTGAGAAATGTAGATAATTTTAGGTATCCCTTAACCCTAATAAGTACAAATTTGTTGTTATGCAAGGAAATATTTTGGGAAACATGGTTTCGAAGGATGGCATCATCATTTATCTTGAGCATGTTTCTTCCATCTTTTCTCTTTATTTTCAAGCACACAAGAAAGCCTTGTAGTCATTCCTTGGAAAAATTAATTTTTTAGGAGATTCATTCCTAATTTTGCATGATTGGTTAGGCCCATCATCCTTATGCTCAAGAAGGACATGGTCTTCAAGTGAACAACAGAAGGAAAAGAAATCTTTAACAAAATCAAGTAATAAATTTCTTGTGTGCTAACACTCATCAATCCCGATTATTCAAAGGATTTCATTCTCTATGCTTATGGATTTGATGTTATTATTACTTTTGTCTTGACACAATAAAATGAACAAGGACTAGAGTAGCCAATTGCATTCTTCAGTCAAACACTGAAGGATTATGAGTTGAAATGTAGTCACACAGAGAAACAAGTCTTCACCATCATGTGCATTCTTAATAAGTTAAAAATTATGCTCACCATAAATCATATCAAGGTGTTATTTTCACACTCAATTGTGAGGTACTTCATCATGGGAGCATAAATAAGAAAGAAAAGAGAAAAATGGGTAACCAAAATCATGGAATATGATGTGACTATCAAAACCACTAAGTTGATTAGAGGTAATGTGTTTTGTAAACGACTTGTGGAAGATGTGTAGTCTAAAACTAAGACTTCATTGATTGTATATGAAGATCTCCCATGCATTTAACCTGAGAAGAATGAATATCCTAGCATGTGTACCTAGATGAAGGACATGGTCACATTCCTTTTTGTTGGCTTATACCCTCCTGGTTTGAACAAAGAAAAGAGATGAGATCTAAGGCTATGGTTCATTCCATATGCATTGATTGATGGTATTATCTTCAAAAGAAACATTGATGGCATCCTGCGAAGGTGTATCGATGGTGCAAAATTTGAAAAAGTGTTAGTATAATTTCATGATGGATTATCTGGTGGAAAATTCTCTTCCAAAGAAACAGTAATGAATATTTTCAAGGCAGGATACTTTTGGCCTACCATTTTCATAGACACACACAAGTGGGTCATGAAATGCAAAGAATGCACTTTCTTTGTAGGAAAGAAGAAATTGTAAGCACTTTCCCTCCAAGAAATCCAATTGGATCATTCTTTTGTGCATAGGAATTATCAATCCTACTTTGAGCATTGGCCACAAGTGGGTGTTGACAGCTACTGATTACTTCATTAAATGGATAGAAGCTGTCGCACTCAAGGCATCAACTAAGTCATTCATCCTTGAATTTCTCAAGGGAATTGTAACAAGGTTTGACATTCCTCAGACCATTATTTCTGATAATGAGAAATCCTTATTTGGTACTCAAATATTTTACTGAGCCGTCAGCTTTAGAATATATTTAAAGACTTGCTCTAACTATTACCCCTAGGGTATTGCCTTGGTTGAGTCTACCAATAATAACTTCATTAGAATCATGAAAAATATAATGAATATCAACTAGAGGAAGTGGCACACTAAGGTTTTGTGCGCGCTCTGGGTAGACAAAATCATGATGAAGAAGGAAATATGCACTTCACCTTACAATATTTTTTATGGAAAGGAAGATAGACTTCCTATACCTCTTTAATTGCCTTCATTAGAGCTCACCCAACAGCTGAAATTTGAGGGTATGGATAAGAGAGAAATCAAAATGACAAAGCTTGTTAAAATTGAAGAATTTATTAACTCTTTCCGTGGTCAAGCTAGAATAACATCATCAATCGAAAAATAAATGGTTTGACAGAAAGGCTAGAACTCGAGCTTTCAAATTTGGTGATATGGTCTTAAAATGGGATCCTGACAGAGCCAAACCTTGACAGCATTCAAATTTTAATGCACTTTGGAGTGGTCTATACACTATCAATTCTTGCAAGCAGGCTAGTTCTTTTGAGTTGCCTCACCTTAATGGAGGTGTGCTTCCAATCCCAATCAATGGGATTTATCTCAAGCATTTCCATTAAGTCTTCTGCATCATTATATATATTAGAATAATTTTAATTTGTCCAAGTGGGCCCCACACACATTGTTCTTTTTTGTATATAATTATTTCCTTCTGCACCTTCCTTACGCGTGATATTTTGTTATTTCCAGGATGCCAGTTTGGTTCAGGGATCTTCCATGTTTTTCGGCAATTTTCCACTCTCATAAAATTCAGATCAAAACATTTCCACATGAGAGTAGTAGTTGCACAAAGTTCAACTAGTGCATAAAGTGATTTTAGGGGTACTTCTTTAGGTTGGAGATAATAATTTTGTTTTTTCAGACTGAATCCATACCCAATGGATACTCCAAGGTTATTTATCTCCTTCATCTAAAAGGTAGATGGCCCAAAACTTCACCAAAATATTGTCCAAAATAACTCCCCTAGTTATTTTGACAACTTACATCCCCAATTTGGCTTTGTAGTTCCAATGTTGCAGGTTACGCCCACTCTGGTTGTCCCATTGGCATTAATTTACTCAGTTGTAATTATTTTACGTACCCTTATGCACCCTTCCTACTATCTCTTCCTTGGATTCTTCCTACTCATCTTTCACATGCTTGCACTATCCCTTCCATTCTTATATATTATTACATTTTCCCTTTTGCACACTCCTTACATGCCCACTTCTTTTCAAGTTGCTTTGCATTACTTGTGCACACCCTATGACTTACCTTATAATTTGGCCAAGTACCTTGCATACATCCTCTATGCACCCCCTTCTTAACATGTTTCTCATTTTGAATTCTCGTGTGCCACTTACATACTTATATCCTTCTATAGATATGCAACCTCCTTCTCTTCTGTACATGTTCCCCTTGCACTTTGTATTCTACATCCTCACACCTCTTACACTCACGTGCACTATGCAAATTATTCAGCATCAATCACATGTGCCATGTGGAAACCTCTCATACTTGAGTGAGTCAAACACAACCTATCAAAGCATGTCAATAGTGCACCAAATCCTTGCAACAAACTAGTGTACGACACATGGCAGAAATAAAAAACAAACAATTGTTTGATCCTTTAGCTAATCAGAGTGTATCATGTGTCATTATATGTTCTCCTTGCATTGTAGACTTTAAATTTCCATAACTCCTACTACAAGGCTCGGATGTTTGCACTTTAGGTCTTATTGGAAATATGTTGGTGTGGGCTACACTCTAGAACAATCAAAGTCATAATTTGGTGGGATTTGGTAGGTAAGAAGCATGGAAATGAATTTCGGCCATTAATGCACCAATTTTAGTTTTCTCAACCACCCATATTTGATTTGATTTTCCCTCCTTCCTTATTCCACAAGAAAAATAGACATATGGAGGTGGATTTGACATACTTGTAGACGAATTTATAGGCAATTATTTCTTATTATTGGTGGTTGAACTTTTGAATCTGAATTTCCCTCTTCATTCTCTTCCTTGTCTCCTCCTATAAATTACAGAGAAATGCTCATTGTAAAATGTTGGAACCCTTTAGTTTATTAAGGACTCTAGTTCTTTGCATTTTAAGTTACAATCCTTCAGATTTGGCTCTTTTCATGTGGATATCGGCCTCATCCACCATTGTAATTGACTGCATTTCTTGGAAGAAATAGAATTTTTTTGTTGTGGTTATTCTCTTCCTTGGCTCATTTCTATTGCATCTTCTTACCTCTCTTTTGCATATTTTGTTTGTTTTTCTTTCTCACATCCCTTGCAGCTACCTTTTCTAATTGAGCTCTATGAAAATGACTGTGTCTCAGACTGTGATACACGTTTCTATCCTCACTGTGTAAATTCTATTTTATTTTTACTTAAAGCTAATTGTTTTCATCCCCTTTAGTTATAGTGCTATCACCTCCTTTATCTCATTTTCCCCTTTTCCATGCATCTCCTTCTAACCTTGGTCCCTTGGAATCTTAGAATTGTGATAGATAGATGCATTTCCCTTCATAGGAGTATTTTTAGCAATAGATATAGGTAGAAGAACTACCCTTCTCCGAAGGCATGTCTGAAGTGAGAAAGGTCCCACAACTAAGAGACAATCCTGTGTTACCTCAAATCTCAGTTCATCTTTATCTAGGATGGGTGAGAATTTGAGCTCCATCATGTTCAAATTGTAAGGTCGGCCCAAGTTTATTGATTCACTATTGTATCTTGTTATTTATATAATTTGTGTAACTATGGCCGACCTTCATCTTGTTTGGATTCCAATGATAAGAATGTGAATAGATATAAAATGATATGTAAACTCATCATTTTAAGAGAACACTTAAAGAGAAGAGAGTGAATTGCTAAAAGGAGAATAGTGGAGAAGAATGGAGAAACAAATGAAGAAATATTTTTAATCCCCAAGTATACTTCTCAATATATAATAAAAAATAATCAAAAAGGAAGGAATATTGACCTCAAGAAATATGTGATGAAGATCTGCTGAAGAAGAGGTGTGCTTAAGAGAAGAAAATAAAAAATTATAGAGTTGGAGATGTGGAGAAAATGGAATATGTAAACAATTAATCTGTGAAGAAATCATGCATGTATGAAGAACATTAGGAAGAATATAAGAAGGTATTGAAATAATTGATAACTATGTGTGCAGCAAGATCTTCCTTTATTTCTTAAACAGAATTCAAAGTATGAAGTAATGGCGACTTGCTAAAGAAAAGGAAGAGAAAACTCAAACTGATTTGTAGATGAATCTTGTTGAAAAAAGAACCAAGTAGAGCATGAATATTTGAGAAGAGGTGAAGGTGAATTCTGAGATAGAACAAGTACAAGTAGAGCAAGCAAATGAAAGTGTGAACATGATTGAAGAGAAGAGTATAAAGTAATCTGATTTTATTAAATGTACTAGCATCTATGTTGGAAAAAGGATCTTATCTGTGTGTATGAAGAAAGTGATTGAAGAGTATAAGTTGATTTCATTTCATTAATGGGACTAGCATCTGTGTTGGAAGAAGGATCTAATCTATTTGTATAAATATAGTGGCTGAAGAGTATATGACAATCATATTTCATTACTTGGAATAGTTTCCATGTTGGAAGAAGGATATGATCTATGTATATGAAGAGAGTGATTGAATTTCCATCATCAGGTAGAAGAAACAACTACAAAAGGTGGGCCTATGTATTGTTGAGGTTGGTGCCTTAAAATTTGGGGATTGGTGTCTCCAATAGGTTGCTGCCTATGAATTAGCTTAGTTGGTGCTCAGCATTGGGGATTGGTATCTCTAGTGATTTGGTTCTCACAAATATATATTGAGATGTTATGTATTATATTTGGATAGTAGTTTCAATCAGTATTTTCTCCCAAAAGGGTTTCCATATATATATTCTATGGTTGTGCAATTGTTATATCTTATGTGATTTCTATTGTTATGAATTTTAATGTTTCAATAAGTAAAAGTTTGTATAATATTGATTCACACCCCTCTCATTACTAGTTTTTTTTCAATAATTGGTATCAAAGTTGGTTCCTTTAGAACAATTTGACTAATGGAAGGTAGATCTTCAAATCACACATGGTAGGTCAAGAAGGATTCTCTTCAAAGAGGGATCCATTATTTGTTGGATCAAATTATGCTTTTTGGAGTATAAGAATGCACACCTATTTATATTCTCTTGGTTTTGACATTTGGAAATCAGTTTTAAGTGGTTATTTTTCTCTAACTCCTCCTCCAACATATCAAGATGGAAAGAAGGATAGTGAACGTAATACAAAGGCTATAAATGTAATTTTTGGTGATTTTTCTCAATAAGTATTTTTTAAAGTGATGCATTTTGTATATGCCAAGGAAATATGGAATAAATTTAAGAACTGTTAACCAAAATGTGCCCCTGCTCATTTTTTGTGGCTAACTCCTCTCATTTTTTCCTCTCTTGTGCCTCAGTCATAATATTTTACTTTTCAACCACTCAAAACCTTCTGGAATTGACACCATTGGATAGAGCTCTTTCTCAATTTTCTAGAAAGGTAAATTTTTCCTCCTAACTCCATGTATTTTTCAAGTTATGGCTCAGCGGATTTTTTGTGGGAAATTTTCCCTTGAAAGGCCCGCAACCAATGAAAACATGCCATGTGGCACCTGAACTGGTGGAGTGCAGGGGAATTTTGAAAAATTTTCCAAATGACCAAAAAGGGCAAAAATTAAATTTTTGCCCGCCGACCCAATTTGGTCCTATTTTGACCTAAAACTTCAAATCGCCATATCTTTCGATCCAGAGCTCAGTTTTTCACGTTCTTTATATCAATGGAAAACTGGTGAAATTCTCTACAAGATTCTAAGGTTATTTTTGCATTTTGGTGGAGTTTGGAGAGAGAAAATAAAGAAATTCCTCTGGCACGTGGTCATGGACAGAAATGACATTTCAACCACCAATTTTAATGAAGAATGGCTCGCATTATCTCCCAGCATCGTTAAAAATGTCAGGAATGGGTCTGTCAGGGTGTCCATGCTATTTTGATGGCATTTTGGTCAATGGTTGAACCCCTTGCATGTTTTCCCATGATTCTCTCTCCTGGGGTCATGGTTTGCATTGTAAAAGCCAAGATGAGTTCATTTTGCAAAGGAGAGACACTTTTTCAGCTCTGTAACTTCCTTTTTCTTCCTCCTTGGTAGAATTTGTGAAAAAAATTTACCTTTCCATGTAATGCAGCACCTTTTCTTGCCTCTGGATCACTGTAATGTACTGTATTAGATCTGAGATGTTGATATATGTTCTGTGATTAAAATCCCTCAATCCTTTCATATATCTATCATTGCTTTCTTGATCTTTCATTACATTTTGAGTATTTGTGCATGTTTTTTGTTATGTTTCCTTATGGATTGTGTATTTCATGCAGCATCAGGTGTCTACAACTCCTTTGGTGCATCACCTATTAGCATTAGTTCTTTCTTTTTTTTGCATTCTTTATCCTTGTCCCTTTGGAATTTAGAGTAGATTTAGGAGTTTAAACCTCTGCAATTGTGCAAGTGAAATAGCTGATCAGAGGAGTTGAGGAACCAGCCTCTATCCTAGAGATTCCTCTTCCATTTTACAAGTCCCACACTTGGGAAGAGGATTCAATGTTGTGCAATCACACTGGATGCTAGTATGATCAAACTAGAAATCTGATCAACATCCAGGGGGTGGTGCTGATTTGTAACAAAAGTTTTGGCATGCCCGGTGGGACCTTAGAAGTCTTCATCTTTATTGCAACAAAATTGATGTGAATTTGTTGCAAGTTTCTTGCTTTAAAAGATCTGTAAATTACACATCTGGCGACTCCAAGGAAGAAGAATCAGCTCATTTTAGCAGTGCAGACCTGAAAACTCATGAGAAGAATCAACACAAGGTCAAGAGCTAGAGAGGAAGAGGTGTTGTTTGAATATCTGTAGTTATCTCCAAGAATAAGGCAAAGTGGGAGAAGAATCCAAAGGTCTCCATCTCCACCAAGCAGAACTCTCTTAACTCCTCCACCTGGTAGGCCTTTCATTCAATCAACAAGGGTTCTAAGGCCAATCAGAATGGCACAAAACAACCCCTATGTCAATTTCACTGGCAGCATCCCACTTGCTCTCAATGCACAAAATCCAATCCTAGTTGCAGCATTGAAGAACATTCCATACTTCACTAGAGAAAATCAGACCTCACCTAGTGATCATGTTAAGGATATTGCTAACATTTGTGCAATCCATGAGATCAATGAGATGCAAGTTGCTGTCAAACTGTTGGCATCTTCATTCAAAGGGAAATTTTTGCAATGGTTCAGGAGTCTTGCCTCAGGTTCTATTCAAAATTGGAATCAGATATGTATACCCCTCCATGAGCAGTTTGGGGAAAAGGGAGACAACTTTTCTCTTTTGGAGTAGCTGACAACTATCAAAAGAGCTCCCAATGAGCAGCTGACTGATTTTAATTTCTGATTTCAAAGGACTTGGGAGAGAATTCTAGTGGCAGTCAGGCCAACAATAGAAGGTGCTTTTCTTTATTACCTTAAAGCTTTAAATTATTATATTTCTATGTTAATTTAGTCCATGGGAGGCACAACTATACCCATTTCTTATAGCATTGTCATTAGAGCTGAAAATTGTTTGATTCTGGAAAGCTGGCTCCTAGGCCTCCAATGCCATTATTTCCAAGTTTAGAGAGCCCAAGTACTAGCCAAGTGCCTAATTTAGCTTCTATTCCCACTCCTAGAAATTAGAATTCAAGTGAAGCTTCCACTTCATCTTCTAGTGCCTCAAATGAACTTCAAGAAGTCATGAAGCAATTGCAAAATCTAGGTAATGAGCTGGTTACACTCAAAAGGCAGCAAGCTCAAGGTTTTAGACCTTCCTTCTAGCCTCAAGCTCAGCCTAACAGGTAGCCATATCAACATCATAGACCACCCAATCCAGCTACAAATCTAAATCAAGCAAGGCCTCCTGCCAACAGACCATTTCAGCCCTATAATCTCAATGCTACATCTGCATCTAAAGCATTAGTGCCAGTACAAAACAATATAGCTCAAGAGTATCATTGGTGTTTCCCATGCAATGAACCTCATAACCAGTCCATGTGCTTCAACGGTGCCTTGAATCAAGCATTAATGGTGACAGCAACTGGTGTGGAGGGTGAAGGTAGTCAAGGAAATAACCAGCAACAAGAAACATTCTAGCAGCAATTAGCTCCAAATGATACCACACTTGTAAACTGGCAGGCAGAAGATTTTTGTGGCATGAATCAAATGATTTCCCAAATTTTTGCAGCCAACACAAGGTCAAAGAGAAGAAATTTGGGTGAAGAACAGCCATTGGCCCCAAGTAATTCATGACCTTCTGTCACTCCACAAACTATTGGCAAACAAAATGTAATCCCAAGCATGCAAGGATTTCCTAAAACAGCCCCTAGGCCAACCCAAATGCTATTTGTTGCTGCCCATGTGCAAGGAATGAATGTGCAGGCCAAGGGATAGAAAAGGGATACTTCATCTCCATTCAGTATCATTGATTAGATGAAGAAGACAAATGTAAACATATCAATGTGGGAATCACTATCTATCCCAGGCCAAAGAGATTTTCTACAAGCTACCATGAAGGACTGGTCAACTTCAAATCAGCAAGTCCAAATGCAAGAGAAGGTGCTCACAAATGTTGCCTAGCCTGAGGGGAATCATGGAGGATAGCAAGGTAAAATATTGAAGCCCCATCCATTCTATGTTTCATTGATCATTGGGAACCAATTAGTGCACAATTGCATGATTGATTTCGAGGCAAGTAGTTCAGTAATGCCCAAGCAAATAGCTGATCAGTTGGGAATTTAGTATGAAACCATATCCAAAGGGGTGGTGTAGTTGGATGGGACAACAGTAACAACAGTCGGGGTGATTAAAAACCTGAGTCTTACTTTGCATGTCTGTCCCAACGTGGTTGTTTTACAAGATGTCTCAGTAATAGACCTTCCACCACTCTTTGCCCTATGTTTGTCAAGGGATTTCACAGCTAAGATTGGAGGTTACTTGTCTGCTGATTGGTCACACATGCTATTCAGAACAAGATATAGAATCAAAGCCACAATCAGGTTTGAACCTATTGCAAACTTTCACATTGAGCCTTACACTCCAAGTCAGATTAATGCCAATTGTTCAGCGTTTGATCAAGAGGATTATACAAGCACTGATGAAGCTAACACCAAGGTTGGAAGCATCCCAGATTTAACTCTTAATGAATGGGCAAGCAAGGTGCATGCTTTTGATCCTTATTAAGAAATAGAAGAATCTGAGCTGGGAGTCTATTGCATACATGAAGAAAATCAGCCTATTCCTAGCATCACCAAACCAAACCATAAAGATGACAATATGGCAGTTGTTTTTTGATGGATCAAGGAGTAGACAAGGTGCAGGAGGGGGATCCATGCTGGTTTCACCTCAAGGAGTTAAGTATTATTCAGCTTTTAGATTTCAGTTTGCATGCTCTAATAACACTACTAAATATGAAGCCTTGGTGCAAGGACTGCATTGGGTAATCAAGAGAGGAATAAAGAACTTGCAAGTCTTTGGTGATAGTGAGTTGATTGTCAACCAAGTTAAGGGGTAGAATGCTGTCAAGAATGATCTACTCAAGTGCTACAAGAATAGGGTGTGGGACCTCATTGAAGATTTTGAGGGCTTTAGCATAAAATCCATTCCTAGAAAAGATAACCAAGCTGCTGACAGGCTTGCAGCAGTTGGGGCAGCCTTTGACGTTGTGGAGAGCATTCAAAAAGACAAGGTACAGCCAAACATCCATGTGATTGTGAGGCCTTCAGTGCCAGATAACAATGTAAGTTGGCAAGTGTTTGAAAATGATCAGCAAATCATCCATTTCTTGCAAGAAGAGGCTGAATTCTCAACCAAAAATAAGGAAAAGTTAGAGCAGCAGTATGGTGACCAAGTGGTGCAGCTGAGAACCAACAAAATACCAAAGGGACTTATTACTTTGGAGTCCATTTTCAATCATAATGATCAGTTTAGGAAGGAGAAAGCAAACATCCAAGTGAAGGGAGAAGATTCAGTGTCCATCTCAGTAGAAAGAGGCAAATCACTCCAAATTGGTAAGATGACAATTGAGCAAGAAAGGTCTGATTTCATACAACTTTGTCAAGAATTCCCTGATGTGTTTGCTTGGAGCTATGAAGATTTGAAAGGTTTCAATCCTGAGTTAGCTCAACACACCATTGAATTGGATCCAAATACTAAGCCCATCAGGTAGAAACAAAGGCCAGTCAACCCCCACATAGAGCCTCTCATGAGAAAAGAATTGAATAAGCTGATAGAATCAAGAATCATATTCCCTATCAAGCATTCTAGTTGGGTTGCCAACTTGGTTCCAGTCAGAAAGAAGAGTGGGGAAATCAGATTGTCTGTTGACTTCAGAGATTTGAATAGAGCATCTCTCAAGGATCATTATCCACTTCCTTCCATGGAGCAGATTTTACAAGTTGTTGCTAGCTCCAAGAGGTTTTCACTACTTGATGGCTATTCAGGGTATAATCAGATTATGGTGAAGGAAGAAGATCAGTTCAAGACAGCCTTTACAACTAAATGGGGAACTTATGCATACAGGAAAATGTCATTTGGGTTGTCCAATGCTGGAGCTACCTTCCAAAGAGCAATGGACATGGCTTTCAAAGGTTTGATTAACAACATTGTACTGATATATCTTGATGATATCACTGTTTTTTCAAAAAATACAGCAGACCACCTCTTTCATTTGAGACAAGTGTTCCAAAGGTGTAGAAGATTTGGAGTCTCCTTGAATCCTAAAAAGTGTGTTTTTCTAGCCCATGAAGGAAAGCTCCTTGGCCACATTGTCTCCAAATAAGGATTAGCAATTGATCCGGAAAGAGTCGAAGCCATAAGAGCACTGCCATTGCCAAGCCACAAGAAGGCCCTTCAAAGTTTCTTGGGAAGAATAAATTTTGTTCGGAGGTTTGTCCCAAATTTTTTAGCCCCTGTCAGACCTATCACCAAGATGCTAAAGAAAATCATGGCTTTCAAATGGACAGCAGAAGGAAAGGAAATTTTTGAAGCAATCAAAGAATCCATCTCTCAAGCCCCAACTCTCATCAACCCGGATTTCTCCAAGGATTTCATCCTCTATGCGTTTGGAGGTGATGATACTATTTCTGTAATTTTGGTACAGCAGAATAAAGACAATGATGAACAACCAATTGCTTTCTTCAGTCAAAGCCTGGAGGACTATGAGGTGAGATATTCTTTCATTGAAGAGCATGTTATTGCAGTAATCCGGAGCTTGAATAAATTCAAGCATCTAGTTTCAAACAATAAGGTCCAATTGTTGGTTTCTCATGCGGGGGTTAAAGACTTCCTCCTCAACAAAGACTTGAATGAAAAAAGGGCAGGTTGGATTACTCGTGTCATGGAGTATGACATTGAGATCAAAGTCACCAATTTGGTAAGAGGAAAAGGATTGTGTGAGCAGCTGATCTTGAGCAAACAAGAGGAATCATGCAACGAGAAGGAGGTTGTTTTGGTGTTGCAAGACAACTGTGAGCAAGGAAGCACTGAAGAGGAAAATAATGGTGTCCCCACTCCTTGCTGGACCCAAAGTATAATGCACTTCCTAAGCACAGGCCTATGCCCTCCATAGATGAACAAGACCCAAAGAAGACACTTCAGGTTGCAAGTTGTCCCATATGCCCTTGTTGATGGTGTTTTATTCAAAAGAGATGTGAATGGAGTACTGCTGAGATGCATTGTTATAAATCAGATTCATAAGGTGCTATAAGAGTTCCATGGTGGACCAACTGGTGGTCATTTTGCACCAAGAGTGACAGCTCTAAAGATCATGAGGGCTGGTTATTATTGGCCCAAGATTTTCAATGATTGTTATGCATGGATCAAGAGGTGCAAGAATTGTGCATTTTTCACATGTAAAGAGAGGCTAGCTGCCCTCCCATTGCATCCAATTTCAGTTGACCAGCCATTCATGCAATGGGGTTTAGACTTCATTGGAGTTATTAATCCCAATTTGAGCCAAGGGCACAAGTGGATTTTAACAACCACAGATTACTTCACCAAATGGACTGAAGTAGTAGCACTCAAGGAAGTAAATGAATCTAGCATCCGAGGGAATAGTAACCAGATTTGGCATACCAGCTACAATAATATCAGATAATGCATTGGCATTCATTGGATCTAAGGTGACTGAATGGGCTGTCAAGAGCGGGATCTACCTAAGTACTTCATCAAACTATTACCCCGAGAGTAATGGCCAAGCTGAATCTAAAAACAAGAACTTGTTGAGGATCGTTAGGAGGACTCTTGATGAGAATCAGAGGTCTTGGCATACCAAATTGAAATCAGCCTTATGGGCTGATAGGATAACTCCTAAAAGATCTATAGGTAACTCTCCATTCAAGCTTGTTTATGGAAGAGAGGCAATTTTTCCCATATCACTTGAGTTGCCAACATTGGAAATCATGAAACAATTGGAGTTGTTGGAGTTTGAGCCCATGGAATTCAGATATGCAGAATTGATGGAGCTCCAAGAAATCAGAAATCAAGCATCCCAAGCAATGGAGAAGGATCAGGCTTTGATAAAGAAGACCTTTGATAGAAAGGCCAAGAACAGATCCTTCCAAGTTGGAGTTCTAGTGTTAAAATGGGATGCGGACAGAGAAAAACCGGAAGTCATTCAAAATTTGATGCCATTTGGAGTGGCCCATACATGGTCACAAAGTGTAAGGACAACAATGCTTTCCAGTTGTCTTCATTGGATGGTGGAGAACTGCGGATTCCAATTAATGGAATCCATCTAAAGCATTGCTACTGAAGGAAATGCTTCACCCTATACATATTAGTTTAGGTTTTTCATTCCTCCAAGTGCTTGTGCACATTGTTTTACTATAGATTATTTTTTCTTTCCCTAAGTGCTTTGGCACAAGCTTGTTATTCCTGGAGATGTGTTTGTAGGCCTTGCTCCATCAAGTGATATTCCATCTTCCTCCTTACAGTGTTCTAGTCATTTGGGGTATCAAACAGAGAATTCAATGACTCCATACCCAATGGATTGCTTCAGGTAACTGGTAACTTCATCCAGCAGGTAGATGACCCCTCTGAGTCGCCAAAATTGTTATCCAAAATGTGCCCCTGCTCATTTTTTGTGGCTAACTCCTCTCATTTTGTCTTCTCTTGTGCCTCAATCATAATATTTTTCTTTTCAGGCACTCAAAACCTTCTATAAATGACACCATTGGATAGAGCTCTTTCTCAGCTTTCCAGAAAGGTAAAGTTTTCCTCCTAACTCCATGTATTTTTCAAGTTATGGCTCGGTGGAGTTTTTGTGGGAAATTTTCCCCTAAAAGGCCCGCAGCCAATGAAAACATGCCACATGGCACCTGAACTGGTGGAGCGCGGGGGAATTTTGAAAAAATTTCCAAATGACCAAAAAGGGCAAAAATTCAAAATTTTTGCCCGCCGACCCGATTTGGTCCTGTTTTGACCTAAAACTTCAAATCGCCATATCTTTCGATCCAGAGCTTTGTTTTTCATGTTCTTTATATCAATGGAAAGCTGGTGAAATTATCTACAAGATTATAAGGTTATTTCTTAATTTTGATGGATTTTGGAGATATAAAATCAATAAATTCCTCTGACACGTGGTCATGGATAGAAATGACATTTCAACCACCAATTTTAATGAAGAATGGCTCGCATTCTCTCCCAGTATGGTTAAAAATGTCAAGGAATGGGTTTGTCAAGGAGCCCATGATGTTTTGATCGAATTTTGGTCAATGGTTGAATCCCTTGCATGTTTTCCTGCATTTCTCTCTCCTGGGGTCGTGGTTTGCACTGTAAAAGCCAGGATGAGTTCATTTTGCAAAGGAGAGACACTTTTTCAGCTCTACAACTTCCTTTTTCTTCCTCCTTGGTAGAATTTGTGAAAAAAAATTACCTTTCCATGTAATGTAGCACCTTTTCTTGCCTTTGGATCACTGTAATATATTGTATTGGATCTGAGATGTTGATATATGTTCTGTGATTAAAATCCCTCAATCCTTTCATATATCTATCATTGCTATATTGATCTTTCATTACATTTTGAGTATTTGTGCATGTTTTGTGCTGTGTTTCCTTGTAGATTGTGTATTTCATGCAGCATCAGGTGTCTACAACTCCTTTGGTGCATCACTTATTAGCATTAGTTCTTTCTTTTTTTTGCATTCTCTATCCTTGTCCCTTTGGAATTTAGATTAAATTTAGGAGTTTAAACCTCTACAATTGTGCAAGTGAAATAGCTGATCAGAGGAGTTAAGGAACCAGCCTCTAACCTAGAGATTCCTCTTCCATTTTGCAAGTCCCACACTTGGGAAGAGGATTCAATGTTGTGCAATCACACTGGATGCTATTATGATCAAACTAGAAATCTGACCAACATCCAGGGGGTGCTGCTGATTTGCAACAACAAGAACATATATGAAGGAAATAATAAAGTGTAGAAATAAAATATCCAAACACAGAGAAGTTGGTTTGAGGGTTTGAAAATGAAGGATGATAAAAATATTATAGATTATCTTCATTGTATGGATGAAATTTTCAACACTATTAGAGGTCTTGGAGAAGAAATTAAAGATCGGGTTGTTGTGAAAAAATTACTCATATATATTCCTTTTAGGTTTGATTATAAAGTATTATTAGTTAAAGAAATGAAGTATTTAAGTACTCTAACAATTGATGAACTTCATGGGATTCTTACTGCATATGAGAGGAGGACTGAAAAAGATAAATCAACTAAGCAAGAGGCATCCTTCAAAGCATTAATGAATATTATGAATTAAAATCCTAAGTCACATAAATGTTCGAGTGTTGAATTAGATCAGGAAGAAGCTACTTTGATTAGAAATATGAAGAAAATATTTGGAAAATATAAAGGTATGTTACCCTTCAAATATTGTAATTGTGGTAAAGTAGGACATTTTTCTTCTATATGTCCAAATAAAAAATTGATAGTGGAGATGATGGCAACTTGGAGGAAGGAAATAGATATTATCAGTCTAAAAGGACACATAAGTAAGTAAAGTATGAGAAAATAAATACCTACAAGCACAACAAATAAATCTACACAAAGGAAGAAAGTAGCATCTCATCTGAGGGAAGTGATGTAAGTAGCCCTGATTGTGAAAAGGAAGAACCATTTTTCATGACAATAGAGACAATACATAGTGGAGGTTATACGGTGTCGGAATATGAAGAATATTTTGAACTTGATATTGAAGGAAATCTCGTTAATGCCCTAGATGAGATCAATATTTTTAGAAATAAGAAAAATAAACAAAAACAACATCTTTAAAAATTTGAAGAAGAATATGATGCTTCAAAATCAAAGTTTTCATGAGAGCTTGAATAATTATTTGTGAAATAATTTTTCACATAGGAAAATTAGGTATATCTCACCAACATTCTGGGACTAAGTCCCTTTGCTTGAATGAGGAAGCTCCATTTATGTAATGTAGGAAATTATGTACACTAATCTAATAACCGGGGGCGGTCTTTCAACCGAGGATCACACAGGGGTACTTCCCTACACCTTTGGAAAAATGCTTGTAGATACTACAAGGGAGGAAATTTCTTTAGAGATAGGTGTGAAGAGAATAGTGAGAGGGTCTTGTGCAAGAAATAACATAGTAGAGTTTATTTATCAAAACTAAAATGTTTCCATACACATCAATTAAAATAAACCATTAGCATAGAACAAAGAACAAGACACAAGAAGCACAAAGTATCATTACATTATGTTGCACAAATTACTATGCGCATGGAGTGTTGTTGAGAAGGAGAGGAATGAATTATACTATAAAATTGAAGAAATTAGATACTTTGTCTCTAGAGAGAAAATAGGAGCTAAAAAATAAAAATAAACCTTCCTTTGAAATGAGGAGGATCTCTGAATGTTCCTTATATGAATGTGCTAGATGTATTATTTTTAGTGCTCTTGTGCCTTTGTGTAATATTAGGTGGTGATAAATAATTCCTATAGTGCTTGGCCCTTTATTTAAAATAAGTAACTAAGTATATATATGATTCCCTTGTTTGAATTTCATAATTGACAACTGAAAGGAAAAACCAAAGTGTTAAAAGGTGACCTAGAAGTGAAAAGGACCCACAATAATAAAATAAGAAAGAGAGGGACATGAATGCCTATGAGGGACATGAGCACCTGGGTACTTCTATCCTAATTGGGAACTAAAGTTCAAGGCTATCAAAAGGTAAAACATTCAAGTTCTGATAAAACTATAAGATGTGTAAAGGAAAAAGGGATGGTCAATCAAGCTTAGAACAATTGAAGTGAAAGAGATAAATAAATCAAAAGGCGAAAAGGATTTTTCAACCACTAGTTTTCTTTCTTAGGAATCATGTATACATTAGTATGCTTTAGGACCTTAGAATGTACTCAAGTTCATAGATTATGTGTTTAAGTTTTCCCCCACTTTACGTCGTTAAGTGGATACTCAATAAAATAAAGTAGATATAATATGCGTACATTGTAATCCATAGAGGAGTGTAGTTGTTGAGTTTGGTGAGTGGACAAGTAACTATGCAAAGTGTGAAGTGATCGCAGTGTGAAACGTGAAAACTAGGACAATGAGGTAGACCCTAGGGGTAAATTGTATATGTAGTAGCGTGTTGTTAGAGCTTGTGCTAGTTGATGTGAGATGCTTCTTGTTTCTTATAAGGACAGACTTGCAAAAGAAGAGCAATATAGTATTCAAAGTCCCATATATTAAAAATTAGATTAATGTATGTATAAGTAATTAAAAAGTGTGTAAAAGTAGTAGTTAAGGAAAGATTGCACCTAATGTATGAGAGAGTATAGGATAAAAAGTTGTCATGTTTGTCTTGGAGATGTTTTTAGAAAGCGTCGAGCCACGGATTTTAATGTCCTACCACCAAGGATGAGGTTTTTAATGATTTCATGTTGAAAGTGAGGTTTTTTGGAAATATCATGCCAAGAGAAGAGTGTTGGGGAGAGATGTCTTTTATACTCTCCTTCCATGACACTTCTCAAATGATAAGTGCCACTATAGATTATCACATCCTGATTTGTAATAGAATTGTAGCCACATGACTAAATTATATAGTCGAATACAAGCATCTAATACTATATATTTGTACTATAAACTATTAGAAACTATACTAAATTGAGAAACTGTCTTATTTTTCCCCTAGGAAACAAACACCCAGGTGGGACACAAGCACCCATTATTCCTATTTGATATTGGGCACTAGTGTCTACTATGTGTTTGTGATCCAAGTATAATTATGGACCACTCCCATTTTCTACAACCATATTAATTTTTCAACTAAAAAATATTCATTTTTCAGATCTACACAAACCTGACGATTGAAATCCTTCGAAAATTAGAGTAAAGGCCCATAATGCAAAATAGAAACCTTTGCGATTGGTTTCATTTTAATCTGACACTAGGAAGGCTAATTTATATTTTTAGTAAGTATCCATTGGAGAACTTATTAATAATAGTAATTTTGAGAAAAATGTGAATCTCCATACCTCATTTCATCCCTCCACATTTGAGACACTAAAAAAGATGCAAATTGGGGAAATTAGAAAAAAATCGACAATCGTGATGAACACAATAAAAAAAATTAAATGGATGAAAGGATCTCAAAATTATCACATGTCATTATTTTATGAATTTTCTAATGATCTCATCACCCACATAAGTATTTCTCTTAATTCTGAAGTAAATTCCTGCATTCCCCGATGCGGTGAGCATAAAGTGACTAAATGGGAAACTAAAATTTTTGTCTCAAGAAAAATCTAACTTCATCTCACATGGAGCTCATGATCATAAGATGGATGAAATTTATTTTGGTCCATTTCTCTTTCCCTTACTTTGGTATCGTATGGATTTGGATTCATTCTTCATTCACCATCAATACTCTTAAGTTGACAAAATCATGATCATGGTTGTGTGATTAAAATACACCAAATTCTCCCCGTGAGAATGATTTTTCATATAGATATGGTAGTGTCTCAAGAAGTAGAAGGATTATCTTAGTGAGGGAAGTTATCTTTCAATATTCTCCCTATTCTACCTATCAAGTGTTCATCACTCCTCTTATCGGTGTGTCTAAACAGTGTTGCAAAGGTTCATAATTTCAAGAGTTTTCAAGGGATGAGTTTTTAAAATGATCTTCATCATAGATATTCACCAGTGCATCATAGTGGAGGTTCATCATAGATTAATATTTCATCTTTATCATCATCAGAGTTGATCTCCATCAAGGGTAGAGGCACCTTCATCCATGCTTTGGAGCATCGTTTCTCTCATGTCTTCATTCTTTATCCTCTTCTCTCCCTCTTTAAAATTCCTCATTATATGTAATCATGACATTTTGTCTTATTTACTTAAGTGAAAATAAATCATTTGCAAAATATAGAAGTAATCTCTCAAATTATAGGATAGGTACTTAATTTTTCTCTTCTAAGGGAAATTTAGTTGAAGAGTTGTATTATAAAACTATAAATTGAGAGATCCTCCTCATTTCAAAGGAAGGTTTATTTTTGTTTTCTAGCTCACATTTTCTCTCTAGAGACAAAGTATCTAATTTATTCCATTTTATAGTCTAATGCATCCCTCTCCTTCTCAACAACACTCTACGAGAATTGTAATCTTGTACAACATAATGCAATGAGACTTTATGATTCTTGTGTCGTGTTCCTTATTCTATGCTAATGGTTTATTCTAATTGATGTGCATGGAAACATTTAGGTTTTGAGAAATAAAATATAATTGTGTTATTTATTGTGCAAGACCCTCTCAATATTCTCTTCACACCTCTCTCTCAAGCTATTTCCTCCCTTTTAGTATCTACAAGAATTTTTCCACAGGTGTAGGGAAGTACCCCTGTGTGATCCCTAGTCGAAATACCACCCCCAGTTATTAGAATAATGTACATAATTTCCTAAATTCAATAAATGGAGTTGCCTCATTCGAGCAGAGGGAATTAGTCACAGACAATTGGCAAGATATCCCTAATTTTCCCATGTGTCAAATTATTTTTCCAACAATTTTTGGTGCCCACCTTGGGGTAGATTTATCACTTCTACACCCCATATAGATCCCACAAAATTATATATATATATATATATATATTTCAAAATACAAAAAAAATAGAAATCTAATTTTTTTTTAAATATGATTCATATAAAGTTCATTCAAGAAATATTTTATTTTATAAATCCTTTTCATCTTAGTGGTGTTCCACTTCCAAGATTTCCCAAAAAATGGTTAAAATAAGATATAACAGATTGAATAGATCAAGAGGGATTATTGACCCTTATTTTGAAGCTTTTCAAAAGTACTAAGAACAAGTCAGGGATAATCCATAGTACTTTATCTCAAGATTCATCTCCATCTGATTCATCAAGTGATACCCATGGAAATCCTATCCATAATCCTACTGATACTCATATAAATCCTCTTGATTCTCATATCCTTCACCCACCATTGAAATTTAAATTTCAAGAAGAAGAAGAAGAAGAGTAAGAGGAATTTGATATGAAAAATGAATAAGTACAAGAGCCTCTCCCTTGGTGAAAAAACAAAGGCCTGCTGGCCTTAAATAGAATTCATGAACTTCCTAAAGGATCAAGTAAAAATTTCCCCATGTTTAGAGGTGATGGGAAAAAAACATCTGGATGGGTATATTGCTACATTCATAATTGTATGTGGTGTGTTAAGAGTTACTCATGAATATGTATATGTTCATTTGTTTGTTAAATCACTTAAATATATTGTTGTGAATTGGTTTTATCATTTATAAAGAGGTTCCATTATAGGATGCGATCAAATGAAAGATGAATTCAAAGCTAGATTCAAGCCACCGAAATATGTTAATACCCTCCTAGCTCAATTAACTAAAATTAAGAAAGACCCATAATATTTCGTGAGAGAATTCATGCTAAAATTAAATAAGTTGATCAACAAGATTCCTACCATTTCTCATCCTACTACAAATAATCTGAAAAGGTTCTTAACGAATGCCTAGTTTCCTAAAGTTAGTTTCTTTCTGTGGAGAATTAAACCAAGATATTTAAACAACGCTAATTTTTTTGTTGAAGTGGAAGATGACATCAACTTGTTAGGAAATATCAAGAATCATTCAATGTAAAATAAGGCCCAGAATTCCAAAGATGAGAGAGTTGATTCATTATTGCAGAAGTTGAGTAATGAATTGACAATGTTGAAGAAGGAAGTTTTTCAATGAGCATCCTACCCAAAATGGAATAGGAATCATATTGCAGGAACACCAAAAAGGCTTACCTTAGAAGCTCCACTAGTCAATGCAATATTTGGAACTAAAGAATATGAAGAATAACTTGTAGAGCCAGAACAAGAAAGTGAGGACAGCAATGTCTTAGATATTGAAGAAGTAGAGGAGGATGAAAAAATTGGATTCCTCGAATATTCAGAAGGTGAAGATGATGATGATGAAGATGCACCTAGCTTCTCATGTTAGTGTTCACTCACTCCCAATCTCAAAAGGGAAGTTCCTCCACTGATGCTCCAAAAAAGAAGAAGATTTAAAATCCTCGAGTAGTGACTCAACAAAATAAAATAATAAATAGAGGATCTCAACTTCCACTTTCCATAGAGTCTGCAAAGGAGAATATGGATCTCATGACACACAAGAGGCTATTTGATGTTCCAAGCAAGTCTCTCAATGTTTCTCTTAGTTCTAAATCCATTTCTGTAACATCCTTCCCTTTTGAGTCCCAAAATCAATGACCATATAGATGGTCAATAGGCCATTAGCTGGTTAAAATGAAGTGGTAAGAGATAATTCCACATTGATGAAAATAAATCAAGTTTTGTTTAAAGGAAATTAAGGTAATAGTTGGGAGTATTAGCTCGCAATGAAATTTTATGTCGAATATATGTTTTATCACATATTGGATAACGTTTGTTTGAGTTATTTACCATTATAAGATCACTATGTGATCATCATTATGTTTGAATATAAAAACTTGTTACTTTTAACCTCTGGAGTAAAATTCAATGTTGGAAAGTATAGGGTAGGAAATAAATATGTTTCATGTTAATTCTCTTATTTGGACTCCTCAAATTAGGTCCCCAACTCGACATTAGATGTGGCATGTTAGGAGGTTTCAGTTTGTTTATACAAAGTGATGATTTATTTGGATATGACCTTGCTTAAATACATTAAATTTTAAATTAATTATATGGAATTTAAATGGATTTTTTATTAATTTGGAATATTAATCCACTTAACAAGAGTGTACGACATGTATTAATGTTTTTTTGGGCTTACATGGCATTGGTGACTTGGGAGAATGACTTTGAAAACTTAATACAACGCATTTTTTTATTAATGTGAAGTGGCAAAGGTTGTGTGGCATAAGGAAATAACAATGAGCTGTTTAGGGTTTTCATGTTGCATTGATGATTGGTTGGCTCCTAGAGAACGTTTAGCTTCCTGAAGAAACTAACCCTAAACTTGGTCACATTTTCTAACCCCATGATCATTGTTTGTTTGGTTTATTTGGTTTGAGATTTTTTTGGGTTTTCGAAGGAAGTGGAATTTCTCTCCACTGTACATATTTTGTGGCCATGAATGATAATATGGAAATTGATATAGAGGATCATTATTTCAAAAAGGAATGTTTTAATGACTGCACTGTTTTCGATTTCTAGAGAATATTGCAAGAGAAAGGAAGATGATTTGAGAAAAAATGTGGACATTGCAGGCATGAACTTCTCCCTGATACTCTAAATCATAATATTATATTTTTTAATAGATATTTTGGGTGTTTAGTGTTTATGGAAAAATGTTTGTATTGGTTTATACCTGTTTACTAGGTTGCATGTCAAAAATGTGAATAGATTTTTGAGTTTAAGTCTTTTATGGTTAATTGGTACACACATTATTATAAGTGGAATTAGTTTAACTGTTTTATAATTATGGGTTCACGTATTCTTATGAGTGGAATGCATTTTATGGTTTTTATTGTTTAGAAAATATGGGTTTTGTATTTTCTTGTGAATGGAACGAGTATGAGTTCCCATGTTGAGACTTTGTTTTTAATAGTTTAAAAATATGTGTTTTTTGGTAATAGATGTAAATATCCATAATGTGTCTACATGTTCTAGTGTTATTATGGCATTGTGAGTGAGTTTTCTGAGTTTAACAACTATTAAAATCTTCAAGTGATTTTATATTGCAATTAATGTTTATCAATTTAAGATAGGATACAAAAATTACTAATTTTGAATACCTTTTATGAGCATATGTATCCAAATACTTAGGTAATCATAAACGAGAAATTATAAGGGTGTTTTGTTATTTTTCTCCTTTTTAACTCTAAACATTTTACAAGATAATATGAAGGTTTTATTCATATGCTCTTATAGTTATAAAAGTGATATATTTTGTATTGCGCTTGAGTATAAAATATGATCTTTGTTAATGTAGAAGTTGTTAAAAACTGCTGGAATTTTATCATAACAGGAAAGAAATACTAACTAGTTAGATATTGATGTATTTATGAAATGAATTCCTAATTGAATGAATGGTAAAAACAGTATGATTGGTTTTCATGAGTTAATTACTTGATGAATTTTTATGGTTTTTTTTAATTACAAACTGATGTCGACTATTTGATATAAAATGTGATTTGATATAAAAATAAGTAAAGTTAAATATTTGTTGAGTTAGTTTCGTTTAATGTAAATTGATTATGTTATACTTGTTGATTTAATTTATTTAGTTCAAATTAGTAATTTTCTAGTATAGGGTTAAACCTTAATTGTTATTCTCATTATATAATGGTTATGATATAGAATATGGGTGAGTTGACTCATGTCAGTTCTCTCAAACTAAACCATGTATATTTCTCTCTCTCATAACAGATGTACATGTGAATAGGAGAAGTTGTGAAGTGAATATTTGGGATTGATTTAATATTGTTTTATTAATTATGACCTTGCGGTCATATGTAATAAGGATAACCTCAAGAAGTTCATTATTCTATATAAATTATTTTTTGAAGTAAACCTAGTTGTTAGGATGGGCATATGACCCTAGTGTATAATCCTACTATGGATTTTGTTGCTTGTATAATAAATAAATTTGGTTTCACATCCTTGAGATATTATGTGTTGATTATGAACCTCTCTGTTTTGATTAAATATAAATGGTCTATTTAATTGAGCATGATATATAAGAGTAGATATTATTTGTATCCCTTTTTTGTGGTTGTTGTATAAACTATTTTTGATCTAATAAATTAAGTGCACCAAAGAATTTTAGGTGTGGTATTATAACATTACTTAACTCAATCCTTCATTTAAACTAATCTTATGGTTAATTATGAAAGAGCAACGAAACGCATGTTGTTGGATACAATGTTTATCATGGAAATAATACTAATGACCATTAATCAATTATGGATTAAAATGTACATGTCCGTGAATTATACTATAATCTATATGTCAAAATATGAAGGTATGATGATAATAAATGCAATTAATGAACACCTAGCTAAGAATAAAAAAGGTACATGGTTAAGTCAAATTGATTAGTATTAATCATTATTCTTCAAGAAATAATAATTCAACCATAAAAAGTAAATGGTATCTTCTCCTTTATTAAATAGACCAATAGTTAAGGAGAAAAACCAACATTGGATATGGGAAATCTATAATAAAAACAATATGATTTGTCTAAAGTGTAACTAATAGTTAATCCATAACTCAAATAAGTTATTAAGACCCCCTTGGAACATAATAAATAACTTATAGGATTCATATGAAAAGACATCTTGGATACAACTTAGATAAATATTGGAATAGATTAAGTCCCATAGGACTTGCCGCATGATGAAATTTGATTACGGATAGAAAAATTTAATTATGACATATATTGGATATAATCTCACATCATCACACAAACATCTAAACATAGTGCTAACTAGGGGTAGTTATGGATTAGGGGAAGAGGACGTAATGGTCGTAACCCATTATGTGGTCTCTCTCTATTCCATAAAGATCCAAAGTGGGTTGTGGTTCTTTTCATTTATGGAGATAGTCTTGTAAAGAACACCCCTCCTCCTTCTTAACATGTTCACCATCTTAAATAAAAATATCTCAATAATTGTGTCGAGATATTTATTTGGTGGCAAAATACTATGTCCCTAAGACTTATGTGCAGTCTTGGGATAAGTTGTTTATGCACAACTGGAAACTTAGGCCAAAGTAATGCAAGTAGCTGATTGCATTTTTTGCTCTCCATATCCTTACTTTATATATCTCAGATACCATAGTACAAAGTTAAGTAATTGAATTTCATGGTAGACATTTAAATATGGAAACATAGTTTACTCAACCTAGAAAAAGGTAAAGTTGAACATGCTAAATATTGTATAATTTCTCGCATATAGTGGAATGAAGGGAGAAATAGATGCACCCTTCTCAGTTGTACAAGGTTTATACATAGAAGAGTTATTAGATGGATCAAACTTAAGAAAATAACTATCTTATTAAAATTGTTAACTAGTATATACTGAGTTAACTCTATTGCATACTCTGTAATTGGATTATGGAAGTGTTGGTTTGAAAATATATCAGTTAGACAGATTGTGGTGAAATAAGCCAACAGTGTGCAGGGCATTGCCCCTCTTTGAGAAAGCAAAGTGAAACTAGTTTATTGATATTATATCAAGCAGGAATCTATGTAAATCTACATTATTCTAACTTCAGGGGTTTGGGATCTCATCCCAGTAGATGTAGTTCCAAATGCAAATAGAAATGAAAGAGGGAAGGAATGGAGGAAGGTAGATTTGAAGGGAGAAAAGAAAAGAATTCCAAGACAGAAAGGTCAAAGATTTTATGCTTTGGGCTGGTAGTAAACAGAGCCAAACTTACTTGCATAAAAAAAACAAAGTAATACTGATGAACATATGACGATAAAAAGAATGAATCCAACAGAATAGAAACACAGATCTAACTTAAGAAAGATATTATGCTAGTAACACATATATTGAGCACAAATTCTTAACATATATATTAAAATCTCTTCTGTTACAAGAATGTACAAAGTATTTCTCTCTTCACCTCTTTTTCATACAAAATTGTCCACCTGGAATACAAGTATTCTAGTATTTATAGAAGGAGAAGGAGGAAGAAGACAAAAAGAAGCCAACCACTATTTACAAAATATCTAAAAATTCAAAAGTTGACTTTGGGAAATTTGGTGGATGGCAACATTCCATGATGCAACATGGATGATGTCATCATAAATGCCAACATACTTTTTAAATATTTTTACAAAAAGATCGAAGCGTACATAAGAATAGAGAATATTCGTTGTCGTCTCTTTGCTTAAATAGAGTGTTTTGCTTCTGATCTAGAGAGGCAATGTGATACTAGGCTCGATACTCTATAAACCTACTAATCATGGTCTGAAGTTGATTATGATCAGGACCCTTGAAGTTGTCTTCGATGACTTCACAATTTTCCTTTTCAGTCTTGATCTTTTCAGGTAGCCTGACGTACTTGTTGCATGCCTCAATCAAGTAGCCAATGAAATCACAGCATGCCAAAGGCTATTGATAGACTCTCAATCAAAAGTGACCTCTGATGCCAAACCTTGAGTTACGATATCCTTGAAGATCTTGATTGTATCATCTGCCTCTCTCAAGGTGAACGTTTCACTCAGCATCTCCTGAGCCATCTTGGTGACCATCTGCTCCATTTGATGTTTCACATCCAAGGCTTCCTCCTTGATTTTATCTATCCTCTCCAGGATAAATTCCATTTGATCAACCTGGTAATCTAGTGCAATGAGAGCTTTATGGTGTGCCCGCAGGTGATCAATGATGTCGACCTTTAATAGATTGTTAGCTGAGCAGTCGACCATTTCCTGAAATGTTTCATGTTGTAATTTGGCATTGTCTAACTCCTCAGAGAGGGATCCTACTACTACCTTCAGCTCCTTGTTTTCCCAATCTATACTTTGGTAGAGTTTTTTGAATTTCATGATTATTTCCTTACTATCTCTAAGGATTCGCTCTATCCATGAGGACATTGTTGTGCCTTGTTCACCAATCTTGTCATATTCATTTATCTTATCTTGATTTAGAACTTCAGGAGGCTCGGTGGCGGTCATAGGAGGTGCATTCCCCATTCTTTGCAAAGCTTGGAGAAGATGTTTATTTTGTTCTTTTAGTATCATCTTCTCCTCCTTTACTTCTTGAATTTTCTTGTAGATGGGATCTACTGCAGACAAATCCTCTCCTTACATGCTCTCTGATGAGGTTCCCATGGTGACTTGAGTCACTATAAAGTCTGTAGGAGACAGATCTTTCTTCTCTTTAGTGGGATCAGGATATGCAATCTCCATAACCCTCTCTCCTGAGATGCTCTTAGAGAAGCGAGTTATAGCCTTTTGCTTCTTTGGCCCCTTCTTTGGAATGACAGAGAAGTCCATGGGTGCTATGGCAACCTTTCTCTTGAGTTGACCCAGATGGTCATAGATCCAGCTTGGATGGAGGGGAGAGGGGGTAGACGGAACGGAAGAAGAAACAAGAGTGAAAGGGGAAGCAACTGAAGGGGCCGCAAGGAAGAACGTTGAGACACTTGGTGGTGGCATTGACAAGTAGTCTAACACACTACTACTATTAGGGCCTGGAGTTACTACAGGGGAAGAAAAGTTCATAGAGGTAGAAGGGATCTGTAATGGGATGGAGGGAAGACTAGGTGACAAATCCACGAGAGAGGAGAAGATGGAAGAAGTGGGAGATGGAAGGGAGGAAGGGAGAGAAGAAGAAACGTCCATTGGGATAGATGTTTCAATGATAGGGGGAGAAGAAGGAGTGGAAGAGGGAATGGTGGGTACCTCCGTGGTTGCAGTTGTGACCACATCTTGAGTGGCTGTGTCCATAAAAACTTTAGTGGTCTCTTCTTCTTTTCCTGGAGAGACCAGGTCGACCACTTACTTCTAGGAAGTAGAAGGAGGGATTTCAAGAGCTTCTTCTTTGTTAGATTCTCCCTCCTTATCTTTCCCTTTTCCTTTCAGCACTTGGGCCAGCCTTGGAGGTGCTCTTCCAGAAGGAGAAGTAGTGAAATCTACCCCAAGGTAGAAAAGACCATTCTATTTGCACCAATGTTCGGTGCACTGCAACGTATGCTTGACTCTTTCTTGGATGGTCTTTGGTGCCTTGGCTCTTTCAATTTCTATAAATGCCCAATCATCCCCATCCATGTAAAGATAAACTTGATCAATTTCTTGATCAAGTTCTTGGAATCCTTTTGGGATGATGGCCATGCCATAGTGCTTGATTTCTTCTAGAGCCAGCCTAGAATGATCCTTCTGCCTGAGATCTATTTCATGAGTTAGGTCGATGTAGATGTCCTCGATCTCAAATACATGAATAGGATCAATTTTTTCCTTTGGGAGGTAACCTCGACAATCAAAAGTAGGAATGGCTGGGAATTTATGCTTTAGATTGAGAAATTCAAGATCGGCATACATTTTCCATGCTTTGGCCAGTGTAGTACAAGTGTATTAGGCCATTGTAAGGGGGAATGGAGTTCCTCCCTTCTTTCTCTGCATGCATCTCTCATGATATGTGATTAGTTGCCTTGACAACTCTAAAAGAATCAGCTTGGGTCCTGCATACCTTGGTAGCTTGGTCAGTTCACCCTCAAAATTTACCACCCTGAGATAGGTGAATGTGGGAAACTGAGTGAACAATGCCACCCACTTGTTTATTAAAGTGACCACACTAGGGCTAGTTCGACCATGTCTCATATTCAACCTCAACAGGAAGATCACCTTATAGAAGAAGGCATCGTTGATTTTTTTGAACTGAGGGATGTTGTTCTCGAGCCTTAGCTCTAGGTAGTATTCATATATTTTGACCTAAGGCCATATCTCATTTCGTGTCAGGACTGTAAAATCCCTTGTTGATGCTGCAGTGTACACAATGTAGGAATTTATATAGAATTTCCCAGTTTTCATGACCTGTTGGAGTTGCTGAGAGATGGTATCACTAATGATTTCTCCCTAGCCAAAACACTACTCAGGCACGTTCTTACTCATGGTCTCTAAGTACCTCAGCATCCATTTATGGAAATGATGGGCATCATGAAGCCCATATACTCTACTCAGAAAGGTGATTGTATCACTCAGTTCCTCGTTGAAGTCACTACGGTGGACGGTCTGAGGCCATCGGCTTACCATATTTTTGTTCTTAAGATACAACACATTCATCATTTACATACACTTATCCTTGTTGTCATCCCATGCCTTCTTGCACTCTTCGAGGCTGATGGCGATGTATTTCCTGTAATGAGGGATGCCCAGGGTTACTTCAAAGTGATGAGTAGTTAGGTCAATGACCATCTTTCCTTCTTTATCCTCGACACACCCTATGTCCTTATTGTACCAACGGGTAACCAACATGATAAATTCATTATTAATAGCACTCACCGGTAGCCCAGCTGCAATCGCAATCCACTGCCTACAAGTTTGTTCATCTAGGGACCACTAGTAGCCTGGTTGGTTCTAGCCCAGAAGTCCTCCATATCAATATGCCCGAGCTCAGAGTCTCTAATGTTGAGATCACTCTCTATGTATGAGTCAGGCATCCTGACTTTCTGATATTTATACTTCATTTCTTTCTCTGTCAACTTAGCTTTTCCTTTAGACTTAGTTAGCTTCTTTCTCGACGAAGACATGTGTGACCTCAAGGATGGTTTTTGTTAATCTGTATGGAGAATCAAAGAGGTCCAACACAGAAGAGCCATGTCAGTCATCATGTTATCCATAATAACAGTTTACAGAACAAAAAATGAGCTACTATAAGCCTTAAGGCACAAGGCGCAGGTTTATAGCATGCTACAGAGGCTTAAAAAGGCTGGGTGCACTTTTGGGGATGTTAACATGCAAAAAAATGTGCCTGAGTTGAGAGGGGAAAGGCTGCGCAAAATGGTTATAGAGGGGCACACTTTTCAAGAGTGTCGCAAAAAATATTTTAACGCCAAAGAGAAAATCGCAGGGTACGGGCTTGTAACACATAACATGCAATGTTGGTGTTAAGGTTCATGTGCCAGCACCTTTGGAAAATTGCTTTAACTAGGCGCTATAAAATATGGTGTTGTAGGGCTTTACAGTGTGCCCAAGGTGTGATTTTGGAATGTGTTGCATAGAACCTTAATGCGCCAAAGGGTTTATGAAGGGTGTAAATTTGGGAGGCACAACATCAAATGTTGATGTTGGTTGGGATGTGCCTGCACCTCTATAAGATTTGTTAAGTGTTACACTAGCCGCAGGTAAGGAACACGTTGCATGTGGGGACAGTGCGCTAAGGCGCGACTGTGGGGAGAGCAACATATAAAAACATTGTGTGAAAGGATAACCAATTTTTTCCTTTTCTTGATAACTTTATTCTCTTTTGATTTTTTTAAAGTGACAAAGAGAGGGTTGGTGGGATTTCTATTAAGGTAGTAAGCAAATAAAAAGGATGGTTTATTCAGAGGCAGAGCCTTCTCCTTTTTGCAGATCTGGAAGGAGGGATAAGGTGTTTTTCAGATGGTTATGGAGAGTAGTTAGTTTTATTCATTTTAGATTTTTAGATTTAACCTTTTATCACAATCCTAAAACCATAACAACCAAGAAAAAAAACCACAAACAACCATAAGAGTAATAAAAACCACTTACCTGGTGTAACAAAGGGCGAAGGATGACGTTGGTGTCCACAAACTTGAAAAGAGGAATGCGGGCATGACAGGAATAGCTGACAGACACAGAGAAAGACTTTTCACAATTTTCAAATCATGAAAATGATAGGTGTTAACCGTGTATTTATAGGAAAATATAGCATTTATTTTCCCACCCACTTTTCTTTGGTACACTTTCTGAAGTGTTGACATGAGTATAAATGCACCTTGGCATAATTTGGTTAGTGTCGACACTAAAGCTTCATCGCCTTAAGTGCACATTTGGAGATGTCAACATAAAATTTTCAACATCAAAGGGAAAGGGGGTGCACATTTTGATGTGTCGACATGTCAACTTTCACCCCTTAAGTACATTTTCTTTGGCGTTGGTCTGAGAATGTTAACACTTAACTTTTAGTTCCTTAGGATTTTCAAAGGGGTGCACATTTCTTGATGTTGACACAACAATTTTTGCACCTAGTTCAAAAAGGCCGAAAATGGCTAAGTTTTTTAAACTTGATTTTTGGGAGGGAATTTTAAGCCATTTTGAACATTAGTAGACCTTCTCAAGGTACCAAAATGAAATTTTGGTATGGTTATTTACAAAATTTCCCTTGTCAATTTTACAGGATAACAGTTGGCTCTGTCTGGGAACTATCCCTAAATGAAACTTAGGGGTAGAGAATCCCAGTCTTCAAATGCCTATCCATTGGGTTATAGAGAGTCAAAAAAAAGGGAAACCAAAAGGGAAGAAAGGGAACACACAACAAATAGAAAGAAAACACATGACAAAACAAACACACGAAAAAAAAATTGTACAAAGAAGAGAGCAAGCTCTACTTCCTGAAGATCTTTAAGTGTTACCCGTTGTAGGGAAGTGGGAGCTTAGTTCCGTCTAGATATGAGAGATAGAAACTATTCCCTCCATTGAGTTGCTTGATCTTGTATGGCCCCCTCTAAAGAGAGTCAAACTTTCTGTGCATACCTTTCAGTTCTCTTCTTTTGTCCCATAGAAGGACAAGATCCCCTACCTAGAAATCTCTCTGCTTGGCTTTCTTGTTAAACAACCTCTTGACTTGATTCTGATGTTCCATGATCTTGTCGACCACTCTCACTCACTTTTTTTCAAGTTATGTCAAGTACATAATTCTCTTTTCCAGAGAACTCTGAAAAGTTTCATTTTTGATTGCTCGAGCTAAGCGCAGAGTAGGAAGTTCCACAGAGATAGGGATTTCGGCATCGATCCCATACAACACCTGGAAAGGTGACATGCCGAGAGATCTCTTTGGAGTGATACGATCTGCCCACAAGGAATTGTATAATAACTTGTGTTTGGATCATTGGTTCTCGTCAACTAGCTTCCATATGATGGTTACTAGGTTCTTGTTGCTAGATTCTACCTGACCATTTCCCTGAGGATAGTAATCAGAAGCGTGAGCCAAGGTTATTCCGTATCTGTAGAAAAAACCAATAACTTCCCGTGAAGAGAATTTGGAAGTGTTGTCAGTGATGATTTTGTGTGGAATGCCAAATCTCACAATAATATTTTCCTTAATGAAGTTGCAAACAACTTCAGAAGTGGCATGTTTGACAGGTATAGCCTCCACCCATTTCGTGAAGTAATCCATCGTTGTTAGGATGTAGTTATGTCCCGTACTCAATTAAGGATGGAGTGCTCTGATGAAATCAATTCCCCATTACCTGAATGGTTCGTCAATAATGACGGGCCTGAGGGGAAATGCAGCCAACTTTGGTTTTCTAATGAACTGTTGGACAAGTTCACATTTCGCTACCCAGGTAGCTGCATCCTGAAATAGCGTCAGCCAATAGTACCTGGCCCGAATGATTTTATGTGCCATCACCAATGAGGAGAATTGACCACCATAGGCTGAATCATGAGAACTTTTTAACAACCTTATCTACTGCGGCTTATCAACACATCGCAGGAAAATGCCATCGATTCCGTGTTTATACAACTCATCATCCCATATGAAATATCTCGCGGCTCTAAGTTTTACCACTCACTTTTCTTTAGTGGTTAGATGAGTTGGGAACTCTCCATAGGTGAGAAAGAAAGTGATGTCGAAATACCATTCATCATTGGTTGTGACAAACAGAACCATGGGTAAAGAATCCACTTTCTCCAGCTCACCTTATTCTTCATTAACATGAGTCACTTGCTCCTCAAGTACCTGTGGGTCTTTATTTTCATCCATCAGCTGACACAGTCCCTTAGCCCTTACCAACTTGGTTTGTCTGATGTCCAGATCATATTCTTGGACCTTTGAGATCCAATTCCCTTGTAAGCTTCCTAACTCCTGTTGAGTCAAGATAGACTTAACTGTTGTGTCAGGAACTAGCACTATTGTATGAGAGTTCAGTATGTAGTAGCGGAAACTTTTGACCACAGTGAAGGCATGTTTTTCCATATGTGACATCTTTAGTACATGAGGCTTTAGAGGAAAGATCATGAAATAAATTGGGGATTCAACATCCTCAGAGTTCTTCTATATTAAGATAGTCGATACAGTATGCGTGGATGCCTAACTGTACATGATGAAATCCTTGGAGAAGTCGGGACATACCAGGACATGTGTATAAGCAACGGAGGCTTTTATATCCTCAAATGACATCTTACCTAGAATGTTTGTGACCCTTTCATCATATTGGATATATGACGAGTATTTTTAGAAAAACCAGGAACAAAGCATCTAAGAAAATTTACCTTTCCGAAGAAAGATTGAACGCTAGTTTTGCTTACAGGCAAGGTAAGGCTCTGAATAGCCTTGACCCTTTCGATGTCTATCTGTGTCCCTTCTTTGTTGATGACGTGTCCTAGCAATTTTCCTTCGGTGACCCCGAAAACTGACTTCTTAGGGTTTAGAGAAATTTCGTGTTCTCGACATCTAATCAATACTTGCTCTAAATGATCACAGTCATCACTTAATTTTTAAGAGAACACGGTTGAGTCATCTAGGTAAACTATGATGACCTTTCCCATCATACCTTTGACCACGAAGTCCATCACTCGTTGGAAGGTGGCACTGGCATTGGTTAAACCGAATGGCATCCTGCTATAGGCAAAGGTACCCCAAGGAGTGGTGACTGTTGTTTTGAATTGGTCTTCAGGTGTGACCTCAATCTGATTGTAACCTGAAAAACCATCAAGCATGGACAACATTTATGAACCTGTTACTTCCTGCAGAACTTGATCCATTATGGGCAGTGGATAGTTGTCCTTTAAGGACACCTGGTTCAGGTTGTAAAAGTCTACGCATATGCGTATTTTTCCATTTTTCTTCCACACATGCACAATATTAGCAACCCATGTACTGTGATGAATTGTAAAAATGATTCTCACATCCAGCATCTTCTATATTTCATCCTGGATGGTACCTGAGATCTTGGGGTTGTAGTGCCTTTGCTTTTGATGGAACTGTTTGACGTCTTCTTTTAGCAGGATGTCATGTTGAATGTCCTTAGGATTAAATGAATTCAGATCGGCATAAGAGCATACTAATACATCCATATATCTTTTTTAGCAATTTGACAAATTTCCACTTTTCCTCGGGTGTACAACACTTCCTAATGTTTACAGACCGAGGATGTTTTGTAGTACCCAAATTGATAGATTCAGTTTCTGGAGAAGAGCCAGGGCTATCCTATCACTTTTTCTTGACAAAATGGTCATGTTTATCAAATAATCATTCCAAGGAAACTAAACCTTCCGGGATCTTATTCCCCTTGAGCTAACATATGCCCTGACCTTCCACCGATTCCTGCGCTTGGCCCATGAGAGACTCACGACATGTAAAAGTTGATCCATCGAAATGGAGCTCTTTGAAATTATCAGCTTTCTCCAGAAAAGTGATAAGTTGATTGTGATCATTGAATACTTGCTAGTGATGTGAATTATCTGGCACACTTGGGTAGAAAAATACCTCAATGGTGTATGTGTCTGTCTTTAACCCTGGGTGAGGAAGCATGAGAGAGACCGAGACTGCCAAAGAATCAGCCATGTGTTCTGAGCTCACAGAACTACTTTGATTGAGAAAGTACCAAACTCCTCGATGTTGTCCCACACTATGTTTTGATAGTGACTAAGCCTATTGTTTTTTACTTAGTACATCCCTTTCACTTGATTGACAATTAGCTCAGCATCAACCTGTATTTTTAAATTCTTGATTCCCCTTTCCTTTGCAGCTTGTATACTAAGTAGCAAAGATTCATACTTGGCAGTGTTGTTTGTATTGAAAAACTGTAATTTGAAAGAAAGAGGGAAAATCTCCTCTTCAGGAGATATCAAAATGGCCCCAACACCACACCCACTTGTTGCACAACTGCCATCAAATTGCAGTGTCCATATCTTGTTGAGGTCCTCCTCTTGGACGAGAACCTCTATTTTATCAGATTCGGTAGACAAGAAGTAATTCCCCATCCCTGATGATTCGAAGAGGATCTGGACCTTGGGGTTTTTGGAGTTAGTGACCAGATATTTCTTTTTCGATTCAGGCTCCAACGTATGCATCACCCCTTTAATAGGGATTCTGGATTTAGACCAGTCCATATGGATTTCTCCACCAACTTCTCTACAAAAACTCCTCCCTAGTAATATTTCATATACTACTGGAATATCAGCTATGAGGATAGTCATTTTTACCCTTTGCTCCGAGAATGTTGTGAATGCAAACTGTGCATCCTTGATCTGACCTATTAATGGTAACTTTTTGGTTTCCATGGAGTAACATCTTTCAAAAGGTTTAGTGAGTGTGCGGCCCAAATCATGGGTGATCTTTATTGGCATGACATTGTAAAATTCTCCAGAATCAATTATGCAGTTACTTAACTTGTGACCATTAATTAGGAGAGATAAGTAAAAAGGTTTAATTTTACCTGATGCGGATGTCGAGGCAACGTTTATGCGAGACATAGGAGGAGTGGAAAGAATTCCTTTTGGAGAAATAGGGTGAGAGATGGCAGCTTGAATTTGAATATACTTGGTTAATATAACAAGCTACTTTGGGTTAGACTGAAGGTACTCAGCTTCAGACATTTGGATCTTGGTCCTTTTGGCATGATCGAGTCCTTCATTTCATGATGGTAGAGGAGTGGTACTCATCTTTATGGAAATGGAGGGAGGTTGATTTGGAGGAGAGACAGGAGGAAAATATTTCTTTACGAAATGTTTGACAAGAGGTTGAGTAGGAAGGGGATTACCTCTTTTAGCCAAGGTTAGAGGCATATTTAATACAGCCTTTTCCTTTTGTATTTTAGCAGTAACTTTTGCTTCTTTTCCTTGTGAGTGGGTGAAAACAGTGTATGAATGTCTGCTTGCATACCCTTAGGTACCTTCCTCTTCATCAGATTCCTCATCCTCAAATTCCATAGACCCGATGGTGGAGTCGCCAGTCAGTTCACCGACATCTTGATCATCTTCGCCTTGCAACGAAGGTTCTTCATAAATTTGCTCATCTTCTTCGATCTCGACCAAGGCATTAACTAGAGGGGCCTCAAGTACTAACCTGGAGCAGCAGTAGGCAAGCACGGCCTTTGGGGGGCATTGTTGGGAGTGAATTTCCTCCGTGGGATATCCTAGTATGGAGTGGTAGACGATGCTTGAGCTAATTGCTTCTTCAATGCGAGAAAATCATTCGCCATCTTTTGGAACACTGGATCTGATGAATTGGCCTGAGAAGGAGTTTAAGCCTTTGATTTGGATGGATCTTATCTTAACTTGATAGATATAAGTAGGTTATCCTCTATCTGAATGGCCACAGCTTGAGTAAGGACCAAAGTGGTGATTTGTTCTTGCAAAATCAAGAAACTTACTCTTGAACTCATTGCATTCACAAAGAAACACTTTTGATTCTCTGGTGTTGGAAACATGGCAGGTGGCACAAGGTTGATCAGTGAATTAAAACGGGTGATAAAATCACACATGGTTTCATTGGCCTCCTTCTTCAAGTGAGTGATCTTTGACAACAACATGAATGTGTCTTCTGAATGCTTATAGTTGTCTTCAAATGTAGTTCGTAACGTAGCCCAACTAGTGATAGATCCGGCTGGTAAATACTAGAACCACTCTAATGCGGGACCTTGCAAATTATCGAGAAAGAGACGTACAGATACATCCTCATGAGTCACATCTAGAATATTGCATGACATAATAAATGCAGCAATATACACATCCATGCTTTGATTTCCACTCCCATCAAATATTGGGAAATTCTTGCAATTTCCATGAGGGAGGGCATGAACTGGATGCGGCAACATGAGAGGGCCCATGGCATTTCCCCATGGTACTACCATTTGAAACGTGGGGAAAAGAACGTGAGCAGGGAGTGTGGCTCCACTTAGCAAAAGAGCACTACAAATAGATGCCGAAGCACCTTGTGAAATTTGGCTCCTTCATGGGGGCGAGGCACTTCTTGCTACTTGATTCGCTGAACTTAGTGATGCAAATCGTGCTGGAGTAATACTAAAATTGTTCCTTTGAAGTAGATCAAATATTGGATCAACTTCTCCACGGGCTCTTCTGTCATGAGTAAATTGTTCACCTACCAGTGTATCAGTCTAGATCTGTAACTATTAAGAGTAAATCTACAACAATATTTTTGTTTGTACTTGTTGATCTTCTAATTTTCTAGCAAAAATCAGCATGTACTTTTCTAATATTTAAAATTTATCTTCTTTAATAGCAACTGATTTCAGTTTTGACAAAGATTTAGCAACGATAAAAATTGGGTCAATATAGAAAGCTGATTATCGGATCTCTGAACTGAATTTTTGCAAGGTTTTGAAAATATCAGATTCTCATATCTACGGAAATATACAATTTTTTGTAAAAAATTCAGTGAACTAAAAGCTTCTATCTATTCCAGATCTATGGATTTCCCTAAGGAAAATTTTAGTTTTGATCACTTCTGAAAAAAATTTAATTTTTAACAAAAGTTAAAATTTGTAAACTGGTAGTGGTTTTCATAGTTTTTAATTATTTCCTTATTTCAATCCCCCAGCGGAGTTCCTAAAAACTACTAGTTTGAAAATATGTCGGTTAGACAGATCATGGGGAAACACACCAACAGTGTGCAGGGCATTGCCCCTCTTTGAGACAGTAAAGTGAAACTAGTTTATTGCTATTCTATCAAGCAGGAATCTGCGTAAATCTACACTATTCTAACTTCAGAGGTTTGGGATCTCATCCTAGTAGATGTAGTTCCAGATGTGAACAGAAATGAAAGAGGGAAGGAATGGAGGAAGGTAGATCTGAAGGGAGAAAAGAAATGAATTCCAAGACAGAAAGGTCAGAGGGTTTATGCTTTGGGATGGTAGTAAACAGAGCCAAACTTACTTACATAAACAAACAAAGCAATACTGATGAACATATGATGATAAAAAGAATCAATCCAACAGAATAGAAACACAGATCTAACTTAAGAAAGATCTTATGCTAGTAACACATATATTGAGCACAAAATCTTAACATATATATTAAAATCTCTTCTGTTACAAGAAGGTACAAAGTCTTTCTCTCTTCACCTCTTTTTCATACAAAATTTTCCACCTGGAATACAACAAGTATTCCAGTATTTATAGGAGGAGGAAAAAGACAAAAAGAAGCCAACCACTATTTACAAAATATCTACAAAATATCTAAAAATTCAAAAGTTGACTTTGAGCAAGTTGGTGGATAGCAACATCCCATGATAAAACATGAATGATGTCATCATAAATTCCAACATACTTTTTAAATATTTTTACAAAAACATCGAAGCATGCACAAGAAGAGAGACTATTCATCGTCCTCTCTTTTCTTGAATAGAGTGTCTTGCTTCAGATCCGGAGAGGTGATGTGATATTGGGCTTAATACTCCATAAACTTGTTGATCATGGTCTGAATTTGATTATGATCAGGACCCTTGAAGTGGTCTCTGATGACTTCACAAGTTTCCTTTTCATTCTTGAGATTTTCAGGTAGCCCGACGTACTTGTCACATGCCTCGATCAAGTAGCCAATGAAATCACAGCATGCCAGAAGACTATTGATAAACTCTCAGTTAAAAGTGACCTCTGATGCCAAACCTTGAGTTACAATATCCTTAAAGAGCTTGATTGTATCGTCTGCCTCTCTCAAAGTGAATGTTTCACTCAGCATATTTGGAGCCATCTTGGTGACCATCTACTCCATTTGATGTTTTGCATCCAGGGTTTCCTCCTTGATTTTATCTATCCTCTCATGGATGAATTCCATTTGATCAACCCGGTAATCTAGTGTAACGTGACCTTTGTGGTGTGCCCGTGGGTGATCAATGATGCCAACCTTTAATAGGTCATTAGCTGAGTAGTCGACCATTGCCTGAAATGTTTCATTTTGCAATCTGGCATTGTCTAACTCCTCACAGAGAGATCTTGCTACTTCCTGTAGCTCCTTGTTTTCCTGATCTATACTCTAGTAGAGTTTTTTGAATTTCATGATTATTTCCTTACTATCTCTAAGGATTCGCTCTGTCCATGAGGACACCGCCATGCCTTGTTTGCCAATCTTGGTGTATTCATTTATCTTATCTTGACTTAGAACTTAGGAGGCTTAGCAGCGGTCATAGGAGGTGTGTTTCCCATTCTTTGCAAATCTTGGAGAATATGTTTATTTTGTTCTTTTAGTATCCTATCCTCCTCCTTTACTTATTGAAGTTTCTTGAAGAGCGCATCTACTGCAGACAAAGCCTCTCTTTGCAGGCTCTCTGATGAGGTTCCCATGGTGACTTGAGTCACTGTAAAGTCTGTAGGAGACATATCTTTCTTCTCTTTAGTGGGATCAGGATATGCAATCTCCATAACCCTCTCTCCTGAGAGGCTCTTAGAGACGTGAGTTATAGTCTTTTGCTTCTTTGGCCCCTTCTTTAGAATGACAGAGAATTCCATGGGTGCTATGGGAACCTTTCTCTTGAGTTGACCCAGATGGTCAGATATCCAGCTTGGACTTAGGGGAGAGGGAGTAGAGGGAATGGAAGAAGAAATAGGAGTAAAAGGGAAAGCAACTAAAGGGGCCGCAACGAAGAATGTTGAGACACTTGGTGGTGGCATCGACAAGTAGACTAACACGCTACTACTAGTAGGGCCTGGAGTTACTACAGGGGAAGAAAAGGTCATGGAGGTGAAAGGGATCTATAATGGGATGGAGGGAACACTAGGCAAAAAATCCACGAGAGAGGAGAAGATGGAAGAAGTGGGAGATGGAAGGGAGGAAGGGAGAGAAGAAGAAACATCCATTGGGATAGATGTTTCAATGACAAAAGGAGAAGAAGGAGAAGAAAAGGGAATGGCGGGTACCTCCATGGTTGTAGTTGTGACCACATCTTGAGTGGATGTGTCTGTTGAAACTTCAGTGGTCTCTTATTCTTTTCCTGGAGAGACTAGGTCGACCACTTGCTTCTCAGAAGTAGAAGGAGGGATTTCAAGAGCTTCTTCTTTGCTAGAGTCTCCCTCTTTATCTTTCCCTTTTCCTTTCGGCACTTGGGAAAGCCTTGGAGGTGTTCTTCCTGAAGGAGAATAAATGAAATCTACCCCAAGGTAGACAAGACCATTCTGTTTGCACCAATGTTTGGTGTGCTGCAACGTGTGCTTGACTCTTTCTTGGCTGGTCTTTGGTGCCTTGGCTCTGTCAATTTCTGTGAATGGTCAATCATCCCCATCCGTGTCAAGATAAAATTCATCAATTTCTTGATTAGGTTCTTGGAATCCTTTTGGGATGATGGTCACGCCATAGTGCTTGATTTCTTCCAGAGCCAACCTAGAATGATCCTTCCATCTGAGATCTATTTCATGATTCAGGTCGATGTAGATGTCCTCAATCTCAGGGACATGAATAGGATCAATTTTTGCCTTTGGGAGGTAACCTCGACAATCAAAAGTAGGCTTGGCTGGGAAGTTATGCTTTAGATTGAGAAATTCAAGCTCAGCATACATTTCCTATGCTTTGGCCAGTTTGGTACAAGTGTATCGGCCCACTGTAAGGGGGAATGGAGTTCCTCCCTTCTTTCTCTTCATGCATCTCTCATGATATGTGATTAGTTGCCTTAACAACTCTAAAAGAATCAGCTTGGGTCCTTCATACCTTGGTAGCTTGGTTGGTTCACCCTCAAAATTAACTGCCCTGAGATAGGTGAATGTGGGAAATTGAGTGAACAATGCTCCCCACTTCTTCGTGACAGTGACCAAACTAGGGATAGTTTGACCATGTCTCATATTCGGCCTCAACAGGTAGATCAACTCATAGAAGAAGGCATCGTTAATTTTTGTGAACTTAGGGATGTTGTTCTCAAGCCTTAGCTCTAGGTAGTATTCATATATTTTGACCTGAGGCCATATCCCATTTCATGTTAGGCCTACGAAATCCCTCGCAGATGCTGTAGCGTACACAATGTAGGAATTCATATAGAACTTCCCAGTTGTCATGACATGTTCGAGTTGCTGAGAGATGGTATTGCTGATGATTTCTCCCCAGCCAAAACGTTGCTCAGGCACATTCTTACTCCTGGTCTCTAAGTACCTCAACATCCATTTATGGAAATGATGGGCATCAGGAAGCCCATATACTCTGCTCAGAAAGGTGATTGTATCACTCAGTTCCTCGTTGAAGTCACTGCAGTGGATGGTCTGAGGCCATCAGCTTACCAACTTTTTTTCTTAAGATACAACTCATTCATCATTTGCATATACTTATCCTCATTGTCGTCCCATGCCTTCTTGCAGTCTTTGAGGCTGATGGTGACATACTACTTGTGATGAGGGATGCCTAGGGTTACTTTAAAGTGACAAGCAATTAGATTGATGACCATCTTTCCTTCTTTAATCTCGACACACCTTGTGTCCTTGTTATAGCAACGGGAAACCAACATGATAAATTCATTATTAATAGCACTCACCAGAAGCCCAGCTACAAAGTGTAATCCACTGCCTACCAGTTTGTTCATCCAGGGATCACTAGTAGCCTGGTTGGTTCTGGCCCAGAAGTCCTCCATATCAATATGCCCGAGCTCAGAGTCTCTAATGTCGAGATCACTCTCTATGTATGATTCAGGCATCCTAACTTTCTGATATTTATACTTCATTTCTTGCTCTGTCAACTTAGCTTTTCCTTTAGAATTAGTTGACTTCTTGCTTGATGAAGACATGTGTGAGCTCAAGGACGGCTGTTTTTGTTCTGTATGGAGAATCAAAGAGGTCTAACACATAAGAGCCATGTCAGTTGTCATGTTATCCATAATAATAGCTTGCAGAACAAAAAATGAGCTACTATAAGCCTTAAGGCGCAAGGCACAGGTTTATAGCATGTTGCAGAGGCTTAAAAAGGTTGGGTGCACTTTTGGGGATGTCAACATGCAAAAAGATGCACCTGAGTTGAGAGGGGAAAAGCTGCGCCAAAGGGTTATAGAGGGGCACACTTTTCAAGAGTGTCACACAAAATATTTTAACACCAAAGAGAAAAGCGTAGGGCACGGGCTTGCAACACACAACATGAAGTGTTGGTGTTAAGGTTCATGCACCAGTGCCTTTAGAAAATTTCTTTAACTGGGCGCTGTAAAAGATGGTGTTGTATGGATTTTCAGTGCACCCAAGGAACGATTTTGGAATGTGTTGCACAAGAGATTAATGCATTAAAGGGTTTATAAAGGGCAAAGATTTGGGGGGCACAACATCAAATGTTGATGTTAGTTGGGATGCACCTGTACCTTTATAAGATTTGTTAAGTGTTACACTGGGTGCGGGTAAGGAACACTTTACATGTGGGGGCAGTGCACCAAGGTGCGACTGTGGGGAGTGCAACATATAAAAACAATGTGCCAAAGGATAACTAATTTTTTCCTTTTCTTGATAACTTTACTCTCTTTTGATTTTTGCAAAGTGACAAAGAGGGGGTTAGTGGGATTTCTATTAAGGCAGTAAGCAGATACAAAGGATGGTTTATTCAGAGGCAGAACCTTCTCCCTTTTACAGATCTGGAAGGAGGGATAAGGTGTTTTCCAAATGGTTATGGAGAGTAGTTAGGTTTATTCATTTTAGATTTTTAGATTTAACTTTTTATCCCAATCCTAAAACCATAACAACCAAGAAACAAAACCACAAACAACCATAAGAGTGATAAAAACCACTTACCCGGTTTAACAAAGGACGAAGGATAACGTTGGGGTCCACAAACTTGAAAATCAGAATGCGGGCGTGACAGGAATAGCTGACAGGCATAGAGAAAGACTTTTCACAAATTTCAAATCGTTAAAATGATAGGTGTTAACTGCGTATTTATAGGAAAATATAGCATTTATTTTCCCACCCACTTTTCTTTGGTACACTTTCTTAAGTGTTAACATGAGTATAAATGCACCTTGGTGTAATTTGGTTAGTGTCGACACTAAAGCTTTAGCGCCTTAAGCACACATTTGGAGATGTCAACATAAAATTTTCATCGCCAAAGGGAAAAGGGGGCGCACATTTTAATGTGTCGACATGTCAATTTTCACACCTTAAGCACATTTTCTTTAGCACTGGTTTGAGAATGTTGACACATAACTTTTAGCACCTTAGTATTTTTAAAGGGGCGCACATTTCTTGATGTTGACACAACAATTTTTGTGCCCAGTTCAAAAAGGCTAAAAATGGCTAAGTTTTTAAAATTTGATCTCTGAGAGGAAATTTTAAGCCATTTTGAACATTAGTAGACCTTCTCAGGGGACCAAAATGAAATTTTTGTATGGTTATCTGTAAAATTTCCCTTTTCAATTTTACAGGATAACAGGAAGTCAAATAAAAAATTGGTTTAGTTTTGGGAAAGTAAATGAGGTGTTATAGTTTCTGTAAAAGCTAGTTGTTCTAAAGCTTTTGGTGTACATACAAAGTGAGCCACTATTCCTTAAACATTTTCTCCTATTTCTAAGTCTCTTCCAAATCAAAAGGTAGTACATCCTTCACCCTCAAAGCACTTGTTGTCCTGGAGGTATATACTTCATCTACATCCACCTCCTTTAACATCATATAGCATGTAAATAAGTCTAAAGTGCAAATTTTAGAATCTGAATATTTGAAGACTCACCCAAGACAATTTGATAAGATTTTTTTTATATCAAAAGTAGTAGTTCAAAGCCTAATACGGTGGTTCCTTTTTTTAAAGGAATAATACCAACTCCACCTACTCCTCCATCATAGAATATGCTAGCTATGAGTGCACCAAATACCAATAATATTGATCCATTCTATCTCTCCCTTCTCATTGAAGGATACCAACTAAAAAATTGTATAATAGACTCAAGTAAATATAATAATGTAATGCCCATTAAATTTTCTGATTCTCTCATACTTACCTTGAAATGGACCAATGGCCATTTATACTCCATGGAGTCCAAGGAAGTCCCACTTGTGGGGAAGATCAAGGATGCACATGTGGCTCTTGCTGACTTTCTAGATAAGAAAGTAATGTTGAATATTATGGTAGCATATATTCCTACATCATTCAGAATGTTTCTAAGTAGAATTTTGTTCCAGTACTTGGGAGGTGAAATCCAAATGGAATGGTCTTCTGCAATCATTTTGGTTAAGGGGAAAATAAATAAGTTACTTCTGGTAAGAAAGATGAAATACATGGTACAAAAGTTAGAAGATCCAAGAGCTAATATATTGTATTAGGAAAGTGTGAATGGAATACATTTCACAACATATGAACGTAAGGATGAAATTCCTATCTTGATAGGACAAAGAATTCCTTTCCATATGGGTATTGGTAATGATGAAGAGTGAAAATATCTGGACTTGTAAGAGAAAAACCCAGAATTTCCAAATGATGCATGCCACGATGAAAATGAAGTGATTCTTGATGAGTTCCAAACTAAAAAAATATTCAAATGTATTTGTTCATGAAGAATAGGCATTCTTATTTCCATTCAAAGAAAAAGACTCTCTTGGTGATAAGTGTATTGATAAAACATATTTTGAGCCTCTCATTGAGGATGTCATCCATGAAGAAGAGAGGATAATATTTTATTATACTTTGTAATATTTGAAAGAGGAATCTATGCAAGAAATGCTGAGAGTTGTAGAAGAATCATAAGATCCCCAACTTAGCCTTGAACTTATAATACAAGACATGAAGTAAATCACACAATTCATGTAATGAAATTAAAATGTTTGGACCAATCAAGTGAAGTAAATAATCCATAAGTCATTGGTGGTTTTTATGCAATTCTTATCAAGTATCATCTTGTAGAAGAAATGATCATGAAGGAAATAATGAGTGAAAATCACACAATCATTGACGAGCCTAATGAAGAATATGATGAGATAAACATGTTTAGAAATCATTCCTGTGGGAATCATGGGATACCAAATGAAATAACACCTACACAAAGGGGTGAACACATGGATTGTCCATATAAAATAGAGTTCTGATTTGGCAAAGAAAAAAACTCATCAATTTGATTTTTGATTACATGGATGGCCATTTTGGCCTTTCTAGGAGTATAGATGTCATTTTCTATTCATTTGATACTCTCCCATAGCCCCGAATTTTCCAAAAAAAAAGAGTTCATACAATGATGAATCGGTGAATGGGTTCGTTAAGAAACCAAATTTGGTGCACAAGTAACATGTTCAAAAAGTTGAAAAGTGGTTGAGAGAAAGTGGGTTGTTCCCTGCCTATGCTAGTGCATGGGTTCTAACAATGTTCTCTTCTATTTCTTGAAACTTGACAACTTACCTTTGTAACACCTTTAGTTTTACTTGTGAACTTTAAGATTTATTGGACCAACTCTTTGAACCCCTACTGCTGAGGATCATTCTCCTGAGGTTTAATAGAACCATTACTATGTTTCCAACACCTTGAGATATACCATGTCCTACTACACACACATACACTTGTATTAGTATTTATATGAAAGTGATGATGAAATGGATATAATACCTTGGTTGAATCCCATATCTCCTTCATGATACACTTCCACCATCTCCCTTCCATCCTTTATGCTCCTTTCACTCCATTCTCCAAGAACTATATCCTTCAAGGTAGTCACTATACTCTTTTGTACTCCTAACAACATGAGATTGGACTTAAGTAGCCTTTTGGTCTTATACTCAAAACCATACATATAGTTTTATTAACCCCTCTCAAATCCTCTAAGACACTTTGTTTATCCCATCTCAAGATTTTCAGACCTAATTCCCAGTCATATTCCTTCATTTCACTTTGTATCTCTCCCTAAGGCTTTATTTCTTGTAGCCCTCTAGGTATATAAACTGAATTCAATCTCAAATTTCTCTAACATAACTCCACTATGAAATTTATGATCCTGAGACCCTTTATCCAGCCCTAGCTCATGCCAAAATTTCACTCTATGTTTCTTTGTTATAATTTGCACTTCCTTTGTAACTGATCATGCTAATTAGGCCTATTTGAGGCACATCTCATGGCAATACACCCTTGGAAGAATAATCCCACCTGAAAGAGAACAAATCCAATTCAAACATGATAAGAGCATGGAGTATGCAAGTTTTAGTGGCTTGAATTCATCATTTCCATCATCTTACACTTTAATTCCTCCATTAACTGTACATTGTTATAGTCATTCTGAAGAATGCACTATATTTTTTTTTCACATGTGATTTGGGACTCAAAATTTTGTTGACATATAAACCTTACTAGGGTAGAGGTTATCCTAAAATTTCAAGTAATTTGACTTGATATATTTTTAGTTATGTCTTTCCCTAGTAAGGGCCCGAGAGGGTAAAATTAGATCTACAGGTCTTTGTATAATGTTTCAAGGGCTATGAAAAATTAGTAATAATACATTCATCCTCCTCTAACTTCCTAAGCTTTCACATAGGTCTTAAAATTATCCTATGGTGACTTTTCCAACTCTAGCACTCATCTAGGACAGACTATACAACATACAATCTACTTAAAGCCATAATTCTTGCAAAAAAACTCACAAATCTTACCTGCAACATCAATAGACACCTCTTATTATTCATTTATAGCATTAAATTCCCCTTGAATCATCCTCTATCTTTGTTTATCATTGAATTTATCTCTTTACCTCTTTTCTAGGCTAGCTAATCTCTAGTTCTAGCTCCCAAAAAGAGCTCAACAACACCCTAAACTTGGTATACAACCAAAACTACATCAAATACACTAAAAACATCTTTCATCCTCTTATTTACACTCTTTTACATATCATGATAAGCCTTAATTAGGCTTTAGAACAACTAATGTCCACCTACTTATCTCTATTTACTCTCTTTACACACCTAACTTTACTTTTGCAAGCTTATTCACCTTGACATCCACTTACTCAAGTAGAATCACTCAATTACACCTAACCTAACATGCCTTGATGGTCTAATGTGACCTTATTGCATTTATCCCTTGATGCTCCTGCATCAGGTTACCATTCAAGAAGAAATTGAGCTCCTACTCAATGCAAATTTGGATTTTTCTTCCTTCTTGTCTTCCAATCTTTCTTTGTTCTTTTCAAATGTGTACATTATGACTGATTTGTAGCTTCTTTCTTGTTTGTACTTTCTACCTCTCAATCACCACTTTTAAATTTTATTTATTCTTCATGTACCTTGATTCCTTGTTTATCTCTTGCTCTTCTTTCACCTTCTTCATCATGGATTCCAACTTTTCCTTGCATTTTCCATGCTCACCTACAATCATAACACTTAAGACAGTAGTAGACATCAAATGCCAATGTTCAAGTGTCTTTTTGACCTTCTTTATCACCAACTTCTACTCATGTTTGCATTTAGTTATTTCATAGGATTGTTTCAACTTGTTGATGAAGTAGAAATCTCCAACATTGAAATTAAATTTCTTTGTATCTATTATGGGTTTACTTGTCTCCTCAAGCTTGATCACATACCATTGTATCTAGTTATGTGATTTATTACATAAGGATTATTCCCTTGTATGGTCTTCTTATTCTTTAGTGGTTGTTGTTTCTTCTATATTCTTAGTATTTTTTCCTCTTCCTTGTATTAGGTCTACTTCTTATACTATATCTCATACCTTTCTCTGTACTGGTTTTACCTCTCCCTGATGCCTCTCTTGACCGTAGATAGTCAGCATTCCTTTATTTTTATGAACTCCATTGTTCCTTCATGACTTACCACCTGATTTTTATTTTTTCCATATGTTGCATGCCCTTGTATGGGGTTAAATGTATTCTTTTCCACTATTTGTTCTTTGTCAACTATCACATTTTTCTTGATCCTTGCCACACCATCTTCAACACCTATCTCAAGCTTCATTACACGTTCTCCTTGAGTTGATCTCAGCCCACTTAATGGGATTATCACTTTCAATATATTATCTTTCCACCACCTATTACTCCAAAGAATGGTATCAATGTTTTAAAGCATTGTAATATGTAAAATTATATTCAACCTACTTAGATACATACCATGGCTACAATTTAGGCTCCTTGTCTTCTTTAACTGTTGTAGACTTGCTACATACTTAAATTGCTTCATATACCAATATTGTTGTTCTATGACTGATATGATAAGGTTTCTCTTGACTGAAATTTGTTTATTTACCTCATTCTCATGCATGCTTAAACTGTACACCTGCTCCTTGGACTCCATTCTTTGTTTGTTTACCTTGATTTCTTCTTGAAACTTAAAAATATGCTTACAAGAACCATTATCTCTACCTCCTTGCTATTCTAAATTTATGAGATCTCTGATTTTTCCTTTCATAAATTCCTTGACTTGTACTAAACTTGTGTTACACTTGGCTTGTTCCATATTCATCCTTATATTCTCTTCATGAAAATGCTCATACCTCTGTATTGAGATTCTAGTGTTCTTCTTGACTGTAATATGATTTTCTTCCTCCTTATGTCTCCCATTTAAGTTTTTTGACTGATTTTTCATGGCCTTGACCTATTTCTTTTTGTTTTCATTTAAGTTTGGAATCTTCAAACAGTCACAAATAGTATCCCAAGCTTTCACCCTTTGTTTTATTCTTTTTCTCATCTCTTCATACAATTGCATTATCTCCCTTTTTCCTAATTTTAGACTTCTTTGATCAATATTTAAACACTCTTTGCATTGTCCTTCAACTACTTGTATGGTTTCAAGACACTCAAATTCTTGATTAGGAATTGTTTTGTTCTCCACTTTTTCCTTCTCACCTACATTTTTCTTGTGCACATTCTCATTTGAAAATTTGTCCTGTATACCTATAAATACACACTTACAAAACTAATTAGACTTAAAATCCAGAGTTCCTTTGACATCCTTAGATGCCCACAATATCCTTTGGTCTTGCTTAAACTCCACATTATTCTTATCAACTACATCTTCATTCCTTAGGCCATGCTCTAAGCCTTGGTGTAATGGTTCATGCTTCTTTTTTTCTTGATCTTGTATCTCTTGACCTTCCATGAGGTCCTTAATGACTATTTTCCAAGATATTTCCTCTTCTTCTTTGTTGTCACTCTCACCTAGGTGACTCAATTGGCCTTCTTGGTATTCCTTCAATTTTCTTCAAGAACATCCTTTTCTTCCTCAGCCTCATTTGGGATTTCTCACTAACCTTCACTTGTGCTTCTTAGTCCACTACATTGGACTCTAACTTCTGCACTCTTCTATCAACCTGGTCTTCATCTCTCATGAAGGATAAGACCTGATCCTTGGTCTTCTCAACAAAATCCTTGAAGCCAAATACCATGCTTCTTCTTTCAATACCTGCATGTTGGTCCATTAAAATCACTAAAACATGCTCTATTCCATCCTTTGTTAGAAAACACTTATTCAACCTACATTATAAACTAACTTCATTTCATATTGCCATGGCCTTCCTAGGAGTAAATTACATACATACATTGGCATCACATCAAATAACACCTCATCATGCAAACTTCCAATCTTGAAAGGTACTCTACATTTCTCAGTCATGAGAATTTGATGGTTCTTCTAAACCCATGCCACTCTATAAGGTGTAGGATGAACTAATATTTTCAACCCAAATTTACTAACCATTTCCTATTATACATTATTGTATGTGATACCATTATCTATAATAACATTACAACACTTACCTCTTGTGGTGTATCTTGTTCTAAACAAGCTTCTCTTGCAGACTAGTTCATATGACTTAGCTTGCTGATGTAGGATAATTCTTCTTAGTAACAATGACTCTCACTACTTCATGTCATCACCTCTTTCAATGTCCTTTCCATATCTAAATACGCTTCTTCTAGCCTTGTCATCCTTGTACCTAGATCAATGATTTCATTCCTTTCATTCATCACACTGTCCATATTTCCCATGACTCCTTCCTAGATCAATTTCATTATACCCTGCAATGATGGCTTCTCTTCTTTTCCATACTGTCTACAATCACCTACACACTTTCAAACTATCAATCAATTCAAAATAATATGAATTCATGCAATATACCTGGCTATCACAGAGAAACCAACTTTGATACCAAAATTGGTGTAGGTCTTCTAGTCAATTCCACTATAATCCTCCTTTGTGTTTCCTTACTCTCTCCAAAAATATCTCTAAGATTTTTCACATTAGTTTATATCTCCCCTGCACCTGAGGACCTCCAAAACAATCATCATGAAACAAGTTACCTACTCCAAACATCTTTAGGCATATCTTTCTACTGCTACACACACACACTTGCATTGAGATTAAAATCCATATGAAAATAATGGTGAAATAGAGTTACTTGTGACCATTGATTATGGTTCCACTGATCATAAGTATAACATCTCACCTCTCCTACATACCTTTTGACCTCTCCTAATACTTGACTTCATCTATTGTTTCCTTCAATCAATCACCAGTATGCAAAACCCTCAATACCCAAGCCTAGCCCTAGTATTTCCTTGGGTCAACATGCTCAAATATTCATACTAACTCTTTGACTACCTATAACACTTTTGGAACACTTTCATCTTACCTATCCCAATATTTTTAGACTCTCATGTAGTCATAAATTTGTATTGAGCCATAGTTTTATCTATTCTGTCTATTGGTCTTATAGCCCTCTAGACACATAGACTGGGTTAAAAATCAAATTCTACTAAAAACAAAACCACCTCTCTAGGTATTTGAAGACCCTTTATCCCTTTACAACTATACAAAAATTATCAAGGTACATTTCTTTGAACCATTTCAGACCTCCTTTGTAAATCACACCCACAACTAGGCCTATTTTGCTCCTAAAACATGACAGTGCTACCTTCCAACTATAATATCACCTAAATAAGTATATATCAACTTCAAGGATGTCAAGGACATGGTGTATAAAATTTTAGGAGCTTGAAACCATCATTTCAATCTTCATTCACTCTAATTCCTCCATTGTGAACGTATATGTACAACTGCAATATAAAACTTGGTGTAGATTTTTCCCACATGCGAGTTAAGAGGTGAAATTTATCACACTTATTTTCCCTTCAACCAAAAAATACTCTCCTCAAAATTTCACCTAATTTGGATGGTTATAAAATCCTTTGTGTGATGCCCTAGTTAGGGCCTAAGAGGGTAAAATTAGATCTATAGGTCTTTGTATGATATTTCAAGGGCTATGAAAAATTATTAATACTCCATTCATACTCCTCTCTGAGATTTCACAGAGGTCTTAAAATTCTCCTATGGTGAGTTTCCCAACTCTAGGACTCGGACAAGACAGAGTATACAACATACAATTTACTTAAAGCCATAATTCATGAAAAATAACTCACAAATCTTACCTGTAACATCAATACACACCTCTTATTATTCATTTCCAGCATTACATTCCCATTTAATCATCCTCTATCTCTTTCTATATTCGAATTTCTCTCTCTACCTCTTTTCTAGGCTAGCTAATTTCTAGTTCTAGCTCCAAAAAAGAGCTCAACAACACCCTAAACTTGGTATACAATCAAAACTACATCAAATCTACTAAAAACCTGATTCATCCTCCTATTTCCACTCTTTTACATATCATGGTAAGGCTTAATTAGGATTTAGAACAACTAATGTCCACCTACTTATCTCTATTTACTCTGTTTACACATCTAACTTTACTTTTGCAAGCTTATTCACCTTGAAATCCACTTACTCAAGTAGAGTCACTCAATTACACCTAACCTAACATGCCTTGATGGTCTAATGTGACCTTATTTGTGTGTGTGTGTTCAATAAATTAAGTTTTATTATATGTCTTTGTTTTGACTCTATATAAGCCCAATGGATAAGGCACTGGTGCATGTAGTGTCTTGAGATTCAGAAGTTCCTTCTTCTCATGTCCTCACTATGTTTGGTCCAGAATAATTCCCCAAGAAAGAGCCATTTGTTGTCTTGCTAAATTTTTATCATAAGAAATTCAATTTTTTTGTCATGACAACCTAGCCCTCATTTGAAAATCCCTCTCTTGAGAAATATAAACCTGTCCTCTGACCAACTCAACTACTATGTTACCCTCAAAATGACTAGGAGGAATGTGCTAATGTAATTTTCAAGTGTGTTTGATGTGCAAGGGATATTTTTCAATCTGATTCATGAAGATATCTATATCCAAAAGAAGATAAGTGTTTATGGAGGCTCCTAAAGGGTTATTTTGGCCTTTTTACACCTGGTGAACACCCTTCAAGAATGTATATGGAAAATTTAAAGCACCCAAGAATTGTGTGGCAGAGCCATGCAATCATCTGAGGAATTTTATTAATGTTCTAGGAGAAAAAATAGGACTAGGAATAAGTTGTGCAATACCATGCTATTTTTAGCATGGTATAAAGAAATGAAAGCGGTGAAAAATCTAGTTGGCTTGTTTCAGAAATATCAGGATCCTCAGAAGGAGTTGTAAGGTAATCAGATGCTCATCAGATATATTATGAGGCCTACCTTATGATGGATAAACTCATTTTAATTTTTGGTATTTAGAAGTATTGGTAACTTGTCCGACAAGGGAAGAAAAGATCCATTTTCCTTGAGAAATATTAGTCAGCATATATTGAACACTTCGGGAAGATTTTAGACATAATTCACAGTCCAATGTTACATATGTGAGGCCCCCTTCACATCTAAGGTGTTGGTTATTATTTCTATCATCATGAACTTTAATGGGAGTTTCTTTCACTAACACACAAGCTTGTGAAGAATTTAAAAGGGGACAAAATGGAAAATTGAAGGTGGAATTATCTCCTAAAAATGGTGGTAATGTTCCCATCATCCCTTTTGGATTCAAAATCATATAAATTTTCCTTATAAATCTACTTCTATCTCTGATGGCAAGAAAATGGGCTTAGATAGATATTTCAGGCCATGTTCGGTGAAGGCAGGCATATATTTTGGGCAAAAGTGCAAATTTTCACCCCTTATGTCCTTTTTACCTTTTAATAAGTCAAAGGGGACATGTGGGACACAAAATTGCACCACAACATAAAAAAATAACTTGCGTCACTTAAAGAACAACTTGGTGGTTAAAAAGAAGTCTTCCTCTCACCTAACCCCACCTAATCCCCATATCCATGAAGCTTTGACCATTGGCACACTTTTGGCATGATCATGTCACTTTTTCCCCATGTATAATGGGATATGGGGGATAAAAATGTGTGCCACCACATGAAAATCTTAACTTGTGTCACTTAAATGAAAATCTTAACTTGTGTCACTTAAATGAAAATCTTGGTGGTTAGGCATGTTGTTTTCACCCTCACAAACTCAGTTTTCCATGTCCCACTCTCATGTTTCCCTAACCCATGGTGAATTTTAGAGAGGTTGGTTTCCCCATTTCTCTTTTTCCCCTATTTTTAAGCGGAAAAACCATAGTGTGTGGTTCCATTTGGGTTGGGTTGACCCAAGTTGGGTTTAAGGTGAGTTAACTAGGTTTTAAGAGGGGAAATGAAGGAGGGGTGGTATAAAGGTTGTCCTTAATAAATTTTCATCAATTTTTGGTCATTTTAAAACCCCCTTAACATTATCTCTTGCTATCAGTATGTCAAAAATTCACCAAAAACCCTCATGCTCCAAAACACAAATTTGCCCATTACTCCCAAACCCCTACTCTGATTGCCATGAAATATGGACTATATAATCCTTGAAAAATTGCATTTAAGGGGAGTATATACCTGCATCCATTAATTTTCCATTGCATTTTTGATAGCCATATTAAATTTTAGATTAAAATATCCATTTTTTAAATCTACACAAACCTAGCGATTGGAATCCTAGGAAAATTGGAGCATTGGCCCATAATGCAAAATAGAAACTTCTGCAATTTGTTTCATTCAAATCTGACACTAGGAAGACCAATTTATATTTTTAGTAAGTATCCATTTGATAAATTAGTAATAATATTAATTTCAAAAAAAATTGAATCCAGATGCCTCATTTCATCTCGTGTTCGAGACACGGAAAGAGGTAGATTGGTGAAAATGGTAAAAACTAGACAATCATGATTAACATGATAAAAATAGTGAATGGATGAAATGAGATCAAAATTATCACATATCATTATTTCATACATTTTCTAATTCTCAGCACCCATAGGAGTCTTTCTCTTAATTCTCAAATAAATTCTTGTATACCCCGATGTATTGAGCATAAAGTACCTAAATGGAAAACTACCAGTTTTGTCCCAAGAACCATTTAACTTCATCTCACATGGATTTCATGGTCATAAGATGGATGGAATTTATTTATTTCCCTTTTTCCTTCCCTTAATCTATTATAGGATGTATTTTTTTTCATTCTTCATTCACCATCAGTGCTCTCATGGTGACAGAATCATGATCATGGTTGTGTAAGAAAAATGCACCAAATTCTCCCCATTAGAATGATTGTTCATAAATATATGGTAGTTTCTCAAGAAGTAGAAGGATCATCTCAGTGAGGGAAGTTATATTTCAATACTATCAGTGGTCTACCTATCAATTGTTCACCACTCCTCTTCTCATTGTGTCTAAACAGTGTTACAAAAGTTCATCATTTAAAAAAATTTCAAAGGGGGGGTAATTTTTCAAAGGATCTTCATCAAAGCTCTTCACTGGTGCATTATAGTGGAGGTTCATCGTAGATCAATATTTCATCTTCATCATCATCAGAGTTGATCTCCATGAAGGTAATATGTTCCTTCATTCATGCTTTGGAGCATATTTTCTCTCCTCTCTTCATTATTTATCCTCTTCTCTTCCTCTTTCGAATTCCTCATTGTATGTAATCATGAAATTTTTTCCTATTTACTTAAGTGACGATAAATTATTTGTAAAATGTAAAATTACTCTCTCAAGTTATAAGAGAGGTAATTAATTTGTCTCTTCTAAGGTAAATTTAAAATTCACAAGTGATGGGACATGAAGAGTCGTGCGGGGCTAAATGAAGAGTTACATTATAAAGGTATAAGGTAATATTAATATATGCATGTAGATACTCCCCCTAAAAGAATTTTAAAAAGGATTCTACAATCCGTATTTCATGGAAATTAGAGCAAGGGTTTGGGAATAATGATCAAATTTATGTTTTGAACCATGAGGGTTTTTGGTGAAATGTTTGCAGCATAACAAAAATAGAACATATGAAGGTTTTAAAATTACCCAAAATGGATTAAAAATGACTAAGTACAATCTTTATACCATCCTTCCTTTATTTCTCAACTTGAAACCTATTTAACTCACCTTAAACCAAACCTAGGTCAACCCAACCCAAGTGGAACCACACACTATGGTTTATTCCCTTAAAAATATGAGAAACATGGACATAGGAAAAAAATCTCTCCAAAATTTTTCATGGGCAAGGGAAACATGATAGGGGGACATGGAAAACTGATTTTTTGAGGGTGAAAACAACATGCCTTACCAAAAAGGTTTCCATTTAAGTGACACAAATAGAACTTCCTATGTGGTGGCACATTTATTTGTCTCCCATGTCCCCTTGTATGTGGGGAAAAGGGGACATGAGTAGAAAAGGGGACAAGAGCATGCCAAAAGTGCACCAAGGGTCAAATCATCATGGGGGGGTATGGGGGTTAGGTGAGAGGAAGAATTATTTTTAACCACCAAGTTGTTATTTAAGCGACACAACTTAATTTTTCATGTGGTGACACACTTTTGTGTCCCTTATGTCCCCTTTGACTTATTCAAAGAGAAAAAAGGACATAGGGGTGTGTTAGGATTAGGATTATTAAAACATGTTTTATTAATACTTGAAGTAAACATTAATATGAGTAAGGAAATAGATAAACAATAAATTAAATACCACTGTGAATACATTATTTATGTGGAGAACCCCCAAGGGGGAAAAAAACATAAAAATGAGAAATTTCCATTAATGAGAAACAACCTTTTACAATCCAAACCCCTTTTCCTCAATTTTCTCTAAACCATTCACACGACCGGTGAAAAAAATATGATCCATGACCATATTTAATTGACCCTATGGGTCACGAACATATTGAGTGACAGGGTATGATTAAATTGTACCTCGATTTAAAATAAATTAGTTAATAATCAACCAATTAAGCATAAACATAAATTTATATTAAATAATTCATAATATAACTTATTCTCATTTATTTAATTATAAACTAAAGTTTATATGCACTTAATATTATATTTTAACACTCCCTCTTAATATTAAGTGGGGAATCATATGCAACCATTACATGTTTGTACAACACAGTTTACAAATCCATAAACCATTAGTGAATGTTTAGGCTAGCATATCAATTTTGAAATATTTATAACACCTTCATCATGCTCAAATTACCTTTTGGTACAAAAGGATTTGGAATCCATAAATCAAAAGTTATGATTTACGATAAGAATAATTTGTGAGACTAAAATTTCATAGTTTCTCTTGGAAAAAATCTCAAATAACATCTCTAGGAGCCTTTTATAACACAAGGACCTCTTTTACAAATAGATGCAACACACTGGAATGTACACAGTAAACTTAGAGTGATAATTTTACAAAATATCATAGATATATTTTTTCAATGATTTACAAATGGAGCAGAAGTATAGAGGAGAAGGATATATCAACCGATCGTCCATTAGGAGGTGACATTTCCATGCACACTACCCCTCAATGGAAACTTTGAAAGGCCAAAAGTTACACAAAACTTGTAGTATTTTACAACACACAATGACTTGTAAACATATATGCAACTTGATATTCAATTGAGAAATACTAGATATCTATATCACCATAGAGAACCTTCTCTAGGATAACATGCATATGAAATTTTACATGTTTCGTTCTTTGATGCTGAAATGGTTTCTTAGCAATAGAAAAGTAACTTTGACTATCGCACAGAATAGGAGTACTTCCTTTCACTTCCATGTGCATTTCTTTCAATATCCTTTTTAGCCACATGGCTTGTTTCGATGCTTCATTCACACTTCTCTACTCTTCTTTAATAGAAGATATGAAGACTCTCAACTTTTTTCCTTACTACTCCAAGTATTGACACCTGTACTAAAAAACTTAAACACAAATCTAGATGTATATCTTATATCCAATACAACATCGGCATGGTTATAGTCATAATATCCATATAGACATCATAATAAGCATAATATAAATCATTATTGATTTCACTTTTAACCATATTATAAGTTAAACAATAGTTGTATAAAAAATTTCATAATAATATGCTTAAAAACTAACCATGTTATATTATAAATATGTTGAAAAAATTTCAACATATTAATCTTGTAAAATATATATTATATGCAATCAATATTGGACATCTCCAATACAAACAAAAATGCATCCCCAATTGTCATTTGATATGAATATAATAAAATTTTAGTAATCACATACTAAGAAATGTTTTATCAACAAGGTATATAACTTCATTATCTATTTTAATCCCTTAAAAAAGGTGATACGACTTATAGATAATGTATCTGAAAAGATAACCAGATCATGCAAGAATAATCACATCATACACCAAATCAAAATTTATCTTCTAACTGCGGACACATCCCATGGATTTAAGAGGGATTTTCTTCAAAACATGAGTGAGGAAGAGTTTTTCGTGATAGCTTACCATGAAGACACCCTTAACACATTCCATAGGTGGCAAATTTAAGCCAAGACATGTCATACATGATTTTACAGAAATGATCTTAGTATTTCATTAAATAAGAACAACAAGGTTTATAGTAATCAAGGTTTTTAAAATCCCCTTGTCATTTTTTAAGCCACGCAGTCAAATTTTGATGAATTCGCTATGAAAAATGGACTTGTCAAACCAATAATCTAAACATACGATATATTAGTTTGATAGTAACACTTATTTATCGGAATGTTAGTGAAAATTTTTTTAGTTTTACATGAAAAAGGATGACGATTAAGTCATATTTTCCTAATAAATCACTTCATTTGAACGACCAATTTATACAAAAAAAAATATTATTCAAATAACTTTCCCATTTAGAAAAAAAAGATTAAATTAAATTAAATTAAAAATAATAATTTGATTTAATAAATGATAAATTTATTTAAAAAATCATAAATGAAAAAAAATGTGGAGCTTATCTCCTATAGAGAGTTTATCTTGGCCAATTTGGCTTTACCAACTCAGCGACTTGAGTAGATTATGCCACTCATTCGAATTAATACTTATAAACATTCACTTTCCACTTACCATTTTACCAACTTTTAACAATGCCATACCAATGTCTATGCCAATGTAACTTGGGAAAGCTAAATAGTTACCAACTTGGTGGGCTTCTAAGGCAAACAAAACAACATTGGCCAAGCCAACCATGCCACCGACTAAGTGAGTCCACAACCAATGCCAAGCCAAAAAAACAACAGTGGTGTGACCGAATTCACACCACTCATCCCACACTCTAAGGCTTATAACGCCTTACTCATCCCTCCGCCATCACCATGTGGGAATAAAGTCCCAAGGCTTTTAAAAAATCCAAGGCCACCACATCATGAGGGAGAAGGATGGCTTTTAGGAGATAGGAAAGGCCATGTGTCTGGGGTAGTTTGGAGCAAGGGAAGGGACGCGGCGCCGTCCACGTGGTTTGCTTGGAGAGGAATGGGTGGGAGGCCTACAGTGGCCTCCATGTGTCATGGAGGGAGATGTGTCATAATAAAGGGGGCCACTACACTTAGGTGTATAATACTATAGATTAGGTTTTAATAAATAAAACATAGGTTTAGATATTTAATATATAGTTTTTTTTAACTATAAAACATATAGTATAGTTTAAATATAAACTATAATATAGATATATATATATATATATATATATATATATATATATATATATATATATCTATATCTATATCTATATATCTATATATATATTATAGTTTATATTTAAACTATACTATATGTTTTATAGTTAAAAAAAACTATACTATATATTAAAACTTCTATTTTTTTAAAATAGTTATAAATTTATAAACCATAGTTCTAAAATAATGGAGGTGAACCTTATTTAAAGGGGAACTTGGAGACAGAAATAAATTTATTTTTGAATTCTAAAGGGTAAATAAATTTAACATGGTGTTTTACCAAAAGGGGGGACAAGAGATTTTACCTTTCCAATGGGAAAATTTGAAAACCCTATTCTGATGGAACTTGTCTCCTAGCCCTTGAACCTTTATTTCAACTTAAATTTCACCTCAGAATTATTTCAACCTACAAAGATTTGAAAATTATACAAACATAATGAAATACTCCACACAAATGTTCAACCCTTACCTTTATTTTTTAGGTCCTGGTAATTCTTCCACATTCGAGATTTCATGCGAAGGGTAAAATATTTCGAAGATCTTTAGATTAATTTCCACCTATGCACACTTGTGTAATAAACCTTGTCCCTAAGGTGAGGGGGTATTTATTAAATTTTTCAAACTAATGAACCACCCAACCACCCCAACCAACACATCCAATTGGTTTAAAGAAATTTAAAATTAATTGTACTTTGCTCTGGTACCATGTTCTAAGGACGAGGATTATTAAACCATATTTAATTAATACTTGAAGCAAACATTAATATGAGTACGTAAATAAACAAATAACAAATAAAATAACACTATGAACAAAATATTTAAGTGGAAAACCCTCTACGGCGGAAAAACCATGAATAAATGAGAAATTTCCATTAATGAGAAATAACCTTTTACAGTCCAGTAAAATCCCATTTTCCTCACTTCTCTCCAAGTGATTCACATGAGGTGAAAAAAATATGATCCACGTCCATATTTAATTGAATCCACAGGTCATGAACATATTAAGTGATGGGGTATGATTAAATTGTACTCCAATTTAATATAAATTAGTTAATAATCAACCAATTAAACATAAACATAAATTTTATATTAAATAATGCAGAATATAACTTATTATAAAGTAAAGTTTAAAAGCACTTGATATTACGTTCTAACACTCCCCATTAATATTAAGTGGGGAACCATATGCCAAAATTACCTGTTTATACAACATGTTTTACAAATCCATAAACCATTAGTGAATGTTTAGGCTAGCACATCACTTTTGAAGGATTTATAACACCTTCATCATGCTCAAATTAACTTTTGGTACAAAAGGATTTGGAATCCATAAATTAGAAGTTATGATTTAGGCTAAGTGTGATTTTTGAGAGTACATATCACAATTTCTCATTGAAAAAATCTCAAATAACATCTCTAGGAGCCTTTTATAACACAAGGGCCTCCTTTACAAATATATGCAACACACTATAATGTACACCGTAAAATTAAAATGATAAGTTTACAAAAGATCATAGAGATCTTTTTTCAATGCTTTACAAATGGAGAAAAAATATAGATGAGAAGGAGATATCAACCGGCCGACCATTAGGAGGTGACATTTTCATGCACACTCCCCCTCAATGGAAACTTTAAAAGGCCAAGCATTTCCCAAAAATTGTAGTATTTTACAACACACGCTGACTTGTAAACATATATGCAACTTGATCTTAATTCGATCAGTACTATAGATCTATATCACCACAGAGAGTCTTCTCTCGGATAACATGTATATGAACTTCTATATGCTTCATTATTATATGTTGAACTGGATTCTTAGTAAGAAAAGCAACTCTAACTATCGCATAGAAGAGGATTAATTCCTTTAACTTCCATGTGCATTTTATTCAACAACCTCTTTAGCCACATGGCTTATTTCATTGCTTCTATCACACTTCTCTACTCTTCTTTAATATAAGAGATGAAGACTCTCGACTACTTTTCTTTTTGCTCCAATTATTGACACCTGTACTAAAAGACTTGAACACAAATCTAGATGTATATTTAATATCCAACACAAAATCAACATGGTTAGAGTCATAATATCCATATAGACACCATGATAAGAATAATATAAATCATTATTGCTTTCATTTTTAACAATCTTATAAGTTAAACACTAGTTTTATAACTTTCATAATAATATGCTTAAAAACTAACCATGTTATATTAAAAATATTTTGGAAAAGTTTCGACATATTAATCTTGTAAAATATATATTAGATGCAGTCATTATTGGATGTCTCCAATTCAAACACAAAGGAATCCTTAAGTGTCATTTGCAATGCATATAATAATATTTTAGTAATCACATACTAAGAAATGTTTTATAAACAACATATATAACTTCATTATCTATGCTAATCCCTTAAAATTTTGATAAGACTTATAAATAATATATCTCAAAATATTACCAAATCATGGAAGAATAATCATTGCATCCACTGAATCAAAAAATATCCTCTAACTGTGGACACATCCCATGGATTTATGTGGAGTTTTATTCAAAAAAATGTCTAAAGAAGGGTTTTTGGTGATAGCTTACCATGTAAGCACCATTTACACAATTCATAGGTAGAAAAATTTAAGATCCAAGACAAGTCACACACGAACTTAAAGAAATGATCTTACCATTTCATGCTAAAAAATGAACAATAGTTTGAATAAACTACTAGGAAAAAAAAAGAATTTTTTTTAAACACATATAATCCATTTTTGTGAGTCTTTTCAGTTATAGTTACTTCTAGTTCATTCTCAATAAACTATTAGAAGTTACAGTTATTATGATTTAACCATGAATGAAAAAACAACTTCTTTTTCAATTCAATATCATACATTCAAATATTTTTTTTACTTTAATTTAGAAGTGATAGATGGAGTCTATAGAGTTACTACAATAGATCTATGATTATTCTATTCATTTTCATCTTGATTTTGATGTGATTTATTCCATTTTTTATTTTTGGATTTTTTTTTGTTTACTTTATAGTCTTCTTTCTTATGACCAAATTTACCACAGTTAGAACATTTACCATCAAAACTTACTCTTAAGTTTCCATGTTTCTTATCTTTACTAGGTGGTTTTGGTTTTTGATTCTTGTTAAATCCATAATGATTTTTAGATTTCTGAGCGAGAAGTTCTTGAGTGGCATTCTCTTTCGAAACAAAATTAGTCATAACCTGCTCTTCCTGGATCGGAAGAGCACTTAAAGTTTGGAAATTAGGGATGTCTTGCTCACTTTGATATTTATAATTCAATATTGAAATGAAATTCCTAAACCTTTCATGTATAGTCAAATGAGTAATAAAGTAAATTAATTTTTCATTAATTAAATTACAGTTACATCCAACCAACTGAGACTTAATATTCTTAATATTTTCTAGAAAATTTATTACCTTTTCATCTCCTTTCATGGGAGTCATTAGTTATAGAATCAATTTTATAATTTTTGATACTTACGTACCGTCATGCATTGATTCCAGTTGTGTCCAAGCCTCACTCAAAATTTCCTAATTCCTGATGTGAAGGAGGAGATCATCCTACATGCTCCACAAAATAATGTACATAGTTTCTTAAACCATTTGTTAATATGCAACAACATTGTCCACTTTCGCTTGTCTGTCAGTTGAAGCCTTCTCCGTACCATTTACGACTGTCCAAAGCTTACGAGCGATGAATTATGCATGTAACCGTATCTTCCATATGTTATAATTGTTTACCTTCAACATATGTGATTTATCAATGGTAAATTGGTCAGATCCCATTTTCTCGTAAATAAATTTTCAATAAATAAGAACAATGAGGTTTATAGTAATCAAGGTTTAAAAAATCCCCCTGTCAATGTTCAAGCCACATAATCATTTTTTTATGAATCCACGATGGAAAAAGGACTAGTCAAACCAATAATCTAAATATATGATATATTAGTTTGATAGTAACAATTATTTATCGAAATGTGAGTGATTTTTTTTAAGTTTTACATTAAAAAAGGATGACAATTAAGTCGTCTTGTCATAAAAAATCACTTCATTTGAATGACCAATTTATACAAATGATATTATTGAAATAAATTTCCCATTTAGAAAAAAATGACTATATTAAATTAAATTACAAATAATAATTTTATTTAATAAATGATAAAAAAATTTAAAAAGTATTTATGAAAAAAAAGTGAACCTTAGCTTCTATAGAGAGGTTAGCTCGATCGAGTTGGGTTTACCAACCTAGCAAGTCAATTTGATTATGCCACTGAGTCGAGTTAATACTTCTCAACATTCACTTGCCACTTTCCATTTTACCAAATTTTAACAATGCCAAACCAATGTTTATGTCAATGGAACTCGGGCGAGTTAAACAGTTACCAACTCACCGGGCTCATGAGGCAAACAAACAACATTGGGAGAGTTAGCCATGCCGCCGACTCAGTGAGTCCACAACCAATGTCGAGCCAACAAAATGAAATTGGTGTGACCTAAGTCACACCACTCACCCTACACTCTAAGGCTTATAAATCCTTACGCATCCCTCCATCGCCCCCATGTGGAACTAAATTCCCAAGGCTTTTAAAAAATCCAAGGCCGCCGTAGCAAGAGAGAGAAGGATGGCTCACAGGGGATAGGGAAGGCCACATGGCTATGGGAGGTTAGAATGGGGGAAGGGATGTGGCGATCAATACATTGTGTGTTCATAAAGGAGTTTGTGGGAGGCATGTCGTGGCCTTCACGTGTCACGTAGGGAGATGTGTCACAGTAAAGGGGGTGCTACAATTAGGTGTATAATACTATAGCTTAGGTTTTAACAAATAAACCATAGGTTTAGATCTTTAATATATAGTTTTTTAAAACTATATAATATATAGTATAGTCTAAATATAAACTATAATATATATGTTTTAAAACTTATATTTTTAAAACATAGTTTGAAATTTATAAACTATAGTTCTAAAATAATGAAAGTGAACCTTATTTAAAGGGGCACTTGGAGACAAAAATAAATTTATTTTTGAATTCCAAAGGGTAAATAAATTTAACATGGTGTTTTACCAATAGGGGACAATATATTTGACCCGGTCAATTGAAAATTTTAAAAACCCTATTGTGATGGAACTTGTCTCCTAGCCTTTTAACCTTTATTTAAACTTCAATTTAACCCTAGAAATATTTCAACCTGCACACATTTAAAAAATATACAAACATAATGAGATATTTCACACAAATTTTTAACCCTTACCTTTATTTTATAGGTCATGGTAATTCTTCCACACTTGAGATTTCACGTGATGGGTAAAAGCTTCCGAAGACCTTTAGATTAATTTCCACCTATGCACACTTTTATAATAAAATATGTCCCAAAAGGAAGGTGCTATTTATTAATTTTTTCCAACCAATTAACCACCCAACCACCCCAATCGACACACCCAATTAGTTTAAAGAAAATTAAAATTAATTATACTTTGTTCTAGTACCATGTTAGGACGAGGATTATTAAACCATATTTAATTAATAATTGAATAAAACATTAATATGAGTAAGTAAATAAATAAATGACAAAGAAAATAACATTGTGAGCACAGGGTTTACGTTAAAAACCCCCGAGGGGGAAAAACCATGGACAAATGAGAAATTTCCACTAATGAGAAATAACCTTTTACACTCTTGTAAAATCCCCTTTTCCTCAATTCTCTCCAAACCATTCACATGAGGTGAAAATAATATGATCCACGATCATATTTAATTGACCACAAACATATTAAGTGACAGGGTACGATTAAATCATACCCCGATTTAATATAGATTAGTTAATAATTAACCAATTAAACATAAACATAAAGTTTATATTAAATAATTTAGAATATAACTTATTATAAATTATTTAATTATAAAGTAAAGTTTATAGGCACTTAATATTACATTCTAACATGGTGAAATGTTGTGCTTTTACCTAAAATAGATTTATTCCTTTATTGAACACTGTCTGAAATACATATTTGATCCCATTTTCTTGCCACCTAAGCTAGGAGTAGACTTCCAAAGGAAAAATTTATATGATTTTGAATCCAAAATTCTTAATAATTTCATTGCCACCATTTTTCAAGAGCCAATTCCGCCTTAATTTTTCCATTTTAGCCCTTTTTAACTTCTACCCAAACCTATGCGCAAGTGAAAGAAAGTACCATAAAAGTTCATGATGATAAAAAGAAGAACCAACACCTTGGACATGAAGGGGGGCTCAAATATGTCACATTTTCATTTTAATTAGGTCACAAATCTTCCTGAAGTGTTTAATATCTTCTAACCAATCTCTCTCGAGGAAAACGGATATTTCCTTACCATCTCAGACAAGTTGCTAGTGTTTCTCAATCCTAAAACTTGAAATGAGTATATCCATCATAAATAAGACCTAAAAATATTTTTGATGAGTATCTGATTGCCTTCCAACTCCTTCTGAGGCTCCTGATATATCCAGAACAAGCCAAGTAGCTTTTTCATCGTTTTCATTTCCTTGTACATTGATAAAAATAACCCGCTATTACACAACTTGTTCTTAGTCCTAATTTTTATCCCAGAAATTTCCTAAACTGCCTTAAATGATTTCATGGATCTTCCACATAGTTCTTGGATTATTTAAACTTTCTATGTATGTTCCCATACGGGGTTCACCAAGTGCAAAACAACTAAAAATGGCCCTTTTAGAGCCTCTGAAAGCGCTTATCTTCTCCTAGATCTAGATATCTTCATGAATCTAATTGAAATAGATCCCTTACACATGAAACACACTTAAAAATAATATTATCAAATTCTTCCTAGTCATTATGAGGGTGACACTGTAACTAAGTTGGCCGGAGGACATGTTTACATTCACTGGGAGAGATATTTTCAAATGAGGGCTAAGTTGTCATGACAATTATTTTGAATTTTTTATGATAAACATTTAGCATGAAAAAAATAATATAGTAAGATCATCATAGGCCTAAAGAATCAACTTTAAGAGATGAGGAATATGGATAAGGTTGTGAGAATCCAGCTGAAACAAAAGGATGAAAATTATGAGAATCTTGAATTTGAAATTGTTTCATTGAGAAAGGAAATTGAGAGGAATAATGCTAAATTGAAAAATTTCCTCAAGTTTGAGAAGAGTACCGAAATATTAGATGAAATTCTTAGGAATCAGAGATCATCATTTATTAAAATCTGTCTTGGATTCAAAGAAAATCAGGGGACCTCCAAATAAGTTGCAGACAATTCAAAGACATATGCAAATGATCTTAAAGGTTCAATAAGAAATGGAAACAATAAAGTGAATGAGACTCATGTTCCTCAAAGTACAAGACATCTATAATAAAGTAACAAGAATAAAGAGATTCATGTTCTTGATAATACAAGCATTCCTCACAAAGATAGTTAAGAAAAATGCAGAATAACTTTTAACCCAAGAAAACACCATTTAATTAGGTTTCAAAATTTGTGTTATGGTTATTGTTTTCATGCAATTAGTTTGGTCAGAGAGTTGTAAATTGTAGATCTCACAAAAGAATTTTTGATAAGAATATAAATGAAAATGGAATTTCTTTCGAGATTCCAAACAGAAACTACAATTCATTTTTAGAAGACAGAGAATGGGACTGTATGTTATAAATGCCACAACCATGGGCATACAGCTCATTTTTGCAAAATTATGGAAACTCTCAGACATAATAAGAATGAGGATGGATGGAACAAGATTACAAATGGTTTCTCAGGTAGAAGGTTTAATTATTTTTCTCATTTATCATATAATATTTTTTGTTATAATTGTGACATGTATGGATATAAGGCTAGACAATGTAGAAGTATTTATGTGAAGAAAAAAAATGTGGATGAATGTGCTAAACTCAAAGGTGAATGCATAAAATCTGTGAAGAAGAAGAAAAAGCAGGTGAGTTCCAATAGGGAAAGAAAAGGTGAAGAGTGGATTGACCAAGGGATGGTAGGAGTAATGATATTAAGGAAGAACAAAATGAAATTCAAAAAGAGGAATTTATTTAGGGTTTTCAAATGGATGTTACCCATGAGAATGTCAAAGGAGAAATCTGAGCTAGTTGATGGCTATCGAGATGAGGAAATATATGAATCTAAAGAGGACTCAACATATAGTGACAATGGTGAGATATTGTTTTATAAATAGTTAGATATACTTTCACAAGAGGTGTGTGATGTATTGGAATGTAGAGCCAAGGATGAAAAGGAAAAATAGTGAAGAATATTGAGTTTCTTAGTCAAGAGTGGAACAAAAGTCATGAAAAATTTTCAGATGCAAAGGACATGTCAAAGATTGATTTGAATGATTATGGAGAGACTAGTATTCAATGAGAAGAAGTGTTTGAAGTAGCATATATCTAATATATTTTTGTGAAAAGTAATGTACTACCAAGAGAAGCTATGAGAAAGAATCATTACCTTCAGACATGTTGTAAGACTCAACGTATGTGGATAGTGGTAAGAAGTTAATGAGTTTCTCTATGTAAATAACAAAATACACATGAAAATCTGATTGAAAGTGCTTAAAGATGTTACATGATGAACTCATGATTCTAATTTAGTTGAATTTATGAAAGAAATAGGTTGAACTGTCAAATGTTGATGACAAAAAGAGTTTAAAAGGAGGATCTTTCTTTTGATAACAGTTTTATATCTTGGATAGGCAAGAAGCAAGTATTTTATGCAATAGTATCATGCACAGAGGAAACATGAATTTGGGGGGAGAATACAAGACAAAAAGGGATCAACGATGTATACTCCAAGTGAGAGAGTTAAAGCAAGGGGGAGATGTATCTATTTTACAGAAAAGGAGATTTTTGTAGAAAGATGAGAATTTTGAGAGTTTTACTCTTTTTCAATTGATTTCCAAGGGGGGAGATAAATAAATGCGGAGATAGAAATCAAGGGGTAACATTTCAACAACATGAGATTTTATATAAAGGGGGAGAAATCTACATACAAGAAGATAAATTAGTTGCTTATAAAAGATGGTGTGTTGCCATCAATGACAAAGGGGGAGATTGTTGGAATAATTTTCATCAATATCAAAGGAAGTTGAAAGAGATAACAAATTTATTGGATTCATTGATGTCAAAGGATGTTGCAATATTTAACTGACAAAGTAGAGTGTTAAAAGAGGGTTTTTCTATTGCTTCAAATTTTTTCTGAAATATATAGTTGGTTTTGGTATGGTACTAGTAGTTCTTTATGACTATTGTAATGAATCCTTAGAAGTTTGATTGATTACTTTGGAGTCTATCCAAAGTCTATTCTTTTTTTTTTGGATTCTAAGTTGAATGATTCGGAGTTTTTCCGAAGTATATGATTTGTCTTGGTCTGGGACCAACAGTTTGGGCCAACTATTGCAATGAATTTCTAAGTTTGATGGATCAATTTTTATGATCATGTTTGGCCAACCTCCCAAGATTTTAGAAATATTTTTTTGATGTTTTCATTACTAGTCAATTGTCTTTGTTTTTGGCACTAAAATATTCCATATGTTTAAATTGTTAGGCCGATGTGAGTTTATTCGTTCACTCTTTTATATTGGTATTGATATTATTTTTATAACTATGGCTGACCTTCATATTGTTTGGATGCCAATGATAAAAATGTGTACATGTATAAAAGGATATGTAGACGCATCATTTGAGGAGAGACCTTAAAGAGAAGGAAGATAGAGAACTGATAAAAGGAGAAGAGTGGAGAAGAATGGAGCAACAAATGAATACATCTTTCTAAGACCCAACTAGAATTATCAACAATGAATCACAAAATAAGGAAGAATGAACTCAAGTAATCTATAATGATGATCTGATGAAGAAGAGGTGTGCTTAATAGAAGAAAGAAACAAATTATAGAGTTGGAGTTGTAAAGAAAAGGGAATATGTGAAGAATAATTATGTGGAGAAAGCATACATGCATGAAGAACATGAGGAAGGAGAGCTAAAGGTCTTGAAGCAAGTGAGAAGTATGTGCGCAACTAGAAAATGTTCCCTTGTGTCTCAAACAAAATTATGTTCATGAAGTAATGGCGGGATGCTATTATTATCGTATGATGTAATGGTAATAATAAGTGATATTGGTATTACATGTTGTAATAGTCATTTGGTTAAAATAATGAGGTGTGAGAGATATTATTGGGCAAGTTACATTGTATACCTATAATGTAAGTGTTCATGACATTATTATGAGTGGTCGATGGAGATACTTACATTGAATCCTACTTTGTAGGAGATCATTACACAATATATGTAACCTCTCTCTTTGTGAATAATGGATCAAAATATCAAGTTTATGTTGTGTTAATCTTTTTATCAAAGTTTATTGTTAAAAATCTGACCAAATTTCAGATGTACTAGCTACAACTAGAGCATAGTGCAAGCATAGCCTGAATTGAGGCTATTTGGATATAAGGGCGTTGAGAGTGAGTTGTGTGAAGGTGATTTGTCTTGTTTTGGAACTGTATGAGATGTGTTGAACAATTTTTCTGAAAGTGGATGTTTTTTTCCCTGGGGATCAATGTGTCGTTATTGTGGTTTGGTCATGTTTTGAAGTGTTGGAATGGTTGTATCTTGTTTGCAAGAGTGTAATTTTGTTTTTATGGATTTTTATGTGGTATTTGTAAATGTTTTTGTCAGATGAAATATATTATAACTAAATTAATTTAAAAAATCACTAATTTTTTTTATTACTAATTAATCTTTTTCTAAACAATGCGTGTAATGAAAAACAACAATAAATTAATTTTGTAGAAATCTAAAAACATAATATATAGATGCAATGTTTTCATTTTTTATGTTTTCCAATGTTTTGAAATGTTATGAGACAACAAATTAAAGTAGGTTACTACTAGACTAACAATGATGTTCAATTATCTAAATAACATTACAATATGAATAAAATAAATATATCGTTCCTTGAATGCAATTATATATGATTTTACAATTATACTTAAGTACTTAAATCCTTGTGCAACATTTTTTTTTTCATCTTTTCTAACAACAAAATGAATGACAAGATGATCCTTATAAACCAAATGATGATGAAATGAATTCAAACTAAAAAATAAACACAAATATGAAAGTTAATCCCTAATGTGAGACAAATTTTATCAAGGGAATGATCTAAACTAATATTTTTTTCAGAGAAAATATGAAGACTATTCTTTCTCTTTTGTCATAAAGGGGTAAATGCAACTTGAACATTTTAAACCCTAGGTGTAACAATCTACATAAAGTAACATGAATGTGGAGCTAAATCATATACGTGACATTTTCCCAGAGAAAATAAGATCTAAACATTAATTATGGGAAATAAGAATGCAAATGATGAATATAAACTAAGTCTTTTATTTTTCCTTTTCAATGTTTTTTCTAAAAATAAAATTAAAGGAGATCAATATAATATATTTAAACTAAATTATGACATAAATAAGATAAGTAAAGTAGATTAGATCCAACCTCATTCCAATGACATAATTGGATGAGATGAAGTATATATAAGATATCCTCAAAAAATCTATCTCTAATGTGCTTAGATGACCGGGATAACTACAATGATGAAGTAAGGAGAGATTGAGATAGTTTATGTGAGAGATGAAGATAGGATGAAAATAGATATTTGGTTGGTCCAGGGAAACTCAAAAGGGATTTTCTAAAATTCCTTATATCCTCATTTTGGCAATAGTGAGCAATATCCTTGGGAGTTATTTGTATGGGAAGCAATCTCCTTTGGGATTTAATTATCTCTCTCTAACTAAAAAGTTGTAAAAAGAATTTTTGGGAAGCAACAGTCTCTAGAAAATCCATATTTGGGGGGGGGGGGGGGGTGCTAGAAATGATCACACAAATATTCTTTAAAGAGAGGCCTTCAATCAATTTGAATCTCAACTCTAGATCAAAAATTGATCTAGGGTCAATATTAGATCATGAGGGAGTGAATTAAAGTGGAGTGGATGATTGGAGAAGGATAATGAGGATAAAATGATGCAAAATGTGTATGTGCCTTAATAATTAACTCCAAAATCACGTCCATGCAACAAGGGGAAGAAAATAAAAACGAAATGAAATCCTTGGTATAAGTAGGGGTAGTTAACAAAACCACCACAAGTGGAAACAAACCCATCGTGCAGGTGAATAGAGGTTTCTTGTCGGTTAACATGATTACCATGACGATTTTGAAACAATTATCCAAATGATCTAGAAAGGTGGAGAGAAGGGAAAATTATTTCTTCCCGGTAGGAGGGGCAGGCTTAAAAGAGTCAAGATAAGAAAAATCAAGAAAGTACAACAACGAGAAAGTGGTCCAAACATCTTGTCATGTTTTTGAAGGTCCTTATTAATCATCATTGGGTACTCTAAAATATTGCACCATGCAAAATTGGGTGTGTAAAAACACCTCAAATAAGAAAAATAACCACATATATGTTTCAGATTGCACATCACTAGTTCACCATAATTATTTGATGTGCCTGCACTAGAACTAGATGTTTCAGTTACCAACATTATCCAAGTTGAAATTTTTGTACTCGTATAAACCTATTGACATGGTTATGTGTTCTAAAATTGAACTAAATGCATATAACTGAATAATGATGGGTCTTTTTATTAAAAATGTAAACAATATAAATCTCTAAATAGTTTTGAGAAATTATAACATAACTTCAACTATTGAATCTAAAAAATAATTGTAACCTAATTCTAAGTCTACATTACACGGTTATAATCTAAGGTGTATGCCACAAATTCCTCCCATCTTCGCCTTTAATCGATAGACATACTACTAGAATATCGTAAAATAGGAAGAGTTCCTTGTTCAAGCATATGAATCAGGTTATATTCTAATATAAGAACTCACTTTTGACTTTTCACAAGAAGATTCAAATGTAGCTTCAATTTAGATAAGATGATTTAACCTCCTTGTATACTTGGGGGCTAAGGTTTTTATTTCAAGGACTAGAAGTTTCCTCCATGATACTATTTGTATTACTTCTAAAACTCATAATAAAAAGCATATTGCTTATGCCAAAAAGTGTGTTCAAAGCGATATGAACAAACCTTTTCCTAGAAGAGTTCCATTAAATTCTCTAGAAGGGGATATGTTTGATTAATCCCTGGATTATGATAACCTTAATTTTCAATGTTTTGTTGTACCACATACATGGTCATTTAGCAAGGGACTAACCTTAGCTAGAACCATCAGAAGGAGATAGAAAAAGAGGAATTTCATATAATTGACATAAATGGAAATAAAAATCGTAAACCCAAATCCTAAGAGGAGGAAGTTCAAGAGAAAAAAAAACACCAATCTTCAAATTAATTCAAATTCTAATACTTTCACAATTGTAGGAGTAAGAGTTGATGAACTACAAGAAATTGGCAACATCATAGCACCTAGAGGAAAATGTTGCCAAGGCTCAAGGTACTTAAGTAAATGCCATCAAAGGCTTTTGTTAGTGAACTAAGATTGACTAATCTTGTTGAATAAGGTTATGTTTCTTTAGAGGCATCTCTCAAATCCTTTTTACAAAGGTAGAAAAATATCTATGTTGAGGCACAAGACGAGGATGGTGTTAACCAAATGGTAGTGCATATCTTTCATGCATGTTTACATTCCAAGCAACGCACTAACCCCCTTAGTCAACAGATATTACAATAGGGGTAATAACGTAGTGTTATTATCCCTATTGTAATACTCACGGATTGGGGCTCGATGAGATGCCCACATTGTGAACATTGGCAGATTTCTTTACCTAAATCTTTGATTAATAACCAGTGGAAATTTTTAATAGAAGTAAACCCACCCCACATTCCTCAAAGAATTATTGACAAGATTTTTCTATTATTTCTGATGTCATTGATTGCCCTATTTAACCATAATTTACTTTTGTTTTTAGGTTACATTTTGAGAAAAAAAAAGTCCCTAAGTGTTAATTGTGAATATTAGGTGACCACCATTTTTTTTGGGTTGAACTAAAAATATGGCAATCCATTTCTTATATAATTTAAAATGCATATGTGAAGTTAAAAAAGTTCGACCCTTAAACAAGCTCAAGTAAAGCACAAGGAGAGATCCTAAAAGTATAATATTTTAATTCTCGAGTTCACGTTGACACCTCCTCGGTGTGTTTGCGCGCACTACCTAAGCCAACGCTCTCATATACAAAGGAATCTTTGAAATTTTGATGCCGTCAAACAGGTCCACTAAATTCGGAATCGGTAGAAACCTTCACATTCTTCTTAAGAAAAGTTTCACACGGCTTTGTTTCGCTGTCGTTTTCACGGGTTGTTGCACTTGCCATATCAGTATTCAACGTACCTACCATCCTACCAACCCACTTCATTTTTATTTTTTTTAACAACCCACTTCATTTCTTGGTAGGCCTAGGTGCCTTTGCCACAAACTAAATATTTATAAAAAAAAATAAAGTCAATTACTTAACCTACTCAAAAATGCTATTTTAAATTTTCGAAAGGATTACAAGCACATGTATATTACATTGACAATGAAGAATCATTATTTTAATTGACAATTAAGGGAGACGTTGAAAATTGTAAATATCATAACACAAATGGAATGGAGATGGGTGTTGGTTTGAATCAATTTTAGAGGCTGACTAAAAATTATGTTTTGAGGAGTAGTTTCCCTCTCAAATTTAATTAGTCTTTATATTTAAATTTCATGTTACAATTAACTCTATTTTGTCTTATTTTTTCATCATGTTTGAGTTGTGAATTATAATCTTAACATTAATATTATTGTCATTTAATTTGAATTGTATTGTATAATGTTTTCATTAATATAATAATGTCATTTTATTTGTGTTTGAGCTTATTTTAAAACATTTGGTAAAAAAAAATTGTCCCACTCTCTGTATGCATCGATTGCCCAGTTTAAAAATAGTAGAGTTGATGTCCCACTTCACCAAGGTTTTATTCTAGCCCCGGTCAAAAGAGTAGCTCTCGACATTGATAAAACTAGCACTCTTACTAAGGCTCTTGAGCATTATGTTGAGGAAGAGGAGTTGGAGGAGGAGGAGGATTCTAGTGAAGAATTGGAGTCTCAGGAAGGTGATGCTTCGGGGGATGAAAAGGATGTGGTGGAAATAGATGCGGCTCAGAATCTTAGTGAGCTTAAGTCGAAGAATGTTAAAATTTTATCTGTTATTACCAAAGGGGATTTGAGCATGCAAGGGAATCATGTTCTTGTGAATGCCCAATTGGAGCAGCAGATTCAAGCATTGGGTCAAATGGGACCCAAGAAAGGAAATAATCATCTTGCCAAGATGACGATGGATATTGAAGAACTGAAAGGAGACATGAGGATAACGAAGAGTTCTGTTCACTTTCTCTTTAATGACTGGCATACTATGAAAATGCAGGTTGAAGATGTGGCAAAAATCACTAGTAGTGGTGGTCTTGAAATTATGAAAGCTAATTGTAGCAACCTTTCCAACGAGGCGGATCACATTAGAGCTATATTGCATAGTTATATGGAATGGAGTGTTGTTATTGTGACATCCACTCTACAACATCTTTAAACACTAGGTCAGTTGGCAAATGTTTACAGGCAAGTAGACGAGCATGGAAATCCGAAGAAAAGGAAAGGGGAAGCTGCTAAATGTGCCCTGACTTCGTTGGGTGCCAACATTGAGTCTCTGTCAAAGGAATGGGAAAAAGTTTTAAATGGTCTGGAAAAATCTAAAAAGTAATGTTTGTCTGGGTTGTTGTTTATTTACTTTGTTGTTATTTTACTTTGTTGTTAGTAAGACTTTGGTTCAGTAGGTGTTGTTATTACTCTTTCTTGTTGTGTTTTGAATTGGTTTATATGCTCATAGAGGAGCTCACATGTAATAGTCATTCTATATGTATCCTTTTGTATGCTTTGTAATGTCTTATCTGTTCATTTTGGAGCTCTCACTTGTAAGGCGTAGGGTCCCCTCAACCCTATTTTACCTATCATAAAAAAAAAGCATTTGGTAAAATTTCTCTTACGTCTCTCTAAGTATAAAATCAAATAGATAAATATTAATTTCATCCACCTTCTCCAAATATACTAATTAATTGGCTTGATATTGTATTAAGCAAAAAATAAAATATAGGTGTAAAAAATATAATATAGGTGTTGTTGTAACAAGGATATTAGAGTTAATATGTTATTACATCCTAGGTTAAAATTTGACTTCTGACCAAATGATAAATTTTGGTAAAAGCTCGGTGTTTTTTTATCAATACTCCTAAAAAAAGATGTGTCAAGATAGTTGGTATTCTTCGTTGTGAGATTAAAAATTCTCCTATTAGGTAGCTGGGAATTATTATTGGAACCGAAAATCCAAAGATTGCTGAATGGAATTTTTTGATAGACAGATTCCTCAAGAAATTGGAAGGGTGGAAAGGTTCACTTTTATCCCAAGCAGGTAAAGTTATCCTTCTAAAAGGCTTGATTCGAAATTTATCAGTGTATTCTATGTCTATTTATATATTACCTTCCATAATTTCTAATAAATTGGAGAGTATCCAAAAATATTTCTTTGGAGTGGCTCGGAACAAAAAGACAAAATTCCACTCCTTGCTTGGGAGAAGGTTTGTAAGCCTAAGAGACTGGGGGGTCTTTGTATTAGAGATTGGGAAAAAATGAATAAAGCTATGTTGTCAAAAATGATTTAGAGATTGGTTAAGGAAGACAATGTATGGGCTTCTATCATAAAGCACAAGTATTGGATAAATCTTCAAGCTAATGAATGGTGCTTTAGCAATGCTGACTTTAATAGATTAACCTTTTGGAAATCTATAAATTGGGCTAAACACATTTCTTCTAAGGGCAACAAATGGATTATAGGCAATGGGAGCTTGGTTAATTTCTAGGATGAAAAATGGTTAGGGGAAAAACCTCTTAAGGAAAGTTATCCTAATGTCTATAAGGATGTTGTGGTTAAATATGGTACAAAGGTTAGAGATTACTTCAATCTTGAGGACCCCTTGTGTCAATGGAAAATAATAGATTTGATTGGACATAAAAACAATGAGATCAATTCTATTAACAGTAAATTAAGTGGAGTTATTGTTAGTAAAAAGAGTTTAGAGGATGATAACTTATACTTGTCTTGGGAGGAAAGTGGAATCTTCTCAGTTAAAAGTTCCTATAATGTTTTTTTCTTAGAGGAAGATGATATTGAAAACTTTAAATGGTAAAGTGTGTGAGTCAAAGAAGTTACTCCCAAGGTCTACATGTTCTGGTGGTTGGTCCTCCATGATAAAACCCTTACTATGGGCAATCTTAATAAGAGGAATTTTCATATGGTGAATAGGTGTGTTCTTTGTGAAAAAGATACTGAAGACTCTTTACACCTATTCCTCCATTGCCCCTTTTTGGAAACGGTTTGAAAAATCCTTCTTAATCTATTTGAGATTAAGTGGATTTTCTCATGCTCTATTAAGAAAATTTGGTCACAATGGTTCAATCCTTTCAAGAATCAAGGACTCACACATCTTTGGACCCTTACTATTATGCACCCGGCATGGGAAATTTGGAAAGAGAGAGATAGGCACATTTTTAAAGGGCAGAAGGAATCGGAAAAGAGAGTTGCGACTCGTTATTTTAATGCTATCAATGAAAATTTTTCTACCATACCCCCACATAAGAAAACAATTCTCCAGAATGAGAGTAACTTATCTAAGAATTGGGGTTTAAGTCCCAATCAAACAAACCTTTCAATACATAATCCTAGGCTTCAAGGTTTGGTAAAACCTAACAAAGATTGGATAAATTTAAATTTTGATGGTGCTTCCAAAGGAAACCCCGACAAAGGTGGTTGTAGAGGGGTCTTCCATGATTATCAAGGAAAATTCATTTTTGGGTATCATTATAACCTTGGAATTCAATAAAATCATGTTATTGAAGCAACTGCTACCTATTGGGATGTCTCTATAGCTTGTCAACACAAATTTGTTAGATTGGAAATGAAAGGTGATTCGCTAAACATTATTAACAACATTACTAGAAAATTTACTACTACTTTTGTTAAAAACTTTATAACTAGCATAAAATGAATGTCTAACTTGTTTGAAGAAATCACTTTTAAACATATCTATAGAGAGGTAAATAGTATTGTGGATTATTTCACCAATAAGGGGGTTATATGTTATGGTATGGAATTAGTCATTAATGAAGAAGCTATAGATACTAAGGTGCGAAAACACCTCCAAAAAGAACAACATGGACACGTCACCACTAGATAATTATTACAAGTCATGGTATAACAAGGCTTTGATGAATAAGAGTTGTAAGACATGTGTGATTATAATTTCGGGTTATGTGAAGTATTGGGATTGGGTTCACTCGTGCTACCTCAGTGTCATTATTTCCTCCTTTACTTGTAATTTTGACATTGTTGGGATTTCTCATAACAATCTGGTTAACCTCAATTTGGGAATTTTTAAGAACTTGTGCTCATATAATCAGATGGGAGTAATCTTATGTGACCTGGAAAGATTCAAGCCTGAGGTCATGGAATTTTTCGAGAGAATGGGGTTTTCTCCTTTTCTCAAAATCTTTAAGGGTCATTATGAAAATTTGAGTAAGGATTTTGCCAGAGCTTGGAAGTCGACCAAAAAACGGGGAGTTGTGGACCTGAAAGGTGTGCATATTGATGTTACTATGGAGATTATTGCTAATTTAATGGGATTAACGGCTGAAGGAAGGGAGGTATACAAGCCAAAAAAAGAGGCTACAAATGAATTGAAGTTGTTCTTGTAAGGTAATGAAAAACTTACCACTCATTTTTCTAGTTTTCTTCGCTCGACCTTACCCTACCATTTTGAAGAAGTGGCCTTAACCTGTATTCAATTTCTTACCCTTGAAGGCTGTCATAAGTGTATCTATGCTTACCATTTACCTATGCTTAATTATCTTAGACATGGCCATAGTTTCAGTTTTCCATATTTTCTGTTCCGCTCTCTTTGTGCATCGATTGCCTAATTTAAAAATAGTAGAGTTGATTTCCCACTTCACCAAGGTTTTATTCTAGCCCTGGTAAAAAGATAAGCTCTTGACATTGATAAAAATGGCACTCTTACTAAGGCTCTTGAGGATTATGCTAAGGAAGAGGACTTGGAGGAGGAGGAGGAGGATTCTAGTGAAGAATTTGAGTCTCAGGAAGGTGATGCTTCAGGGGATGAAAAGGATGTGGTGGAAATAGATGCGGCTCAGAATCTTAGTGAGCTTAGGTCGAAGAATGTTCAAAGTTTATCTGTTATTACCAAAGGGGATTCAAGCATGTAGGGGAATCAGGTTCTTGTGAATGCCCAATTAGAGCAGTAGATTGAAGTGTTGGGTCAAATGGGACCCAAGAAAGGAGATAATCATCTTTCCAAGATGACGATGGATATTGAAGAACTAAAAGGAGACATGATGCTAAAAAATATTTTTGTTCAGTTTTTCTATAAAGACTAGCATACTATGAAAATGCAAGTTGAAGATGTGGAAAAAATCACTAGTGAGGCAATCTTGAAATTATAAAAGCTAATTGCAACAATCTTTCTAATGAGGTGGATCACATTAGAGCTATATTATACAGTTATATGGAATGGATTGTTGTTACTATGAAATCCAATCTGCAACATCTTCAAACCCTCGGTCAGTGTGCAAATGCTTACAGGAAATTGGATGAGCATGGCAATCCGAAGAAAAGGAAAGGGGAAGCTGCTGAATGTGACCTGACTTCGTTGGGTTCCAACATTAAGTCTCTGTCAAAGGAATGGGAAAGAGTTTTAGATGGTCTAGAAAAATCTAAAAAGTAATGCTTTTCTGATTTGTTGTTTATTTACTTTTTTGTTATTTTACTTTGTTGTTAGTAAGAATTTGGTTCAGTAGGTGTTGTTACTACTCTTTCTTGTTATGTTTTGTATTGGTTTATATGCTCATAGAGGAGCTTGGATGCAATAATCGTTATATATATATTTGTATGCTTTGTAATGTCTTATTTTCTCATTTTGGAGCTCTGACTTGTAAGGGGTAGGGTCCTCTCAACCCTGTTTTACCTATTATTAAAAAAAATGATAGTTTCTAAATTTAGAATATCTTAACTCTTTTTCATTTAATATTTTCATACTCTCACCTGTCCAATAACGTGACCCTTGAATGTTTTTATCCTTAAAAAATAAGGCTTGAGTTTGCAATCTAATTCAATTTTATTTTCCTGATGATGGATCACAAATCATGATCCAAAACATTGATTCAATAAACTCTCACACAATTTTATCCATAAATCATTTACTTCTAACACTACTATATACAATATACTATGTGTGGGATCTTGATTATGAAGAATGGACACTAAATTATAGGAAAGAAGTTTGGATTTCTTCTATAACATAGATTATAGAATTTACATCCATGAATAACCAAAGTTACTCTAGAATTTTCTAGACACGCTTTTATCAAGGAAGAGTGTTTTCCCACTACATTCTTGTTTGATTCAACAATCAATCATTGACTCGAGAGCATATTTAGCATCATTGTGTGTTTCCTCGTGTTTACTTGTAAATGGTCAACCCAAATATCCATGAATGCACCATGATTTTATTCTCAACATGCTTAATTATTGGGGGAGAATTTCATGTATGAGTAATGAGCTCCCCATATTTTAGGGCCCTAGTAGTGGTGGCGCCATGGATGCAGGAACATCCTGGTTTACATGTAATCCTATATCAACAAAAATCATATAATTATAAACACAAGGTAGTTTTAATTAAACACAAGTTTTTTATTGCATATAGGATTTTGTTTGTAAGTATTACACTAGGTTATATTGTGCATGACAAACTGTATAACTTTAGGCATCCTGCAAGCACACATTTTTTTTGTTTTTATTTTGTGCATTTCTATTTCATGTACTTATGTTTGTGATGTTGCATGAAAGAATTTTTATGCATGAATTTTTTGTTTTAGTTAGTTAAAATATAAAAATATTTCTACAAGAGTGGTTTGTCAGATCTTTTGATCAACTTCAATGCAAAAGGAGTGAAAACATTGAAATATTACAAATTCTAGTTTGAAAACTTGTAATATATTTGATTGGATGAGTGAGCATAATTATAGGATGTGAGGATCCATGCACAAGGAGTTTTCTACTCATATTTTTTGTTACAAAGTGTAATAATTAGAAGTAATTTTAAGGTTGTGATGTCTCTAATACATCCTTTTCACTCATGTTTTTGTGATATGTTATCATATGGTTGTTGAATTTAATTCCATGAAACACAAAACATGGATGGATTTCATTTAGTGGTGAATCAATCTATGTTATTATATGATGTATTATCATCTATATCGTGTTTAGTAGGTGGGTCTTATGTTTATATACACATGTCGTTATGCATTGCTAGAGGTTGAAATTTTGTAACTAGGAAGCTTATTATTAACAAAAAAATATACTTACAAAGACCATGCGTTAGCAAACATAGATTGAGTGTTATAACACATCTTGTTTGTGACATTGCTAGTGTTTTTATGTTCATTGTATTTCATGAGATTGAAATCAATAATGATATAACTTATGTTATATTTTATTGCATGTTCCATAGAGTATTTTAAAGGTTTCATAGTCTAATAAATATCTTAATTGAGATACCAAACCATGAATACATCATTTAGTATCAAAGAAATATTTTTGTCTATTTAGTTGGGTGTTTCTTTCCATATTTGCAAGTGTGAGAAAAAATTAATTGTAGACATATTCAAACAACATATTTGGGTTGAATGTGTGTAGGATATTTTATTGTGAAGGAATGACACATAGAGGAGATTTATGAGGTTTAAGTGCAAACATTCCACAAGTAATTGGCTTGCCCTGAATTGGAAATATTGAAGGAGTAATGAGATATGTGTAATCATGTTTAGAGGATATGAAGATATCAAAATGTTGAGGTATTGTGGTAGTGGAATATGTAAGAAATAACATGTCTATAGGAATAAGAAAAGGTTGATGAACCAAAAGATAGATTCTACTGAGAAGACTTATAAACCAAAATTGGATGAGGCTATCTTGGAAGTTTGAGTTGTGAAGAACTTGTTTATTTTATGAATAAATATAAAATAATTTCGAGTATGAAAGGATGGAATATACCACGTGAGTTAATAAATATAAAAAATCAGAAAGTTCATGCATCCTTTTTATGGGATTAATTAAGTTGAGATGTTGCGCATATGAAAAGAAAAAGATTAGAATTGGAAGAGATTCATAGTGAGATTGTAATCTAAGTTCATTCCTTATATTATCACATGAGCTTGTTTAAGAATTTTCAAAACATACAACAAAGGGAAATGGGTGTAAGTTATTAAATTGAATACTTTTCATATAGGCTAACTATTAGAGTTGGTCATATTAAAGGTGACTTGAAGAAGATCTCAAGGTATGTGAAAGGGTTCCACATGACAACTTAAGATGACATTGGAATGCTTTAATTGCAATTTTTTGTAGAATATTATTAGTTTTTTCCAAATGAGAAAGAAAATTTATCATGTAAGCATCTAGGAGTAGATAAAAGAAAATAAAAGTTCATGTATGGACATGGGCTAAGAGGTGGAATAGAAAAGGTGATTTTTTTCAAGGATGTGAGGCTAATACTTAAAAATGTAGTTATATTAATGCATAAAGAGGAAAATGAAAATTCAAAGGTATATGATCATATGGATAAGGTAGGGTCCTTTAATTCCATGGTATATGTTTTGTATGTGGTGATTGTTGTCAAAATTTCACCCCCCAGGGTAAAATTTTGATAACATGCATCAAAGGTTGCAGAAAGCAAGTAGTTTGGGCCAGGAAAAATTGTGAAAATCGGCTAAGTCCTAGTCCAGAGCAAGGTGGGACAAATGGGACAAAGGTACGCGAACCGCCCGAACCGGCCGAAATGAGTCCAGTCAGCCCACAAAGCATTTGGGACAAGTAGGACGAAAGTACGCGGCGAGCGCGAAATGCCGGTTCGACCGAGAGAAAATCGACTAACTGCTGAGGGGGACAGTTCGGGACGAGTGGGACAAATGGACGTGAAATGCCCGAACCGGCCGGTTCGCGCGAAATCAGCACAAGGAGCCCAAAAGCAATTGGGACAAGCGGGCCAGAAATACCCGAACCGACCGAACTGGCCGAAAAGAGACAAGTCAGCCCAAAAGCAATTGGGACAAGCGGGCCAGAAATACCCGAACCGGCCAAAATTGTCCCAAAAGGTCCAAAATCAAAATAGGACGTCCGGGACAAAAAGACCCGAAATACGCGAAGAAGCCGAAAGCCAATCAAAAGGTGCCACGTGTCTTTGGCCAAATGAGGGACAAGGAAGCCCATTTCGGGCGGATCGGAGGTTTTTGTCCCAAGCAGCACTGGGACATCCGGGATGAATGGACGCGAAGTACGCGGAAGACCCGGCAGGCCCGAGAACCATTGAGAAATTGCCACGTGTCCTCATAGGAGTAAAGGTCAGAAAAGTCAAAGGGCGAATTTTCGAGCACCGAGCCGAACAAATAGGATCGTGCCACGTGTCCCATTTAAGAACCCACGAGGAAAATTCAAAGGAAAGCCCACCGAAAAGTAGAGGAGAGAGAATTATTCAGTGAATCAGAGCGCGCCACGTGTCATCCAAGTGGCAGAGCGTGGGAAGAAATTCAAAAATCCGTTTTCGCCTGTTTCCTGTCCTAAATCTTCAGATTGACATATCTTTCGATCCAGAGCTCAGATTTACACGTTCTTGATATCAACGGAAAGCTTGTGAGATTCTCTACACGTTTCCAGGGTCAATCTTGCATTTTGGTTCAGTTTGAAGAAAGAAAATCAGAAAACGCCTCTGGCACGAAATAATAAGCAGAAGTGATGCTCAACTAACAACTTTAATGCAGCAGACAACCCGCCGCTTCTATTAGGCAAACCGCCGCTTTGCTAGAACCCGCTGCTTCTGCCATGATGGACGAACTAAATGCAACCTAGAGGTGGTTGGGGCAGTTCGAATTCCTCTCTCTTTTCTCTCCCATTCTTCCTATATATTGTAAGGAGGGGTTTCTTTCTAGAGTTGAACATTTATGCTTTACACCCTCCCTTCTCTCCTGTTCATAAGAAGATTTGTGGAGTTTTCAAACCTCCCATATAGACTGTAACACCTTTTTTTGCCTTCTGGCTATTGCAATGTAGTGAATCGATCCTTGAGCAATATATATGTGTCTGTGGTTGCTTCTAAACCCTCTTACATATTTATTACTGTCATTCTTGATCTTTCATTGCATTTTTGCTATCTGTGCATGGTGTTGTGTTATATCTACATGGTCTGTGTTTAATGTGGCAAAGCATATGTTCTTCATTCCTCGGTGCATCACCTCTATTAGCTTAGATTTATTTTATGCATCTTCTTACCTTGTCTCCTTGGCAGATTAGATTAGATTTTGAGAAAACCCTCTGCATATTTTGTGTGCACCTGAACAGAGGAATAGGAACCAGCCTTTCTCTGGAGATTCCTTTCTCACTCTTCAAGTCCCACACTTGGAGAAAGGATTCAATGTTATGCTATCACACTGGATATTAATATGATCAACCTGGAAAACTGATCAATATCCAGGGGTGCTGTGATTTGTTATCAACAGTTTTGGCACGCCCGGTGGGACAGAGGTCTCATTTTTTATTGCAGCAAGGTTGATGTGCATCTGCTGCAATTTTCTTGCTTAAGAAGAGCTATTATTTGCATATCTGGCGACTCCAAAGGGAGGAATCAACTAAGTTTCAGCAGTCAGGCCTAAAAGCTTATGAGAAGAATCACAAGGTCAAGAGCTGGAGAAGAGGAAGTGCCGTTCGAATACCTGTAACTATCTCCAAGAAGAAGGCAAAGAGGAAGAAGGATTCAAAGGTCTCCATCTGCACCAAACAGAACTCTCTCAACTCCTCCACCTGACAGGCCTTTCTTTCAATATACAAGGGTTTTAAGACCACTCAGAATGGCGCAACCAATAAACCCCTATGTCAACTTCACAGGCAGCAGCCCACTTGCTCTCAATGCACAAAATCCAATCCCAGTTGCAGCATTGAAGAACATTCCATATTTTACTGGAGAAAACCAGACCACTCCTGGTGATCATGTCAAGGACATTGCTAACATTTGTGCAATCCATGAGATTAATGAGATGCAAGTAGCTGTCAAATTGCTGGCGTCTTCATTCAAGGGAAAAGCATTGCAATGGTTTAGGAGCCTTGAAGCTGCTTCTATCACGAACTAGAATCAACTGTGTATTGCACTTCATAATCAATTTGGAGAGAAGGGAGACAACTTGTCTCTTTTGGAACAGCTGACAACCATCAAGAGAGCTTCCAATGAGCAGCTAACTGACTTCAACTTCAGATTTCAAAGATCTTGGGATAGAATTCCAGTAGCAGTCAGACCAACAGCAGAAGGTGCTTTTCTATACTACCTTAAAGCTTTAAATTCTGATATTTCTATGTTGATTCAATCCATGGGAGGCACAACTATCCCTGCTACTTATAGTATTGCCATTAGAGCTGAAAATTGTCTGATTCAAGCTGGCAAGCTAGCTCCTAGGCCTCCAATGCCATTATATCCAAGTTTAGAGAGCCCAAGTAATAGTCAGGCACCTGTCTTAGCTCCTTCTCCCACTCCTAGAAATCAGAGTTCAAATGAAGCTTCCACTTCATCTCCAAGTGCCCCAAATGAGCTTCAAGAAGTCATGAAGCAACTGCAAAATTTAGGTAATGAGCTGGTCACGCTCAAGAGACAGCAAACTCAAGGTTTTAGACCTTCGTATCAGTCTCAAGCTCAACCTAATAGGCAGCCATATCAGCCTCAAAGGCCACCTAATCCAGCTGCAAATATGAATCAAACAAGGCCTGCTGTCAATAGACCATTCCAGCCCTATAATCCAAATGCCATATCTGCCTCTAAGGCATTAGTACCAGCACAAAACAATATTGCCCAGGAGTATGAATGGTGTTTTCCATGTAATGAACCCCATAATCAATCCATGTGCTATAATGGTGCTTTAACCCAAGCTTTAATGGTAACAAGTGCTGGTGTGGAGGGTGAAAGTAGTCAAGAAAACAGCCAGCAACAAGAAACATTCCAACAACAACCTGCCCCAAATGACACCACATTGGTAAATTGGTAGGCAGAGGATTTCTGTGGTATGAATCAGGCGGTCTCTCAAGGTGTTGCAGCCAACACAAGGTCAAAAAGGAGAAATTTGGGTGAGGAACAGCCGTTAGCCCCAGCCAATCCACAACCTTCCACAGCTCCACAAATGATTGGCAAGCAAAACCCAGTTTCAAATGCACGAGGGCAGCCAAGAACAGCCCCTTGGCCAAATCAGATGCCAGCTATTGCTGCCCATATTCAAGGAGAAAATGTGCAAATCAAGGGACATCAGAGAGATCCTTCATCACCATTCAGTATCATTGATCAGATGAAGAAAACAAACGTCAATATATCTATGTGGGAATCCCTATCCATCCCAGGCCAAAGAGATCTGCTGCAAGCTGCTATGAAGGACTGGCCAATTTCGAATCAGCAGGTTCAAAGGCAAGACAAAGTGCTTACAAATGCTGCCCAGCCTGAAGGAAATCATGGAGCACAACAAGGTAAAATGCTGAAGCCCCCTCCATTTTATGTTTCATTGATCATAGGAGACAAGTTGGTACATAATTGCATGATTGACTCTGGGGCAAGTAGTTCAGTAATGCCTAAACAGATAGCTAATCAGCTAGGGCTCCAGTATGAAATAACAACTAAGGGAGTAGTGCAATTAGATGGGACAGTAGTAGCCACAGTTGGAGTTATAAAAAACTTGAGTCTTACCTTGCATGCATGTCCCAACGTGGTTGTTTTGCAAGACGTCTCAGTCATAGACCTTCCACCACTCTTTGCCCTATGCTTGTCAAGGGACTTTACTGCCAAGATTGGGGGATATTTATCCGCTGATTGATCACACATGCTGTTCAAAACGAGGTATGGAACTAAAGCTACAATTAGGTCAGAACCTATTGCAGATTTCCACATTGAACCCTATACTCCAAGTCATATTAATACCAATTGCTCAGCATTTGATCAAGAAGATCACCTCGGCACTGATGAAGCCGACACTAAGGTTGGAAGTATCCCAGATTTGACTCTTGATGAATGGGCAAGCAAGGTGCATGCTTTTGATCCTTATCAAGAGGTAGAAGAATCTGAACTAGGAGTCTATTGTATACACGAAGAAAGTCAACCTATTCCTAGCATCACCAAGCCAAACCACAAGGATGAGAACGAGGTATGGCAACTGTTTTTTGATGGATCAAGGAGTAGACAAGGCGCAGGAGGAGGAGCCATGCTTATTTCACCGCAAGGAGTGAAGTATTATTCAGCTTTTAGATTTCAATTTGCATGCTCCAATAACACTGCTGAATATGAAGCCTTGGTGCAGGGGATGCATTGGGAAATAAAGAGAAAAATAAAGAACTTGCAAGTTTTTGGGGACAGTGAGCTGATTGTAAATCAGATCAAGGGACAGCATGCTACCAAAAATGATCTACTCAGATGCTACAAGAACAGGGTGTGGGACCTCATGGAGGATTTTGAAGGTTTTGGCATCAAGGCCATTCCCAGAAAAGAGAATCAAGCTGCTGACAGGCTTGCAGCAGTAGGGGCAGCCTTTGACATCGTAGAAAACATTCAACAAGACAAGGTACAGCCAAAAATCCACGTGATTGTGAGGCCTTCAGTGCCGGATAACGATGTCAGTTGGCAGGTATTTGAGAATGACCAGAAAATCATCCACTTCTTGCAAGAAGAAGCTGAGTTCTCAGCTAAGAATCAAGAGAAGTTGGAACAACAATATGGTGACCAGGTGATACAGCTGAGAACTGACAAGCTACCCAAGGGACTTGTCACCTTGGAGTCCATTTTTAACCCCAATGATCAGTTTAGAAAGGAGAAAGCAAATATTCAGGTCAAGAGGGAAGATTCGGTATCCATCTTGGTAAAAGAGAACAAGCCATTGCAAATTGGAAAAATGACAACTGAGCAAGAGAGATATGAGTTCATACAGCTTTTTCAAGAATTCCCTGACGTGTTTGCTTGGAGCTATGAAGACTTGAAGGGCTTCAATCCTAACTTAGCTTAGCATACCATCGAGTTGGATCCAAATACTAAGCCTGTCAGGCAGAAACAGAGACCAGTCAATCCACACATGGAGCCTCTCATGAGAAAGGAGCTGGACAAGCTGATTGAGTCAGCAATTATATTCCCTATCAAGCACTCAAGCTGGGTTGCGAACTTGGTTCCGGTCAGAAAGAAAAGTGGAGAGATCAGGCTATGTGTTGACTTCAGAGATTTGAATAGAGCCTCTCTCAAGGACCATTATCCACTCCCTTCCATGGAGCAAATATTGCAGGTCGTAGCTGGGTCAGAAAGGTTTTCGCTACTTGATGGTTACTCAGGCTTCAATCAAATTATGGTGAAGGAGGAAGACCAGTTCAAGACAGCCTTCACAACTAAATGGGGCATGTATGCTTACAAGAAGATGCCATTTGGACTGTCGAACGCCGGAGCAACATTCCAACGAGCTATGGATATGGCATTCAAAGGCTTGATCAACAAGACAATACTGATATACTTAGACGACATTACTGTCTTCTCAAAAAATGCTGCAGACCATCTCTTTCACCTCAGGCAAGTGTTTCAGAGATGTAGAAAATTTGGAGTGTCTTTAAATCCTAAGAAGTGCATCTTTCTTGCACATGAAGGGAAACTCCTTGGCCACATTGTCTCCAAGGAAGGATTAGCAATTGATCCAGAGAGGGTTGAAGCCATAAGGGCTCTACCATTGCCAAGTCACAAGAAAGCTCTTTAGAGTTTCCTGGGAAGGATAAACTTTGTTCGAAGGTTTGTCCCAAACTTTGCAGCCCTTGTCAAGCCCATCACCAAAATGTTAAGGAAAAACATGGCTTTCAAATGGACGGCAGAAGGCAAGGAGAGATTTGAAGCAATCAAAGAAGCCATCTCCCAGGCACCCACTCTCATCAACCCGGACTTTTCCAAGGATTTCATCCTCTATGCATTTGGGGGTGATGACACTATTTCTGCTATTCTGGTACAACAGAACAAATATAATGAGGAGCAGCCGATTGCTTTCTTCAGCCAGAGCCTAAATGACTACGAATTAAGGTACTCTTTTATTGAAAAGCATGTGCTTGCAGTAATCAGAAGCTTGAAGAAATTCAAGCATTTGGTCTCAAATAACAAGGTCCAGTTATTAGTCTCACATGCTGGGGTTAAGGACTTCCTCCTCAACAAAGATTTGAATGAGAAAAGGGCAGGATGGATCACCCGTGTCATGGAGTATGACATTGAGATAAGGATCACCAAGCTGGTAAGAGGCAAAGGTCTGTGTGAGCAGCTCGCTTCCAAACAACCAGGCAGCCCAAAAGATGAAGAAGACGCTGTCCTGCTATTACAAGAAGATCAAAAACAGGAAAATGATGATGTGTTCACCCCCTGTTGGAATCAGAATATGATACATTTCCTACAAACAGGCATGTGCCCTCCAGAAATGAGCAAAGCGAAAAGAAGGCACTTCAGATTACAAGCAATTCCTTATGTGCTTGTTGATAATGTTTTGTTTAAAAGGGACATCAACGGTGTTCTATTGAGATGCATCGGGACAGGTCAGATCGAGAGGATCTTACAAGAGTTCCATGACGGGGAGGCAGGAGGCCATTTCACCCCACGAGTAACAACTCTCAAAATCATGAAAGCTGGTTACTATTGGCCTACTGTATTCAATGATTGCTACTCATGGGTTAAAAAATGCAAGAAATGTGTGTTCTTCACAGGGAAAGGAAGGTTAGCAGCACTTCCCCTTCGTCCAATTTCAGTAGATCATCCATTCATGCAATGGGGATTAGACTTCATTGGAGTCATCAATCCCAATTCGAGTCAAGGCCACAAGTGGATTCTTACAGCAACAGACTATTTCACCAAGTGGACCGAGGCAGTAGCGCTCAAAGAGGCGAGTCTAGCATACTAGACTTTTATGAAGGGATAATAACCAGATTCGGTGTGCCGGCCACCATCATATCAGATAATGCATTAGCATTCATAGGTTCAAAAATTACAGAATGGGCTGTCAAGAATGGAATCTATTTGAGCACCTCTTCAAATTATTACCCGCAGGGTAATGGACAGGCAGAGTCCACAAACAAGAATTTGCTAAAAATCATCAGAAGGACTCTGAATGAAAATCAAAGAACATGGCATACAAGGCTAAAATCAGCGTTATGGGCTGACAGAATAACACCAAAGAGGTCTACAGGTAATTCTCCCTACAAGTTGGTCTATGGGAAGGAGGCAGTATTTCCTATATCATTAGAATTGCCAGCCTTGGAGCTCATGAAGCAGCTTGAGTTATCTGAATTCGAACCAATGGAGGCCAGGTATGCAGAATTGATGGAATTAGAAGAAATCAGAGAACATGCGGTTCAGACGATTGAAAAGGATCAAGCCGTAGTAAAAAGATGGTTTGATAAGAGAGCTAGGGCAAGGACCTTCCAGGAAGGGGACTAGTTCTGAAATGGGATGTAGATCGGGCAAAACCAGGAAGGCATTCAAAATTTGATGCCATTTGGAGTGGCCTATACATGGTCACAAAGTGCAAGAACAACAATGCTTTCCAATTGGCCTCATTGGATGGTGAAGAACTACAGATTCCAGTAAATGGAATCTATCTCAAGCATTGCTTCTAGAGGGAGGTTCACTACATCTGTAAATACTAGTCTAGATTTTCTTTCCTCCAAGTGCTTGTGCACATTGTTTTGCTGTAGATTAGTTTTGTTTTCCCTAAGTGCTTTGGCATAGGTTTTTCTGCTCTCAGGTTGTTTTCTACAGTTCAGAGTGTTGCTGAAGGGGAAGTTGCAGTATCAGGCTTGTTTCAGGATAATGCTTAACTCCATGCCCAATGGACCACTAAAAGGCCACTGATCTTCTACCTAGCAGGCAGGTAACCCCGCTGAGTCGTCAAAATTGTTGTCAAAATTTCACCCCCAGGGTAAAATTTCGATAACATGCATCAAAGGTTGCAGAAAGCAAGTAGTTTGGGCCAGGAAAAATTGTGAAAATCGGCTAAGTCCTAGTCCAGAGCAAGGTGGGACAAATGGGACAAAGGTACGTGAACCGCCTGAACCGGCTGAAATGAGTCCAGTCGGCCCACAAAGCATTTGGGACAAGTGGGACGAAAGTACGCGGCGGGCGCGAAATGCCGGTTCGACCGAGAGAAAATCGACTAACTGCTGAGGGGGATAGTTCGGGACGAGTGGGACAAATGGACGCGAAATGCCCGAACCGGCTGGTTCGCGCAAAATCAACACAAGGAGCCCAAAAGCAATTGGGACAAGCGGGCCAGAAATACCCGAACCGGATGAACCGGCCGAAAAGAGACAAGTCAGCCCAAAAGCAATTGGGACAAGCGGGCCAAAAATACCCGAACCGGCCGAAATTGTCCCAAAAGGTCCAAAATCAAAATAGGACGTCCGGGACAAAAAGACCCGAAATACGTGAAGAAGCCGAAGGAGCCGAAAGCCAATCAAAAGGTGCCACGTGTCTTTGGCCAAATGAGGGACAAGGAAGCCCATTTCGGGCGGATCGGAGGTTTTTGTCCCAAGCAGCACTGGGACATCTGGGACGAATGGATGCGAAGTACGCGGAAGACCCGGCAGGCCCGAGAACCATTGAGAAATTGCCACGTGTCCTCATAGGAGTAAATGTCAGAAAAGTCAAAGGGTGAATTTTCGAGCACCGAGCCGAACAAATAGGATCGTGCCACGTGTCCCATTTAAGAACCCACGAGGAAAATTCAAAGGAAAGCCCGCCGAAAAGTAGAGGAGAGAGAATTATTTAGCGAATCAAAGCGTGCCACGTGTCATCCAAGTGGCAGAGCACGGGAAGAAATTCAAAAATCTGTTTTTGCCTGTTCCGTGTCCTAAATCTTCAGATTGACATATCTTTCGATCCAGAGCTCAGATTTACACGTTCTTGATATCAACGGAAAGCTTGTGAGATTCTCTACATGTTTCCAGGGTCAATCTTGCATTTTGGTTCAGTTTGAAGAAAGAAAATCAGAAAACGCCTCTAGCACGAAATAATAAGCAGAAGTGATGCTCAACTAACAACTTTAATGCAGCAGACAACCCGCCGCTTCTATTAGGCAAACCGCAGCTTTGCCAGAACCCACCGCTTCTGCCATGATGGATGAATTAAATACAACCTAGAGGTGGTTGGGGCAGTTCGAATTCCTCTCTCTTTTCTCTCCCATTCTTCCTATATATTGTAAGGAGGGGTTTCTTTCTGGAGTTGAACATTTCTGCTTTACACCCTCCCTTCTCTCCTGTTCATAAGAAGATTTGTGGAGTTTTCAAACCTCCCATATAGACTGTAACACCGTTTTTTGCCTTCTGGCTATTGCAATGTAGTGAATCGATCCTTGAGCAATATATATGTGTCTGTGGTTGCTTCTAAACCCTCTTACATATTTATTACTGTCATTCTTGATCTTTCATTGCATTTTTGCTATCTGTGCATGGTGTTGTGTTATATCTACATGGTCTGTGTTTAATGTGGCAAAGCATATGTTCTTCATTCCTCGGTGCATCACCTCTATTAGCTTAGATTTATTTTATGCATCTTCTTACCTTGTCTCCTTGGCAGATTAGATTAGATTTTGAGAAAACCCTCTGCATATTTTGTGTGCACCTGAACAGAGGAATAGGAACCAGCCTTTCTCTGGAGATTCCTTTCTCACTCTTCAAGTCCCACACTTGGAGAAAGGATTCAATGTTATGCTATCACACTGGATATTAATATGATCAACCTGGAAAACTGATCAATATCCAGGGGTGCTGTGATTTTGCATCAACAGTGATATTATACATAAAGCATTTAAGTGTCCACACATATATAATGAAGGGTGTAAGAGAACTGATAAAAGTGCACATATCATGCAAGTGAAAGAGGAAAGTGTTTCATGTATATTTATAATGTAGATGAACCAAAAGTTATAGTATATTTCATGTTGTAAAGGATGTTTTTGATACCCATGAAATAGAATAATAACCATGTATGGATATTTTTTGGTTCAGGACCATTTGTAATTTTGGAGGTAAGTGTTACAAGTTGATTGTTGATGGTGACAATATAAATACTAATTTTTCACATAGATAAAATTGGCATGAAGAGGATTAAACATATAAATCCATACAAGGTTTCTCAATATACGAAGAGGAATAATATTTTAGTAAATGAGGTATTCATGTTAAGTTTTAAAATTGGCACATATAAGCATGAATTCATGTGCGACATAATGTCCATAAATTTTTTACATATTTTCCTCAAAGGCTTTAGAAATTTGTTCACAAGGTATGACATGATGGTCATGTAAATACTTACACTCTGATAAGGTATAGAGTGAAACACACTTTGATTCCTTTAAATAATAAATATGAACAAGTATGAAATAGGTTAAAAGTTTTTATCATTTTGAGAAGGAAATTTATGAGTGAAATAAACAAGCGTACATGTTTTTCACTCATTGAAATTCCTTCGCAGTTGTTGTGCACATTAGAACATAAAGAAAAATTACATTTGAGGTGAGGGAATTGATAGATAAATTTATAGAGATTTTTTAAATGGTCTAAGAAATGAATTACCTCCAATGAGAAGTATAATTCATCGAATGGATTTGATTTTAATTTCATTTTTTTCCAAATAAAATGACATATATATTGACACCTAATGATAATGTCGATATGTAGAAACAAGTTCAAGAGGTGTTATATAAAGGGTTTATTTGTGAAATTTTGAGCCTATGAATCGTAAAAACAATATTAGCATCTAAAACTAATGGAAAGTGGAGAATGTGCATTGATTCCAAATCCATAAACATGATATCAAGTGTAAAAAAATGTTTTCATTTCTACTCATGGATGATTTGATGGATTGATTAAAAAGAGAAAGGTACTCAAATTTTTGGTAGAGCTTTGTACAATTTAATATGGAATATTTTCTTAAATATAATTCCTCATACACTATCTTATTTCATACGAGACAATACATTTATATAGGGAAAGCATTTCCAATAACTATGGAACTCATATCTCCATTGCAATATCCTCATCTCCCTATAATAGCTCACAAAAATATTCATGTAATATTGTTTTTATAACAATATATTCATTTAACCAAACAACTAACCAACTTACCAATAATATTACTAACTTACCATAAGTACATAATATTTACCATATGATAAATTTCAAACCATTCATAACACTAATATTAGTGTGAACATGGTAGAAAAATATTCACAATTATTCTACATCTTGCTAGCCTTTACACACTCATGATCTTGGCACACAACTTGAAATGAAGGTATAAGAAGGAACACATCAACTTCTTATTAACCATGCACTCTCCGGAACATATTTGATCGAACTAGTGTGGAAACATGTACATGAACCATCTTCTTATAAATCATTCACTATAAGGAACGCATCTAACCTACTCAGTATGGGAACTCAAGCAAGAACTATCTGCATAACCTTTAAGGGTTTTACAAAGCTTTACCAAAAATCTAGGTATGAACAAGAAAACATCTAATTGTTTAACCTATTCAAGTATCATGATGCTTCTTTTCACTATGCTTTTTGTTCTTCACTATTTTATTACATCAAGGAAGTGCATAGGAATTTATGCTCACTTATTACAAAAATAAACACATGAAAACTCTACAAACTGATAACGAAAAAAATGCATGTAGTCTAAACCATACCATAACAAACACACAACTAAAAATAAAGAACACAAATGTCACCACAAATTCAAGTGACCCCATAATTGGTGATCAATGAGAGGTTATTGGTCAACCTCCAACCTCATGTGCCTCCTTCCTCTAGTTATATGCTACTAACTCATTTGATTTTGAATTTGTATCTCATTGGTTTCCACATTGTACTTATTCTTATCTCTTCCCTGCAATGTGAAACTCTTTATTTTATTGGACGTTAAGTTACACCAAAAATGCATCCGTGAGACAATTTTTTCATTTTCATTTTTATTTTTAGAATATTTTAACTCTTTTACAAAGACTCAAAAATCTAGAATGACTCGACAACATCAACTTTGAAAACAGATGATATGACACAAAATGACAATTTTTGAATTTTATCAATGACACATACAATATTGACGTCAAACAATGATATACAACTTGAGATCTTTGGAGACATAATGGTACAAATGAAAAAATCACAAAGATATGAAAAAAACTATAAAATGATGATAAAAACTCTAATCAAAATGTGTCACCAGGGCTTCTAGGAGACTCAACCTTGAGTCTACTGCTGAGGGGGATGAACCTTTGGATGACATTGCTCGTGATCTGCTGAACATTAGTAGTGCCAGTCCCCAGGCGGCACCAACGGATAACCCTTCTAGAAGATTGGAGGCCTTAGAGGCTGAGCTTAAATTGCTGAAGGATGAGGTAAAAAATCTCGCTAAGCAAAAAGGCAAAAAAAGCATTGAGGGAGAAGGGAGCATTGGCAATAGCCAGCTTGATGAAATATACAAAAAACTGACCTCCCTAGACTCCCGCCTTGGGAAAACGAAGACTAGGCATGAGTATAATATTGCAGCATTCAGGGCCATAGAGGAATTCATCGAAGGTCATGCAAGAAGTGTTTCGCATCTCAGCGGTGTCCCGATGACTCTTTGGGGCAATGAGAAAGAGAGTAAAAGAACCAGAGAGGAGCTCGATAAGACGGATGCTGCTCATATGACCACGCTGGGTATGTACCATGCTTGGAAAAAAGTAAAGATGAGTATTGATCAAGCGGCCAAGAAGTAGTCCAGTTTTACTACTGCTTCTTGGCTGTAGGCTTGCTGTTTTGTTGCCGTTGTTTGCTGTTAAGTCTCGTTTGTGTTGCTGTTTCTAGGCTTCGGTGTTCTTTGCTGTAACTTTTGTGCTTTGATACAGCTTCTCTGCTCCTCTCTCTTATTCAGGCTTTTAGGCCTCCTTTTGTACACAAGGGTATAGTCCCTTTCAAAAAACTATTTACCAATATTAAAAAAAAATGTATTACTCAATTACTTATTGAATAACACTAAAAACAATGAGAAGGTTATACATTAAACAATTAAGAGGTTTATACTTAGACCTTTATTAGCACACAACAAACTATAATTAAATGACTATATAATGAAAACTTAAAATGACTTGCTTTGTTTAAAATATAATAGACCTTTTGATGCAATGACCATCTTTATTCAACTAAACAATACATAAATATTAAAAGACATGGAAAAATAAAAAGAAAAAATTTAAAAATGAAACAAACTCAAACCAGATTGACCTAGAATTAAATGTTATGACAAGTCATAAGTGGAAAAATCAACACAAAATCCATGTCATATTTTCCACTTTTCTCTAGATTCTAAATGTGAGTTTAGCTGAAATTCAGACAATATTTTCCTTATGATTAACTCTTCAAACCCATTAAAAATCATAGAGACCCAGATCATAATAAAAAGAATTACAACATGTTCTTTAGATTATTTCTCATAGATTTGATTGATTGTAAAAATATAGATGAGAACCATAAACTAGAGTAATATATAAATTGAATATGCGCTACAAAAATTTCATAGAAATTTCATTCCTCCTTTGATACTAAATGAAATATTTGGTAGAGCTTTACACAATTTAACATTGATTTTTTTCTTAAATATAATTCTTCATATATTATCTTATATCATATGAGACAATACATTTATATAAGAAAAGTATTTCCTATAATTGTGGAGCTCATATCTCCACCAAAATATCCTCATGTCCCCATAATAGCTCACAAAACTATTCACTTAATATTGTTGTTATAACAATATATACATTTAACCAAACAACTAACCAACTTACCAATAATATTACTAACTTACCATAAGTACATAATATTTCCCATATGGTAAATATAAAACCATGTGGAGCACTAACCATTATTTTACTAACAAGTACTTCAAGAAAATTGATATAAATGGTGGAAAATACCATATTCACATAAGGGAAGGTGGTGAAGATAAAAATTCATTAAAAATACAAGGCACATTATATGAGTGGTTAGCTATGTTATTTGGGATAACTAATGTTCCAACTACATTCATGTATCTAATGAAAAACTTATAAATCCATTTTGGGTAAATTTCTATTGTATATGTAGACATCCTAGAAATACATACCTATTCCTAGCCATCCTTATTACTCGTAAAATGTGCCAAATTAGTCCTAGCACACATCCTAGACCATTACCCTCTCACATTCCATTAGAATTCACCCAAATCCCTTTAGAATTAATTTAATTAATTCTAGCATGCTTAAAGCATATACTCACACCCCTTGGATAATTTAATTATCTACCTCCACTCATCTCCACTTCACCATCCAACTCACTCAAGTTGAACTAGCTCACTCCAATCAAGTTGTATAACCCTACAAAAGGGGAAGAAAAATATTCACATACATGTGGGGAGGTAAATTTCCTCGTACTTGATTCATGAAACCATATTGGAAGGCCTCCACTGCAACCATCCTCAAATGTGATGTACATGGAAAACATGAAAAAGGCTATTCCCATTGGGGTTATGAATGATGCTTCTATCACCATTTATGGAGCCAATTTCAAGGGTCACTTTGAGGTACTAGAGCTCGTAGAAGAAGATAACTTCTCTACCCTACTAGGTCATCCTTGGTGTTATGTCAACAATATAGACCTGCACTTTAACAAGCATTATGCAAGTTTTGAGAATAAAGAGGAACACGTTATGATACCAATGGACGACACGAATAATTTTCCTTAAATAGACCCCATCAGTGAAGAGGATCTTAATAGGATCTATGCATATATGGTACATGACATGGAGAATGTGGAGCCATCAAAGGAAGGCATACTTTAGTGGGAAGATGTGCAATCTATAAGTGACACTACTAGTGTGGCTTGTGATAATTGGGCTCATGGAACTTATGAAATGGTTGGTCAAGATGTTTGGGGAAGAGTGATAAGAGTAATTACAATGTGACCAGTCAGGCAGTTGGGAAAGGACAATTTTCCAAAGTACACTCAAGAAGAAAATACTAAATCATTCTTGTGCATTGTGGAGGAACAATGGAGAAATGAGGCAGATATAAGAAAAAATCAAGTGTACTTGTTGAGAGGGACAAGAACGCATAGGTAGGATAGACATAGGGACAACCTAATTGGTTTACACAAGATAAAAGTGGAGTTATTGACAATGTTTGTTAGGAAAAATATCCCTTCACCACTATAGTCCTATGATGGGAAAAATTATCCCATGGTATATATTTGAAACTGCAAAAGAAATTGGATGAAAGGGAAATCTGTTCTGCCACCATCCCTATGGGTACATAAATTCTATTCTGCACTACATGGATGTGCATGTGATTGGTATATATACATGCTAAGCTGAAGTAGGAAACAAAAAATTGACACGAGCTAACTTGAGGTATCACCCATACTTTTGATTAATTTTCTACTAAACCACCAATTCATTAAGATCTGAAAATTGTGAGGCGTATCACATTGGGGGATAAAAAAAAGATGAAGAGCTTATGACCCATTTATTTGGAGAGGATGATCTTTAGGTTCATGACGACAAGTTGGAATAAGAGAAAACTCTATTGGGATGTGTATAGAAGGTAAAGGAAAAAGGGAATTTTATCTATCTTTTAGAAGATGAAGAGTTTGAGAAATTTAAAATTGAGAACACATAAGGTGTGCATGAAGTATTAGAATCTATAGATGAACAAGTGCACACATATCATGTACCATTAAAAACAAATAAGGTTAATCTCGATACTGAAGACACACTGAAATAGGTCATAGTTGGCGACTATTGGTTTGAGGCTGAAGTTGTAAAATAATTGAGCTACTACGTAACTTCCAGGATCTATTTCCCAGAAGATACCATGAGTTTAAGGGTGTTCATTCATCATTATGTGAAATTAAAATCAAGCTCAAGGATGGCATGCTAACAGTTCATAAGAGGCCATACTGAATGAATCCTAATATGCACATCAATGTGAAGGATGAAATTGATAAAATGTTAAAGGAAGGAATTATTGAGCCCAATGAAGAGTCAGAATGGATAAGCCTATTGGTTATAAAAATTAAAAAGAATGGAAAGATAAGGATTTTTGTTGATTATAGAGTTTTTAATGTTTCATGTGTCATTGAACCTTTTCCCACACCGTTTACTAAGATATCATAGAAGGTGCTGCAAGGTGCAAGATCTATTCTCTTACAGATGGATTTTAATGATATCATCATGTAAGGATCGCATGTGAAGAGTAGGAAAAGAACAATTTTGTAACTGAATAGGGATGCTTTACTTACATGGTTATGCCCTTTAACCTAAAGAATGCACCAATATTGTTATAATGAATTTTTGTTCAAGCATTTCAAGACTTCATTCACAATTTTATTCAAGTATATTTAGATTATTGGACTATTTATGGATTGGTTAAGGACCGTTGTGACTATTTGAGGTTGATGTTTGAAATATGCAAGTAGTTTAGCATATCCTTGAACAGTAAGAAGTGTATCTTTGTAACACCATTTGGTAATTTTCTTGGACACATTATCTATAAGGAAGGGTTGTTGGTAGACCCAACCAAAATTGTATTCATTTTTGAATTGGAGGAGCTAACCAATCAGAGTGAGGTTTGTGGATTCCTTGGACATACTAGTTATTACCATAAATTTATTAAGGGATATGTAAAGATTTCCATCCCACTAGAAGAATTGTTAAAGGAAAAGGGAAATTTCTATCGGGGTGACGCACAACAACAAATTTTTGAGGATTTAAAAGAGAAGATAACCCACCCATATTTTATGCTTCCCTTCTTGGAGTAATCCATTTCATGTTCTTGTAGATGCTTCCAGAATTGCTATTAGTATAGTTTCAGCACATGAAAGGGAAGGTAATATAGACCATCCTACCTATTTTGCAAGTAGGAAGCTGACACCATCTGAGAAGAATTATATAACTATGGAGCATGAGGAATTGTCAATGGTGTACGTGCTTCACAAGTTTAGAAATTATTTTCTAGCAACACCATTTATCTTCTACATTGATCACATGGCACTTAAATATATGGTTAACAAACAAGTTTTGTAAGGGTACATTTGTCATTAGATCCTTTTTTTTTCCAAGAGTTTGACTTTTTTAGTTATAGTGAAGCCCAAAAAGAGTAATTTGAGACCATATCTTTTTTTCAAGAATTAACTCTGGTGAGGATGCACAAAGTATAAAATACACTATATTGAATTCTCAATTGTTCAGACTACAACACATGCCAACTAACTTGGAGGACATTGCAATACTATTACACATAGGGGTTAGAAAAGATGCAACTTATGATTCACAGGGTTCCTTACCAGTTAGTTGGAGGAGACTTATGCAAGATGGGTAGAGATGAAGTCTTACACAACTATGTGCTGGAGCATGAGCATGAAGCCATAATGGAAGATGCACATGGTGGAATTACAAGAGGAAATTACGTAGGTGAAGTAATGGCTCACACGATATTACTTGTTGTATTATGGTGGGAGAAACTTTATAAGGATACCAAGTCATTTTCAAAGGATAGGAAAAATAGGAAATCAAAATGAAATGCCGTAGCGACCTATAACAAGCGCAGAGCCATTTGAGAAGTAGTAAATTGAAATTTTTGGCCCAGTTACACTAATTATGTAGAGGAAAGGTGTCATTACATTATCACATGCATGGATTATTTGACAAGGTGGACAGAAGAAGTGCCTACAAAGGATTGCATTGCAATTACTGAAGCCATATTTTTATGGGAAAAAATCATTAGTAGGTATGCCCATCCATTGAGCCTTACTAGTGATAGGGTAACTCATATCTTAAATGAGAAAATTAGAATACTATTGGAATATTTTATAGTAGCACACCATAATACTATCCCCTATCACCCATAAACCAATGGTAGTACAAAGTCTTTCAAAAAGATCTTGGGACAAACATTAACAAAAATATGTGATGTAGGCTAAAACGATTGGGATGAAAAAGTATTAGCTATGTTGTGGGAGTAAAAAACTACATACAAGAGGTTAAATAGATCCACACATTTTCAATTGGTGTTTTGTGCAGAGGAAATTTTTCCTAAGGAATTCATGCTACCCTCCTTGTGTATTGCATGTGCAGGAGGACTTTTCAATGAGAAGAAAGTAAAGGAACATATTGATAAAATGATGTAATTGGATGAATGGTGCACCATTGTGTAATGGAGTCAGAAGAAAAAAAAATAAAGATAAAAGGCTTGACATGATAGGCATATTAATAAAAAGTCTTTTATTGTGTGGAAAATGGTGCTTTTATATGACTCTAAGTTTTTGCACCTTCCTAGGAAGCTCAAATTACTTTAGTTAGGACCATTTTTAGTAACCAAGATACTGAAATCAAATGCATGTCAGTTACATGTACTAGATGGTATGATGTTTCCTAGTTACTTCAATGGGAGTAGGTTGAATCCCTACTATAAATAAGCTTATTTTTGTGCCTTTATCTTAGGTATCCCTTTATGTTTTGTTTTGTTGTTTTTTTAATAAGTATGTTTGCACATAGGCATTGATCAATATATTTTAAGCTAATGCACAAAGGACCCTACGTGGCTTTAGTGTGGGGTGAAGCATGTATAGGTTCACGATGGAAAAATGTGTTGGTGCATAAAAGAAAGTGTTGTGAATGGATGGATATGGTGCAAGTGTGCTTCAAGTTGATGGAATTTATCACATAAAAACCACATGAACCAAGAGGCTTACAATGTAACGTGAAGGAGGCAGAGAAAAGGTAGATTAATTTGAATTTGGCATAGAGAAATAATGTGTGTGGCATAAGAAGGTGCACGTAAGAGGGTATGTATCCTAGGAATTAGTAGCATGGAAAAAGGTTATGAACTACCACATGCGGGATATGTCCTTTGAGCTAGAAAATGCAAGAAAAAGAATGGGAAAAACTAAAATTACATTAAATATAAAAAGTGGACGTAGGTAATGTTGTTGAAATTTCTCATTCATTATCAAATCAATGAGATAGCTACTAAAGAATATAGATAACTAAAATATGTTGGAGGGTTTATGTTACTTCAGATGTACGATGATACATGCACAAGATGGATGATGGATCCATGTTGTTCTAACCAGATGAAATCTGCAATTAAGACTAAAAATAATTTTGATTAGATGATTTATGTGGGGGCTTCCGGAAAAAGCAGACCCAATAAGTGTTAACTTCCTTAGTAGATGTCAACCCCCATTTTTAGAAAGGATGAAATAAAGCAAGTATTGTAGATAACATATAGAAATAACAACACTGAATCTAGAACTGATTAAGATGGATTTGAAGTTGAAGCAATTGAAATAACTATAAAATGAGTGTTTACCTGATCTGGGTCGACTGTGACCCAAACTATGTAAGGGTAGGTCGACCTCAGTCATTGGATAAGGAAAATAAGAAAAATATGTACACTGTGTAGGGTTTGAATGTAATTTGGAAGCTGCAAAAATCTGGAGATGTTGGAGTCAACATGCAAAGGAGATCTGAAGGAATAATAACCAGGAAAATAATTGAAAATAGAAATTAAAGAGAGGGATTGAAACTAGGACCCTGGTCAATGGTGACTGGGGTATAAACAGGTTGATTTTGCTTTGGTAGAGAGACTGGATGAGAGTCTGGAAAACTCTAACATAGGCTAAGCACATGCAAGGAATGAGGACGGCTTTGGAATAGAAAGCAAGGGCTATTGAGGCTAAGTTAATAATGACCTGTCAGGGTTGACGATGATTGCGACAGAGAAGGATAAGGTTGAGGGAAGGAATTCCAGATGAGAAACCTATAATTATAGATTTGTAGAAAAAGTTGATGATGAAGTTGTGAGCTCTGCTGTTGATGTTCTAAAAAAAGGCCAATCATGATTGACACATGCACGTTGTAAGGAGGTATGTAATGACTTCTTGACCATTCAAGAACAAAGGATTGTCCACAGGGTATAAGAGAGTTGTTGGATTTTTCTTTCATTCGATGGGGAATATAAATAAATCACATAGCTTTATAGGGTTGACGATGACTGGGATGGGTCACCACTGATTGTAGGGAAATTTTACTTAATGGGAAGATTTTACCTATTTTTTACGTGCTTTATTTTCTTTTTTGAGTTAGTCAAATGATTTAAATCATTAGGCATGAAGGGGTTGTTTAGGGATGAGGTGTATATGATTTGGAAGTGGAGATAGGTTATAAAAATTATATGGAAAATCATGGGTGTAGATTTAGAATGAAAGCATTCAAAAATAGAAAATTGGTTAGGGCATGATTAATTAATTAATTAATTTATGTTGATTAAATAGGACCTAAATTATAGTAATTTAATTAATTTAGGGGGATGCATTAATTAAGATGGAATTTGATTAAATAAGGGGGATGAATATAATTAAATATGCGCACGTAGACGATGAGGGTATATTTTCTGAATTTAGGTGTCTACATTTTCCCCTTTTTGTTGAATGGTTTGGGCTAGTAAGCCATGTGACAAAAAAAGAAGGGTTGGATGAGGATAGAAGGAATTGATGATGAGATCCCCCTCAAATGGGGGATTGATGATGTCAAGGGAAATTGATGACGCGTTTAAAAAAGGTAAATGAAAAGGGGCGGGTGGGTGAAGAAAAGATGGGTAAAATGATTACCAAGGCAAGATGTCCCAGGTAAAAAGGATCACAATAATGATGGGAAAATATGGTTGTGAATCCAATATCACATTAGTATGGGATGATTGTGGTCTCAATGGAGATGGAAAATAATGATTTATAGACCGATGAGTAGGTGAAGATCACTGTCATATGGTTATAGGCCAAGATGACCAACATGTCATAGGAAAGTCATCAAAGTATGCACAACTATATGTAAAATGTATGTGAAATCCTTCATACATGAGGAATCGAGTGAAAATGTATGTGTATGCAAGGGATGGGGATGAATTATGTGGTGCCCAATGGGACAGGAAAAATGGATGATAAGGAAAAATTAAAAAAACCAAGTGATGAAGTAATATGTCCCAAAGCGGGAAAGGTATGGCCTCAAAAAATGACTTCGAGAGTAGAAATGAGTAGAGTGAATGTTGAAACAGAATTCCCTAGGGGTGAAAAAAATATGGCCTTAAAGGAGGAATTTGTGTGTGGATCGGATACAATTGTGAAATAAAAATTCCTAAGGGGGAGTAAATATGGCCTCAAAGGTGAACAGGGAAATGAATGATTACGTAAAATGCCCCAAGGGGAAATAAGTATGGCCACAAAGGTGGAATTTGAGAGGAATTATTGAATTAAATTCCCAGAGGAAAGAATAAATATGGCCATGAATGTGGACTTAGAATGGAACGCAAAGGACGTGAAATATTGAAGAAAAATGTCCTAAGGAGGAATATAGATGGTCATAAAGATGGACTTATGATGAGAGAGACTAGATGAGATTAGATAAGACGTAACTTAATGATGGTAACCTATAGGTATGAATGAATCTACGTCACATCAAGGAACGTGCGAGGAAATTATTCCTCCAATTACATTGGAGGTAAACAAAAAGGGGATCTAGGTAATGCAAGGCACATGTGACCAAAACCAATGTTAGTAAATAACCAACACTAGTTAATTATTTCAAATATCATAAGGAAATTATGGATGAGATGATCCCATAAACATAATGTTAAAATGACAAAAGGGGTTTGAGATTTACCTTGTATAGAGGAAAGAGGGTTCTCCAAAAGTAGTGCACCGTAAACTATGCCTCAGCTTTGGGAAGGGGAAAGAGAAAGTTAATCAATGCGGGAAGCTTTTTTAGAATGATGATTAAATGGAAGGTTGATCAATGCAAGAAGAATTCAAATGCCATACAGAGTATCCATCCTTCGATGGTATGGTCTACTTTATACAAAATGGAGATGGCAAGAATAATGTATGATAGCCATCCTTCGAGGGATTGATCTACTTATTTGATTTTGATTTTGATTTCATGCTTTCAATTTTCTTTCTTTTTGCATGAATAAATTTCCTTCAGGGGATCAATCTATTTTTGGTCATTTTCATTTTTGATTTAAGCATTCGTGAATTTTTATTTTACATGGTGGAGAGTGTGGACTAGCTAAGTAGACCACTTAAGAGGGGATAATAATGTACAGGAGACACCCATGGACCCTTTTCATGGTTCTAATAGGTGAATAAGATGGTGATGGATGTAATGATCATGGAATTACCACCAAAGGGGAGAACATATACATAATTAATATGCTACGGGAAGATTCGTGGTGCCCATATTTAAGGTCACATATAGGAGGTGACAGAAGACCTACCTAGTTCCAAATCATCACAACGATAAATGGAAGGGGCTAAGATGGAGGAATGAGATGAATACATGACTAGGGAAAATTGGTAAATGTTCTGATAATTAAATGGTCACAAGTGCAATTATTTAATCAGTTCCACTTCTGGTTTACCGTTAAGGGAGGCCAAATGATAGGCTCTCGACCCATACTTGTGTGTAATAACATATGGTCCGATCCAGTTAGAAGAAAAATTTCCGCGTTGGCTCTTTTCTAGAGTAGTGACATTATGATTTTATTTTAGAATGAGGTCACCAAAATTAAATTCACATTCCTTAAGGTGCTTATTGTAAGCATGTTTAATGTGCTCCTGATAAAATTGACGATGTTTAAGAGTGAGAAGGTGATGCTCATCTAGTATCTCGAGTTGTGCTAGATGAGCTTGGTAATAGTCTTCATTAGAGATGAAGTTGTGAGGGGAGATGTGCAAAGATGGAATTTGAACTTCAAGAGGAAGGATGTATTTGGAACTATAAACAAGGGAGAAAGGTGTATCTTGGAGGTACAAATGTTAGTATGATAGGCCCACAAGGTGAAAGGAAGTTGGAGATGCCAATTACAGCCTACTTAATCAATGGTTTTTGCATGAATGTTTCTGAAGGGTTTTATTAGTAGCTTTGTCTTGGCCATTAGTTTGGGGATAATATGGGGAAGAGAAACTAAGTTGGATGTTGAATGTGTTACATATTTTCTTGAGATATTTGTTTTTAAAGGACTTTTCATTTTCCATAACAAGTTTGTGGGGAACACTGAAGAGACAGATAATGTGTTGATAGATGAAATTAATGATTGGACCAGATTTGGTTTAGGTGAGTGGGATTACTTACACCAATTTGGTGAAATACTCAGTTGCAGTGATGATAGAGTGATGTTGCTATGAGAAAGGGGATTAATAAGACCAATAAGATCAAGGCCCCATTATGAAAAGGGCCAAAGGTGTTGAGCCAACTGCAAAGCATGACTAGGAATAGATATGATATTGGAATGTTGTTGACATTTTTCACATTTCTTAACAAACTCACAACAATCATGATTGAGGGAATGACATTAATAGCCAAGATGGATAACATGCTTAGAAATGGCTAAACCACTAAAGTGTCCATCATAAATACTGTCGTGGACTTCTTGGATGGTTCGAGAGGCTTCATGGGATTTAAGACATTAGAGAATAATACCATCAAATCTACATTTATAAAGACTTCCGCCAAGGATCATATAGTAGTGAGCGCACTAAAGAAAGAACCTCTTAGAAATTTTGGACAGATCAGGAGGAAAGATGGATTTGGATAGGTAGTAAAATATTTGAGAATACCAAAGGTATGATGAATTAGATTTAATAAGGTTAACCTAGGGTAATTTAAGGAAAGGTAAATCACAAAGATGAAAGATGAGAAGGAGCTTATACTTCTCGGTTGTCCATGGGATGAAATTCACGAGGGATCCATCATATCAGCAAAATGATTGGTTGATCAAGGAACAACTTGGATGGTGTAAGAATCAAAAGCTTCAAGGAAAAGATGAACAATGTCACGATATTTTTTAAGGGTATCATTTTTACATTGATGCTCACCTAGGAATTTTTTGATTATAAGTTCAAAATATCTTAGATGTCAAGAATTTGAACACCTAAAAATATGACAGTTTCAAGACCCAAGATTAGGGCCTCATATTTTGCCATGTTGTTTGTACACCCAAAATTGAGTTTATATACAAGGGGAATAAGAGCGTCCTAAGGAGGAATGATAATGATGCCAACACCTCCCCCTTACTGAAATTTTGAGCCATCAAAGAATAGAGTGACTTTAAGAGTGTCATAATTGTCATGAAATTAATTAATGGATTCATTTGGAAATTATTCATGAGGTAATGTGTACTAGGAAGAGGGGATTCCATGAATTGGTTAGTAATATCTTGTCCCTTAATGTATTTTCAAGAAATAAACTTCAGGTCAATTTTTTTCATAAGCATGAGCCATCGAGTAACGTGATCATTTTGATAAAGTTTAGAATGAAATGTCTTAAGAAGATGAAAGCTAGTAACGAGAAGATGAAATATAGTAATGACATAAGTCTTGTGATTGAGAAGATAATGTCAAAGCTTAGATGTAGCAAAGAAGAGGGCATAACACATCCTTTCAACTTGAGTGTAGTGGGTCTAATAGTTATGAAGAGTATGACTGATGTAATAAACATCCTGATCATTATATTTGTCATCATGACATGCTAACATGGCTCCTAAGGAATGATTAGTGGTAGAGATATACAAATAAAATGGCTCACCCTCATGTGGAGGTGTAAGCACATGTGGAGATGGAAGGTATTTTTTAAGGTCATCGAAGGATTTCTGGTAATCGTGATCCCAATTAAATTCTATGTCCTTCCAAAGGAGGTGATGGAAAGGTTGACAACAATAAAAAAGTTTTGAGATGAAATGGCAGATAGATTGAAGGTGCCCTTAAAGGCTGTGAATTTTCTTAAGATTAAAAGGAGGTGAAATTTTGATAATTGTCCTAAATTTCATGAGGTCAAATTCAATACCCCTAATAGAGATGATAAATCCAAGGAATTTGACCTTTAACATTCCAAATACACACGTGGTTGAATTGAGACAAAGAAAAAATAAAATTACGCACTCAAAAAGGACTTTGAGAATGGAAAGATGGTTGTGTCGATTCTTAGATTTTCCTAAAATATCATAAACGTAGTCTTTTATGGTTTTTGGATGAGTTTTTGAAATATACAAGTCATGGCCCACTGATAATTATCGCTAACATTCTTTAAACCGAAGTGCATTATGTGATAGCAAAAGATCCCCTAAGGGGAGATGAAAGATGTCTTGTGTTGATCTTCTGGTGTAATGAGGATTTGATTATAACTAGAGAAAGCATCCATGAGAGAAAAAATCTCATGACCTAAATTAATATCCACAAGTTGATTGATGTTCGGGAGAGGGAAGTCATCCTTAGGGCAAGTGAGATTAAGATCTCGAATATCAGTGCATATGTGCAGTTTTCCCAATGCTTTAGCCATGGGGAAAATTTTGGAAACCCATTAAGGATAATCAATGGGGATGATGAAATTAGATGAAAAAATGCACTACAAATCCTCTTTAAAAAGGAGGGAGACACAAGGATGCTTGCAGTGAATCTTCTGCTTCACTGATTTAGAATTGGGATTGGTGACAATATTGTGAATGATGATAGAGGGGTCAAGACCTGACATGTCTGAATATGACCATGTAAATTCTTGGCTATAACGGGAGAGGAACATGTTGAAAGAATCTAACTTGTGTGGATCAAGAGATTTGCCCACTTTCAAAATTTGAGGCTCCTGTGGAGTCCAGATATTGACATCAATGGTGGCTTCATTAAGAAGAACAGGGGAATCAGATGGTAAGGTCTTCTGAAGATAAGAATATTCCGATCCCATTTGGGAAATTATGGCATCATCATCAGCATGTTGAAGGATGTCAACAGTAGGATAATCTTCTTCTATCATCTTCGGATGGAAAAGAGGAAGGGACCTAGTCTGATTGTCACATTAATAGGCGATTGGTCCCAAAGTTATGGTGGGGAATTAAAAAAAATCAGAAGCAATGGAAATGGTGTCATCTAATTCCATATCCTCAAAATTCAAAAAATATGGAGAAGGTATGTTCATGTCTTCAGGAGTCAGAGGGGATGGAGAAAGTAAATAAGGTATGTCCATGTATTGGAGCATGTCCAAATCTTCAAGGGTTAGAAAAGATGGAGAAGGTAGAGAAGATATGTCCACATCTTCGAAAGTTAGAAAAGAAAAAGGATGTGGAGGATGCATGTCCATAAGAATCTTAGTTGGAAAAATGGGTTCAAGGGATTTCTCCCGGTAGTCTAACCTAAATTTTTTGTAAGGTTTGCGACATTGATAAGGAATAAGGCCATGCAAGCCATGTTTGTAATGATGTAAGCATAATCATTTCTAGGTGTAATGATGGAGATAGTTATAGGAAAATGATGGGTTATCAAGAAATCTAAAGCCACCAATATATAACGTAGCATATGGAATATCATCTATATGGGAAGAGGGGGTATCAAAACCACCATAAATAATATTGGTGTGAAGATGTGGTTGACCAAAAGGGACAACATCCACGACGTTCGGTTGGTACATAGGCACCTTATCAGGTCTACCAATATGGTGAGGATTTGGAAGGGTGTTGAGCATGAGAAAGAGATACTCCCCCATTCTAATTTTGACCATTACGTTATCCATGGAGTCCTTGTTAGGAAGTTTGGATGAGGGAATGGTTTACCTAGTGGATGGTGAAGATGGATTGCACTTAGGTACGAGTATGCCATTCGGTCTATAAGTCATGTTACATCATTAGAAGGGAGGAACATCCCTAGGAAACATCAGGATATTTCCCTCATGTTCATATTTAAGGTAACAATGAAGTGTAGAGGGGATGCAACACATGGTGTGGATCCATGCTCATCTGAGGATAAAATTGTATTGAAATTTCCCTCAATGATGTATAAGATCTCAACTATTTCTCACCGAGGATAGGGGGAGCAAGGCGGGGAATGACATCATTATAAGTGTGAATAACCATAGGTGTCTGAGCAACAGATTCATTTGGGATCTTAATCTAGTCAAATTTATGTGAAGGAATGATATTAATGCTTGCCCCACTATCAATCATAGACCGTTGAATGAACATATCATTTTTCCTAGCAATAATAAAGGGGGGAAGGACGTGTAGTTCTAGTGGGATTTATGGAATTTCAGTTTCATTGAATGATATAACAGTAGAAGTAACAAGTTCTCCTACGAAAGATGCGAAGGGTTGTGCTTCATCATTAGATGTCAGAATGTTCTTTAAGGATTTGATAAGAGCATGTCTATGATCTGGTGAGCTTTGGATGGGCTTATAGAGTGAAATTTCTACTAGGGCTTGATGAAGTTGTCTAATGATGCTTTGTTCAATAGGCTTAAGAGTAGCTAAAATAGAAACCTTTGGTTTTGATGATTTGGCCAATTCCTTAGGAGGAGGGATGGTTATGAATGTCTTGGATTTTGGCTCTGTGGTTATTTTGGTCTTACATGGGCTGGATTGAGTAGTTACCCGAATTTCATTGATAAATAAAGGAGGGCCATTGTTGGGCGAGTCATCTTCCGAAGGTGAAATAGATGATGCAAGACTAGATGTGGAAGGAAGGGACTGATTCAGTCCTGGGAAAATTATCCCCTCTTCGATGAATCCATGAATAATTTCCTAGATCACTCTCTAATGCTTAGTATTGTGCTTGGGGTTATGATGAAAGGCACACATAAGATTAGAATTGAACCATAAAGGATTGTTTCCTTTTGGGTCAAAGGAATTGATAGGGGGAAGCGTAATTATAGAGGTTTGTAGTAAGTGTTGGAAATTTTTTGTTTATGATCCAACTAGAGTGCTAGAAGATTCCTTATGAGATACTTTGGATGTTTGGGGTAAAACCCAAGTGTATTGATGCTTTGATGATTTGAATTCAATTTTTGTGTTGATTGGTGTTTTAGTGCTAAGCGGTTTTGGATTGTTGGGTTGAAATATTCAAGGTTATGAAATAAATTATTTTTGATTGGATGGTTTAACCCTAGGAGGGATTATAGATTTTGTATGTGAAGATGCATCCTTGAGCAGAGTAACAAAAACCTCCACTGGGGTCAAATGGCGATGCTATGGCTAGTTCAAGAAACAAAATTTGTCTGAGGTGATCTATAGAAGGTGGAGATTGATGGGATTGTGTTGATGGCATGAAAGGAACATTTGAAGTCATTACAAGGTAAAGTGCCTTTAAGAATTCTTCAAATGATGAATTTGGGGGGAAAGACAAAGGTGGTGTAGATGTGTCAACAACAGTTGATGTGGGTAAGAGAGTGGGAGGAAGAACCGGTATGGTTTCCACAGATGATATGACGGGAAAGGTTGGAATAAATATATGCAAGGTGGTAAAGCCTACTAGAATGGATGAAGTAGATGATGAGGTAGTCGATGAAGGATCACAACCAAATGTGTAAATAGGTTGAAACAGTTGTTTCATTAATGTCTCTAAGGGCATGAATGATATATTTGCTAATGGGGTTCTGATAGCTATGGATGTAGACACCAAGATAAATGTGGGGATAAGGGACGTAGGGATGATATCAAAGGGAATGGATGTGGTCAATGATGAAATTTTAGATGGGATAGGTTCCTGATCAACATCATTTAGGGTGTTTATAGTATGAGCGTTAGGTTCTTGGATAGCAAAAGAAGTGGTAGCTTGGCTTATCGATGAATGATTTAGGAAAGGTTGTTTAAAAATGTTGAGCAGTTGATTGGGTAAATCATTTGGATTTTCAACTTGAATATCACCCCAATCAACAAGGCTTTGGACTAGATCCTTGAAAGTATGACATATTTTTATGTCATGACCTTGGACTTGGTGATACGTGTAGTAATGATTTTCACGATACCATACAAGTTTTGGTCTTGATTTGTAAAATGATCTAATAGGAGGAAGTGTGATAAGGTTTACTGCCATTAATTTTTCAAATATTATATTATATGACTCCCCAAGGGGAGTTTAGTTATATTTTGGTTGAGTGACTCATTGTTGAGTCCATATGCTAGATGTAGACGCATGAGATGATTTAAAAACTTCAACATTGGCCTATGCCTTTGATTTGTCGTTTGGTGTGAGTGTTTTAGTAAATTCATGTTTGCATTTATTTGATTTAATTTTTAAATGGCCCTTCTCGAGTGCACGTGTTTCAAGTTTATGGGACATGGTGAAGGCCTTGTCGAAGGTTTGGAATGATTAAATTTGTAAATTTGAAGATATATGCTTTGCACATGAGCGTGAGAAGATATTGATGAGATCAACTTGTGGAAGAGGAAAAGATACTTGGATTATAGTGAGGTGCCATCATGCAATGAAATCAGTAATGGATTCATCTTTGAATTGTCAGATGGCATATAGATCATTGATGGTTATTTTTCACGTAATGTTAATTGAAAAATGTTCTAAAAATAACTGCGTGAGTTGGGAGAAAGAGAATATTGAATATTGAGGGATGTTATTATACCATTCCAATGCGGGGCTAGCTAAGGACACGGGGAAAGTGCGGTGCATAAAAACATGATCATTTACAATAAGATAACATGCATGTTGAAACACAAGAAGGTGCTATTGTGGATCCTCTTTGTTTTTATACTTAGTGAATTTATGCAATTCCCAGTGTAGAGGATATGGTTTAATTGGTATGGATGGGTGGATAGGCTCATTACATATTTTATTATAGGATAATGAGACCATGGATCCTAGAGTATCAGCTTCAAGGTTGGCTAATCTATTTATAAGAGCATACATGGGATCATTTAAAAGAGTTTATTGGGTTATAAGAGGTGGTGGTTGCATGCAAGAAGTGGTTGGATAATGTTTTTGGTGAACTTTCATATGTGTTGGTGTTTGAGGAATTTTTTGGGGGTAAACCATGGGCTGTGATTTAAAGAATGGTTGTTGAAAGAATTATTGTTGGGTGATGGAAACATGATAGGATTGTTTGGATTGGGTAGGTTATTGTGGAAAGTGCTGAGCAGGAATGTGGGTATGAACAGGTTGGAATTGTTGTTTAAAGGGGTTAGATAGTGCATAATGTAAAGCACACGTGAAAGGGGGTTGGGAAGTATTGACAAGATTTCTAGATTTGAGAAGATCATACTGTCCGGATAGAGGGTATGATGTTTAGGTGTATTGACTGGGGATACTAGTGGTAATAATGAATGAATAGGTGAGGGGAAGGGTAGTGTTGATTATTGTGTTGATTAGTGGGAGGTTGTGAGGAATAGGCATGACTATCTAGGTAGTCTAATGAGTCGATGGATTGGTGGAAGAGGAAGCAAGGTTTTCTATAGAAATCTCTTTAGCTATAAGCTGGGTAGTTTGGGGAGTGGTTTGATAAGGATAATGTTGTTGGAGTGGTGGTCCATTTAGGGAAATATGTGTTGATATCTTAAGGAGGGAATCTTGAAGTGTCATTGGATTGGCATCCAGAAGCTTTTGAAATATGGTATCACTGAGAGGGACCTTAGGAGGCTCGAAGGATCTTGATCTAGTGGATAGTGGGGTAGTTGGTCTAGCCATGATAAATTGATAGTAAAAGAATGAATTGGTCTCACCTAAAGTTATAGTGTGAAAAAGGGGTTCTGGGTAAGAGACGTCGATATTTGGATGAGTACTCAAGGGTACAGATGATGTGGTTGTTGTAGAGAAAATTTGTTGAGATAAGGAATCAGTTGAAGAAATTTTTTGTTGGACATTCTCTTAGCTGCTAAACAAGTGGCAATGGGAATGAAAATTGTTTTTACCTAAGAAAGTGAAGAATATAGTTCTTTTTATGTTCTTAATTTATTTAAGAAAGTATGAAATGAAAGGGGATGGGTAACTAGGTACCTATGAGAAGGAAAGCTATGTCTGGTTTCAGGTTTTGTATGGCTGGGGAATCTCTGAGACGGTTTGCTATTGGGTGATGAAATCCAAATAAGAAAACTAGGTAGGGGGATGTTTTGATGTGATGATTTGATTTGTGAGGTTTAAAGTTGTGTGTGATAAATTTTGGGATGTAGAAGATTAAAACCCTATTTAATCTATGTGGACAAACACAATGCAAAAAGAATGTTATTTTTAAGCCCAAAATGAAATGTGATGTTTTTCAATGAGGACACAAGTAGAAATGGGAAATTACGATTCAACAAGGAGAAAATAGGGAAAAAGAATAATACATGGATAATGCTTTTCCTATTTATCTACACTTAATTGATGAGCAATCCAAGCCACAAACCCAACAAGAACAAGTGATAAAGTAGAGCCTCACATTACAATGTTAGTGGAAGACAAAATAAAGAAAAGAAAAAAAGTAATAAATACAAGAGATGACCTAAAGGGTGTCCCACTGGGCGTGCCAGGAATGTTGTCCGAATTTCTCGTTCATTGTCAAATCAATGCGCTAGATACTAAAGAAGCTAGAAAACCCAAAAATATTGGAGGGTTTATGCTACCTTAGATGTATGATGATACAGACAAAAGATGGATGATGGATGCTTGTTGCTATAACCAGATGAAATTTGCAAGTAAGACTGAAAATTATTTGAATTAGATGACTTGGGTGGGGGATACCCGATAAAGTGAACCCAAGAAGCGTTAACTTCCTTAGTGGATGTCAACCCCTGTTTGTTTAGAAAGGACTAAATAAAACAAGTATTATAGATAACACGCAAAAATAACAACAACACTGAATCTAGAACTAATTAAGATAGATTTGAAGCCGATTAGGTCAACGATGACCTAGACTGTGTAAGGGCAGGTCGACGACAACCTGAGAGACTAGATTAGGAAAATAAGAAAAATATTTAGGTTGTGTAGAATCTGAATGCAATCTGGAAGCTACAGAAATTTGGAGATGTTAGAGTCAACCTGCAGAGGAGGTCTTAAGAAATAACAACTAGGAAAACAATAGAAAATAATGATTAAAGAGAGGGATAGAAACCATGACCCTAGTAAAAAATGATTGTGGTGAAAACATGTAGATTTTATTATGGTAGAGAGACTAGATGAGAGTTTATCAATTTGGAACTGAGGTTAAGCACATGCAGGGGATGAGGATGGCTTTGGAATAGAAATCAAGGGCTACTGAGGCCAAGTCGATGACGACCTATGAGGGTTGATGGTGACTTTCATGGAGAAGGATAAGGCTAAGGAAAGGCAATCTAGATGAGTAACTTGCAAGTATATATTGGTTGAAAAAAGTTGATGATGAAGTTGCGAGCTCTATTGCTGATGTTATAAACAAAAAGGATGATCATGGTTAACACATGCATGTTGTAAGAAGGTCTGGGAGGTTTGTAATGGCTTATGGACTATTTAGACACAAAGGATTGTCTACAGGTTGCAAGAGAGATATTGGATTTTGTTTACATTTCATGGGGAAAAAAAATAAAACACATAGCTTTATAGGGTCGATGATGACTGGTTCTTGGTTGTTGCCGATCATGGGGAAAGTTTCCTCAATGGGAAGATTTTCCTATTTTTGGCATGATTTCTTATCTTTTTTTAGTGAGCCGAATTCTTTAAAGCATTAGGCGAAAAGGGGTTGTTTAGGGATGAGGTGTAGATGACTTGGTAGCTGAGATAGGTTAGAAAAATTAGGGGTGTAGATTTATAATGAAAGCATTCCAAAATGGAAAGCTGGTCAGGCCATGATTAATTAATCAATTGATGTTGATTAAATATGACCTAAATGATGGGAATTTAATTATTTGATGGGGATGAATTAATTAAGAGGGAATTTAATTAAATAAGGGGGATGAATAGAATCAAATATGTGCACATAGGTGATTAGGGTATAGATATTGAATTCAGTTGTCTATAGGTAAAGTTCAATTAATGTGGTTGGAAATTGAAGAAAATATATAAGGTGTATGAATGAAGTCATTCTTACCTTGTTATTTGAGAACTAGAACGAAAGAGATATATTGCAATCCAAAACAAATGAAGTGAGAACCAGAGCCAAGTAAAGACATGTGGAAGGAAGAACAAGAAGATAGCCTTGAAAAATAGAGAGCTCCTTTTGAAGAAGTGGAAGCTAGGTGATGAAGGGTGTAGGGGAAAGGTTCAAACAATGGAGTGAGAAATCTAGGGTTTTAAGGAAGAGAATAATAGAGTTATAGCAAGAGTTTATCCATAGGTTGGGCTAGGGAATAAGGTTGTAGTGAATGAGGGCGTGTAGTTGAGAAAGGGTTGGAATTTAAACACCACAGGAAGAATTTGAGCAATTAAGTGTTTTATTTTTGGCACTTAGGGTATCTAGTCCACAAATTTAAAAGTTATACCAATTAGGTAAGTATAATGACACCAAAGAGTACCAAAAACCAAGAAGACTGTAGAGGATTCACCTAAAGATTGGTTCTATGAGATGGAGTATCCTCTAGAGGTAGTGGTTGGACAACCATGGGCATCACAGATGTAAGAATGCAAGATTAGTTAATACAAATGTTGGGCACAAAGCACATGAGGGAAACATCAAGAAGGATGTCTTGTGAGAATTGAGTACAAGGACTGCGGAAGGGAAGATTATGCTTGATCATATAGTGCATAGGACCTTAGAAGGGGTGGGAATACTTTTGTTGTATGATTTGACTTTCTTTGGAAATCCCACACACCTTTCTTAAATTGTTGTTTTCGTGTATGCATGAAGACTATTTTTACTTCGTGGGTAGAAGGATGCAACTAAATTCTAAGTTAATCGGCATAGTTACATGGTTACGTGACATTGGGGAAGAGATAGAGCTTGACATGCATGACGAGACAAAAATATAGGTAACAACCAAAAAGTTACAATATTAGAGGGGAAGTCGATATTTCAACATTTATAAGATCGTAGACCCCAACACAACAGTGGCTATGCACTTGGTAAGTTGTAAGTTAGGTGCCTCTGAAATATGGATGATAGTAAATAAGAAATTCATGCATATTATGTATAAGATGACACATAAGATGAAGTACACCATTGCCTTATACATAGATAGGGTAAATGTGGAAGAGGAAAAGGATCAGATAGATAAGGGAGATAAAATTACTTGGGGTTTCATCCTTCTATTGATTGTGTTTTGGTAAGTTGAGGTGTCAGACAGACCAAAAGAAAATATGTGGGAGCACCCTATTGAAGAAAAGTCTCCAACAAAAGGTTTTTCCAAGTATACTTGTGATGGCGTAATTACAAACACCTATAAGGCACACCTATAAAAATGGTACAAGAGAATGCATAAGGCATTCAAAAATGAATGACACATACCAAGAAATTTTTTGACACTATTAAATAGAAAGGAAGATTTTATAGTGATGCAACACTTTAGCGTTATGAGATTATTACTGAGAAATGAGGAAATGGAGCCATGGTACAAACTTCTGTTTGCATTCATAGCCAAGTATTTTAAGTGAGAAGTAAAAAAAATAAAGTATGTGCAACACTTAAAGTTTAACATAGAAAAGGTTAACATGGACTACGATACGTTGTGAAAGAGATATGGATATGTATCAAAGGTAGCATATGTGGATACCATGGATACAGATAACATGGAACTTATCCCATTTATGAGTTTGGTAGTTGGAAAAGAGGCATGAAAAGTTTCTATCTACTTATGGTCAAAGATAAAGGACAAAAAAGATCTGAACATGTAAAACATCGACATGCCCCAACCACCACATAAGCACATGGTAAAGATCCTTAAGTGTAGGCACGAGGAAACTGCTCCAATATAGGAGGAAGACATTTAACTGAGGAACTTTTGGATCATAAAAAGAGAAATAAGATGAGAGAAGAATGGTAGGAGGCAAGTTCATCACGTTTAAATAAAGAAATTCTTACTAAAGAAGAGCACATACCAATTCCAATGGAGGAAGAAGACCTTCACATCATTCATAATTTAGACGAGGAAGATAAAGAACATACAGTACAAGAGGAACCACACATAGCGCAAGAGTAGGAAGAAGAATTGGATGAACATAAAGAAGAGCCCATGTAAGAAGAGAAATAATTCCATGAGAAGGAAAAGGATATGTGTGATTCACGAGAAGAAGATCATAAGAGTGATGAAGATAAAAAATAGGATCATGAAAAGAAAGAAGGGATGAAAAAGAACAAAGGCTTAGGGAATACCAAGGTACTGGAGGGGAGATGATATTTGAGCATTACAATATAATGCAAGAGACCTTGTGGAATTCATGCGTAGGAGGGACGAAGTGACATAAAACTCTACAGGAACCCTATATGTCCTACCTTGATGACCTAAAAAACATGTTAAGGGCCATATTTTAGAGTTCAGTACCAACAGAATACCTATTCTATTGGAAATGTTTGATAAGGCTAAGGCCATTTCACGCATAAGGAAAATTATCTCCTGGAACATACATAAACATATGGAGGATCTGAAGTTCAAGATGACTAAAAAATATCTTTCAGAGATGAGACTAAAAAAGGAACCAAGAAGGGTGTTTCCTGTAATTGAATCCACTAAGCTCTCAGATGAACAAGTGAGAAACACTCTAAATAAGATGAGCGCCAAAGTTGGAAGAAGGAATATTGAGAAAGGGTCTGTGATCAAAGGGATGTAAAAATATATAGAGTGGAAATATTGAGAAAAGAAGTTCGTGGAAGAATTGATCAATGAAAATAAGAGAAAAACTGCGCGTACAATAAAGAAATTTGTATAGATCATAATATTATGCACACATTCCCAAACTTGGTGGAACAGGATAAACCATAATATGATACAAAAATAGAATATTTGGAGGATATGGTAAACTAGTTGCTAGTCAAGGTGAAAAATGTTCCATGGCCTATAACAGAGGATTTGGAAAAAGTAAATTAGGAGAAGGTGGAGAAGAATATTGAAGAGTATGTTACTCTTAACACAAAAATAAATGAGGTTGTGCAAAAGCCAAAGAATTTTTTTTATAAATACCAAGATTTTACAATGAGTGATGATGGGGAAAAGTTGAAAAATTTATAGGCCATGATGAAAATAAATAAGGCCAAGCATGAGAAGTTAATGTAAGAGGTTGTAGAGAAGAGAGAAATGATGAAATCCAAGTGCGATACAATTGAGGAAATTCTCAAGGAAATTTATCCTATGGTGATTCACAAGATGGATATCCTAGAGGGCCTTGACTCATACTTAGATGTGGTGATTAAGGATTTTTAGGAGAAGATTGATAATATAAATCTAAAAAAGATTCTAGACATTATAGAGACAATGTCAGAAAAGAATGCCAAAGAGCTTGAGGGATGGAAGTAGCTAGAGAGGGAAATAAATAGTGAATTCCTAGAACTCTTACCATCACCACATGCCTAAATTTGGTATGTGCATTGAGGGAATGTACTTCATTATTTGATTCATATGGGTAATTTATGTTATTCTTTCATTATTTTTAAATTCTTCATGATCATTCCTTGATTATTTTATTTACAAGGATGGAAAATACTCCTAGTGTGGGGTAATTTTAAACTAAAAATATGTCTAAGTACAAGCCATGTGAGGAGGTGGAAGATCACACACAGAAGGGCACATATGAACTGAGAGAAAACAACTAAGGTCATAATAACGTGCGGAAGTATGTGCACAATAAAAGAAAAATTAGAGAGATAAGCCAATGCATGAAAGATATGTGCACAAGGGGTGAAGAGATAAATGTGCAAGGGTTCACACCTATAAATGCAGAGGTTTATTGAGTTAGCCAAATTTCTAGTGGAGGCTAAGGAAAAATAGAGTTGACGTAGTAATCAAGAAACATCCAAAAATAGTCATGGAAAGGATAAGACATGTACCATAGGTAAAACATAGGTAAATATGGAAAAGGACTATGCATGAACAAGATAAATATAGGATCAAATCAAGGATAAGGATGAGCTATTTATAGCACAAGTTAAATATTAAATAAATTTTTTAAATCCATGCGACCTATGTTTAGGATATCTATTATCATAATTAAAGCATGTAAGGGGTGAAGGATGAGTTCCCACCCCATATAGGTTTCACACTTCTTTGTAATATATAAAAGGATAGATAGAGTATGTGTGTAAGTTCCAATTGTACTAGATGAATGTTGTGCATGTGGTTGTAATCAGTTTTGAGTATATGTAATAGATTGATTATGTTATGGATTGTAAATATTAGTAAGAGTGAATATGGTATAATGAGACTACAATTGTTTTTGGTTATTTATGATCATTAATGATTGGGTTATGTTCTTGCATGATATGTTTACAATCATTATCATGCTAAAATGTTATATTTTCACATGATATAAATGTAAAAATACATAATATACATCCTGATAAGTAACTAAAGAGGAACTTGGAGGTTGCAAGTACTTTGAGTGAACCCTTATACATTTGTCTAAGTGAAGTTCCAACATGCCCAACTGGGATTTTTGTAAATAAAATACTACACTATCACCCATCGAGCCTATCTATATTGGGTGTTTTTGTCCCTACAATAATTTTACCCCAAGTATGATTTTGCACCTATTTTTTAGCTCTTAATTATTCTGATTTTTTTGTATACCAATATGTTTTTGGTCTCTAGACAAATGATAGGGTGAAATAATCCCCTGATTATTTCCCCCACTCATTTGGGGAATGTGAGATCAACCAAGGTGAGCATGACCCAAACAAAGAAAGTTGAAATTGATGTGTACATCTAAAATAGAACTCCTACATAGTGAATAGAAAATGTTCATGGTAACTACCATGGAACATGAAAACTAAGGGGAAATTCTAGTAAAAATTGTTAGTCTTAAAAAAACATGGAATGATGTAATAGAAAATAGTCAAAACACACATGAAATAAAGCATAAGTAATATCACACAAATAATGGTAATCAAGACACATGTAAATCATATGATCATGGTTGGAACTATGTTTTCAAGAAAAATGATACACATGAAGCACCCGCTAGCATGTTAGAAAAATTAATAGTTTGTCACCCATTATATAGTTGAAATGGAAATGGAAGTAGTATATATTACAATGATAAAACCTAAATATAGCGAAATAGGAAATGTGTATGCCCCTAGGAGCCTCATTGGGAATTTTAGAGAACATTGTCAAACATCATACATTGTGTGATAATCTATAAGTATCATATTATCATCTCAAGAGTACCATGTGAACACACAAGTGTGTATGGAAAAAGGATAGAGAATCCTTTGAATCAAACTAGCATGATAAGTAATGTGTAACATAGAATATTATAAGCAAGTGTTGTCATGTAAAATGATTATCCTAAGAATTTGAAACTTTCAAGCATGATAATTAAACCTACATTGCAAAACTTTACCTCCTGATCACACTAAAACCCCGTCCTGTCCAAATTTTCTCTATTGGTACTATCATCCTATCCCTAAGGAAGTTCCTAACAATGTTTTAAAACATGCCTCAATGTGAAAAAAAATATGATGAAGTTGATAGATGAATTTAGTGAAAGACGGGTCTTCTCGGAGGCGTAAAAGGCCAATTTTGGTCATTCTGAAGCCAATATGCATCCTTTGGAAGAGTTTAAGAAATATATAAAACATAAAAAGGTGATTTTTAGGAATATTTAAATTTTTTGAAAAAATTTAGGAACACTTAGGAAATAATTTCTCATTCAGGGATAATCTGTTCAACCTCTCATTTTCTAGGTGCAAGGAATAAGCATATGAATAGTGAAACCTAAATTCTTTAGATGATTTTTAGAGATCTGTAAAGAGTTAAGAGGAAAAAACTATGCATAAAAAATATATGAGAATTATCCATAATGTGGGAACATCATTTTGGTTCTAAAGTTTAAGGGTTTCCTGAAACATTTCAAAACATGTAGTTACCCATCTCAGTTCTGGACACAAATGGGCCTGAATTTTAAATTTAAAATAGATTCAAGTATTTAAAGTATTTATATTGATTTTATAATGTGTTATGGAGTCAAAATAATATGATATTTTACCCCAAAACATCATCCTAAGCATGTGAGACAGAAAAAGCAACTTTTATGCCTATTTTTGGACATCCTAAACAAATATGGATTTCTATTTATAATTCACACTTTTGATATCATCTTGTCACCTATATCTAATCATGGAAAATGGGTACACTATGGACATAAACATGCGACATCCTCCTCCTCCCTAGGTCACACTTTGGACACCCAAGTGTCTGGAGTGTCTCGACTATCCTTTTCCTCCACATGGTGCAAGGGGAAAAGAGGGGCACAAAAGTGTGACCTCACTCCATCTCTCATGCTGCACTTGTGTGTACCTTATGTCTCAAGGGAGAAAATAAAATGTGACTTAAGCCAATATGGATCTCTTTTACCCCCACATGTCCTCATATAGCTCTGCAAGTGCATTTTCCCAGCCCCCAGGCTTCATTCTCAGCCCCCCCTTCTCATTCACATCTCTCCACATGCTTGCACTTATCATGATCTTGATCTAAGTCTTCATTTTCTTCCCCTAGTTTCCCTTATGTCATCATTGCACCATTTTCTAACTCTCCATAAACTCCAGTTAATTGGGTGAGTTAAAACCTTATAAAACTCATTTAAAACTCTCTCTCACCACACAAGTTGCCATTTTCACGATAGGTTTCTTTTGAAACTATCTCTAAAATCCATTTTTCTATAAAAAAATTTCCAAAATTCTTTTAGGCATCTATAGCCACCAAAAAAAATATTTACACATACCTTTTCATCTAGAAGTCGAATTGCCATGAAATTTTTCCAAAATGCATTTGGGAAAATTGTTACAGAAAAATTATTGATGCCCTATATTTTTTCATAGCATAAAACTAAAATTTTAAACCCTAAAACCTACCTTTTCAATTTCCTAGAGGTATGACGGATGGAAAATGATGAAATTCAGAGCATAAGACCTCAGTGTAAACATAACATTTTGATAATGGTTTCATTGCAACCCGACTATGGTAAGTATTGTTTCTAAAAATGGATGGTGTTCTAAATATTTGGTTGATAAAAATATTAATTTTCCCAAAGTGATTAATTCTCATCATTTTTAATTATCTAAAAAAGTAAGAAACATCAAAAAAGGGTATCTCAGAAAACTTTCTAAAAATAGAAGTATCTGGGAAAATGGGCACCTAAAAATAAGTTTCTAAAAATAGTAAAACCTCATTAATTGTAATGATCCATATAATATAAGAACATCAGAGAACCAAAATAGTGGTGACATGCTACAAATAATAGTTTTGGACCCTATTTAAATATAAAGTCCCATATTTGAGTGCAAAAAAATGGTGTTGACTCTTCTTTTTCTCATCTTGGTGTTTTTTGGTAAAAATGAAGTTCAAACACTCAAGTATCGAGCCTCTTTAAACCCTAGTCATAAAATATCTAGGTGTGTGAGACATTGATGTAACTCACATAGATCTCATTAACCTAAAAAATAGGATGCTCGGAGGACCTAGGCAGTGAATGGAAGAAATTTTTTATTGAGTGAATGGTTTTTAGAAGGGGTCATCCATTATCTGTTCAAAGTATAGAATTAGTCCTAGCATGTGCATAACATTATGAACCTAAATGTAGAATAGTGCTGGTGGACAAAAACTCAATTCTTATAGCTCTCACTCCTTATGTATCTCTCACTGTTTGCATATTCCAACAAGTGGTAGTATCATCATCATCACCAAAGATTTTAATCACATGAATGGGAGAAAAATGACTCATGCCTGCAAGGCCTCACACTTGAGTTCTAGCTCAAGATAGGTAAAAAACCTTCTCATGTGCCTAAAATATTGTCAATAAGTGATTTCCATGAAGGCTACTCAGATGATATCATATTACTGAGCAGCGTAATGGGTGAAGAGACGAAAAAGGAGTTTTAGGACCGGATGGCTACATTCATCCTCATTTATACTAAAGGGAACTAGGAAATGGATTGGAGAATAATTAAAAGTGATAATATTCATAGCCACTTTCTCCATTTTCCTTCTACCAGAAATTAGACTATGATCTTGTATCTGGTGTACATTCTTGCCTACACAAGACCTTTCAAAGGTCTAATTTTTTCCCTCAATGCCTCTCAAAGAGCACCAACCTACAAAAAGTATCCCCAGATCAAGAACATGGAGAGTAATCATCACTTTTCCAGGGTGAATAATGTATTCACCATGTTTTTTATTATACTTTTAGAAGGAAACCTAGAGCTAAGGATATCCTCTCAAGATTCTACAGTGATCAAGAAATATGGTATCTTATTGAATAAATTTTCGACTTTCACCTACATCAGGGTTTTGGGCTTTCACCTTGCTCCTTGCAGAATTCCTAGGTACCCTAGTGATAAAATAGTAATGTTTGAGTTATGTAAGAATCTTTCTCAAGATCATAACAAGCGTAGGAACAATAAGAGTAAGAGTTTATTATTCCACATATATATCATAACATATTCATGAAAAAGTGTTGCATATGCATGGAATATTCAAGCTTCTTTCTCTTCCATCGTCCTCTATTATTATACATCCAAGCCTGATTTTGACATCAAGAAAAACCCTGAAACCTTCACACTCCCTGGATTGCACCATAGTCCCCAAATTGAGGATAATTAGATCAATATCCTTGATGAATTTGAAGTAAGGAAAATATATCATATGCGAATGACTACTGATCAAATGAAGAGTTTCAAATTTTAATGGTTCATTGAAGGAGTGGAAGATGATGGATTTGATCTTTTCAATCCAAAGTACTAAGTGGTAAAATATACATCTCTTCTACCTATCTCATGGAACATAAAATAGTTAGGAGACACCAATGAAAGGACTACAACAATGATTCAAAGATCAAGGGAGTGGTTCAAGAAAAATAAAGTTTCTCTCATTACATCCGGTAGCATCCCTAATATCTCAAGGCAAGCATATCACATCTCATCCTTGAAGGTCTATGAGAAAACCATGAGATCCAATCACTCAAAGGAGCCCATGAAGAACTAATCAATGGAAGAAGAAAACACTAAAGGATCTAAATCTAGGGAACTTCATAAGAAAACTAGATTTTCTTAGAACCCTATTGAAGACATTGAGCAAGGTGAAATTTACCCTTCGTAACTGTGATTCCTGCATTGGTTCCAAGGTGTTTCATATTCAACACCTCATTCATCTTATCAAGTATAATATATGATCCCCCATCATGAACCTGAACACGCCATCATGCTTAATGTTGAGCCCATAACAATTGCAAATTTTCCTTGGATCCAAGATATGATTTGGAGTGAGAGGAGAATAGTGCAATAGGAATCAATACCATATTTTTAAGCTATCTAAAGGATTATGAATTTCAAATGAGGTATGAAATCCTAGGTTACTTCTCACTTTTTCAGCAGTGTTTCTGGTAATCAGTATGTAGAAGTTTTCTGTTGAAAGTCGTGAAATATTTATAGAAGATGACCTAGAAGAACATTAAATGACAATAATATATTTGGGAAAATAAACACATGATTTTGATGCAAAATTATTCAAGGATTATGTTTCTCGTATGGTTTCCAGGAATGATGAGGAAAAACATACAATTGAGCAGTAAGAAGAGCATGTGAGAACTCTCACTGCTTATGTACAACCATTCATGGATCCTAATACAATTCCATTCCTTCATGTCGATATTTTTACCCCTATCAAAATATTTTACCCTGTGAAAATCAAGAAGTTTCAAGGTCACATATTGTAGGGAAGGTGTTGTCATGTGAAATTACTAGTCCAAAAATTTAAAACTTGAACCATCAAAACTAAGCCACAAAATGTAAACTTGATTCAAAATGTTCTCGAATCCATATCCTATCAATATCTCTTATGTGTCATGCTCATCTTGAAATTTTAGGTTCTCATAATTTATTAAATAATAAATATTTCAAAATTACATGATAAGGTAAATTATTCCATTCAGTAAAGTGCAACAGAAGACTAGTTCTTCAGAAGGCCTAGAAAGGCCATTTTTGGCTATTTCAAGGCCTATGTAAATCATTTAAGAGGATTACGAAGAGTTAATAAACATTTGGATGTGGTATTGGAGATAATTTAAGGTGTTGGAATTATTTTAGGAAGATTTTAAAAATATTTGACAATTCAGGGGCAGTTTGTGCAAAAGTGGGTTTTCATGTGTAAGGAATGAACAATCAAATTATGAACTTGAACTTCTTTGGATGATTCTAGGATATATTTATGGAGTTATAAGTAAAACATATAGGAAATAAAACTATTGAATAATCCTCTACATGGTTACAATATCAAATTTGATCCAATGTCTAATTATTTCTTGAAGCAATTTAAATTTTACAGGTGTACCTCATTATCCTGATCAAAATGGGGACATTTTTTGGAGTTTCGGGAAGAGTTAATATTTGAAACCTATTCCATTATTATTACAATGGATTTTGGTGTCAGATTAATTTAAAATTTGACCTCAAAAGTCCATCCTAGGCCTCCAGGGTGAATATTTCATGCTTTCAGATTGGTTCAGGTAAGCCAGTGCAAAACCTAGCTTTCTAAATGGAGAAATACACAGTTATGTTTCCCTTGTGTTATAGTTATCCTCAAGGGGAAAATATGGATAAAATATGTGCCCCATGACATTTTTTAACTCTCCAACCACCCATGTGTAGTCAAGACAACCCAGGTTGAGTTAGCGAGAAGTGTGAGTGTTAGCCAATTTTCTCATGTGCCACATGTCACCACCTTACTCCAAGGTGAAATTTTGTGCCCCTTGTTTCCCTCTTTTACCCAAGGGAACATAAGAGACAAGAAATTGTTCCTCATGCTCATTCTTATCCCCGAACACTCACATCACCCTACCCAGGCTTCAAAAACTCAATTTTCAGCTCCCATGCTCAACCACTCAGCCCAACATGCTCAAAAAAGTTTTCATGTTTTTCCTTGTGTGTGATTTTGTGTACTAATTTCCCCCACTATCTAGGGGGACAAGATGGATATGAAAGTTTTCCTATTCCCAAGATGCATCTCTTGATTACTCACATGACCTCTCTCGGCTCTGCAAGGTGCTTGTTTAGCTAGTGCATCTCACTCACCCTCTCTCCCATGTTACCACTTGTCATCATCTTGCTTAAAGGAACACTTGGGATTCTTTACTATCCCTTTTATACCCAATGAAACATGAAAACCATATTTTAACTTCATATTAAACTCTCATTAAGCTAGGGTTAAACTATAGTTTGTGGGACATCATAAAAGTGATTTATAACACATTTAAACACCAATTTTTCTCATTTCTTCACCACAGGTTGCACATCCTCCATTTTTGTTTCTATAATAAATTTAAAACCACCATTTTATACTAGTGATGCTGGAAATTTTTCTACTAAATAACCATAACATCCAAAACTGAGTTCTATTCACATCTCTCAAATTGTGAATCTAATCACAGTGAAATTTGGCCAATGGTTTTCTCTCTAGAACACCATTGGGATGATTGTGACAAAAAACCCTATGATTCCATATATTTTTTAAAAAATAAATATGATATCTCAAATCCTTGAAATTTCCCATTTTGATTTCCAAGAGTTCTAGCAGGTGGAAAATAGTGAAAAATGGAGCACAAGATCCCAGTGCGAAGCTGAACACAGTGATGGTGGTTTCATCACAATTTGACACTAGTAATTATAATTTCTAAAAATAGAATGTGATATGAACAATGATGTGGTAAAATAGTAAGTTTCGTGAAACTGTGAACCCTCAATCTTTGGAGCATTTAGAAACTATTAGAAACATTAAATAGGGTAAATCATGAAAAAAATAGAAATTTGGAAAAAGCAAATGTCCCAAAATAGAAAATTTAAAAAAATAGGAATTTGTCATTAGTGAGATTAGCCTAAGTGAATTATGATCTCTAGGGAACAAGGACTGTGAAAAATCATCAAAAATTCTAAAAATAACAACACCTGACCCCACCTGCTAAAAATAGAAAGTTTCAATTTTTAGTGCATAAAGTTATAGTATTTTATTTATCGAATATAGCTAAGTGCGCTAGAACCTAATCCATAAAAGTATATAAGATAACCCAAAGTGCATGAAACCTCCAATTCCCTCCTTTGTTCTCTTAACAAGATGTTATCATAACAACTATTCATGCAAGAAGATACATTTTATCATGACAAGTATGAAAACACATATAATATGGAAGTTTAATCAACATAAATAATGATCAACAAGATTTTAATTCCCATAAATCCATACTTAGATACAATAATCTTAGAAATCCATACACAGTTAGCCATGAAAATTATAATTCATTACATAATATATAAGATGATTACATCACAAACCAATACATTCATGCATTGGACCATGCTCATATACAAGATAGGCTCCACAAGATACAAAATACTCAAACTAGAACCCCAAAATCAAAGACTTCCAAGAACTCTCGATTACATAGATGCATCACCTATTTATACATGGTGGGGAATTCCCCTTTAGCATTTATATGCACCTTTCCCAAATATAGGCATGTTTCAATAATAGCTTGCATGCTTTTCTAACTCTTCTTTACAATAGATTGAGATATAAATAACTTTTTTTAATAATGCTTTAATTCCTATGATTAGGAATTCACCATGTGTTTCCTTTGTCTCTATATGCATGTGATTTTTCCACATAATAGAACTTTATTGCTCATCACATCACCTGGACTTTTCCTATTTTTTGTCCCTATCAGGAAAATCATCTAAGCCTCAGTGTTGCATACACGTGCACAACCTTTCACGTTGGCATGTTCCTCTATGGCGTAATTATCCTGCCTTAACTTCCTCCTTATGTTCACATCATATTTTGTGCTTTGTTGGTACTTACAAACTTTTGACAACCAACATTAACCCACACTAGGGATATTGTCCATCCTCAACAATATTGAACTAAATAATTTATAGAGTGAAGAATGAAAAAATAAAAAAGCTGAGGGTAATTACCCAATAATTGAATGAATAATAATCTGCCAAAACAATGCACTCCAAATAAGATTGATAGGGATGGAGGAGCTATGGAAATTTCATGTGCAAAATAAATTCGAGATTTTTCCACCCTTCAAGCTCTTTATTAGATTTATCTGGTGTCGAAAAAATGATATCTAGCATTTGTTTAAAGGTAAATTCTTCACACTTCTAATTCAGTTCCTTAAATATTCAATCAAGGCCTGACACCAATCCCTCTAGAGCATCCATTCTGCATGCAACTAATGGACAAAGTTTCTCGAGTCTTACCTCAAGGGTGTCTTCATATCCTTAAGTAATTATCTCTTCTGTATGACCTCATACATGAGATCTTTGCATATGGCCTTATTTTCTTTTGTGACATCCTATACTTGCTTTAGAACTACCTCCTCTTGAGTGGTGTGTGATTTAAGAATTGGGTCAAGATCCTAACAATTGTAAAATGCACACCCTACTTTCTTCATGGTCTCTATGATATATTCGATCAATGCCTCATATTATAATATTTTTTGCATAACTGACTCCTTGTTTTTTCTTGCTATGTGGCCAATTCCTCTACTGATGGCCCTGGCTCATACTTTTTGTCATAGAAAAACATTCACACCAAGTATTCTAAGTAGTGTAACTATGAAGGATACTCATCTTGGGTGTTCTCCACCAAGACTGTGCAGTCATTTGTTATGCCATTTATTATCTATGTGACTTTGTTATAAGAATATTTAGTGCACATATTTAATTCTTTAAATTTCTTTGCAATTCATTGTACCTCCTTCTCATTGTAATTATTATCTTGAAGAAACACCCTTATTGTGGCCCCTTTGTCTATATTCCAACATGTAACTTAGGATTCCATCTTCATGAACACATTTATTACTTTATCATATGTTATCTTTATGGGCTTGTTGGTCATGAGGACCGTACCTAGTTCCTTCTTCATCTTTCTCCTAGAGCATGCATCGTTATTTATTTCAAATTTGGGATCCTACATATTTGTTTGTATTCTCCACAAAAGAATATTTTTTCTACGCATCTTCACTCCTTCTGGATCAATCAAATCCCAACCAAAAATATCGTTACTTGGTATTGTGCTTTGGAACCTTACCCACAACACCTTCATATTATCATCAATGTGGTTCATCTGGGGGGTTTGTAGATAAAAAATCACACACATACTACTATTTTACTATGCCGCTAAGTGTGTTGTTATATGTATGGATCTTGCATAAGAAAATTATTCACTGGTGGCACAACTCCTAGTCCATCTAGTTGCTTTGATTATTTCTATCATCTCTCTCTCACTTATGCCACTTATGTACCTAGTTCTGGTTAGGTCACATGGATCCATGTCTATTGGTCTTCTCACATTTTTCATCAGTTACATCTGGACACTAGTGCCCAGTTTGGACATTAGCACCTAGGTGCTCCTATCTTCTTTATTCTTATTCACATTTTTGACATTTGTGGTCAACCTTTTCGGTTTTCTTACTCCTATCCCAAGGTCTTAGTCAGTGTGTCATGTCACTAGTGTCTAAATTCAAGCAAGATATCCCTATATATACAAATCATACATACCATTATAAGGGCAAGTAATATATCAAGGGCTATCTATCTACATACTATCAAAGGGACTGCATTTTTTGGGCTTATTACTCTACATACATTGCATAGGAAGGGGAAGTTTTTAATTTCATCCCACACATTTACATTCTACCTAGCTATAACCCGCTATCTTTGTGTCATCGGTGCAAGGGAAACCTAACAACATAATTTTACACATGCACATAGAACTACATGGATTTTGAGATGTAGTGCATCGCTCGATGGTAAGTTCACTCTATTAGGTGATCGTCGAGGTCAGTCCGAATCCCCATTTTTCAAATTTTATTTTTAAGAGTTGATGTTTTTTGGTGTTTTACAGGATATTATCTATTTTTTAGGTTACCAGCAAATTCTTCAATCATTGAGTGACATATAAACAACCAATAGTGAAGGATATTGAAACCCTAGTGACATAGGAAAAATCAAGTTCTGACATTATGCGTAGTAACAAGAATCTATGGAAGGTCTCTAGAACCCATGTTCCCTCACCCTTACCTAGGTTCTCATTTCTCAAGTATTCTACAAGTCCCATAATTTATATAAAAAATTTCCAGTAATTTTCCTAGACTTTTCATCAGTTTGTTCCATTTCGAGTATATTTTGAGATAAGAGAAAATTAGATAAGTACCCTATCTCTCTCATTTTCTTACACGATTGCATCTTTAAAGTGATTAACATTTGTATTATATTGTACATCATTTTAGTGACTCTAAAATTAGATTTAATATTTATATTTTATTAAATCATTTTGTGAACCCCTTTCCCTAGGATCCATAAAACCCTAATGGCTAAAAGTATATATTCCTCTCCTAGGAAAGCTATGCATCATGAGAGTGTCAATCATATCATTGATGATGGTGTTGAGGCTAAACTTCTTGATCTTTGTCACAATTCTTGATTTAATGAAAATGTTCAAATATTTCTTGATGCTAATGAACAAAAAGTTCCTACTAGTTTCTCTAACTCTACTTTAAGAATTGTTTCTAAGGACCAAATGTTTTCTAGATGTAATCCTTGTTCTTCCATAGTCACCAAGGATATTCCACCACCTATTTTTGTTGCAACTCTTTATTATTCTATTATTGATTATATTATGCTTGGAATTTATTGTGCTACTATAGATAAAAAATCAAGTTACTTCCAATGTTGAAAATGTACATGTGCATGATGATGTTTCTCACACTAGTCAGGATGAATATAAAGTTATATCACATGCTTATTTTATTTTTGAAAATGTTTCTAATGATTGTAAAGATATATCTTATGATATTTCTTATCCTACTTCTATATATGTTGATGACTCGCTTTATGAAAACTTTCATTTGAAACTTTTTCTGATGTTGATTATATATTTCCTTATGAACATGTTAATGAAGGTTTTACTTCTCTTAAGACTGCTAAATGTGAATTTTCCACTCCACTTTCTTCTACTTTTGAGGCTGTTTCCAATGGCATTCATGACAATTATTCCATTCCTACTAGCTCACCTCTTATAGTTTCTACTAATACTACTGCTAGCATTTCTATTAATATCTAATTTTCTTATTCACCTCTTTCTTCTTCTTCTTCTCTAGATGATATTATTGGTGCTTCTTCTATTATGCCTAGTATACCTCATATTATTTCTTTTGTATATATATCTAGTGTTCCCATAACATCTTCATTTTCCACTTCTTCTTATCACATTCCCATGATCACTCATAATGGAAAACTTTAACCTCTCAATGTGCCTCTCACATCTTATAAAATTCCTTCACATGAAATTTTATTACTCATGCATGATATTTTCCAATTGCAATCTCAAGTTAAATTTATTACTCTTGAAATAAAATCCTTTTACGCATCTATTGATAATAAATATCTTGATGTCAATCCTATTCCAAATAAAATTCACAATTTAGCATTTCCTAAGGATTTCATCATGCCTACATTTTCATGTTTCAATGGAACTGGTAATCCCTATGTGCATTTTAAGCATTATCATTTAGCTATGGATTCTTATTAGAATGATCAATTGTTACTAAAACCCTTCCATCATAGTCTTGTTGATGATATTATTAAATGGTGCTCGCATTTTCATTTTGTATCTATTAGTGCATATTGTAAAATGGAAGATGCTTTTCTTAGCTGCTTTATGCTTAACAATGGTCCTAGAGTCACATATGATCGCTTACCTAGCTTACATCAAGAAAAGAAAGAACCTATTCTATATTATATTTTATGCTTGAATTATTGCATGCATCAGTTAGTATTTAAGCCCGTTGATGTAAAAAAATAATTTATCTTTTTATCATGGCTTGATTCCTGTATTAAAAGAAAGATGGAAATAAGATACCAGTGAATCATTTACCCTTATTATATAAATTGATTGATCTAAAAAAATATTTAATTGCTACACATGTTATAGATCCTACTATTGGTGCTTGATTTGATCTCACCCCATTTTTTCTAAAAAATTCCCAATCTGCCTGGTTTGTCATATTTTCTATCTCCTCGAATGGATGCGTACAAGTTTTATCTTTACCAGGGTGTTATTGTAAAACATTCTCTATGGTCGTGGATTGCTGTTGAGCCATGAATTACTATCCTGGATTTTTGTCAAGCAATTGAATGGATTTAGAGCTTAACTTGTGAGTCCAAGGAATGTAAAGGTTGATATTTTGAAGTTGTAATTGCTCAGGCACTTGCAAATATGTGAATTACTAGAGAAGCTGGATGCAGAGGAAAGAATAGGAAAAGTATGAAATGATGTAGGTTACAAGCATGAAGGATGAAAACATGCTCCCAGTTAAAACAATGATGGAGATATTTGCAATGATTCACCTTTTTGAACAACTAGAAACTTTTTGTTGTAAACCTATTAAACATCATTTTCTAGAAATAACGATCAAACATGTAACAAACAAAGGTTCCTCGAATATTATTTTCTTGGGGGGAAAGCTTGGATGTAAATTGAGTGTTATAAAAAGCATGCTTTAGTCATGTAAATGGTCGGGGGTTGAATTCTTATGAGAAAATTTGAGAAATCCCATCTTCTTGAGAGACCATCTGAGAAACCTGTTAATCTCGTATGTTTTAGATTTGATCATGTAAAGTTGGTTGCAAGTGTAAAACCATTGACAAGCTCTGAGATTGTTCAAGAAACCTTCCCCTACTGATGAATCTAATCAACTTCAAATTAATCTGTGTTGATCTTGGGAAAAATTGTGTCTGCTTTTATTTCAGAATGTTTTCAAATGGTTTTGATGTTTCTGTTGTAATATTATGTTAAAATACCTCCAAATCACATAGGATCTCATCCTTATGATAGTTTAGTAGCATTTGCAATTTCATTATTAGAAGAGCCTTCACCCTGTAATGAGATAAACAATTTAAAATCACTTTACTGTCATTTTATTGATAAAGATTGTTTGTAAGCCTTTGAGTGTATCTTATGCATGAGGAACCAGGGGTCTTTAATGTTTAATTGAGTCTTTAACTCGAGCATTCGTGTTAAATTCTTGGAGATTGTGTGAAACTGTGAAAATATGGGCCTCCATTGATGCATACCTTCTAGTTGAAGGAATATTCTAACTATTATGAAGCATTATGTCATTTAGTTTTCCAATTTTGGTGAAGGTTCTCAAAGATATAGAAAAATCAAGTTTATCCTGCTTAATCTCCCACCAAAAATTATTCAAAAACAATGAATCATACCTAAACTACCCCTGTTTTCCCTATATGTGCACAAATGAATAAATTCTACTGCTAAAATATGTAGAAGCAATTAGGATTCCATAATTTCTTTTGTAACCTTAACCTTGTTTAGAAAATATCACCATTATTTAGAAGTGACAACTTGTGAGAGTTAAATTGTGGTGCATTGATCATATTTTCTCAAGGTTTCCTTTCAAATTTGTGCAAAGAAGGATATATTCATTCTCCTTCACCAACAGAGGTTACAAAATGGGTCCTCTCACCCTGGTTGAAAGGCACAACCTAAAGTAGTGAGGATAGATCAAATCCTTTTGAAGGTGCTATCCATTTCACCAACATTTGAGTGACAAAGAGCCAACTGAATTGCCTCCCCAGATATAAAATGACATACATTATGATTTATCTTTCTCTATGCTTATTGTTAAATCTGTGATGCTTCTCAACTTTCAAGGGAGAATCAATTTGGATACCAACACCAGATTGGCAGCGTTGTCGGGGACATTTTTACAAAGGCATTACACATATCTACCCTGGTAATGTTTCTTACATGATCAAGTGCAAATACGTTGTTTAAACGTCATCCTGTGTTCAGATTGTAAAGATTTGTGCAAGTTACAAGTTATGTGTGCAATATTTCCAATTTCTGTCTATTTTTTCACTAAGTCTACATCATCAATGTTAAATACGGTAAAGGAAGGTCAGATCTGTGAAGCTTTGCATGAATTTAGTGTTGATAGACATTTGGCAAATCAATTTTAGTGCATTTACACAACTAAGGTGAAAATCCTTAGTGGCGACTCCGTGTTGAATTAATTTTTGATAAATGCCAGTGTCTTAACCTCTGTCAATTGAAATTTATCACTAATCTTTGCAAAGATGGAAGGAAGAAGATCTTTCTTCATTAAGGATCCTGTTAGAAGGTTTTTTCCAGAATTGGGAAAGACAAATTCTGAAGGAAGAAGAATCTGGAAAGTTATTAGAGATCAGAAATCAAGAAAAGAGTTATCAATTGTGGAAAGTGATTATCTTGTCATTGAAGATTGCCATACTTCCTCAAGTGCTTCTTAATCAGGTAGTCTTTTTATAGATCAAAATTCTCCATATGGAGAGGAGCCTTCATTTGTTTTTGAAAAGTTGACATCTCATTTTGTCCCCATGTTTTCCAAAGCTGATAGGATCTTCCAAGAAACAAAGTTTTTAGAGAAAATTAATTTTGAGAATTACACTCCTATGCCCCGTAGACCCCTTGTTCCTCATCATTTGTTTCTCCTGCAAGATTCACCTCCTCAAAACAATATGGCCCAGCCCCCACCCAGAGCCTCCATTTGTTGTTAATACCTTCGGTCCTATAAATTTTAGAGGTATAGATGGATATCCAAATGTTGTGCCCCAAGATGTTAGAAATAGATTGCCTAAATTTAAAGGAAATAATGCTACTATTGGTGATCAACACTTAAATCTTTTTGTTAATATGATGGAAGACTTTGAGATTGAGATTTGAGGATGTGTATATAAAATTGTTTATTCATACTCTAGAGGAGGATGCACGTGATTGATATAATTCTTTTCTAGATAACTCAATAGATTCATGGACAAAAATGAAGAATGCTTTTAGATTGCAGTATGGAGATAAAAAATACCCTAGGTTTCTTTTATCAGAATTTGAAAATATTAATAAGAATCCTAATGAATATTTCCATGACTTCAACACTCAGTTTAATAAGACCCTAAATAGGATACCTGTAATCCTGAGGCCAAGTGATGTTTCTTGTTTGATAAAGTATTATGATGCTTTTGACAAAAATTCTACCTATTATTTAAGGGACAAAAACCCAGGAACTTTGAGGCAAGCCTTCACCATGGCTTTGCAAATTGAAAATAACATTAAAGCAAGTTGGTAAACCTCCTAAGAGGGAAGGTATCAAGCTGATCTTTCCAGAGAAGCCTTAGTCAATTAAATTTGTGGATTTGGAGGAGGTTGTAAAAACTCTAGCTGGAGTTGTTAAAGAAATATCTTACAAGTTAGCAAGAGCATAGAAAGGAATTGGACAAGGTCCCCAAGATTAGAACAAGTCACAAGGTCAAGAAATATTTGTAAATCATCCCAGAGGTGATCATAGATCAGATGACGGGGGTAAAGGGCCCTTGGGATCAAGAAATAGACATCCCAAGCCTCAGGAAAATTGATTAGTAACTTGATCCTTTAGTTGTCATAGTTGTTGTTGTGGAAGAGGTCCATGATATTTAAGTGGTGTGATAAGATGTTTCTTGCCCCATTCTCCATGTGATGAAGAATATAAGTTAAGGAAATTAATGATGACACTGATGATGATGCTTGCATGATGGGGTAGCTCTACAAGCTCACGGCAAGGAGCAACTTCAACCGAATTGATCAAGTGTTAGAACTGCTTAAAGATTTTTGGGAATGCATCCACCGGGTATTACCCCTTCCTCCCTCTCATGCTTTTGAAATAGATATGGTACAAGATTTTGATTACCTAATCATGATTTTGAATACCTGAGGGCATTAATGATTGAAAAAGTATGATGGAGGAATCCCTTCTGAAGAAGAATACGTAATTGTTAATGAATGTTGTAGTTGCCCAAGAAAAAGAATATAATACTCGAAGTAAAGTTGTCAAAGGGGTAGGGCCACAAGACCAAACCTAAAATTCCAGTTCTCTTATCCCAAAGGAAACCCCTAAGAAAGGATGCATCTGGACAAAGGCCTTGTTGCCCTAAACAAAACTGATATCCCTCCCCATGCTCAGAATGAAAAATCCTTTACTGCCATCAGATGAGTTTGTAAAAATTCCCCCTAATACTTACCTTGCCCAAGTATGCTCCTTATGACATTGCCCAAATTCGAGTCAGATCAAGGTTTCGGTTCTAATTGTTGAATTACTTAGGATTCCTGAGAATAAGAAAAGGGAGTTTGAATATTTAGGATTCAAAGAAGAAAAATTACCCTAGGCAGAAATGTGAACAATGTTAGAGACTCCTCCTACCATTGCAGAGTTGGAAAAACCCCAAGTACTGGAAGAAATAGGTGAACCATCTGAGGGTATATTTGGGAACTTCTTTGGTTGAGTCGCAGTTGAATGTGGATCCATTTTCCAGCTACTTTGATTATTAAGGACCAGGTTGTTACACAATTGTATGTTTGATTCTGGAGCTTCATGTAATTTTATGCCTCTTGAGGTCATGAATGAATTAGATTCTTAAGTTAACAACAACTTATGGGGAAGTGTACTTCCATGTATTCCAAGAACGGTACCATTGGTTGGATGTGTCAAAGGTTTGGTAGTTCAACTTGGCAGATTATTTAGGAAAGAACTTGAAACTGGATGTTGTTATTGTTGATTGTCCTTTCTAAATGGCGAATGCTGTTATCCAGAAAATGGGATGCTAATGTGGGTGGGAGTGTGAAAATGGATATATCTTATGCCACTATCCCAATTGAGGGCAGCCTTGTAAAGTTGTATGGTGAAAATAAGATGTTATATCTTATTGAAGACCCCAATAATGCTTCCTATGAAGTGTTATACACTAGATATTGATGTTGGTAACTTTGTTGGATTTTTTTATGGTCAAAGAGTACAAAATTAATCAATGCAGAGTATCTTGAGAAACTTGGTTCTCCTGGGACTTTGTTATTTAATGAATCCTCGAAGGATTTGAAAAAATTGACCTAGGTATTGTTTTGATATCTCTAGGCCTCGAAGAATTTGGTTTTAAACTCAACTTGAGTACACTGAACAAGATTGAAATATGAAGCATTGTTTTGTTTAAGAATTGCTTAGAAATATGGTATCAAGACTTCTTAGCTTGGTCGCATTCAGAGCTAATTGTCAAGTAGGAATTTGAAACATTTCCTTATTTAACAAAAAATCAATAATGAGCAGTATAAGCATGCAGTTGGGATTTCATTTAAATGTTTGAGTCCTTTGGTACATCACGATAGTTTTTATGTACTTTCAGAAAAATTGGCGGTATTAGGGTCCAAATTTGAAAATTTCCTTGGATCCCCTTATTAGTTAGTTAATATTGAGATATTCTCAGGCCATCTATTCCTGACAATGGAGGATGACAAGTGTTCAAAGATGACGCCCAGTTTGTGCAATGGTTTTTGCAGAACTTGGTCTTCTCTTTTTATCAACTATAGATTGGCAGCCAATGGTTTGTACCTGATGGAAAGTCGAGAATTTATTTGGTAAATGCTTGATTTATTTGAAGACTAATACTATTCCCTAAAGGTTTCTTCAATTGAATCATGCTCTGATAATATTGATTACATCTCAATTGACATTTGATCAGCGTCGAGGGATGTTCAAGATTCTGACCTAGGCATGAAGTTGTAGAACCATTAAGATCTATGGCCAGTGGATTGATTTCATCCTGGTATTACTTGTAAGTTTATCCAATTGTTGAAGAAATACTTTGAATTCTTAGGCGCAAATGGTTCTTGCATTTGAACTGTTTGCATACAAAGAGGCATATTTTTAGCACAAAATGTCCCTTGAAAATTATATCTTTTGTTTGGCTAGAGGCAATGGCTGATCTATTCGGCACTTTTGACTTTGTGTGTGGGATTTTGCAAACTTGAATAGTTATCAATTGGATAACTACCCTCTGGCCCCGTTATTTTACAATTGGTTACTTGTTCAGAATTGTTTCCACTATGGCGGAGAAAATTTCTTATTGGATATTGCCCCAAGTAGTTGTAAGGAATCAATAAATCAAGACTAAGTTTAAGGGCAGACCTTGGGGAACATATGTATATTTAAGGAACTTGGTCTAAAATGTTGGAGCTACTTTCCAAAAATGAAATGAAATGTAGCTTTCTCTAGGCCTGCAAATTATTTCACGTTGCCGTTGTCTAAATCAAGAAAATGTGATTGGCGGATTTCGGGTCCAGACTTTGAGGAGTGACCTTTGCAACACTTGTAAAAGGAAAATTTTTAAGAGCAAGGAGTATGGTATTTCACTAAATCCCTGAAGTGCCATTTTGGACCAGAGAAGTAAACATTAAGTTTGACACATTATGTAAAAGCAACGGGTAATGATTGATCCTTAATGAAAGGGTATAAGCCATCATGTACTAAAGAATCTTTGTTCAGAATTCCATGCAGAAGGGAATTCACATATTTATTTAGGACAGATTAATTCCTATATTATTAGGAGGTAGCCTTAACTACTTCTAAACTAACTACTCCCAATCACTAGCATGTTGAAGGAAGATCGTGAGTGTATTAAAAATCACCAACAGCTAATTGTTATATGTTTTCTGGGATCAGACAACCATTAACAGAATATACTAATGTTTTAGTAATTTCTCACTTATGAACATTATATAGGAAACTTTCCACACCTTCTTTAACTTAAGAAAGTAAAATCAATCTGTGTTGTTGTCACCAAAGTTGATTTGCGAGCTGAAAGACCATTGGTGACTTTTTTAGAAGGAATTACAAGGAGATGACCTCTAACCTCCATTTGCCTACTATCATGGAGAAGTAGGCATTTGCTTTGGTAAAAGAAACAAAAGTCTTCAGGATGTATATTATGAGTTCTAAATTCATTGCTTATGTTCCACACCATGGTTAAAGATATCCTATCAAAAATGGAGGTTTCAAGGAAAGTTTTTTTTTAATGGGTTTTCAAATTTCAAGAGTATGACATTTTATTTACAATGGCATTGACCGAAAATACTGGTCACTAGGTTTGATGCCTACACTTTAGAATTATGACCCACAAGTAACTCTGCAAACTTTTGAGGTAAATGACTCTTTTGACAAGAAGAAATCCTTAATGTCACTTTAAAACTGATTATACTTGACACTTTGCAATGGTACAAGGAAATGATTTTTTTTCAAACAATACAGTTCACTAGACTGCAACATTTTGATAATAAGAATTAAGAAATAGAGCAATTAAATTAGCTTCCCATAAGTGCTTTCCATAAGTGGATTTTAGTACACATGCCGATTACTTCACCAATGGGTGAAGGTAAATCCCCATTTAGATAAAGCTAACTCAACCAAATTGTCATGGATTTCATTCTAAAGTCATATCATTTGCAGGTTTCAAGTGCCACTTTAAATAACCAGTTAGATAATACATGAGACATGATAAACCTTTGGTGGCTAAAGTGAAAATGAATATGATCAATTTGACATATGTCTTCCAATTATAAGTCAAGGTAATGATTGTAGTACGGATTCCAACGCAAATAAAGGAGGATTTAAGATAATTGGAGAAGATACTTTGGAGTTGAACAAATGGAGTGGTGAACTGCTGCAGTTTGTTCAATGCTAGATTGAATCGACTATTAAATCATAGCATACTTGAAACTCATCTTCTTTGAGTTGGTGTATGGAACTTAGTATCATATAAAACCGCATACCAGTAATTGTCTTGCAGGTTCAATTTCTTCAAAAAATGGAAGATCAAAGGCTCAGTCCCTATGATGCTTGAATCAATCAAATTTTGAGTTAGATGAAGTTTTAAGGGCATCCCATCAAAATGTAACAGTCAAAGCAAATTGAGGAATGCTGTTTGACTAAGAAGGTGAATGAAGAGCTTTCTAACCCGCTGCATTTTCATCTAGTGATATCTTTGTGGGATAACAGGCTCCAAGGATAAGGGAAAACATGTGAAATTTTGATGCATTGATTGATGGTCTCCTCCTATTCACCTAGAATCTCATGTCAAATTGGTGACTAAGTACCTTCCTCTTAAAACCACCTAGATCGGGGATTGCTTCAAATTACCTGTTAAAACTTGGTAACCTGAAACATTTAGTGTGAGGTGTTCGGATTTTCAGAATCAAGGTTTGTCAGCATTGTATCTGTATAGTCAACATGTTACATCTAATTGCCAATTTCTCCTAGTCCCTAGTAATATTTTGAAATGGTATATCACTTCATCTTAGGATAAGAGTTGGTTAGAGATGTCTTAACTATGTGTAAGCTTGTTCTTTGAATTCGTTTCCCAATGGATTTTTGCACACTGGTTTTCTCAACATTATTCTTGCAGAAAAATATAGGAGCGTTCAAGATATTTACAATTTTTGAGCTCGTATGTTGGTGCTCAATTTGATCTCACCCCATTTTTCTAAAGATTTCCCAATCTACCAGGCTTTATCCATATTTTCTATCTCCCCGAATGGATGTGGGAGAAGTTTTATCTTTACCAAGTTGTGTATATAGGAATCCTTCTCCAATGGTCATGGATTGTTGTGGAACAACATGAATTATTTAAAAATTAATTTGTTCCTTGAAGAAAGATCACAATTCTACCCACAAATGGTGAAGTTCACCTATTCATCTTACTGTTTGACGAGTGTGTTTTCAGATGTCAAATTATATCTCAACATCTTTAATTACGTGCATAATCATTTTTGATTGGATGAGGAACATCGGGTCTATTTTAGGAGGTAACTTGTAACTTTTTTCACGAATCTTCCCAAAAATATCGTAAGTGGTTGGCCCCAAATAGTTGTTATATTGGCCTATCAACAACCCATATAAAGGAATATAATAACTTTCTCTAATTTTGCCCCAAAGGTGTGTAATGAAGCATAATTTTAAATGGTTGTGGCCCGGTGGATCAGTGGAGGTGAAATTTTGAACTTTTTTCCTTTTTTGTAAAAAAAAAAATTGGCCCCGCAGTTAAAGTTTGAAATTGGCCATTGACAACTCATGCGGGGAAAAATTCTTACTTTGACCCTGAAGTGGGACAGTGGTAGTTTTTGAAAAGTTACAAGTGGGATTGGAGGGTCGCCGGAGGGTTTTGAAACTTTTAGCCTTTATTATGAAAAAGGAATAAAGTATATAAATTGACCCGCAACTCCATTGGGGCCGCACAGAAATTAGTTAAAGCCAATTGCAAATTCAAAGTCACCAGAGGTTTGGAAATTTTGCCTTTTTGTGAAATGAAGTATAAAGTATAAAAGTGAAGCCGCAATTCCATTGGGACCCCACATCAAAAGCTAAAAGCGGGAAGTGCAGAGTTCACCGGGGGAAATTTTAAAATTTCACCCATTTTGTCAAATGAGGGTAAAATTGCAGACTTGAGCCATGACTCTGTCAAAGGCCCAGGTTAAGACACGTATCAAGCCCATTTTTCAAAGGCAGAGGGGTGCAGGGAAAAATGTCAAAATTTCCCTTTTTCTCCAAAAGTAATAAAATGCATAAAGGCACCCCCAGGGCCGCTTTTAACTCAAATATTTCCACGTGGACAACTCTAATTTAAATTTGAGAAAGGGAAAAATCAATGGTTGTTGTTCATTGCATCTGAATTTTTTATGCCATTAAACACTCCAAGGTTTTTGGAGATGCAAATACGCATTATTTTTCATCATTTTTTCATGAAATTCCTTGTTCGTTTTTGTTAGCAAAGTGCAAATCTGAATTGATGTGGAGCTAAATTTATAAATCCAAGGAATGTAAAGGTTGATATTTTGAATTTGGAATTGACTCAGACACTTGCAAAAAATGCAAATTACTGGAGGAGCTAGGATGCAGAGCAGAAGTTACAGAGGAAAGATGATGGGAAAAAGATGCAAAGAAGGAAGTTGCATGCATGAAGGATGAAAAATGTGCTCCCAGTTAAAACAATGATGAAAATATTTGCAAGGATTTACCTTTTTGAACAACTGACAACTTTTTGTTGTAAATCTATTAAATATCACTTTATGAGAAATCATGATTAAAAATGTAACAAACAAAGGTTCCTCAAATATTATTTTCTTGGGGGGGAAAGCTTGGATGTAAATTGAGTGTCTAGAAAAAGCATTCTTGAGTCATGCAAATGGTCGGGGGTTAAAATCTTATGTGAAAATTTGAGAAATCCCATCTTCCTGAGAGACCATCTGAGAAACCTGTTAATGTATTGTGTTTTTAGATTGGATTAGGTCAATTTGGTTGCAAGTGTAAAGCCATTGACAAGCTCTGAGATTGTTCAAGAAACCTTCCCCTTCTTCTGAATCTAATAACTTTGAATTAATTTGTGTTGATCTTAGGAAAAATTGTTTCTGCTTTTATTTCATAATGTCTGCAAATAGTTTTTCTTGTTCCTATTATAATTTATTATGTTAAAATCTCTCTAAATCACACAAGATCTCATCCCTGTGATAGTTTAGTGGCATTTTACAATTTCATTATGAGAAGAGCCTTCATCTAGTAATAAAATAAACAATTTAAAATCAATTTACTCTCATTTTGTTGAAAAAAATTGTTTGTAATCCTTTGAGTGTATCTTAGGCGCAATGAACCAGAGATCTTTAATGTTTAATTGAGTCTTTTAACTTGAGCCTTCATGTTAAATTCTTGAAGATTGTGTGAAACCGTGTAAATTTGGGGCCTCCATTGATGCACACCTTTTGGTTGAAGGAATATTTTGGCTATTTTGAAGCATTTTGTCTATTAGTTTTCCAATTGTTGTAAAGGCTCTCAGAAATCTAGCTAAGTCAAGTTTATCCTACTTAATCTCCCACAAAAAATTATTGAAACAATGAATCCTACCTGAAATACCCCTGTTTGTAATGTGTATCCACAAAACAACCAATTCCATTTGTTAAAATATGTAGAAGCAATCAGAATTCCATATTGTCTTTAGTAACCTTAACCTTGTTTAGAAAATATCTCCATTCTTTAGAAGTGATAACTCGTGAGAGTTAAATTGTGGTGCATTGATCATATTTTTACAAGGTTTGCTTTAAAAATTGTGCAAATAAAGGTTTACCAGTATATTTTACCAACAGAGGCTACAAAATGGGTCCTCTCATCCTGGTTAAAAGGAACAACCTAAAGTAGTGAGGATACATCAAATCCTTTGAAGGTGATATCCATTTCTCCAACATCTAAGTGACAAAGATCCAGCTGAATCGCCTCCCCAGATACAACATGACATATATGATGATTTATCTGTCTCTTGGCTTCTTTTTAAATTTTTGATGTTGCTCAGCTTCCAAGGGAGAATCAATTTTGATACTGACACCTCCTTCTCCTTCTTCTACTATTGCATCATCTTTTACTTTGTCACCTCTTTTATATGTTAAGCATCCTCCAAGGTCTCCATCTCCTCCACCTCGCAATCTTGTTCCATCCTCTCCACTGCATAAGCATCCTCCACCTCAACCACCATGTCTCTCTCCACCTAAGTCTTTCTCATCTCCTACTCGGGAGCCATTGCATTTCTCACATTATACTAAGCTTCATGATGTCTTGTGTGCTCTACGTGGAAAGAACTTAATTCAATTTCCTTGTAATCAAAATCATCCTCCTCATCACTTACATCACAAATGCGGTCACCCTTAATGAAATTTTCACCACATAAATGGCCATTGTGACAATGACTATTGCACCCTACATGGAAAACTACAACAATTAGAAGACAAGGGTGTCATTCCTTTATCTCTCGCTCTCGTGAGCAGTCTCTTTCTCCAATTCTGCATGATCATGCTTCCACTTTGGTTCACTTGCCTCCTCCATCCAATTTTAAGGTATTCATTTGTCCATCTCCTAATATCATCATTCATATGCGTCCTCCATCTCACTCATCCACTGTAGCTTCATTTCATCCACCTCATAATACTACTACTTCATATTGGATTCCTAAGCCATCGACATCTATGATTCCTACCACTACATCTCTAATCATTGGCACCATATCATTTGACAATTAGTTTGGCTCTTACACCCATTCTTGTACCACTTCACACTTCCACCACTCCTCATAGACCTCTTCATCTTTGGTAGGTGATTTTTATCACCTCACTACTTGATGGTGCACTCGTGTTCTACGGTTCTTACATGAATGTTGAGGGATCCGTTTCAATAAGTATTCTTGTATAGCTTTACGCTTTATACTTCATTTATCTATCTAATGTACACTATCAGACCACTTCTTGATGATGAACTCTTGTTCTATGGTTCATTTTTGATTGTTGAGGGGTCTTATATATATGAACCTCATATTCCTACACATATGCTAGGGGCATCACTCTTCTTTCCCCCCTCTTCATCATAATTACATGTGATTACATACATTATTACTATAGTTTTAATCACATTGTTATTTGACATTATTAATTTCATACATACATTTATTCCTATTTATTACATACTATCCATATTCATTCATACATATATTCCAACTTTCAAGCATTCCTCATTTACTTCCTATTTACATCATCATTTATTTCATATCAAGATAATCATTCATACAATGCAAGTCAATCATTACAATACCAAAATATGAACAAAAATCATTACATCGCATATCAAAGAACATCAACACACCACAATAATGACAATCATCCATATATATATATATAGTTAAAAATCATAAGTTATAAAAATACAATATTGGGGGGGCAAGCCCCCGAACATTTCTACATCAATACAGATCATACATCATCATCACTATCACTATATTAAATTGTAAGAGCTCTAGAACTATATGCTTTACCACTCAATCTACGTCATTGGTCATGTCCCCTATATATCTCCACCTGTCTTATGAAATATGACCACATTGTCTGACTGCTCCATGAATCAGCTATGCAACTCTACATACTTCATGAACATGTCCTGCACTAAGGATTTTCCCCCTACAACCTCCCTAGCTAACCAATAATCCACTACATGGCCATCACCTGTACTCTCTCATGTACAACTAGTAATCACAGTATACAATATACGTCTTGTAGGGTCACTGTCAGCTCCCCATAGGAAACTAACAAGTACAAGTATCTACACACCACCTCTCGCACAACACAATAATCATCAACATATTATCAGGTACTTCCCCCTATCTTGATACGTGTCATAGGCTGACACAATCTATTACATCCCACTCAATGTCATATAGGCCTTGATGTAGCCTAGAATTTATAGTAAATGACCCAGGCGCGCTGGCACATCACTTAGCCAGAGCTAAGTGCTCACTTGAAGCATGCAAAGGCACTAGGTCCCTCTTTAGAGTTTTTTGTATAGAATGTTAGTGTGATGGTGCATATAGATATCCAAATTTATTATCAATAGTAAACAACACACAGTGCATAAACCATGTCTAGTTCTTAGAATAGATATAAAATGAAGTAAACAATGACTATAACAAGATCTACTATGCAAGAACTAGATTTAGTCATATTCAACACCATTATCCAGCCAATATGAACCATTGTATTAAGTACTTTAAAACACAAAATCTTCTTACATTACATAAGTATATCCATGAGTCATGCACATGACAAAACAAGCAGCATAACGCTACCATGGTTTTCATTTATCTCTTCTAACCAGTGAAAATCAGTACATATAGATAGGGGTGGAGACTTTCCCTTCACTACTCATGCACTTCTCAAAATAGGCCACATGCTAATAATAGCCACTTGCCTTTACAATAAGATGCACACATGTAATTTCTCTAACAATAGACTTCTTATAATTAACTCTGAGTAGAAATCCTATTGTTAGCCTAAACTATGCATAGCGCTCAGTTTTCGCTTGTTCCTAAAATTCCATTGCATGGAATACAAGTCTTCAAGTCTTTGTGTGCTCTGCAAGCTATCTCTAAAAATAGACCTTATCCAAAAAACAACTAAGTCCTGAATTCAAATTGTTCTGGTGCATGATCATTCTGCTATTCTTTCACGCCCTCAAATGCACCTTGCTCCAGCACATGCATCCTTTATGTTCCTTCACCTTAGAGTAATATATTATTTACTCAACATTACCCCACACTAAATTACATTTCCACCTCGAAAATGGGAATTAATTCTTATGCCTCCAACAATAAAGAATAATGAATTAAGCATTATACAAAATAATGAAGTTTACTTTGTAGTACCCTCTTTCTCAGGTGGGACTAACTCCAGATATATTTTTTAATTCATCCTCTAAGGTCTTCCAGTCACTTAGTGCGTTTGATTTCTTCTTCGGGATATCGGTTATGATGGTTTCCATTTCATCTTGAGTGATATTTTCCTTCTCATTTTCTAATACTTGGAAAAAATGGATAATAATTGAGACCATTCCCTCTATGGAGTCCATTTTCTACAATATAAGTTTCCCAAGTTCATCAATCCTATCTTTTTGTGGATCTTGGGCTACTGTAAGGGCCTCTTGCTTTTGTTTTACCAAGGATAACCTCTCTACACACCCATGTGTTTCATCCTTCATTGCCTTTGGTACTTCATTATCCTCTGTTATAGTCTTTATTCTTATTATGGTGTCCGACGCTGCACACATGTTCAAATCTTGATCTACTTTCTTTAGCTTATCTTTCAATCTTTGGAGCAAGGCCTCAAAACTTGAAATTTTCCTAACAATGGAAACCCTTTCTCTTGTTGTTTCTTCTGTAGGCTATTTTGGTACGGGCATAACAATGGGTGCTTCATTCAAAACCAAACCTATTAGAGTGCACAAATAATGCATTGTAGAAGGAAAATTTTAAGGAACTTTAGGCTCCTAATGAGGCCTTACCTTAAGAATATGATCACTAATTTCCTTAGCCATGTTATCAAAGGCCTCATTCATTACCTCTTTTTGTTCCTTCTCTAATTATAAGTACTTTATCTCTTCATTCTTATCCTTATTATCTTCAATTAGCACTCGAATAGTGGTAGCCTTATCAATGTTCCTCCACATCACTTCAACAGATTCCTTGACAAAGGCATTGCTTACTTACTCATCAGACATTACTAGAGACTTGACAGTCATGTGCCTAATATTTGGTTACTTCTTTACCTAGAATAAGACACATGACTCCTCGCACACATCAAAATTTGGTTCATCCATGTGTTTTTGCATGGACTAGGAAATTTGTTTTATAGTCTGTGCATTGGCCTTTTCTTGCGAATGATCTTACTAGTTTCCTCTATGTAACCCATAGCCAGAGTCACATATTCCTCACCTTCTTTTCCTGTCCTTAATTTCTTGCCCTTGGGACCCTGGTGCTAAAATATGTAATCGGTCCTTTAAATTCCTATGTGGAGTGAGGTGCGCTAGATGGCTTGCATGTTTCCTCTTTTATCTCCTTGAACCCCTCTTCATCATCTTTCATTTACTTATCATGAGGCTTCTCTGAATTTTTAGGTTTCACCAGGGTTCCTATTGTGCTTTCACTAGACTCATCCTCTATGAGCTTAAACTTTCTCCTCCTCCTCTTCTCAGGTACTTATTTCTAAGGGGAGATCTGAGGTGATCTGCATAGAGGTTGTGATGTCCCTAAACTTTGAGTCCTTGTCCGTTTGAAAACCCTTTTAAATTTGTGTTCCTTAATTATTGGGTCTACATCTAAGGCTGATGCGTTTGTTTCTAAGACCTCCTCCTCTTGTTGTTTCCTGGGAGGAGTAACCTCATGCTTAGTTTCCTTAGTGTCTGATGGTTACCTCCATCCCTACGTATTAAACCACTATTGTCCCCTTGTTCATCATCATCTTCTTCTTCTAATGGTGAAGTGAGATTTTTCAGCCACCAGGCTCCCAATTGTATGTTTCCCCTTTGGTGGGTGTGGTATCATACATTCATTTTCGACATACTTACCATTTTCTAGCCTCGGCTTGAGTTGGATATAGATTAGCGTGTCCCCGCTTTTTCCAATAGCCAAACTGAAAGGCCTCATGCTTATATCATCTGATATGAACCTCTCAATGTAAGCAAACTTACCTAGGTATGTGTAAGTCTTCCTTAAGGTATGGTAGTCACATTCTACCTTGTCTTCATTCTAGATTAACATGTGCGCATCAGTAAACCTATGAATTACCACCTAGAAAAAACATGATGTAAAGGTTTAAGGGAGTTTACACCAAAGACTCCATGCCCCATGATTCATTGAAAAATGTGTAATGCAAAAGTGTTGGTACATAACAAATTGTACTATCTTCCTAACTATTTATGGCAACTCCTTAGGAATTCTCCACTCCTCTTTGAAATTCATGTGAATTATGTCATACCACATCTATGCCCTTTTCCTGAATGGGTCACTCATAGATCCCTCACATAATAATTATCAAACCTCTCTGTTAGATACTTATTCTCTACAAGATACACCCAAATCTTGTTGTTTAGCCCATTGGGCACTCCAATTTTAACAAAAACAAGAGATAGCAAAATGGCACCGAAGCTTATCTTCTCACCTTTGCACGCTTCTTCAATGATGGTATCTGCTATGTATCTTTCCAAGTTGTAAACTTCCCCATGTGATATCTTCTTAGAAATATGTAGCCACATGGTATTCACTTGTGACCATATCTCCTGATCATTCAACTTGGTAAGTAAGTGTGCAGCCACCTATACCCCAGGTTACTTCCTTAACTTGTAAATATACATTCCACATGAACCCTTTGAGTAACCCAAATCCTTGCAGGTGGCCAAAATAGCTTCTTTGTTAGATAATTCAATGGTAATATCTATCCATGTTCCCTTTAAACATGTTAGTCTTACAATTAAGGGTGCGGTGATCCTCATCTGTCACCCAAAAAAATAAAATAAGTCCTCGTGGACTCTACTCATAAGCCATTGGTATAGTTTCTAAGGTTTTCCAAAGTAAAGGAGTTCATAGAGATACAAGACCCCTACCTTCATCAAAATTTTCTCTCCATCATCATCATAAATAGGCATGTTGTCAATTGTGCTCTTGTTTGTCTTTCTGCTTAAAAGTGTGTCCAAATCTTCCTTGTTGTCAATCATGTGATGATTGTAGTCACTTACCTTGCTCATGCAAATGTGAGAATCCCATTCACGTCCCATGATTATATCCTATGGGTATTGCATTTCTAAAAACTTTATTTTGGGGGCATCCTTGATTTTCACCGTAGTTTTTACCTTCTTCTTCCCCTTTATTCCTACTCTAGGTTCTTTCCTTAGTGCCATGGTAAAAAAATGTTGCGTCTTTTTACCTCTGTTAAGAAAAATCCCATTCCCTAGCTTGAAACCAAGCTCCCTAACTTGAAATCATGTGCCCTAGATTCTTCTAAAACCTTGACACCCTATTTCTCCTCTATGTACACTTCTACTTTGCTCAAACCCTTATCCAATGGGGATGCAAGCCAATTTCATGCACAAATACACTCTCATTGCCTATTATTAAAGCTCTTTTCACTTAGACATGTCTTGCATAGCTCAATCACAAATAAATCGCTTAGAAACATGTAATAACAAAGGTTAAAAATGAACCCACATCACGTTCTTATATATTTTTTGAAAAATTAATTGTATTTATTGAACCTCCACCTACCACTAATCCTCTCATTAATTAAACATTTTACCACATTTCTATGTGATACACCTATGCACCCTAGCCATAACCTTCCAGTGCACCTTTCTACCTTTTGGCCACATACGTCCTTTCACATGTTTCCATGCACCAAATTACCTCACCATTGTTCCTTCCCTTAAGTAGTTTCCATGGCTACAACTTACCTTGCATTATACTAGGCATTTGGTTTTTCAACTGTGATCTTATTTTAGGAGCAATTTTCTTTCTAGTAGCACATTTCCATACCATCTGCACTTTCTATCAAGAGAAATCACTTGCATTAGTTTTTTCCTTATGTATAGCCATCTTTGAATGACAACCACCCCACACTAAGGGTATATGCAATCCTCTGCGCATAAAATCACTTCAGATTGCAATCAACTTCTGGCATGCAAACATGCGTATTACAAAAAACACTGAACTAAAATGAAAAAGCATTGCGACAAAGAAGGAAAAATATTAAAGGAAATACAGTAAGGGAAATCTAATCTAAATGGGAATATTGCCTTATTACAAACACCAAGAAAGATTATTTATAGTAGGGCTTCAGCCTATTTTTGTTGAAGTAACTAGGTAACCGTGTTCCAACAAGCACCTCTAACTGACAAGCGTCTGACTCGAATATATGAGTGATAACATACGGTCCCAACCAAAGCACCTTAATCTTTCTTGGTTGGCACAGAAACTTTAAATCATAAATAAGTACCATCTGCCCAACCTAAAGCTTCTTTTCCTTGATGTTCCTATCATGGCATGCCTTCTATTGTGATTTTTATTGCTTCTGACTCCAATGTGCGTGCCTCTTATCCAGTTGTATCAACTTTTCAATTATTTATTCAAATGCTTTCTCATCATCTAGACCTCCCGCACACATGATACGCAAAGAAGGCAATATGAATTCCATGGGAAGAATTACTTCTAGGCCATACACCAATTGAAAGGGTGTTTCTGTATTCAATTGTTTATAGATTGTTATATATGCCCAAAGTACGGTAGACACTTTATCATCCTAGTTTGTCCTTCCAACGTCACAAATATTTGTCAAATTTTGGCTCAATATATTGTTGAAATTCTCAGCAGTCCCATTTTCCTGAGGATGATACAGTGTTGTCTTGTTGTGTGTGACCATATATTCATCCAATAATATCCTGATTGTCGCATTCAGGAAATGAGTGCCCCTATCACTTGTCAAACTCAAAGTACATCCATACCTGGTAAGAATATTTTCCCACAAGAACCTTGTTGTTGTAGCCATTGTACAATCCTTTGTAGGTGTTGCTTCTTCCCACCTTGTAAGATAATCTATACAAGTGATGATGTAATGCGCTCTAGTTCTGTGTGTGGCTGGGGAAATAGGACCCAAAAAGTCTATTGCCCATTTTTCAAAATGTCTTCACTAGTAATAGGCCTCAAAGGAATTTCATCTCTTTGCCTAGGTTTTCTAAGGCGCTAACAATGATCACATGCCTTATAATACTCCTTGCAATCCTTGTAGAAGATTTCCCACCATAAATCAGTGAGTAGAATCTTGTGCGCGATGGTGTCACCTATATAGTGTCCACCTACAATACCACCATGAGCCTCCTCCATGATTTTTGTGAGCTCACGCTCCAGTACACACCAGTGCAATACTTCATCTCAGTATAGTTTGTATAAGTTGTCACTGATCAACATGAAAGGTGTGGTGAGAATCGCAAGTTGTTTCTTTTTCAAGGATTTCATTGCTTCTGGCACCAAACCTGTGCATAAAAAGAAAACAATATCCTCTAATTCTAAGGGCACGTGATTTAATTTGTATAACTGTGCATCTGACATTGTATCTTCAATACTTTACATGTCCTCTCCTTATTGAATCCATGTGGTCTGGGCCAGAATTGCTTTTACCTAGATTTACAACAATTGTAAAGTCAAACTCTTGGAATAATAGAACCCATCTGCATATGCACCCTTGTAAGATGGGATTATTTACCATGTATTTCAATTCCATGTGATCTATATACAACATAAAATGTGTTTCCAACAATGACTTTCTGAACTTATACAACACGTAGATCATGGAAAAAGCTTCACTCTCTATAGATGTTTAATTCTATTCTGTAGGAGTCAACTTTCTACTAGAAAAATAGATAGGATGATCTAAAATATCTTCTCCAGAATGATCTAGAACTATTCCAATGGCCATACTAGAGGCGTCCACATGTATGTGAAAGGGTAGATTCCATAACAGAAAATGTAAAATAGGTGTCGTAGTAAGCCTTTCCTTCAATTCTTTGAATGCACGGTGTTACGATTCTCCCCAATAAAACTCACCTTTACCTTTTAATAAATCCTCCAAGGGCATGACAATCTTAGCATTTTCTTTGATAAATTTTCTATAATAACCTGTGTGGCTCAAGAATCCTCGTACCTCACTCTGACTGGTGGGTTCCTCTAATCCTAAAATGACTGCAACCTTAGTTGGATTTACTAACAAACCCTCCTTGCAGATGATATGCCCTAGGAGAGTTCTAAAAGGTGTAACAAATACACACTTCTTGATATTTAAAGATATGTTTAACTATCTAGACCTCTAAAAAATTAACCACAATTTTTCACAATGATCCTTGATAAGCCCATACATGGTCCAATCATCTAAGTAAACCTGCAAGAATTTGTGAATAAACTCCTGGAATGCTTGAACCATAGTGTGTGAAAATACTGTAGGCACATTATTCAACCTAAAGGGCATCACTCTGTATGTAAAACTTCCCCATTCAGTGGTGAAAGTTGTCTTCTCTTGATCCTCCTTGGAAATTCTTACCTGATGATACACAGAGAACCCATCCGTAAAAGAGTAAATTTTGTGCCTTGCAACACATTCCAATATCTCCTCAGTGAAGGGTATAGGGAAAGGATCAATCACACATACAGAATTCAACTCCCTATAGTCCAAAAAAAACCTAATTCTTCCATCTTTCTTTATGTTGATTACCATAGGGATAATCCACTTTAATTTGTCTATGGGCTCAATTATGCTAGATTCTAACATCTTGTCTATTTCTTCTTTTACTTAATTTTCATCTCGCCCAAAGATTCATGCACCCCTTTTAAATATTGGTAGCCCCTAAGAAAAAAATCTTGGAAATTGCGTAGTAACTCAATTATCTTATCCATTTCAAAGTCAATCCAATAATCTCCAATTATGGCCTCCTTAGGTTCGGCATCCATGCCAATTTTCACTTTCGTTGTCTTCATAGGTTCATGGTACATGTGAACCTTCTCATCCACACTATCTAAGACCTCAAATCTACCCTTTAAATGATCTATGTCCAACTATTCCAGTTCAATCACAAATAGACCAGTTGTTCCTTTCTCCTTCTCTAAGCAAGTAGACTCAAGTAATTCTGCATCTATCTTATATATTTCATCAAAATGTGCTTCTAGATCTGACTCACCAAATAACTCATAAATGAGTTTTTCAACTTTTTCACTATCACCGATGATCAATCGCTTCATAACCTATAATTCCTTTTTCACTAGAGGTTTAGTGGAGAAGTAATTACAATTCTGGATCACCCTTCAGTCAAGTCTTATCAATTTCCAGTCTCACTATGCAGCTCCATGTAAACATACCAAGTACATGCCTAACCTCGCAAGGTTAAATAAATTTTATGCACCCACAATGAAGGTGGTAAAGCCTCATCCCCCTCTTTCCAGAGTCTCTCATATTATAGAATGTGATACTAAACAAAATTATTACCATGATATTCACAAATTTGAGTAGGTTCATTACTCCTAAAAAATTAGGCTGATAGATAAATTGTCACTTCTCTCCATTCTATGAGACTATCCATATGAACCGCCCACCAACGCACTATTGTACCATGTAGGGTATACACTAGCATATTACTTCTGTCCACTTGATCCTTCCACTTTACTTCCATGGCTCATAGGAATACCTCAAGGTTTGTTTCGCCAGTGTACTAAGGTACATTATTACTACCTAACCACCTAACACACCATGACCTACTTACGTGCACAATTGTGCTTCTTACTTCGTGTGCAACCATCTCGTAAGTGCCATGTGCCCAATTATCACATGAAATACTTGTAGTATCACTAATGGAATGTGCATCATCCCACTAGAGGATTCATTCCTTAGATGGCTCAAGCACTTTCAGATCTTGAAAGGTGCACACATAAATTATGTTTAGGTATTCTTCACTTAAGGGCTCAACATAAGGTTTTGAATTCCTATCTTTCAATGGGATAATAAATTATTCTTCCTTATTCTCAAAATAGATATATCCCTTATTGAGCCATAGATCAACATTATTTACATAGCACCAAGGGTTCCCAAGTAGATTTGGGAAGTTATTTGCTTCTGAAAGCGCTAACAACTCAAAGTCCCCAGTGAACTTGACCCCCTTTATAGTAATATATGCATCCGTCAATACTCCAATAGGCATGTTCTTAGTCTGATTTTACATATACAATACATTGGACGATGGCTATAATGGAAGTCTTCCCATCTAAATCCATGTATCTAAGGTAAGTACATTCACCTCCGCACCTGTGTCAATCAAAATATTGCTCAAAATCCATCCATATATAACAACATTTAGAGTGATCTCCTTGTCATAAACCAAGTTATCGGGAGGGAGATTAACAGGAAAAATATGTCATCTAGTTTTAATACCAGTGCATAGAGTGTTTCCCTTCGACCAACTCCCTAGTAATGTAATAATGTTCTCCTGATGCATCATCTTGCATACCTCCCTAAGATCGTCAACATTCAACTGGAAATTCTCATCTTCCTTTTTCTATTCCAACTCATGTGACTATTCCTATAAAAACTATATCTCCCCCTGCAAATTTCTTAAAACCTCCATGGTTTCCTGATAAACCTCCTTCTGATGTGTAGGGTTTGGGTATTTTTCATGTAAAACCTCCTTCTTAGTGATGGTAGGCTTTTGTTACAATGTTTCACTGGCACGCACAGCCTCAGTGCATGTAGTAATCTTCACATGTGCTACCTCAGGGTCTGGTGCTAACTTCAACGTCCATTGGTTTTCTACAGCATGTTGTATCCTAACCATGCCTGCACCCTTATTCTCATTTTTTTGCTTCTTTCTCAAATGTTCATATAATTCTGGGCACTCTTCAGAGTTATGATTATTCCCACAAAAAGAACAAGTAATGCTCTAAGGACATTCACCCCTGCAATGGTCAGGGGATTTACACATATAACATGTTCCATAAGGGAACACACCTCATCCACCACCGCAGCCTGAGCCTCTAAATCCACCACGGTATCCTCTAACTCTACGAAGGCCTCCCTCAAAGTGCCCTTCATTTTGATTATAGTGCCCTGGAGTGTGTTCATGATCATGTCACTCACCCTTATCCTTAGAGTTATTCGTAACCCTCATCTATCGTATACTAATATCAATGACATCATGGATATGATCAATCAACCTACAATCTTCAGTATTCTGAGTCGTCGATCGGAAACTTTTACAGTAGCAGGACATGTTCTTTCTTACAACACATTGCAATAATGGAAAATGGTTTACATCATGGTCCAAATGACATATCTCACATTCTAGTAACAAGGAGCACACCGATCTGCGAGGAAAACTATCCTTAGTATGCCTCTCTACTTAAAAATCTCTGCACCAAATTCTATTTGTGTGTCTCATGTGTTGTATTGGCTGATAGTCTCTCCAACTATTTTACCATTGCTGCAATATGAGTTTCCAAGAATGGGCTCACTCTAGTGTCTATCCTCCCAACTTCCTCAATGGATAGAGCTACTTTAAGTGACTTACATGGGTCTGTATATGTCTTATATGAGAGTTCCCTCTGAAAAGGCATAATCAGGCCTCCGACGAACCAATTTTCATGCTTACTAGCATGGATATCATTGGATAGTTTAGACAAGAGTATTTTGAAATGGGCATCATATTCTTGGACACTCTTAGTAGTGCCCTTCTTGATGTCTTTGAGTGTACTTATACTTTTCAACTTGAACTTAGGGATATAAAACTCTTTAATAAAGGCATCCCGTAACGCTATATAATCCACACAAGTATGATCAGGTTCAAAATTTATGTACCAGTTATACACGTGTCCCTGCAATGTAGTTGCAAATAGACTGGCCTTATGCTCTGAAGTTGTTATTCCTTTTACGTGTCATAGTATCTCATACATATGCACATTCTCAGCAACATCTTTTATTCCCTTATACTCTTAGAGATGAAGTGACATATCCATGTAAATATTATTAGGCTGGTGAGGATCATGCCCACCAGATCCAGAACCTCCTATTTTACCTTGGCCTCCTGATCCAATAGATCTGCCAGATCCTGAGATACCTGTTCCACTTGTAGTAGGAATTGGACTATATGATGCACTTCCATATGTCCCAATAGTGGTGCTCAACTAAACTCCTATACTATATGAAGTTTTTATGCTCCCCAATGTGATTCCAAATTTCTGTACGTTTGTGTTCTGTGCCAATGAACTGCCTAAAAAGGTTCCTCCATTCGGTCCTCTAAATAATAGGGAAGATGTCTTCCTAGCCATAAATTTACTTGTTATATAATTCACTCCTAAACTTGTTGATAATTCCACTCTACCTCTTACTACTCTACTACCCAAACTAGCGTGCTGACTATTGGTTTTACTAAAAACTGGAAAACCAAGCGCAAGGGCTAGTTTGCTAGGTAGATTGAGATGCACACCTGCAGCCCAAGTTATCTCTACTGGCACGCTCTCATAATTGGTCGATGATGGTTCCCTATCATGCTTTCCCAAATGGGGAAATTCTAGATGCTCTGGCTCCATGTCCTCTACATGAGCTCCAAATCCTTCACAAGCCATATCTCTCCTCAATGCCATCAGTTCTGCAATCTTGCATTGCTTCCCTAGATCCCTCCTACATGCCTCATTGTACTTAAGATGTATTTCTTCTCTTTTCCTCTCCATTGCTAATTTTGACATACTTAACCAAACCTAATCCTACCCCCACGCGTGGTGGGGTTTAACTAGTCATCAGCTTCTCTTCCGAATTTAGGTTTACCAACAAGATTTTGATATCTAGTGGAACACCTTGCAGATAGGTTCCCTTGGGATAATGTAAAAACTAAAACTCAGTTACATCAGGGAAAGAATAAGTGGAAATTTAGTACTCCAAAATATAACTATTCATAACACCATGGAATGAAGTGTCTATAACGTGCATCCAAACCAAATCAGAATCATAGAGGGCCTGAAATTCTTCCTACATCTAGAGAAGTGTTCGAAACCTCCTATCCCTTTTAAACATGTAAGCAACCAACCTCTTGTACAAATCTACTGGAAAAATAGAAAAGAAGCTCTCATATAAGAAATCATACATATTTTTCTCCACCCATGTGCCTGTGTAAAACTCAGATCCAATGTTGAATCTCTAAGAGTAATCTTCTTCTAGATCTATTATCCAATCCTCAACACTTTCCAAGGTCAACCGATACGTCTTCATCATGCAACATCCTGAAAATAGTTGACAAAGAGGTCCCAACAACATAACCAATGATGCAACATAGAAGTTACAGTAAATGACCGAGGCGTACTGACACATCACTCAGCTAGAGTTGAGTGCTCACCCGAAGTGCATAAAGGCACCAAGTCCCTCTTTAGAGTTACTTGTATAGAATGTTGGTGTGATGGTGCATATAGATATCTAGATTTATTATCAATAGTAAAAAATATATAGTGCATAAACTAGATCTAGTTCTTAGAATAGATATAAAATGAACTAAAAAATGACTATAACAAGATCTACCATGTAAGAATCAGATTCAGTCATATTCAACACCATTATCTAGCCAATATGAACAATTATATTAAGTACTATAAAAAACAAAAGCTTCTTACATTACATAAGTATCTCCATGAGTCATGCACATGATAAAACCAGCATCATAACTCTACCATAGTTTTCATTCATCTCTCCTAACCCGTGCAAATCAATACATATATATAGGAGTGGGGACTTTCCTTTACCGCTCATTCACTTCTCAAAATAGGCCACATGCTAATAATTTCCATGCACCTTTACAAGAAGATGCACACATGCAAGTTCTCTAATAATAGACTTCTTATAGTTAATTCTAATAGAAATCATATTATTAGCCTAAATTATGCATGACACTCAGCAGTCACTTTTTCCAAAAATTCCAATGCGTGGAATGCAAGTCTTCAAGTCTTTGTGTGCTCTGCATGCTCTCTCCAAAAATAACCCTTATCCAAAAACTAGCTAAGTCTTGAATTCAAATTGTTTTAGTGTGCACTCATTCTGCTATTCTTTTGTGCCCTCAAATGCACCTTTCTTCAATGCGTGCATCCTTTATGTGCCTTCACCATAGAGCAATATATTATCTTCTCAACGGGCCTAAGGTCAACAATGTACTGAAATGGTGACCCCCATGGAATTCCCTCAAATTAATATCCCTCTACATAACACAAACACAAACAAAATCATGACGTTAACACCTCATATATATGTAAAAATAATCATTCATATTACAAGTCATAAAATTTCACATACGTAACATTATGTTGTCAAAACAACCTCCTAGGTTGCCAGCACCCAAGAGGAGGATGCAGGTGCCTAGGATTAGGTCACTAATGCGTGGAACTTGGAATTGGCATCCCAAAAGATGTTAAGACCTTGGCCACTCTCACATAGGCCAGAAATTCCTAGAAACTCAAATATTTAATTTTTGTAAAAATTTGAAAAAATCGAGCCAATTTCATCAAGTTATTAAAAAATACTTGTACTCACCAACTCATATATCATATGTGACACCATGGCTGCCATAACCATCTCGAACCTAGTCAACCTCGCTGTTCTAATCAGTGTGATGTAGAGCAAGATAAAAACTCCAACAACCCATAATATCAATATTTACACAAGAATTCAAAAATGTACCTTAAGCTATTAAGGCTAGTTACTTCATGGGTTTATAATTACTATAAAACTTAGAAATTTATTATTCATAAGCTTATGAAACTCAACCCTTACTCACATCTTATTTAAATTTTCATTCATAACCATTTCCATCATCAAATTTGATCAAAGTTAGAAGGAAGAAACAAATTGTCTATTCTTATCAACTTACCGTTTTGAAGGCTTCTCCATTGTGGTCCTCTGATGAATTCATGAATGCAGTAATCTACAACCGCCTTCATGTAATTTTATAATGACCTTCACAATATGTTCTTCCCTTCAATGTTGTGGATGGCTAGTTTGGGCTCTAATTTCTATGTTTGAGGGTCCTTCTCAACATAATCCTTCTTGAATGGTTGGGTCTCTACTAAATTTTTAAAGACAGATTTCCTCTTGTTTTACTGAATTTCATGCACTTACCACTCTAGGAAAGGACTTTCTTGACAGTAAATAGAGGCTTCCATTTTCATTCATACCTTTAGAATGGATTCATTCACAAGATGAGATCTAACTACTTGACATCATCATTAGATCATTGAACTTATATAGGCTTGAGAATTAAATCGTCCTTAGCTATGATAATTTTGTTAGCCTCCAACTCTTGAGTCTCCAATTACCTTCAAGGAATTGTACAAGATTTATTTATTCTCATTTATGACATCCAATTCCACCCTTTTACTCAGACTTCCCATCCTCTAATCACTGTCTCCTTACCTCTGTCATCATGCAACTCTGTACTTCCTACTACACAATATCTTAGAGGGATTAACGTGAGGTTTAGTACTTATACTTTAGAATTATTTCTTAAGGGAAACCTTGAGATCATAGTGTTAGTGTTCTCACCTTATTTTATTGATTTGGGCCTTAAAAATTATTTTCTTTACCCATTTCCAATCCCTTACTGGACTATGCAAAGTATGTTGTATAACTGTTAAGAATGTCTCAGACAACACAAAATGATTCGAGCCACTTCCTTTACTAACACCTAACCGACATCATCTTAGTAATTTTTACCAATTTTCAAGAAATTTTAGTGGATTAACTTTGAGAGAAATCACCTTTTGTTTAACAAACCCTAGTTCAGGTTTTCATTCTTCTATGTGAGCCTGAGAGGGAAAAATCAATTATTCTTTTACTATTCAATCACTTCCAGCCTTACTGTGAATTTTAAAATAATTATGTTAACCTTCTCCCACCTATAAGATGTATGGAAAATCTTGAACTATCTCCTTTTCCTCATGGTATTCATACTTCTCAGTTCTCTGTTACATTATGAAGACTCAGGAATAGACCATGGTTCCTTCAAGATCTCTCACCAACCATCTAACATCATTATCCACTGTAGTGATTTCTCTGGGGTCTACACATATCCTCAATTCCCATGCTATGCATAATTGATTGAACTAGTTCAATCTTTTATAGGCATTAAAATTAATTGAAGTACTCACTTTTATCTATCAAGCTCTAGATCCTTTCTTGAGGTCACTCCTCACTTTAGTTTCCTCTCACAACATTGAATACAATTATTACATGCATGTCACATCCATGCAAATGTTCAAGTTATTCTCTTGTACAAATTCTTCTCACGAAATACTCTTACCAGACTTCATAGTCTCCACAAGCATGTATTGATATTTAAGGAACAGGGTCCCATCAAAGAAGACTATGAAAATCTATCTGATAGTTTTATTTCTTTTACATGACCTATACAAATTGCTTCCACACAAAGTTATCATTCATTGTCATAGAACTTCACAAACATTACCAATATATACTAACATACAAAAAATGCTATTAAAAACAAGAATGCACTCAGTATCATTTTATAAAGGTTCAATACTCATCATATAACTTAAAATCATTTTCCTTAAAACTACAGAGATTAAACATGTACACTATCAAATGCAAAATCATGAAAGAAATTGTTACAATACTAGTTCTATACATTCCATCATGCAGATTCTCAGAAATTTGAGTGTTTCCTGCTTTACTCTTCTCTTAAAACTCCACAAAATGATTAAATCTAGAAAGAATGGGGTGATTCAGTTACATTTGGAAATTTATAATCTTTTCATTCAATTCTAACTAAATGAGACACCCTAGACAACTTGGTCACATGTATAATATTAATCTTAATCTCAAATAGATTAGCTATAGACTCAAGTCTTTTGATTTTCTAACTCATATCATGCTCCTTTTACCCTAGAGATACCTAAGACACTCCATTTTAAACCCCATTTCATCCTTTACCTTCTTTACAAGCTCCATAAATCCCTTAAAACAACTATATTAAGACAAAAATGGCTTTCACATTCAAATTTGCATTTTAGGAGGGAAAATAGATCTTTGGAATTTTTTAAAAGCCTAAATACCAACCGACACACAAAATGAATCTCAAAGACTCATTTGACCTATAAATCACCTTCAAGAAAAAATTTGATGTCAACATATCATATTTTTAAAAATGGAGATGATGCTCCTACATCATACTGTAGGGGTAAGAAAGTTTTGAGCTCCTTTATTTTCTTTTATTATTCTTTTTCCAATTCCTTTGTGTCTTCATTTTTGCTCTAATTTGATCTTAATATTCAATTTTATATCCCTATATTTCCTCTATTATTTTCCTTTCATGGTTCTCATGGTTCTCCTTTTCCTCATAAATGAGGTATGATTCTTCACTAGTTTCCCCCTCTTTATATTTCTTTGTTGCAACTATCCTATCTTCCTCTTATGTGTGTTGTTTCTTATCATATCTGAATTGTTCTTCTTTGACTACATTTTATTCATCATAAACCCCTTTCTTTGCTATTACACTCTTGCTTCTTGCTTCTTTATTTCTTCAATCTCCACTGTCATCTTCTTGTTGTGAGCTTCTAACTACTTCTCTTTCCTCATCCTGGGCCTAGTTTGCATATATTTTCTATATGATTCCTATTTGTATAAATCATGTTCTAAAGTTGTTATCTCTTCTTTCAATTTCTCCCAACTCTCATACACAAATATGTTCTATTTTTCACTTCCATAAATCTCATTATTTATACCTACAAACACACAGTTGCACACATTGTTAGATTAAAAAACTTGAGGCTTTACTGCCCCTAGAAGCTCTTCCTTGCTTGCCATTACTTCAATTTTATCCTCCATGAACTTTGTTGCCTTTATCTCTGTATACCAACTATTATTATTCTTAAGAGAAGCCAAAAATCATTCTATCACTCTTTCTTCTTCACTCTTATCTTCTTCCAACACCATCTCTTTAATCACCTCTATTTCTTTCTTACTTATCCTCTTTTACATTTGTCTCAATCTTCTTTCTTCTTCTCTTATCATTGTCCTTAGCTATTTCATTTTCCTTCTTCTCATAAGAAACCTAGCTGGCCACTTAACTCTCTTCTTCATTACCATCTCAGTTTATTGTCTATGTTCTTCTTTTTCTTTTTCCATGAGCACCATCATTTGTGTTACCTCTTGCTTTAACTCTGTGATCTCTTGCTAAAACCACATCTCTCTTTTCTTCCTCTTTTATTCTTTGTTTTTCCTCTCTCTCATCATTTTCTCTCTTCTTGTACCTCATTAGCTCTATCAATCCATGTATCACCTATGGTATTGGTTCCTCTTTCTCTTCACCATCTGTCAAGTCTACTTCATGAGGCTTAATATCCTTCAATTCTCTTTCTTTGCATATTTTCCTTTGTTCCATCATCCTAGCTATTCTTCTATGTTGCTCTTGTTCTCTTATTATCTCTTACACTTACTTTAACCTAGCTTTCTATCTTTCTTCTACTGACTTCTTCATCTAATATGGCATTCTATAACCATGATTAAGGATTGGTTTCATATTCCCCTCTTCACTCATCTTCACTATTAATTTCACATGCACACACTTCCAGAAATATGTTAGTAAGAACAATAACTATTCATTTAAATCCCAATGCCTAGCTATGATACCAATTTATGCAAAGAAAGATACAAACTCCAATAACCCACCATATCAATATTTACACAAGAATTCAAAATTATACCTTAGGATATTAAGGATAACTACTTCACGTATTTGCAATTACTCCAAAACTTACAAATTCCCAATTTATAAGATTATGCCACTTAACCTTTACTTGCATCTTGTTAAACTTGTCATTCATAGCCATTTCCATCATCAAATTTTATCAAAGTTAGAAGGAAGCAACAAATTGTCTATTCTTGTTAAATTACTTTTTTTAAGGCTTCTCCATTGTGGTCCTTCAATGAATTCATGAATTTAGTAATCTACAACCCCCTTCATGCACTTCTACAATGACCTTCATAATATATTCTTCCTTTCAATATTGTGGACGACTAGTTTGGGTTCCAATTTCTTTTTTTTAGGGTCCTTCTCACCATAATCCTTCTTAACTAGTTGAGGTCTCTACTAACTCTGTTAAGATAGGGTTCCTCTTGTTTCACTAAATTTCATCCACTTACCATTCTAGGAAAGGAATTTCTTGACACTCAATAGAGGCTTCCATTTGCATTTAGACCTCTAGAATGGCTTCATTCAAAAGATTGGATCCAACTACTTAACCTTCACATTAGATCATTAAACTTATACAAAATTGAGAATTAGACTGGCCTTAGCTATGTGATTTTTTATAGGTTCCAACTCTTAATTCTACAATTACCTTCAAGTAATTGTAAAAGAATGATTTTTTCCTAGTTATGATCTTCAATTCCACCCTTTTACTCAGTCTTCCCATCCTCTAATCATTGTCACCTTATCTCTATCATCATGCAACTCAGTACTTCTTACTACACAGTGTCTTGGAGGGCTTAAAGTGACATTTAGTACTTAGATTTTAGAATTATTTCTTAAGGGAGACCCTGAGATAATAGTGTCAGTTTTCTCACTTTATTTTCTTGATATGGGCCTTTAAACTTATTTTCTTTACACATTTTCAATCCCTTGTTGTAATGTGCAAAGTATGTAGTCTAACTGTTAAGAATATCTCAGACAACACAAAATGATTCAATCCACTTCCTTTGCTAAGACCCAATGGAAATCCTCATAGTAATATTTACAAATTTTTAGGAAATTCTAGTGTATTACCTTAGAGAGAAATCACCTTTTGTTTAGCAAACCCTAGTTCAGGGTTTCATTCTTGTGTGTGAGCCTGAGAGGGTAGGATCAATGGTTCTTTTACTATTCAATCACTTCCAAACTTACTATGAGTTTTAAAATAATTAAGCTAACCTTCTTCCACCTACAAGATGTATGAAAACTCTTGAACTATCTCCTTTTCTCCATAGTGAACTCTTATTTCTCATTTCTCTACTACATTATGAAGGCTTGGGAATAGAGCATGGTTCCTTCAAGATCTCTCACCAGCCATCAACCCTCCTTATCCACTGTAGTGATTTATTTAGGGTCCACACCTATCCTTAATTCACATGCTATGCATATATGCTTCACCTATTTTAATCTTCTACAGGAACTAACTTTGATTGAGATACTCATTTTTATCTGTCAAGCTCTAGATCCTTTCCTGAGGTCACTCCTCACTATAGTTTCCTCTAAAAACATTGAATACAATTATTACATGCATGTCACATCCATGAAAATGTTCAATTTATTCTCTTGTACATATTATTCTCACTAAAGATTCTTAGCAGACTTCAAAGTATCCACAAGCATGTATTGATATTCAAGGAATAAGATCCCATCAAATGACACTTTGAAAATTTATATTCAAGTTTTAGTTCTTTACATGACCTATACAAATTACTTCCACACATATTTTAATTTCATTGTCACAAGAACTCACAAATATTACCAATATATAATAGCATACACACAATGCAATTAAAAACAAGAATGCACTCAATATTAGTTCATAAGGGTTCAATAATAATCATATAACTTAAAATAATTTTCCTTAAAACTACAGAGATTAAGCATGTACACTATTAAATATTAAATCATGCAAGAAATGATTAAAATATTGGTACTATACACTCAATCATGCAGGTTCTCCGAAATATGAGGTTTTCCTACTTTACTCTTCTATTGAAACTTCACAAAACAATTCAATCCAGAAATAATGAAGTGATTCGGTTACATTTGGCCATTTATAATATTTTCATTCAATTCTAACTGAATGAGATACCCTAGACCACTTGGTCACATCTATAAGATTAAGCTTAACCTTAAATTACTTAGCTATAGACCCAAGTCTTTTGATTTTCTAACTCATAGCATGCTCCTTTGACTCTAGAGGGACCTAAGACACTCCATTTTAAACACCATTTCATCCTTTAATTGTCTTGCAAACTCCATAAATCCCTTAAAACGACTATATCAAGCCAAAAATGGATTTCACATTCAAATTTTCATTTTAGGAGGGAAAATGCCTCTTTTTAATTTTTGAAAAGCTTAAATACCAACCGACACACAAAATGAATCTTAAAGACTCATTTGACCTATAATTCAAGCCAAAATGTTATGTCAACATATCATATTTATAAAAATGGAGATGATGCTCCTGCATCACTGTAGTATCCTTGCAAACTTAGATCTCAAATTCTCACTCAATCAAGGTTCAAATGAAGTTAATATTCACTTTCTACCACTACTCTATATAAAAATTTTCTCAAATTCTCCTCGACTATAGTTACCATTTGTGCTCATCCTTCCAATTAATACATGAAATATAATTTTGCTAATATTTTGAGTTTTGATACTCCATCTTCTTCCCTGCCTACGCTATTTGGTTCATAATTTCTCCTACCATCATACTTTACACATTCCACAATGCTATATTACAATTCGACACACTTTTAACTCAACATACACATAATTTTGTGATATCTACTATACTATATTTTGCACACTATCACACCATTTCACATCTACTTTCAACTCAACATTCATTATTACTATCACTCCTCCTTTTTCCGAAAGGGGGCATAAAATGGAGATTTCCCTATGATCCTCCTCAGGCTACTATGTGATCACTAGACACTTCTAATACATCATTATCAAAAATTTATCATAAAACATTTGAAATTTTCTAATACTTTCTATCCATTCCCCCTAATGACCTAATATGGGGGAAAAAAGTGGACAATCTCACAATGAGTAATCTATCACATACATTCAATTTCAAAAAAAGCATTCAATATTTGAATTAGGTCAATTGATTGATACATCATCACTTCATTATCTCTCCCAGATGACCTAACTTGGGAGTTGCATCGCCACTTTCCCAGATGACCTAACATGGGAAATCATTTTTATACCAATTCTGGATGAGCTAACATGGAATCCATCTAGCACTATACATATTGTGACACCTGTAGAGTGGGGGAAATGAGATGTCATTTCCTTTTATATACATCTCCTATGTGGGTTATTCAACATCAATCAAAATGGAACAAAATTTGGTATTTATCCATCTACAACAATAGGAATTTTTGAGGATGTAGTCATAGTTGGAGGGTAAAACTAAAATTCTCTCCCTAACACTCTTCCTCTAGCAATAGGATGCCAAAATCCTTTAGTTTTTCAAACATATAAATTGGATTGGGAGCTGATCACTCCCTTCCCCTTCAAATCCCCATTAACAAAAAATCTGAAATCTCAAAATCACTCAAAATTAAATCTTCAATTTCTCAAAGTGATCCTTATAACATCTCATCATCTATATTTACGCCATGTGGATTGACACATTGATCCACGGTTCACCACACTATATGTTCTCATATTTTGTGCGTACTTCTACAACATGGCTTCTCCAAACTTCTCACAGGTCTGTCCCTTACTTCCTTTACACTACTTGAATTTCATTCAAATAGCATGAGGGGGGAAAATATAGACACAAAATCATGCACATACTACTATTTTACTATACCTCTAAGTATGTTGTTATGTGTATGGATTTTTTATAAGAAAAGTATTCACTAGTGGCACACCTCATATTTTTTCCACTTGCTTTGATTATTTCTATCATATTTCTCTCTCACTTATGTCACTTATGCACCTAGTTCTGGTCCGGTCATTGGGATATCTATTTATCATTCTTCTCACATTTTTCATCAGTTACCTCTGGACACTAACGTTCAAGTGCTCCTGTTCACCCTGGGCGCTCCTTTCCTCTTTGTTCTTGTTCACATTTTTGACATTTGTGGTTAGAATTTTCAGTTTTCTTACTCCTGTCCCAAGGTCCTAGTTGACATGTCATATCACTAGTGTCAAAATTCAAGCAAGAGATCCTTATATATACACAACATACTATAGACACTCAAAATTTACACTCATCGTTCTCCTCCATCACTTACATTATCTTCACAATACATTAATCAAGCCCACCATTTAATTTATATATTCCCTTAACCTAAGTCTGAAAATCCTCCATCATATTTATCTCACATAAATATTATCTATAGATGTAACTACCTAAAATCACTTGAAATCAAAAAACAAATAAAAAATATAACCATTCCATAACCATTTAACTCCTACACCTCGACCTCTAATTTTTTGCTAATAATTTACCCAAACTCCAAAACCAAACAACCTTGATGAGAAGTGGTTTCAACCACTTTAGCACATGTTATCCTAAAAAATCCAGATCACTGTCGATTCAGTTAAATCACCAATGATTGAAAAAAAAACATTTCAACTGTCCCTCTAGGATCTTAAACTTTTGATCTCTAGTCTAAACTATGTGGCATCATTTTTCACTCCTACACTTTTTTATTAGACACTCTAGTATCTAAGACATCATCAGACATCAAAACTGAGCATTTTCAATTATCTTGAAGGTCAGTTTTCATCACCCAAATTGCAAGCCACATCACAACACATCTTACTTGCTCAAATCTCTCCCACTAAAGATTTGAGAGATTATTTATCTCCAAAAATACTCAAAGGTATTCCTCAATCCTTGTTTATCTTTTATCAATCATAATCAGTCCTTAAATCATTCAGAAACATCATTATGTAACTTCAATCTTTTGTTTTTATTAAACTATCAAAAATCATAGATTTCACTAGTGATTAACCCTAATCACCAACGATTGGCCTAAATCATCAGTGATTCCTATCAAAATTCATCCTTTTATCAATTTATCATATTTTTATTAACTTTTATCAAATCCTCCGCATTTTACATTGTTGTGTCAAAGAATGTCTCTCTATTACATGGAAGTTCCTAGATGATCACATCCGATTACCAACCTTTATAGCCTTTCAATAGTTCGACATCCATTCTTATAGGAACAATAAAACATTTTCTATTAGCTCACACTTTTTTCTATCCATTTTTCTGACACCGATCAAGACATTGAAGATAAATTTTAATTACTTCACAAGATTGAACAAGAGATCGAGGATTTTTGGTATGACTACTTTAAACGTGTCCAGATTGCATCTACCCTTGCTTGGGCCACTTTCAAAGATACTCAGGAATTTCTCTTTCATATTGAGTTCTAGAGCAAGTATCTTGTGTTTGTTTATCATTATTTATTACATATCCTTCTCATTATTCATCAATCTACTTAATTATATAAAAGTGAGTTGATATCCTCCAAAGAAGTCCCTTTGGATTCTTGGAATCAAAATTTTCCTAGAAACTATCATATCCATTTATCTAATCCTTTTTGTTTAGTGTCTTTAAGTGCAGGTTTCTCTATAGGACATGAGGACTCATACATTCATTTGGATGTGACAAATTCAATTGAATATCAACTTCAACATACATCATCATGGGTATTAGTAAACCAAGTTGTCTTCCAAAGTTTTTTTTTTCACTTCATTAATTTAAAGTAGGAAATCAAACACATCTTTGAATACATACATACCATTATAAGGGCAGGAAATTTATCAAGGGTTATCCATCTACATATTATCAAAGGGACTCCATTTTTGGGCTTACTACTCTATACACACTGCATAGGAAGGGGAAGTTCTAGATTCCATCCCACTAACTTTGATTCTATCTAATTACAACCCGTTTTCTTGGCATCATCAGTGAAAGGGAAACCTAAGGAAATGATTACACACACACACACATAGAACTACATGGATTCTGAGATGTAGTGAAGCTTTCAGTTGTAAGTTCACTTTGTTGGGTGACCGCTGGGGTTAGTCTAACTCCCCATTTTGTATATTTTATTTTTAAGAGTTGATGTGTTTTAGATTTTTGTAGGATATTATATATTTTTCAGGTTACCAATAAATTCGATGATCATAAAACAACATAAAGGTGACAAACAGTGAAAAATAGCGAAACCCTAGCGACATAGGAAAAATTAGGTTCTGACATTTTACACATTTACAAGTTCCTACGGAAGGTAATTAGTAACTAAGATCCCTCACCCTTACCTAGGCACCTATTACCCAATCAATTTGTAAGTCCCATAATTCATATCAAAAATTTCCAGTACTATGCCCATCCTTTTCATCAGTTTGTCCCAATTTGGGTATACTTCGGGATAAGTACCATGTCTCTCTGATTTTCTTACATGGTTACATCTTTAGAGTTATTAGTATTTGTATTCTATTATACATCATTTTATTGTATATGAAATTAGATTTATTATTTATATTTTATTAAATAAGGGTTACATAATTTCCTTCTTTCTTCTTCCTCTACTATGCTTCTTCCTGGGAATCTCTTGCACAATGTTTAGCCTCGTGCCACCTATATCTCTTCTTATACTTTATAAACCTTCTCCAGTAATTTGTTCCTCATCATTCCCTTTCTCCTTTTATTCATCTCCTTTATATCCTTCTTCATGTGCACCATGTATCTCTTCATCATCATAAATGTTCTCCTCATTAGGCTCTTTATCTTTTTCATTCAAATCATGGATGATTGGGGATACTTTCCTTGCACCAATTCTTCCTTAGTAACTTCATCCTCACTTTCTTCAACTCAAACCAATCATCACATATTATTCCTTAATGGACATGTCCATTTATTATCCATGCTTGGTTTGGTTGGAGTGACTACATGTGACCCCTTAATTACCTCTAAAGTTCTTGTGTCATGTGGTTTTACTTTACGCCCCTTTATTAACCTCCTTCTATGTTTATGGTCGAGAATAGTTTCTTCCCCCTCCTCCTCCTCCTTGTCATCATTCTCCTTTTCTTCATCTTATTATCCTTTGAGAGGAGGGGTATCCTTGCACATTCTCCTAACATTCCCCACCATTTTCTTCCCATTCGGTGACTATAGGAGATGAAGGTCCCTTGTATCAATATACTTTCCATTTTTCCTATATATAATTTGATTGCACCCTAACCTACTATTAGAGTTGTAGGATTTATATCCATATTATTTAATTCCATCATCTGTATGTATGCCATCCTTGAGGGGTATATAAAGGTTGTGCGCAAGGTATGGTAATCCAAGTCAAACTTATCTACATTAAAAAATTAACTTGTGTGTATCTTTGATTCTATTCACCAAATCCTAAAAAAACTTAGCAGTGAAGGAGAAGGTAAATTTACACCATGGGCCCATCTCCCCATTTCTTAGTATAAACCTTCCAAGGCAGAAGTGTTGATGCACTGTAAAATCTTCCTTTCCATCCAGTATTGAGGGTAGTTCCCTCAGGACATGTCACTCATTTTCAAATGCTTCAAAAATTCATTTGTACCATTTATGTACATCTATATTGTATGTATTTTTGATTGCCACATCACATGTAAACTTAGCAAACCTCACCATAGGAGACTTTTTATCTACTGGGTAGATCCATTTTTTATCTTCCAGCCCATCTGGGACCCCTATCTCTAAAAATACTATCAAAAGCAATATAACACCCCATGTTATTTTCTCATTTGGACCCTTTCTTCATCCACTATCCCCTCAACGATGAAAGTAGAAATGTTGTACATGGTCATCTATGATAAATTGTGTATTAATTTATTATTTACCTAAGACCATATCTCAGACGCTCCCAATCTATAGCTTACAAGATGCACTATAACTCTTGTTCCTGGGTTAGTGATACTTGTGATATACATCACGTGATTTCCCCTTTGATAACTGAACTTTGTGGCATTGGCCTCCATTGCCTCATCATCTTCTTAGTCCTTCCTAATCTCAATTCCTAAACTGTGTAAACATGTAACCCTTCCAATCAGCTACGCAAAAATGCACATTCTTCTCCATGCAAAGTAAAATAAGTCTTCATGAACTCTCGACATCAACCACTGGTAGAGGTGCTCTAGCCTCCCAAAGTAAGGTATCTCATAAATTTTCAACACTCTTATACTCTCTAAGTCCTTCTTCAATGTATCATCATAGACTAGTTGTCATACTTCCGTTCTTTGGGTCAACTATGTGATCATGTACTTCCTTATTTCTCCTTTGTGGGCTTCTAGGTGATGGTTATAATCACTGATTTTGTAATTTATTAAGTGTGACTCGCATGGTTTCCCTACTACCACCTCTAGGGGTACTGAATCTATGAAAACCATTCTTGCAGTGTGTCATCAATAACCAAATTCTTTTTTTTCCCGTACCCTTTCTCTTGGGTGATTATGTGATGATGAATGTCTTCTTTGGTGTCATGTCATAAATTTGTTTTTAATATGAACAAACCCTTAGCTTTGGAAAAAAATTGTACCCTAGTTACTGGGAATCAAACACTTACTAGGATCATGTACCATGGTGCTAAGCCTCTAAACCTTTGTTTGATTGTGTACATGCTTACCTCCAATTTATTCCTTAGCTTGACTTCCACAACATTGTTCCCTAGTTTTTCTTTTTCAATATATTCCCTAGCTCTATGAATTCAAACCCTCAAACCCCAATATTTACATAGTTCCTACCTCCATACCTTATTTCCATGCTTCTACTTCCACCAAAGTATCTCTCAACTCAGATCATGTATATTCTTATTTGGTTCATCTCAATTTTCTCCTTTGTACAAGATCTTCACACTCACACACAATTTCGCACTTTTCCACCCTTTAATCACTCGAACTCTTCAATAAGAAAGGTAAGAATGTACTTCTCTTGCACCTTAATTATAAATTTTCCCAATTTCTCATCATTTATTGCATCTCACCTACCACCATGTTTTTATTTAACAACACTTTTATCTATTTCCCTCACTTTTTTTGTGTTCTCCTACAATTTTCTCTTTTGTGTGTGTCAAGCATAACCTTCTTACATGTAACAATAATTCATAGGATGTAGTCAACTTTGTGTGTACCTCTCTGGGCCACACCCAATCTTCCTTTACACCACTTACCAAGTAGTCTATCTTGTTGCTTCTCCCTCCCATTATACTACATGACCATATTTCTTGTGTGGTCTCCAATGTTGAAATTTTGTATAACCTTCCATCACCGTTATCCAAAGGTACATATGATAGTTCCTTACGCTTATCCCCATACATGCCCACAAAACACCCTTCTTTCATATTGTCACACATACCCATAAACCAACTCTAAAATATGTACCAGCATAACATAGTCTCTTGTATGCACATTCACACCTATTTCACCCCACACTAAAAGTATGTGCGGTCTTATGTGTATCAACTTAATAAATAATAATCAGCTCTTGCGCACAAACGCTTATTACAAAAAAACAAAGAAAAACATAACAAAAAGGAAAATATACTTTAAAATGGAAATAGTGCCTTATTATTAACATAAAAGAAGCTTATTTATAGTAGGGATTCAACCTACTCTTATTGAAGTGACCAGGAAACATGGTGTTATCCAGTGCCTGCAATTGACATGCACCTAATTCTAGTATCTTAGTCACTACAAAGGGTCCCAACCAATGAAATTTAAAATTTCCTAGATGGCACACAAACTTGGAGTCATACAAAAGTACCATCGTACCCACAATAAAGGACTTGTACTTGATATGTCTGTCATGCCAAAACTTTTTTCTTGAATTTAATTTCTTCTGATTCCAATGCGCAATAATGTACCACTCATCCAATTGCATTAATTTTTCAATGAACTCATCAATCATGCGTTCATCATCTAATCCTCCTACACATGCAATACGTAGGGATGGAAACATAAACTCCACAGGTAATATAGACTTTTTGTAAAAGACCAATTTAAAAGGCATGACCTTATTCAATCACTTATAGGTTGTTATATATGTCCAAATCACAGTTGACACCTTATCATCCCAATCCTTTCTTCCAACATCGCATATATTTGTTAGTGTCTAATGCAAGATATTGTTTGAAGATTGTAACACCCTTGACAATTGTTATTTTCCTCCTTTGCATTTCAAGTGTTGACATGTGATTTTCCTTATGAAGATATGTTCTTTTGATTGATGGAAATCATGCTTGATATGGAAAATCATTTATTTTCTTAAGATCATTAGACTGAAATGGAATGGCTTCCTTGAATCCAGTTTTCACTTCTTTTGGATGAATTGCAATCTGGTTTAAGAGTTGTAAACTTATCTATTAATCTGACTCGTCCTTGGATCAATTTTAGTGATCCAAGGAATGTTTTAAATTTACTCTGTTGAACGAATGGTAAATTGACATTCCAATGAATTAAGAGACATATTGACTAAACTTTGTTGTTACAAGTTCTTTGATTTTTGTGTGAACATATTTCCATTCAGTTGTATGTTGTGCTTTGGTCCTTAGAGATAGATCATGGTAGGACATTGTTGATGAACATGAAAATATAGCATGTTCATGGCATAGGAAGGATTCGGGATCCTAAAAAGGACTATCCTATGGAATCCTAAGCTAGGTAAGAATATTTTCTACCTAAGCTATGTCACTTAATAGAATTATTATTCTAACATAAAGCTTCCTATTCTACTTTGTTGGTTGATTGGCATCCTAACCTAAGCTCTATGCTAAAGGTATGGAAAGGTTACTAAGGTATTAAAAATTAACCTAGAACCTAATACTATAAGGTTTTATGTTATGATGATCTAACCTAATACCTAAAACTATTATGTTGTGAATTAATCTAACCTATGTGTAAACTACCTAAGGCTATGTGTTAAGACCTATGGTGGAAATTTGTTGTTAGGGTTATAACCTAAGGTATATATTATAAACTACCTAAGGTCTAACCTAAGAAATTTGATCTATCCTAAACTAATGGGTATGAAAGGGGAATTAGGTGGTCGCATGCATTAAGGGTGATGGTTCATATGGCATTTATGTTATTGATAAGGTTTTGAATGCATAGGGTACTGCCAGTTTTTCCAGGGGCTAGTTGACTTAGCGGAGGCTTATGTGGAAGTGTCACTAAAATGGAATTTTATGTTAATTTTGATTTGGCATTCGCTAGACTTTGAAGGCAGTGGCAAGGAAGGATAGACGGGAAAATTGAAATTAATGAAACTTATTGTTTTCAGTTTTCGTGCACAAACTGTCTTGGTAGGCATGTAAGCGGGTTTGTCTGGGGTTGTTTCACTTTGCATGTTTCATGATTTTTGCTCTGCACGATCTCTGGTTTTTCGAACCAACGAATTGAATTACACTTAATGGCTATTTTTGAAGTCTTAGACCTATTTTCGGTCCATGGGATGTATAAGAAGCATTGTGGAAAAAGAATATGGTTGTTTGATATTTCGTGGAGAAGAGGAGAAGTTGTGAGCTCGGATGGAGGTCTCCTTCGATTTGGAAGAAGCACTATCAGGCATGATAGGCTCTAATCTTTAAGATCTCTTGCTTTTCTCTAAATGTTTCATTAAAACAAGTCTTCTCTTTTGAGATTCTTGGCTTGCATGTTTTATCTGGTTACTTGCTTGTTGGGTTTTATAATCTCTATTATCTTGGATATGAATTCATGGAAAGAATAATGCTAGTTTGGAAACTTCTTTGTGTTAGTTTAATAATGAAAACATGTATGTGAAACTTGTTTTAGTATCTCTTCTTTCTATTTTTTAAATTTGTATTTGAGGTTGTTGTGTTGAAACTGACCTTCGTTGCAATATGTGGATTCTGAACTATATGTGAACCTTGAGTTCCGTTTGAGCTTGTATTTGGGCTTCGTGTTTGTTATGAACTTATGTTGGAGCTTCTTGTTATTATGAACCAGTGTTTGGAATCCTAGGTAGCTTTGGACTATTGTTCAAAGTTTGTATGTGGCTCTGTACACATATTTTATTTCTTGTGTTTCTCTGAAGTGTTATTGAAAGTTCATTTTTTACACCGCACTCGTATTTTGTTATTTGTATAGTTCTAAACTCTTGTTTGAAGCTCGTGTTTTGTTTTGAGCTGGTATTTGGGCTTCTTGTTTAAAATATAAATTGTAATGGGAACTTTGTGTTGCCATGAACCTATGATTAGAGACTCGTGTACCTCTGAACTATTATTGAAAGATCGTATTTTATACTTCCCTCATATTTAAATACTTGTGTAGTTATGAACTTTTGTTGAGACTTCGTGTTCGACTCTATTCTGGTATTTTGAGTTGGGTTTTACTTGTATTAAAAGTTGAAAAACTAATAACTCTTTTGTTGAACTATTGCTCAAGAAAACTAGGAGAATAGTTGAGTGAGTTGTTGGGTAAACTCTTTGAGATCTTAACATCTTTGTTTGATGAATGGATTTGGTAATTATTTTCTGAGAACTGTTTCATTTTTTCTGAGATGGAAATGGCATTTTATCGGGGGTATTCCTTTCCCCTCTATTTTGTGGAAACCCACATCTTCATATCTTTTAAAATAAGCTCTGGGTTTCGTTTAAAAGAAGAGTTATTTACTTTAGTGCTCTGAATTGTTATGGTGGGATTACTTTGTCTTTGTTCAGATTGTTTTTGTATTATAGTACTTATTGAATTGAGAACTAATTACTCTTTTGTAATGCAATATTGAAACCTGACAATGGGATTTCATTCATTGAGTTCGTTCATACTTTTGAACATGTTTGGCTTTTGATTGGTTTGTTTTTCTATCTCTTGTTAGATATAGTAAATAAACCTTGTGTCTTTGTAAAAGAGAGGAATGTGATTCCTTTATAACAGAATGTTGTTTTTAGGAATGTTATGCGTATTTCATAATGAGAGTAGAATTGAAAATCACATTTATTGAAGGTAAATAATTGTAAGGAAAATGGAAGTGTGCTTTCCTCTTACTATGAGTCGATTTTGTTCTCTCTTTTGGGAACTAGCTTATGAATTTCTATGTGTGAATTAAAAGAGGAAATTCATTTGTTAGTACAATAAAATGAATTATTGATTAGATCATTTTCTAATTAATATTCCTTTCTTTCTATTGTTGGGATAAGTTCATTGGTTGAACTTTTCTATCTTGATTCTCTTATGAAATGGAGATTTCTTTATGATTTGTTTGGTTTTTCTTGTTCAAATCATTTGTAGAAATGATGTAGGAAGAGATTAGATCATTTGGTTTTGTTGAACAGAAAATGTAAGCTTGTTTGGAAAACAGTTTGTTTGACAAGACTTTCTTTGTTTGAGTTGAGTTGAGATGAGTAAGTTTTGTCTCTTGCACTCCATATTTTTTATGGATCCTCCTTGGATGGACTCGAGTAGAGATTAACTCCTGTATGAGTCTACTTTGATTTGTGAACAGTGGTTTCAGATCTTTATATGTTAAATTCTAATATGTGGAAGTAGATTTAGACTTGCAGGTAGACTGTTTGATTCTCTACTCCTCCCTGGATTGAAATGGGATTTTGTTCTATTGAATATCTTAAATGTTGAATTTTAAGGTAGTTTTCCTTTAAATGAAACTGTTAATTCATGTTATGAATCTGTTTCCGTTTTTTGGATGTCTTGTGTTTGGGCATAGTTGTAATGGTTCTTCTTATTTTTCTTTTGCTTAGGAGATAGATGAATCATCCTAATGAGAACCATGCTTTAAACCCTTCTTTTGGCTTAAAGTAAAGTTAAATGTTGGCTTCTATTATGATAGAATTGGGAACAATGATATGTTTTGATCTGTTGTTTACTTAAGGATAATTGATAGGATCAATTAAACTTTAATTTTTATAAGGCAGTTATAGTGGTTTATATTCTCTTCTTCCCTTGAAAGTGAATTCAATTGGTTAAATGTACTTCTTTTTTGTTTGCTTTTGCTTACATTGATATTATGATGAAATAATTGTCTCATTAAAGTAGAGTTGTTTTAATGGAACAATTATTGGAATGTACTTTGTTTTAAGGCTTAGTGCTTATCATGCTCAATTCATTGAACTGACCCATGCCAGCAATTTTTGTAGATGGACTTCATAAGTGATAAAAAGAAGGAAAAACTTATGAGATGCATTGGCTGATTTAATTATGATTCCTTGTGAAGAATTCTGATTCGTTCTTGAGATTGTATTGAAAAAGGAAAAGTATTATTCTTTTGTAATGAAGATGGTTGTTTTATAGTATACCTAAATGCATAAGGCATAAGGCTTGTAAATGCATAAGTTATCAAGATTAACTGAAAGCTGAGAATTTACTTGTATTGGTTGTGTAAATTATCTTGTGCTTGTATGAAAAAGATGGATTTCTATTTTGTTGATATTCTTCATATTATTTATATGCTTAATTGGTTATCCTTAAATAAGTTGGATAAAGGGATTTAGTTAAATTTTCCCTACTTGTGATGCAGCTTGTTAAGTTGTAGAATATGATATTCGATATCTTAACTATATAACACAATAATGTAACATGTGATGAGCATACATTAAGAAATGTGGATATTGGGTAGGATACATCCTAACATTTAACGTGTAGAGAAAGACTCTTTCTCTTTCTTAATGGAATATAAACCAAAAAGGTTTGGATATATGACTAAAATTTATCAGACTTCATTATGTATGAAGTCTACTTTATATTGGTTATATTCTGGTGTTGAACCTTTCCAAAAAGTTATTGTACTTTTTAAATAAGACATATTATAACATTGTACAATTATGGTTAATTGGCAGTTTAACTATGTGTTCAAATATTAAAATAGCATGAATATAACAAAGTTATTAATGGGATAAATGAAGCAAATTTATGAAGAACTTATCATGTGTTGGACTAGGGTTTAGAAGGGTTGTTGTAATCAATAAATTATACAAACTAACAAAGTATTAATAATCTCCTTGGGGTTATGTACATCTCGATGAGGTAGTTTATGTAGGATGTTGGCACACACCAACTACAGGGTTTTACTTTCAATAAGGCTTGGGTCTTCTCAAGAATACAACATTGTAGTTGATATGTGGCATCACCCTTCTGCATTGATCATCTACATCTACACACCTCTGGAACACGGACTTGAACCTAGTTTCTCTCTAGGTCTAGATAAGAGCATATTTAGGATAGGAATTAGCTTCCAAAGGCTCAGGGTATGTTTGCACATTCAAGTGACTTAGGTCAAACGAGTATGCCCATCTACCCTAAGCCTTTGTGAGCATCTTCCTATAATAGATTATGTTTCTATCTAGGGCTAGGGTAAAACCTGGAATAAGTGGATTGACAGTAGTCAATAATGACCAATCATTGAGGAGTGAGGTGAAGGATGTATTCCAACATGACGAGTATGTCGTCTAAGAATAGTGACATACACAGTATGCTATAAATATTTGGCCAAAGTATCGCAAATTGATGGTTGCGTTATCCTATGTCACCAAGTTTAAAACAACGTGATATCAGATGAATATTGGTAACAGATATTCAGATATGTTCTTCAAATAGATCACTTAGTACCCAGTGTAGTGTAGGATGACAAAGTATATGAAGTATAAAATATGTACTCAATACATAAGATAACATAAATAGATCGGTAGCTTACTGAGTTATGGAATGAATAGATCAGCCAATCACCTTATCGATATAACTGCATATGTTTATCCATTGAATTTGATTAGTGTGGAATGTTTGTTCTAAATATTGCTTTATTTAGAACAGTGCACATTATTAAAATAAAAAATAAAAAATTTCTCTTGATTCTAAAGTCTTAAAATGGGAATGTTACAAAGATTCAGTAGTGTCATTAGCATGGGGGTGATAAGGGGTAATCTTATAGTGTGCCACCATAAACATTTCCAATAAAATTATATTAGTATCATTCAAGAAATGATTCCCTTATCACTTGTTAAACTTAGTGGACATCCATTCCTTCTGATGATATTTTCCCAAAGGAACCTCATTTTTGTAGTTGTCATGTAATATTTTGTATGTGCAGCCTCTGCCCAACTTGTCAAGTAATCAGTATATGTGATGATGTAGCATTCTCCTATCCTTTGCATGGGTGGTGCAATAGGTCCTAAAAAATTAATTTCCCATTTCTCAAAAGGCTCCACACTCGCTATGGGCCTTAATGACATCTCATCTCTATTTATAGGGTTTCCTATCCTTTGATAATGATCACAATCCTTAACATATGCCTTAGTATCATTGTATATTGTATCTCTCCATAGTCTAGCTAATAATATCTTATGCTCCATGGAATCCCATGCATAGTTTCCTCCACCTACGCCTCCATGAGCTTCCTCTATGATTACATCTTACTCATGCTCCAGAACACACTAGTTCAATAAATCATCACAACCCATTTTATACAAGTCTCCTCCAATGAGATAATATGGCATTGATTGAATAAAAAGTTGATTCTTTATAAAGGTAATCATCCCTTCTGGAAGAAACATAGTGCGTAAAAATATTGCTATGTATCATAAACTAGTTGGCGCACAATTCAATCTAAACAGTTGGTCATCTAGATTAGTATCCTCAATGCTCTACACATCTTCTCTGGATTTGATTCTTGATAAGTGATAAGGTACTAGGTTGCTCTTTCCTGTATTTACTATGATGCTAAAGTCAAATTCTTGAAACAAAGGGATCCATTATCAAATATTCCCTTCTAAAACTAGTTTTCAGGTACTTCAATGCCAAATGATATGCATAAAAGATAAATGGTGTGGTCAGTAAGTACTTTCTAAACTTGTGAAGCATATAGATCATGGATAATGCTTCATGCTCTATAGTTGTATAGTTTTGTTTAGCCAGTGTTAGCTTCCTACTTGAAAAACAAATAGGGTGATCAACATTTCCTCTACCTCGTTGTGCCAATACTACTCCAATCATCATACCGGAGGCATCCACATGTAATTGGAAAGGATTATTCCAAGAAGGGAATCATAAGATAGGTGTGGTTGTTATTTTCTCTATTAAGGATAAAGGTCATGTTGTTGGGTGTCACCCAAATAAAACCTTCCTTTGGCCTTGAGTCATTCTTCTAAGGGTGCATCGATTTTGTCATATCCTTTAATGAACTTCCTATAATAACCAGTGTGCCCCAAGAAACCACATACTTCAATTTGACTGGTTGGTTTTCCTAGCCCCAAAATCACTATAATATTAGTTGGATCTACCAACAATCCATCCTTGCAAATAATGTGCCCAAGTAATGTACCAAAGGGGGTGTCAAATATACACTTCTTAATGTATAGAGAGATGTTAAACTACTAGCATCATTTAAACATCAGCATAATGTTTCCAAAATGATCTTTCACCAGGACATAGAAGGTACACTCACCCAAGTAGACCTATAAAATTTTATGAATGAAGTTGTGAAATTCCTGAACAATGATCCATGAGAAAACCATTGGCGCATTCTTAAATCTAAAGGGCATGACAGTGTATACAAAACTTCCCCATTCATATGTGAAGGTGGTCTTCTCCTGATCCTCCCACATAATGCATAACTAATGGTACCCTCAGAATCCATCTTTAAAAAAATATATTTCATGCCCTACTACACCTTCCAAAATATCTTAATTTAATGGAGATGGGAAGGTATCTATAACTCAAGAAATATTCAAGTTTCTCTTCTCGAGTATACATTGGTAATTGAGTCTTTCTCAAGCACCTAATCATCCGAGCAACTCTTCCCTTGAATTCACAGCCTACCATCGCATATGTGCCATGTGTCCAATTATCATAAGCAACATTGGTAGTATCAATGATAGACTACACATCTTCCCAATGAAGTACACCTTTTGATGGTTCTACATTTTTTGGATCACACATTACATGTGCATATATTCTGTTAAGATCATCCTCATTGATAGGCTCAATATAAGGTACAACCTTCACATTATCTAAAGGTATAAAAATGTGCTCCTCCTTGTTCTCAAAATTGATATATCTTTTGTTGAAGAATATATCTACATTATTAGCATAGCACCAAGGTCATCCAAGCAATGTTGGGAAGTTATCTGCCTCCGCAAGATCCAATACCTCCAAATCACCTATAAATTTAGTGCCTTGAATAGTAATTAAGACATACATTAACACCCCAATGGGCATGTCCCTTGTTTTGTTTTCCATATAAAACACATTTGAAGATGGCTACAATGGAGGAATTACCATCTAGTTCCAAGAATCCAATGTCAGAACATTGACCTTTTTACTTATGTTAATAAGAATGTTATTCACCAACCAACCATCTATTAATATATCCAACGTAATCATTTTATCATATTCACAGTCTTGTGGTGATAAATTTGCAAGAAGGATTTTCCACTCTCATTCAACCCTGGCACACAGTATCTTCTCACGTAACTATACTCCTAGAAAAGGAATGATGTTATCCTATATAAGCATATTGCACACTTATTTCAAATCATCCACATCCTTTTGAGAAATTTAGGTTCTCTTTACACATGCTCTTTCACGCACCTACTCCTTTAAGAACTAGATATCTCCTTGTAGCTCATAGATAACTCACATGGTCACATGATAGACCTCCTTTTGGTGAGTTGCATCTGGATACTTAACATGTATAACCTCCTCTTTCTTGATAAGGGGTTTTTCTTTAATATGGTTATGTGTGTTGCTTCTGCACATGTACTAACTAACATGGGTTGAATCTCTAGATCAACCATGTTCTTAGGTGCTCACTACTCAGGATTTGTGTGTTCAACCTTAATCATCCCTGTGCCCTTGTCCTTTTTTATTGTTTTCACATATGGGCATATATATCTAGTCAATCTTTAACCTTATGTGGCTTCCCAAAGTACACACATACTTGATTCTTTAGACAATCACATTGATAATGATCTAGTGATCCAAAAGTATAAAATGTACCAAGCACATATCTTACTTTACTACCCCATCCTCTACTCCGATATCAACCTCAAAATCCACCATTTTCACTATCGTGCCTTTCATTGTCCCTCAATTCATGCATCTGACAATTACTGGCCATAGTGATATTTCATAATCCAATCTCACATACCTCATGAATATGATCGATCAAAAGAAAATCAGCTATTTCATGGGTATGTGCATCATGAATCTTGCAATACATAGAGATTTTCTTTTTTGTTGCATGCTAAAAGAGCATAAAATTCTAGACATCGTGATTCTCGTGGAAAATCTCACAAGATGTTACAATGTGCACACATTTCTTCATGGATAACTATCCTTCATATGTCATTACTCTTCACAATCAGTGCAGCATAACCCACTACATGTCTTATACCTAAATTGGTAGATAACCTATCTAACTATGTAACCATTTTTGTTATTTGTGCCTCAAGAAATGAGATTACCATTGAATCTATACTCCCAACTGCTTCAACATGTAGTGCTAATTCTAACACCTCTCATGGTTCAATATATGTATTATGTGACAATTCCCTTCAAAAGGGATTTAACAATCCTCTAACAAACCACTGTGCATATTGGATCTTATGGATGTCATAGGAGAGTTTAGACAACATATTTTTCAAGCATGTGTCATACTCCATCACACTTTTAGATAGTTTATGTTTAATGTCCTTAGACACGCTAGTTATTTTTTGCTCGAACTCAGGGATATGGAACTCATCTGAAAAGGTAGTTTACAATACATCATAATCTACTACAGTCTTATGTGGATCATACTTTGTGTACCAACTATGTGCACTCTCTTAAAGTGTGGTGGAAAATTGACTTACCTTTCTATCAGGAGTTTTTATTCCCTTAGCTATCCATAATAACTCAAACGTATGCACGTGATTAGATATATCTTCCACACCCCTATATTATGGTAAGGGGTGGATTAGAGATATCTGGAGGTAAAATTTGTGGTTTTTATCATATAAATATGCAAGTTGTTGAGAGATACAGATGGTTATAATAGTTATGGTCTCAAGTATTCAGCAACCTTGTCCTAAAACGGGGGAAGATCTTGAACCTGAACCTCCACCATGATTTAATTGAGGATGGTTGCTGACCTAAACCTCCTGAGCCTCTTGTCACAACCTATGGTCCTATAGATGAGATTCCTTGCATCCTAGTGGGTGTGATAAACTAGACACTAACTATATGTGTTATAGCAACACTTACAGGGTGACTCTCAATGTGTGAAGAAGAATGCATGATAAAAGGGGGATGAGTTTGACTTGGTGGCTCTGTATGAGACCAGTGAGATGACAAAATAAATAAGTGATCACCACATAACATATTGAATGCAACACTGCCTTGTGATAGCAACATGGAGTTTGTATGTTCCTATTAAGATGGTACTAGACATATGACCTAAATGTAACTTCAACCAAAAATGTAGCATAGGGCTTGCTCAATGGGTGACTAGAATTGATTTTTCTTGACATTAACAGGTTGTGTGATTCTTAACACCTTGCAAAAGGGATTATGATGAGTTTTGGCTATAACATGAGCTAGATAAACGCCAACCAGTTATTAATCAGATCCTCAGACTCACTCTGATAAAATTCCAAAAATGAGTACTCTCGGATACTGCACTTACCTAGATGTGTGAGATAAAAAGTGGATCCTATGATTTCTCACCTTCTATGAACAACGTGTCGAAACACAACTTCCAGAAATTGCATTATGGGTCAGCTCAGGTAACTCATGAATGGGTACTCTAGATAGGAACAAGTTATGTATTGACCAAGGAGGAAATATTTAATCCCTTACACTTTCTTCTGCACAGGGTTTGCATTTGGCTACAGGTCATTCCCAGGAAACCTAGGTTGATCCTACCCCTAGGCTCAAGAATGGAGTATTTGATAATGGGTGACCATCATTAGGTTCTCCATTGGTAGTTCAACCAGTCAAGATATGTGATAAGATAGAGAGTGACATGTACAAGTCAGGATCCTCTTGGATTATCATAAATTTAGTCCTTTGTGTCCTTAAGTGATTTGAACAAGATGGAATTGTGTATTACAAGATAAGACAACGTGTGTGGATACCTTCCCACCAGGATTAGTGCTATATTTTACTTCTTTGTTTATGATTTCTAGCCAATATACCACAAGTATTACTGGCTAGTCAAATTGTCTCCGATACATGGGGGTAATCCTATGGGGACACCTCTATTAGTCACGTAAGATACCAACCACTAGTATAATCCTAATGGGAAAAAGATGAAGACTTATCTCACACTAGGCTAGATCATAGGGGTTGTCTAATAATGAATTTCGTGATATACCTTTTAGTATGTCCAATGCCCGAGTCTTTGAGAAAACACATCCTAATTGTCTCATATCCACCCCTCACTATCACTCCAATGAAATTTAGTGGAGTACCATCTGCAATGCAACAATAACTCAGTATCCCCAAATTTATATGAGGGTCCCTATAATGGAACAAAAATGTAGTATTTTATTTACCTAATATATCTAAGTGTGTTGAAACCTCATCCAAATAATTCTAGAAGCTCACCTAAAGGCATAAAGCCTCAAGGTCCCTCATTTAATGACTTCCCAAGATCACCTTAGCATCATGTAGACACAAAATCACACACTTTGAGTCATTATTTAGTCTCTAATCACATATTACTATTTGTATGATTCTTAAGTAATAAAAGTACTAATCTAACCCATGTCTTTGGCCATCTTTCGTTGTCTTGTTGTTGCTACCTTTTGGTGTTGCACCTTTACTTGGCCCAGTTTTTCTTATTCATACTTCAGATTTTATCACCTTTTCTAGACTGGAGCGCCCAGCCAGGACGCTAACGTCAAGCTCCCTTGTCCCCTCTGGGTGCCCCTAACCCTCTTTACACTTTACTCTCACTTTTTGGGTCCTTTTCTAGCCGTTTGAGCATCTTATCTTCTTTTGGTAGTTGGCCTTTTTGAGATTAATTACATAAATTCAAGCGAGGAAACCATATAAATATAAATTTATGTGATCATAATACAAGGGACCAAGCACTAAGCACTAGCTATCACCACCATAAGGTTGCATCCATCAAGGCACCTAATAGCTACATTTGCATTCTATCTAGCTCCATCACAAGGGGGACAAAGGTTGGTTCATTCCTGCATCAGACTTCATAACGAGGCAAGTCTCATTGTATTCCATGCACACATTTATTACATTTCTTTACATCTAGTTACTTAGTTCATTAATTCATCAAAGTGTGTCTGAAATAAGAGATCCACCTAGGGCATAATTTTCACACACACACACACAGAACTACACTGGGTCTAAGAAGTAGTGCAACGCCCAATGATAAGTCCATAAATTTTGACATACTGAGAACAGTCTAACCCATGTCATTGACATCTTTATTTTTTATGGTTTTGATGTCTTTGTTTAGGGTTTTTCATAGGTGATATCCTTTATTATGAGGTTTCCAGAGTGACATCAACGAGCTAAGTGCGATCATACATGCGAAACCAAAGGTGAGTGAAGGCTTCACATCATCTAGCGACCTCTGTAGAGGATTTGTCTTCTAGAGCATTCCTGCACAGACCTAGGTGCATCCAGAATTTCAGACCTAAGGTGACCGCAGGTGCTCCTATCCCTTTTCCAAGTGCCCCAGTCCAACCAAATCACTCTAGATCTACATTTTCTCTATGTTTCTAGTGTGACAAACCTATTCCCATCTTGTTCACCTATGGTCTTCACTTTGCGCACATAGTCCTGCGGCATCTTAATGAAAATCAACTAAGTACTCTTCCAACTCCTCTTTGCACATTAGGTTTTTATATTTTTATTGCTAATAGTTTGCTTTGGGTGTCATTTCAGTATATTTTATTGCTTATTTATTTATTGCTACAAACTTTCATTAGATTAGGCTACGATATCACATTTTAGCTTAATCATTTTGGTGAACCCACTCATGATCGGTATCTCAGATCATTTGTTAGAACATCATCTTTTCTTTCATGGCTCCTAGAGTTTTTGAAATTTCTTTTTAATATTTAATTCAAATGCATCCTAATTGCCAAGTTGTTCTGAAAAAATCTTTAGACACCATGTACCTTCCCTAGAGATACATTGCCTCTTCATCAAGTAAGTGTTATTTTTGATCATTTATTTGACGACCCTAGTCTTCGTGATCCTCCATCTAATCAACTCCATGTTGGAGTCAATTCAAGCTTTGCATTCTTTATTTCAAGAAAAATTTAAGGCTATGGAATCCACGAATTATATATCTCAAATCTGAAATACAACATCTTAAGGACGCTTCTCATGCTCATATTTGTTCTCCTTCTACATCTCATCTTCATTATATGTCTACTACATGTACTCATATCAGTGACCATCAAGTCATATCCATTACCAGAGCCTCTCACCTTTGACCACAATACTAAGCAACATGACATTCTTACTGAGCTCCTAAGGTATCAATTGATCACTTTACAACCTACTCATTGCTATTCTCCTTATCTGACTAGCAAAACTATCAAGGTAGTCCCTATTGCAATTATCATCAAATAAATGGACATAATGACAATGGTTGTTATGCATTACAATGAACAATCAAGAATCTTGACTGTCAGGGATTTATCTCATTTATTGCACAACATTCTGTTGTATGCCCATCTACAAATCGCTACATCTCAATGGGTTCTTAAATCTGATTTGTCTATATTTAATGAGCATCACGCCATTCACTTCTAAGGTGCCTTCATATGGCCACTCAAGTGCCACCTAATTCAACTCCATTAAACATCCTCATTACGGATAGTCCTACTCCTCCACTCAACTTCATTTGTGATATTAACTAAGTCTAATGTCAATCAACCTCCTGTTAAATATCAACGGTTCAACTTGGCCTCCACCTCTCAAGTTATCTACGGTAAATAAGCAACCACTCACTATGTAAGACTACGCTAAAATCTAGTTAACCTCTTTCAGACATTCCACCACTCAAGAAAACTCCATGACATTACCACATCAGTGTCCCATCACTTTTATTAAGGAAATTACTCCTTACATTGATCCACTTAGCATTTTTGACTAGATATCCATCACTTACATACTTAGGGGGCATCATAGCTTATCCCCCCTTTCATTTTTATCCAATGTCAACATCATAAAATCCACTTAACACTTTGTACTAATATTCTCTAAGCATTTTTATTCACCTCTTGATACATTTGCATCATCATTTACTAATGACACACTCGTGTTCTTATGCTTCTTACATGAATATTTAGGGATCTCTTCTAATAAGAACCCATTCCATTTCCCCACTATTTCTATCTACTATGTACTCATTGATATATATATATACATTTATCACCATTTATTTACGCATACAATACACTCTTTCATCATTTGTCACCAAACATCATTCATTTACCACATTCATCATACATATTTCAATTCACATGCATCGTCATTTTGTGATAATGCACTCTTATGATTTGGTTCACACTTCAATGTTGAGGGAATACTATACACACAAACCTCACACACAACACAGTACACTACATATTATGTATCACACATTGTACACTACATACTTCACATCTCCAACACACATGTCCCTTCCTTCACATCTTTGATATCTTCTTCTTACATATACTATACATCTTACGCACTTTTTACTTTGTACCCATTACACATCTTACATATATAAAACCTCTTCTTCTTCCTACACATCATACATATTTTGTGCTTTCTACATATACTATTCATATTTTCCTCTATACATAATATGTAGTTTGTGCTACACACTATACACATCTCCAACATCATCTTTTGACATATAATATGTATGATACAGGCTTTGTTCCTCCAAAACTTACACACTCTATAAATCTCACGTTGTAAATTACGGATCCTCACACTCAACACATTCAACACACATATTTATCACATTACTTATTCATAATACATATTACACATTACACACCTTACACAACACATGTTATACACACACAAAATATACCTCTCGTAGCACCTACTATATACATTCACGCTATATATTTTTGAAACCTATTTTAAAATAATGTGGTCATTACCCTATGATGCACTCCAGTCACATGGTCCATAATCGATTTTTGAGGTTATACATATCAAATGGACCTCATCAAACTCATGCGTCTTATAAACCATTTCTCACTCCATGAATCACTCACACATTTACACTCTACACTTTTCACTTTGATGATCACATATTTTTACTACACACATTTCAGACCATTTTCCCAATGATGTGCTCTCATTTATGGTTCATTCATGACTGCTAAGTGCGCATAATTAAATGAACCTCATCTACATACATGCATATACTACTCATGGGGGAAATTATTCTCTTAGTCATTCACATGAACATTTCATTCTGTTTCATCTACATAGCATGACGACCTATCTTGGTTGCATTTACTCTTGACTTACATTATACATATTACATATTCACTTTATTACATGCATGTTATAGATAGCTATCTTGTATTTAACTATATTTATCATACACACATGCACATTCACATTCCTTTCTAGTTATGGTTTCATATATTATACATATATATTACATGCAAGCATCGATGTTTGGAATAGTACCTATTACTAATCTCACAACGACTCTTAGGGGAATCCACTTTCATACACTATAGGTGTTAATGTTTCATTATTTGTTCATATAACATTTACATTATCAAACTATTGATACACACTTTGACGTAATTTTTATCTTTCAATAACATGATAACATGGTGATTTATGCACAAAATTGATTTATGTAGGGTTCTATTTTGTTACCATTGTTGTATTGTTACATTATCTTGTTCATTTCATGCTCATTAGTCTATCCACTTATTTGCAGGATTTTACCCATTTGTATTGTGTGCACACATATCTACTTGCTAGCCATTTTTCGTCCTTGATTTTCTTACAACAGTGCGATGAGTGATGTCCCATGTTTATAACCTAATTTTTGCGGTCTACATTGTATTCTTCCATGTTTACTTGTGTCTTAGATTACACATTGTCTTCTTAGCTTATATTTTGTCTTATACATGTGTGTTTTTATTTTCTTGTACTAACACTTGTCTCCTAGCCACTTTGTTTATGTGTGGCTTAGTTTTTACCAAGCACATTATGTTCCCCCTACAAGGCACAATTTCATCACAATAGTCAGTCCTCTTTTTGGGCCACATACTCCTTCAGTGACATTACATGGATGCCAAATGAGGGGGGGAATCATATGGGTTAGTCAGTAAACTTGTACAATGTTATATATAGTACGGTACCGGTATAACATAGTTTTTAATTTTAGATAGGGATCATAATCATACTTGGGTCCTTAGCACAACTATGTCCTTCCTCGTTACTAATAACCAGGGGAAAATCTTCAGCATTTTTCAGTTCAACATAGTTTTTTTCCATGTCACAGAGGCTTTTGATAGGGAAGAGAGTCCCTTAGCACTGGTACATTTACATTGGGGGAAGTTTACACACCATTTACAGTGGTGTTATACATTCGCATGAACTAGTTAAAGGTTAGAGGGTAACACTAGAATTTTCTTCTCTACACTACTTATGTCATGGCATATGATGGCCCAAAACACCAACATTTCATAGTACTCAACAACTTTGGTAAGAAGTTAAAGGCTTGAGGATGATACTATAATTTCCTCCTTGTACTTATTTTGTCATGGCCTGAGATTACCCAAAAAAACATCCCCTTCATCGACATCTTCAAGATCCTTTCTACACCCTTTTCTCGTCATCATGGATCAGGTGAACATGTTCATGTTTTCACATTTTTAGTATTTTATATACTTACACACTTTTTAGATATTGTGATCATATACATGTGTATTGGAGTACATTTTTCATTCTTCTCTATTGGAGTTTCCATCTGTATGAGAAGCAGGTAGTCAACATCATTCACAACATAAACATCAACAACAAGGTTACATCGTGGACATCTACACATGAGTTTCCACCCTAGGTTCATTTTCATCCTTTACTTTTTTTGTACATTCTCCTCCTCAGCATCAACACTTCACATTTTTATCACTCCACACTCTGTCTGGTCCCTCGAGATGAGATCGTCATCAATCTACATGGTTATCAAGTACACATATCTATCTACTTCATGATACCTAGATTTTCCAATCACAAACATAAAGTGGGGGCACAAGTAGACACAAAATCACACACTTTGGGTAATTATCTAGTCCTGATTATATACTAATATTCATATGATTGCTAAGTAATAAAATTTCTAATCAACCCATGTCTTTGACCACATTTCTTTGTTTTTTGTTTCTCATTTTAGTTTTACATCGTTACTTTCTAGGTCTGCCTTATTATACTTTGGATTTTATCATTCTAGAAACTAGATCCTAGCCAAGGATGCTAGCCCTAGGTGCCCTCATCCCCTCTAGATGCCCCTGACCCCTTTGTACTTTACTCACACTTTTTGGGTCCTTTATAGCCAATTGAGCATCTTATCTTTTTGGTAGGTAGACTTTTCTGGGTTAATTAGGAAATTCAAGCAAGGGAATCATATAAATATAAAGTTATGTGATCATAATAAAGGACCAAGTACTAAGCATTAGCTATCACCACCTAAGGTTGGATCCATCAAGTATCTAAGAGCTCAATTGCTTCCATCTAGCACCATCAAAAGTGACACAAGGGCTAGTTATTCTACATACACTTCATAGGAGGGAAGTTCATTCTATTCCATGCACACATCTATTACATTTCTTTACATCTATCTTATTTTCTTACTATCAAGTGTGGCTTGCACAAGAGAAACCTATGGCATGATTCATCACACATACATAGAACTAAATTGGGTCTATGATATATTGTAATGCTCAGTCATAAATTCACCATTATAACAGTTGAGGATAGTAAGAACCCTCATTTTACATCTTTATTTTTTAGGATTTGATGTCTATTTAAGGGTTCTATAAGTTCATATTGCATTGCAAGTTTCCAGTGACCTCGACAATCTTGGTGTGACCTCAGAGTGACAAAAGGTGACTAACAATGAACATTTGGAAACCACTTGAAGGAGGTTTCTTGATATTTTCTTTAGAACTAGGCACCCATAATCAAGCCTAGGGCACTCGCAAGCACCCTTGTCCCTCTCTAGGAGCTCCAGTCCATCCTATTTCTCTATATCTACATTTTTTGTCTCTATGCGATGGCCCTACTACTATGTTAACTTAGTCAACACTTAGGTATAATTCATAATTGATTGTGAATCAGCTAAGTACCTTCTTATCCTCCTTGCAAATATGATTTCATAGTTATTGTTTATTTTTCTTAAGTATCATTTATGTACTTAATTGCATATTTATTTACTTCTACAATAGCATCATATTAGGCATAAATCCACATTTAGATTAATTAGCATGAATTTTTATAATCATAACAACTATTAATGCATGAATATGCATTATATCATGAAAAGTATGACAACACATATAATAAGGAAGTTTAATCAACATAAAAATGATCAACAAGATTTGAATTCCCATAAATCCATACTCAGATTCAGTAATCTTAACAATCCATACATAATTATCCATGCCAATCATAATTCATTACATAACATTTAATATTTTTACATCACAAATCAGTACATTCATGCATAAGACCATGCATACATAAAAGATAGGCTCCAAAATCTACACAATACGCAAACTAGAACCCAGAACTCAAAGACTTAATAACACTCTCAATTACATGGAAGCATCACATATTTATACACCGTGGGGACTTTCCCTTCACCATTTACATACACTTTTCCCATATATAGGCACTCTCTAATAATATCTTGCATGTTTTTCTAACTATGCCTTACAATAGATTGAGATATAAATATCTTGCTTAAATATTGCTTTAGTTCCTATAATTAGGAATTCACCATGTGTTTCCTTTTTCTCTATCTACACATGCTTCATCCTAATAATAGAACTTTCTTCTTCCTCACATCACGCTTCTTTTTCCTATTTTTAGCTTTGTCTAGAAAATCAGCTAAGTCCTTTATGTTTCATGTATGTGGACAGCCTTACGTGCTCACCTATTCCTTCATCGTGTTCTCACTTCCATGAACTATCCTATTTTAAATTCCTCCTCATGCACACACGACCTTCTGTAATTTTGGGTACTTAGACACTATTTGTGACCAACAAAATTTGTGGGTAGTTGTATTTTTAATCATATTGTTACTTTTTTCCATCACCACGAGGTCAAAAATATGTTTCATGGATCAAACAATAAAATTAAACCTCCACAAATTTCAAAGGATCCTAAAGCATCATTTTGGTCACATTTATGTCAAGGATCATATAAGAGTACATCAAGGTGTAGCTAGTGAAACCAGGAACATTATGAGGTTGATAAAGAGGTTGAAAAGATTCAAGAGCTTCATTGAAACTCAAAGTCATCAAGAGGATGATCATCGTAAGCAAGATGAGAAAATATCACTATGAAGTCATCTTAAGCAATGTGTACCTTGTAATTTTTTTCTAAACACTTGATCCATGTTTGATAACAATCACACATCTTGTGGATTAGAGGAGGTGGAATTCATGGTGTCTTAGTACAATTTGGAGGTCAAAACATATAACCCATCATCAATATCCATTTAGAGGCCAATCCTTCCATATAGAGAAGGAATCCCATTTCCATAAGAATAAAATTGATCAAAAGGTTTTCCAGATGTCATAGTCATGATTCCACTCAAGTGGCATGTCGATCGAGGAAGTGAATTATGAAGAGAAAAATGGTTTCATCTTGTTCAAGATTGAAATGTGAAGCTCATGGAATAGGTTGAGAGTCATCATGTCCTAAATCTATCATCATCTCTTTGAGGATAAAGTTAAAGAGATATATTTGATCTATAAAGGCACTCACTATCACCATGTGTGAATAACCAAGAAATCGTCTCATGAGAATTATATGAGTAACAAATTTCACCATGGGCCTTTGAGAAAGAATATTAAAAAATAAAGATAATGAAAATATAGCACATAGAGGTTACCCATTCTAGGAAGCCTCATGAGAAGGTGAGATTCATAAAAAAAATCACATATATCCTCTTGAGCCAGGTAAGATTGGTCCATTACAGCCTCATGTCCTTCATCGACATTCAAGTATGTTTTCGTTTGTGACGTAAGCTTCCCAAAGTGAGAAAAATATGATCCCTCATCAATCTCATGAATATTTCCCTGTGGCTAACATCACATCTACTCCAGAAGATACATTCTCATGGATCCAATAATTACTCATAAGTTAACCAAGGACGACTCAACATGCTACAATACTTGATCTTGGGGCCATTATAAATATTTTGAATACTAAACAAGGTAGGAAGGCATAGGTAACTTCCCACTTTTTTAGTGTATTTTTTTATAATCAGTATGTAGAGGTTTCCTAGCTTAAAGTTGTAAAACCTTAATAGGAAATGATGCATAAGGACTATTAGTTTACTCTCATTTCATTGGTTTAAGTTACACATGAAGGTGATGCTCATTTATTCAAGGATTCATATACCCACATAATTTATTGAAATGAAGAGTATAAACAAACAATTGAGAAATTGGAAGAGCGTGTGAGATCTCTCACTACCTACACTCAACCTTTTATAGTGCCTAATTTAGTGAGTCCTCTTCCTATGGAAGAAATTTCTCCAATCAGTAGCTTCAACCCTGAGATGATCAAGAAGGCACAAGGGTATATGATCTAAGGGAAGGCTAGTGATAAATGGATTGAGAATATTCTTGAAAAAGGAAAGGATTTTCTCCTGGAGGCTCTCGCTTTGTTTAGGTATGTTCTTTCCATTATTTCATAATTGAAGAAAACAATGGAAGAAATTTAAAAAGAAAATATCCATTGGGATGAGGTATTCCCACTTGTGTCTAAAATGAGTTTTCTCAACTCTAGCACTCTCTTGATTACAAATGTGTTTGAATATTTCAATGAGAACTTGTCCCTAGTTTGGATCCACACAATGAATGCTAAATACAACATAATAGAAGATTTCATATCCAAAATTGAGTCTAGTAAACAACATGCCTTTGAGATTTTGAATGATGTCAGTAATTGTGTTCAAATACTTAGATCCCTTCCACTCACTGATAATTCATCATCAGAGGAACTCATCGGTTCTTTTCAAGGGATAATAAAAAAGGAAGCAAGTGATCCTCTCTCCTTTAATGAGTATAATCTAAAGTCCATTGCCAACATCAGAAGCTCTATTTCCAACATTGTAAGAGATCACAAGGAATGGTTTAATAAGTGTAAGGACATCAATGATGTTCCCAAGACATGGATAAAACTGTTGAGCTACATCCGTATTCCAGAGGAAGAAAAGGTAACACCTGTAGGATAATGAATGCATAGTTCTTTATCAATAATGGCTCCATATTTATCAAATCAATCAACCCTTCTCTCTATTCCTTATTCTCTCTCCATGTTATAATTTATCACTAAGAATGTACTTTTTTCTATTTCATTTTATTCACTTAAGTGACCCTCAATTAAACATTCTAAGAGTCCTTTTTCATCAATAAGAAAGAGACTCACCTCCTAGGAATGTGAAAGGTCAAAAGTGATGTGAATAGGTGAAAAGTCATGTGGGGGTGTTGGTGCTCAATCTAGTCCCCTGGATTAAGATGGTATTTTCCTAAAATCTCTATAAATGTAATTTTTATGTGTGTTTCATGTTGTTCCCCTTGCTTCAAATTTAAGTATGAGTAAAGGAGAAATATCAATTTGTAAGAAACTATGTGCCTTGTCAAGATAAAAATAAAGGATTCATTGGAAATGTTGGAGGAATGAAATGAAATGAAAGGAAATATTTTAATGATGCCCATGATACTAAAGATTCTATGGGACCAAAATCTAAGACTTTACGATGAATTCATACTCTTTTCAATATCATATATTCTACCATGAATCTTGAGCACAAAACCCACGATCTTTTGAAGCCTTATTTATTCAAATGATACCATAAGAATTCCTCAAGGACTGGTTAGTGGACTGGTTAATAAAATTATAAAATATTTGGACTTACAGGTGATCGGGATATGTTTACAACTTTTGAAAAGGTCAAAAACATGAAATCAACACTAAAGGACAAATTTAAAATGGACTTAGCCATTTAAAAAATCATGTGACGTTCAAATGGCCATAAAATATATGCACCACTAAGAAATTCAAATGCTCATGAAATAGAGGACACATGGAGAGATTTCAGTCCTCTCTAAGCCATTTAGGTTTCACAGACTTCAAGTCTACAAAATGAACTAAATTTATATGGTTTCAGGTCTGTAATGGAGCAGACAAAGTCATCACAGTTAGAAAGAAACATGGTGGAATTAGGGGATATCGAAATGGTGTAAGATTAATGGTTGATGGTGGACACATGTCACCATTCTAGTGTAAGGCAAGTATAAGGGCTCTAAAAATACGTCAAGTCCACAGAATAATCCAAGTTTCATAAGGCTTTGGGTTCGGGTGGTCTGCCGGTCAAGGAACTATACATGGCAACATTTCTCCAGAGCTAAAAAATGAAGTCCACCTAGTTATAAGTCGCGATGCGAAATCCCAACCCTTCAACCAATGAAATATGAACATGCAAGAAAGATAACTTGACACAACAAAACCACAATGGTGTGTGTAGCTTTCTCATTATTTTATGCTTCACATTCTGACAAGACTAACATTATTAATAGTGTAGAGATTTCTCATTAGTTTATGCTTTACAATTTGACAAAATTGACATTTCCAGTATCATGGATCTTTCTCATTATTTTATGCATAACACTCTAATTTGGTTCTTGTAAATGAAATTAAATTATAAAGTAAGCATGAAGCTTCCTTATTTTCTCATGTTTCATGACAGTCATTCAAGGTTATTAAACATAATTACATTACGAGGAATGTGGAGCTTTCTCATTAGATCACATTTCACGGTGATAGATCAAGGTTATTGAATCATCTGACACTATGAAGGAACACAAAGATTTCTCATTGGCTTATATTTTATGGGGGTTAGTGCATGTAACATAATAGTCTGAGAAGGCGAAGGTTCCAGGCATTTTCTTTTTGGCTAGCATTTCATAATGGAACATACCTCTGTGTAAAGAAACATAAACACATAAATGATCAAGGAATAAAATACATAGGAAAAGCTAATTCCTAAATCCAATCAAATGCTATCACGTGTCACTCTCATATTCATCCCGACATGTAAAAATTCAAATGGCCGTAACTTTTTGCCTAGATCTCCAAATCACGTAAAATTGGTCTCATTAGAAAGGTTTCCTCAAGCCCTTAAATTTTGCATCATTTAATTCAAAAATTAATGGATTTTTTTTAGAGAAAAGGATAAAAATGGACATAATCACACCTGAGAGTATCAACTAACTATTTTTCACATGTGGCAGTGAAGGCATGGAATCGATCCCAAAATTCTAACAAAAAATCAGATATTTTTAGTTAGAAAAAGTACATTCCCACTCTGATTAAAGATATTTATTTGTGAATAAGGAGGAGATTCACTTGCTATTTGAGGGATTTGAATTGTAAGAACACACCCATTTTTTTTATAAATATGGGGGTTATCCTCATATCAAAGGGGGGTTAGTTTTTCTATTTCTAAAAAAGGTCAAGAGATATAATTGTAATATTGCATGTTTCCTTTGTGATATATATATATATATATATATATATTGGTTTCCAAAAATTATGTTTCGATTTGGTTACATTGTACAACCATTGACAAATAGTGAGATCATTTTATTTTTGTTCCCCTGTTAATAAATTCAAGATTTGAATGAAATATTTCTGCTTCTGAGTTTAGTTTTTATGTTCTGAATTCTGTATGTCATATTACTGATTGATGAGTTGTATTTTCTGCTACAATATTATGTTTATTGTTTCTCTATGTAGTACACTAGACCGGTCCTCAATGGGTCATTAGTTCAATATTGTGTTGTGAGCATTTACTTTACAATATTGGACTTAATTGTAAAATCCTTACTCTAACCATTTTGTTGAAGTGAATTTTGTTAGCCTTTGACTATATATTGGGTGTACTAGATTAGAAACAGTAAATAATTTATTAAAATGCTTACATGAGGGTTTTTGTCAAGTATTTTAGAGATTGGGTTAAAACTTTGCATTTATTGGCTATTAAAAACTGCAAATATTTTTTTGTAGAAAATGTCACTACTTAATCTAGTTTTCTATATCTTCCAGAGTTATAGGCTTCTTTATGTGTTAAATGATTTGTTACAAGGAATTTTTCATCCTATAATCTCCCATATATGAAGTTAAAACTACATAATTTATCCCAACCCATACTAACTTCCATTTACTACTTTATTTCTCTAAATATCACTGAAGGTGCCTTCTAGCCTTGATTCTAATATAAAGAGAATGCAAGAGAAACAAAAATTTATTGTCTATAATAACCTGTGTCTAGTGCATTAAGAATAGACAACATATTTTTTGACAACTCGTGAGAGTGAATGTTGTATTCATGACCATTTTTATCCCAAATTGATCTATCATTTAACAAATCAAGAGGAACAAAGAATATATCACCCCCTTTGCGTTCAAGTTACCCCGTGGGTCATCTCACCCTGGTTCAACGCAGGACCAAAAGTAGTTAGATGAGGCCATCCCCTTTTAACATGTGCATTAATCGCCTCAAGGCTTGATCCTAAGGAAATTTTTAGATCCCTCCCTAGCTAGAAAATGACACATACCATCTGGTCTACCACCATTCAAGAATCCCCCTTCATAGATAATGTTGTCAGACCACTAGGGGGTGTATAATTAAGGACCTACACACTTTTGGAACTATTTTTAGGGACTTCTTTACTGCAAGAAAGGTTCATAATACATACCATTATAGATATTTTCCAAAATTATGCAAATACAGACCATTCTGGATGTATTGTCCCCAATTTTCCCATTATAAACATGATTTCCATAAAACCCGTACTTGTTTGAGTATATTACAAAGTTGATAACTAGAAACGTGGGAAAATTCATAAAGATATGAAAATCTCAACCTCCTAGTGTTTGAAGATATCCTTTCAAGAATTTTTTGAGTTAATCTATACATCTAAGGAGCGAGGCCTTAGTGGCAGCTCTGTATTTCAAAGAAAATATGAGTTATATCAGTGTAAATATTTTATGCCTTGCTGATTAACTCTCCCTTTTGCAAAGATGGAAGGATAAAGATCCTTTTTCAAATTTAATACCACCAGAAGATTACTCCTAGAGCTGGAAAATACATAGTCAAAAAGGAAGAATATTTTGAAACCAGTGGGTGGTAAAAAAGACAAAAGAAAAGATTATTCAACCTACTGAATTGTATCCACCTTTGGTGGAAAGCTACTCTAACACATCTGATAGCTGTGATCTAGGTATTCCTCAGCCATATTTACATTATTGGTTTCAAAAAGGTTAAACATCTGCAAATAATATAGTTACTCCTCATCTTCCTTGTTAACTCATAAGAATATATTATTATGTGAAACTGAGTCCCGAAAATATTTCTATTTTATGGATCATACTCCTCTACCTTAGAGACCTTCAATTCCCCACCATTTTAACCCTCCTTTTGAAACTCCTCCACAAAATAATATGGAACAACCTCCACCAAGGGGTCCTTTTATAGTCACCACTTATAGACCAATAAGGTTTCATAGAATGGTAGGCTATCCTAATGAATTTCCTAATGAAATTAGAAGCAGATTGCCTAGATTTCAAGGGACTAATGCCATAAGTGGGGATCATCATCTTATATTTTTTACAAAATGTCTTATATGACCATGAAGTAGAGAATGAAGATGTTTATGTGAAATTATTCATACATACACTAGAAGAAGATGTCAGCAATGGTACAACTTATTACCTACAAATTCAATTGATTCTTGGGTAGAAATGAAGAATGTATTTAGAATCCAACATGGTTATAAGACTTTTCCTAGGTGTTTGTTATCATAGTTTGAAAATATAATAAATAATCCTAATGAGTGTGTGTAAAAATTTAACACTATGTTCAATAAAACTTTGATTATAGTGTCTACTAATATAAGGCCTAGTAATGATTATTTTTTTATTATGTACTCATATGCATTTGATAAGAAAGAAACTTATTATCTGAGGGAAAAAAATCCTAGAACTCTGAGGAAGGATTTCTCTATGGTTGTCTATATTAAGAACAATATTAAAGAAGCTAGGAAACCTCCAAAGAGGGAAGGCGTCAAGTTGATTAATCTAAAAAAACCTCTGGAAATTAAGGTAGTAGACTTGGAAGAAGTGGTTAAAAATTTGGTTAGATCAGTCAAAGAGATCACATACAAGCTTGCTATAGCAGAGAAAGGATTAGCTTCAAATCCTCAAGCTCAACACCATGTTTGTTGGTTGTGGAGTCTGATAATGATAGGGGTTTCAAGGATGGCCCCCCAATGGGGGGTCTGGGGGCCGCATGCCCCGGTGGGGGTTTAGGGGTAGCACCCCCGTAAGCCACATTTTATAAGTATTTATGCATTGTGAAATCTAGACTGTTCCTTATTAGGTCACAAATCTAACATGTGGTTTTCTATGTTTCCCCAAAATGATAAAAACCCTAATATCTTTTAAGGTTCGTTATGTATGAGGCTCATTGTATCAGTGGAGGCACGATGAGAGATTATTTTTCTAGACTAAATAAAAGGATTGGTTGTTTCTAGTGGACGTAGCCCATTTTGGGTTAATCACGTTAAATATGTATCTCTGCTTTATTGCATTATTTTTTGTTTTATGTTTTCTGCATTATTCATTGCATGCTTGTTTATCTGTACAACTGATATAATCCTAATAATTCCCAAGGAAAAACTATATTTAGGAATCATCCAAAATAAGATCATCGAGATAATGATAGAGGAAAGGGGCCTATGTTTTCAAGGAGTAAGAAATGGGCCTTCAGAGAAATAAAAATAGTTCCAGACCCATTGAAAATAAGGGTATCAATAATAGAGGAAGACCACATCATTAAGTGGTGTGATTAATGTTTGTTTCCACATCCCCCCTAGTCAGTAAATTTTCAGAGATGATGATGTTACTGATGAAGCTAGTTTTGGTGACATATGCATGATGGAATATCTGAAATATTCAATGCAAGGAGTCACTTCAGATGATCTATTGTATGCTGAAATTGTGGAGGACCTTTGTGCTTGCACAAATAAGGCACTCTCCCTCCCTTCTATAGTTAATGATTATATAGATATGGCTCAATAATTTGAGCTTCCAATTCATGACTTTGAGTATTTAAGATCTTTAATGATTAAAAAGTATTATGGTGGAATCCCATCTGAAGAAGATAGGAAAATATCAATGAAAGTTGTTGTTTATCAAGAAAAGGAGTATAACCTTTAAAAAAAACAATTCAAAGGACCTGCCCCTACTACTAAACCAAAAATGTCTTTCTTGACCAACATCACCAAAGATTCCCCCAAAATAAGTATGCCTGATAAAGGTGTAGACAACAAATTTGGGTCACATTCCCCTTTTACGCCACATGTATATTAATTTAATTACCTACAATTAAATTAATGCCCATTCTCATAATATTCATTAATTTAATTACCTTAATTAAATTAATTTCCACCTCACCCCACCACATCACTTGAACACCTCATCATAGAGCTATTCTTAGCATGTTTCCTTTTAATTAGGACTCAATCTCTACTTACCATAACTAACTGAGACTTAGTCTAACCCTAAAACTAGATGCTTATTCTTTCTCTAATATTATGCCCATTTATTTACATGAAAAATACCATTTTAGACCCGAACTAACGAGCAGAACTAGTAAAAAGATAGCCAATATCTGTTGTTTTGGAAACCTAGGATTTCTCACCATAACCGATGCCAGCTAACCTAAACCATCATCAGTTACCATATATTCACTTTGGTAACCTTGTTCTAGAGCTTGGAAGAATTATTCGAGACTGAGAAGAGAGAGATCTACATGAAACCATGAATCAAATCCCTCGTTCAGACCCAGACATCTTGAATCAATACCAAGATTGATTTAAAGGTTAAGCATTCACGGTAACATTCCACGAAGCACTGTTATGGCACTGACCACCAGTTTCATAGATCAACCATCACCTCCATCTAACCACTAGTTCTACAAATACAAGTAATTACATTTGGATCTGCATCATTCCATACTTATTTAAATCATCATTTCTTTAAATTTCACCTTTAAATCATATTCTCCTTTGTATCTTGTCATCCTCACCTTCTTGCCAATCCACCCATCTGACCATCCATAACCCTTTATCTCCCCACATCCAACTCCAGGAATCTATGAGTATTCTCAGCACTATCGCCAACCTCACTACTCTCTGTCTATTACCTGTAAAATCATAGAGAATCTCCCAAAACTAAGTTTTATTGAGTTTATATCAATCAGCCCCTACCGACGCTGGTCAACCCAAACCGTCGTCAATTTTCTCACAACCAGCATCGGTCATATCATACCGATGCCGGTCTCTGTATCTAGTAATTCTTCCTATAACAACAACCTCATAACATTCACATGAATAAACCAAAACACCCAAAACCTGATCCTGACCTATCCTAGTCACCTTGGTTACCTACCCAACCTCTAGATCTAATCATAACCTTACCTGCTATATTAAATTTTCTTATTGTATATAAATGAGATACCTAAATCATATCAACTATAGTAGGATATTGTTTATTTACATTATTTCTTATGTTGAATTGTATTAAATAGTATATTGACAGCCATCTAGGAATTATCACACTTCCCGGATCTAGCACTTGTTAGGCAGTCCACTAACATATATTGTTTAATATTCCTCTTGTGGTCTTGTTTTGCATTCACAGCTAGTTCCTCCTAGCAAAAAGGAAGTTCTCGTAGTCAGCACTAGATCAGGAAATCAGAATGTGTGCACTCTACCTTCCACCTTCATTCAACGGTATTCCTCCTCGCCCTTACCCTATTTTTTTTCTCATATGTATGCAACTTAGTAGTGAAAAATTTTGGCACGCCCGGTGGGACCCTCATTTGTGGGTTTCTTTCTATTCATATAGGTTGCATCTTGTGTGTTTCCTTTCTAAATTTTTATTCACTAAATCTTCTTCTCTGGTAATCTGTTCCTTCTTTCTAATTGATCTAAATGAAACATTTCTTTTGATGCATTTAAAAATAATCATTCTTCTTTATTTCTACATTAGTGAAAATCATCTTCTCTCTTATTCATCATTTTCTACATTGAATATAACTATCAATTTATGTTATAATTTTTTTTGCATTTCATCCTCGTACATTGCATTATTAGATCACATTTAAAACTAAGGGAAATTTATATGTTGGAAGTCATGCCCAGTTGATGGTTGACATAATTAAATCGTAGAACGCACTTTCTCTCTTCTCTCTCTTTGCCAAACTACAGAAATATGAAGTTACACATCTTGTTAAACAACACCTTACCTGGAAGAAGTTGTCAATGATCAGAGGATTGACAGTGTGTGCCCAACTGGTTTCTTTATCCAATCATTATCTCAAAGAAAGGACCTCCCCCTCCAAAACATAACCTGAAACCTCCCCTTTATATTGCCTCTTCATAGGACGCCTTCCCAACCAAACAAATTTGTTCTAAATTCACAATTCAATCTCAAATAACATAAGATAAAATAACATAAAATCCACTTATAGGATTACGTGTTTTTCTTAGCTTTCTTCTTGAATTGCATTTTGATTTGCGAGGATTACGTTTCTTCATTTTATTCTTCCTTTCACACTCCCCATCATAGTTGGAGTATTTTGACTATTTTTGATTATGTCAAGGCCTCATATTATCATCCTCAGGTCTTCTAGGTTTATTTCTTCATATGATTTAATTCACAAAATTCATTTTTCTTCACTTCTTAATATTTCACAGTAATTGGTGTCATTCCAGTGACTATCATCAGTTCCCATCTGACCATCGTCAGTTTACCATACTGGTGTCGGTTACTAGCTCTTTTGGTTATGTTACCCAAAAAAAAATTCATTGCCTTCTCTTTTCTATTTGAAGTCATCTATACATCATCATATTCACAATAATCTGATATCACTCTCAGATACAGTTTCCCCATTTTATCTTTCATCAATTCAACTTCATTTTCTCAAACTTGTGTTTTCTATAGTGACCAGTATCGATTACTATAACTATCATTGGTCCCCTTAAACCTTCATCAGTCAAGTAAACTGACGTTGGTTTCCATGTTTTTATTTTTAATTAAAACATTGACCAAGTCCACCTACCAGTATCTATTATTTTCCATTCTTGTTGTTTTCTCCATCATCTGAAGAATGCAGTTAACCTAATACACGATAATTCACATGGTGTTGACTCACAACCAAGTTAACACCCTTATATTTCATGCCATCCTTCAGCCACTCCCACCTAGCCCGTCACTACCTTCCATCCTGTTTCCTATGGATCCAACCCATCCTATCACCATATCTACTGGTGAAAACAAGTTCATAAGACTCCTTGATCAAAATGTCGTAGCCTTACAATACTATCTTGCCCATTAATCTACCAAAGACTCCTCAAGAAAGCTAGTATATGTCATGCCTATATCTATTCCTCTTTCCCTCACCACCACTTCCGCATTAGCTACCACTAGCTCAGTGCTACCCTCATCCACATTACCCCCTTGTGGTCTCTCAGTTAGGTCCCACCTCTGTTATAACTGTTGTCCTAATGACATCTATTACACCTGTGGTGTCAACCATTTCTTCACCAACTACCTTGAACATGGCCCCATCTTCCCCCTTTTCCTCGTATATACTATTTGCATCATAATTACCTCTAGTTTTGGCAACCCACACCTTATTCCAAAACCTAGTTCTTTCCATCCCTTAGTCTTTACCACCCATTACCATGAGATTCGTTGTGACCACCCCTCCTATTTACACACATCACCAACAACACCCAATCTTGTCTATCACTTATTCAGGGTATATTCCACCTGTATATATCTCCCCTTCATAGTTTTCATATTTGGAACCCCTATGTACTAGGATTCCATCCACATCATACCCCATCATCAACCTCCTTTTACCCCAGGAGGTGCCCATTCCTCACAACCCACCAATGAACTCATTAGGATGATGATGGAAAAGATGTAGAAATTAGAAGCATTAGTTTCTGGCTCTCATAACTCCTTAACCTATGATGAAATCTATAATGAGACTATTCATCCATCTATTCCCATTCACCCATATCCTATACATTGGGAAATTCCCAAGTTCAACTGTTTCAACAGTAAAGAGGACCCACAACAGCACTTGTGGTCATTCAAACATGGATGCTACCTAATTACCCATGATGATACTTTACTCCTACGAACATTCCCCTTGTCCCTAATAAGACCCGCCTTAGATTGGTACAGTAGTTTACCTAGACATTAGATCTACTCCTTTAACTAAGTGGCTCAAACATTCTTGGACCACTTCTCAATCAGTGTAGTCAAAAAATTCACCATGACTGACCTATATTCGACATAACAGTATGAAGACGAATCTATTGTAGATTTCGTTGCTCACTGGCGAAGTCTTATCAACCAATTAATGTTCTTGTTACCTCAAGATGAACTTATTGAGTTGTTTAATAGAGCTTGTGCTAGACATATCCCACCAAATATGTAGGTACAACCCTTTCATGCCTTTTATGAAGCTATCACCATGGCACAAAAGTTGGAAATTCACGCCATTGAAGAAAAGAAAATCCAATTACAAAAATAGAATGCCCTGTTCAAATTAAATGATTCTTCTTCGTTTGTAAAACCCCAAAATAATTATTTAAAAGAAAAAGGATATACCAATGCGTTAGTTCTATAAGATGGTCAGTCTCATCCCTCTAATCAAGCCAAACCTTCCTCCAATCTTTCCTTTGTTCATACTTTTCAGTTTCGGTGGGAACAACAAAAGTACAGTTCAATTGGAGAGCCATATTCTTCAGTCTTGGAAAAGCTTTTTAAATATGGATTCATTGCACTTCCACCCATAAAACCTTATACTCATTTTGATCCTACTTGCCCTATGCTTGCATGGTATAAGGAACACGGCTATTGTAATTATCGTTGTGTTAAAGGCCACAATGATGGTAATTGTATAACTTTTAATAACATTGTCTAGGAGATGATAGATAGTGGAGATCTTGTCATGGACAACCCGAACACATTAAAAAATAAAAATTTACACATCTTTAAGAAGGTTTTCCCTAATCACATGCCATCATCTAATCAAAATAGTGAACCTTCAACCAATGATAGTAATGTTCGTGAATTCCATGTAGTTTTCAATATTGTATCATTCATTCCTCAAATTCCACCTATTTCATCTATTGAGGAAATTCTAGAATGAGATCCTCTACCCTTAGAGGATTCCCCTTCATCTCCTCCTTTAACCACGGGGGAATCCACAATTTTTTTTGATGTCATTTCACCATCTACCTTGCAACCTATCAAATAGTCAACAGTGTTAACTCTCCCATCCACAAGAGAATGGTCATCACCTTCTCATCCACCAAAGGAGAATTCTACCTCACCCCACCTAGTATCTCTCCTACCCATGGGAGATTCTTCAGACATGCCACTACCTGTTGGGGACAACTCTCCCTCAGCATCATAGGATCATGTTGACCTGATCTCAGCTCTTTTATCCACAAATTCTGAGGCTAGAAAATTCCCTATCTAAAGGACATATTTTACAGGGATTGTCACCAAACCAATTACATCTCCTGTTACAACAGCCCATTTTCATGACTGGCTGATAACTTGGATTACATGGATAATTCCATGCTTTGGGGACGTCTTTGGCTCCCTTTTTCAAATAAAATGAAATTTTTCCTGAAGATACCTCCATGATCTATTCAAAGGTATTTCCAGCAACCAGATCGACCCTAACCATGCCTGACAAAATAGTTTCTTCTTCATCACCTCTACCTACATCTAAACCTTTAGCCAAGAAAAATTGTAACATTCCCATTTTAAGACTTTAGAAACAAGGGGAAAAAAATTTATAGTGTTCACTGTTCTAAATATAGAATTATTTAGAACAAACATTCCATGCCAATCAAATTCAATGGATAAACATATGCAGTTGTAATGACTCGATGATTCACCAATCTATTCATTTCATAACTTAGTAAGATACCGATCTATTTTGTTATCTTATGTCTTGAATACATATTACATACTTCGTATACTTTGTCATCCTACCCTACACCACGTACTGAGTGATCTATTTAAAGAACATATCTAAATATCTGCTACCAATATTCATTTGATATTGTGTTGTTTTAAACTTTGTGACATAGCACAATGCAACCAGTATTTTGTAATACATTAGCCAAAGATTTATAACATACTATGTATGTCACTATTCCTAGACGACATACTCATCATATTGGAAAACATCCTTCACCTCACTCCTCAATTATCATGATTGGTCTTTACTGACTACCGTCAGTCCACTTATTCTAGGTTTAACCCTAGCCTAGATAGGAACATAACCTCTTATAGAAAGATGCTCACAATGGCTTAGGGTAAATAGGCATACTCGGTTGACCTAAATCGACCGAATGTCCAACGTACCCTGAGCCATTGGAAGCTAATTGATATCCCAAATATGCTCCTATCTAGACCTAGAGGGAAACTAAGTTCAAGTTTGAATTTGTATTGGGTGTAGATCTAGATGATCAATGTGGAAGGGTGATGCCACAAGTCAACTACAATGTTGTATTCTCAAGAAGACCCAAGCCTTCTTGAAAGTACAGCCCTACAGTTGGCATGTGCCAACATCCTCAAGAAACTACCTCATCGAGATGTACATACCCCCGAGGAGATTGTTAATACATTGTTATTCTGAATTAGTTCTTGATTACAACAACCCTTCCAAACCCTAATCCAACACTCAATAAGTTCTTTCCAAAACTTCATTTATTTAGTCCATAAAGAAATTCGTTTATACTTACAGTTGTTAATGTTATCTCTCTTAGTTACACTGCCAATTATCGGCAATAAAACAACATTATCAAGTTTCGTTTAAAAAGTACGATAACTTTAGACAGGTTCAACATCCAAATATATATCCAATTTAAAGTAGATTTCATACAAAATGAAGTCTAATAAATTGTAATCACATTTACATACCTTTTTGGTTTATTCAATTAAGAAAGAGAAAGAGTCTTTATCTACATGTTAAATTTTTAGGGTATATCCTACCCAATATCCATATTTCTTAATGTATGTGCAACACACATTACATTACTATATAATATAGTTTATATAAAGAACATCATATTCTGCAACTTAACAAGTTGCATTTTGATTAGGGAAATTGAACTAAATCCCTTTATCCAACTTATCAAAGGATAACCAATTAAGCATAAAAATAATATGAAGAATATCAACAAGACATAAATCCATCTTTTTCATACAAGTACAAGATAATTTACACAACCAATACAATTAAATTCTCAGCTTTTAATTAATCCTTATAACTTATACATTTACAAGCCTTATGCATTTTAGGCATATTGCAAAACAATCACCTTCATTCTACAAGAATACTACTTTTCTTTTTCAATACAATATCAAGAATGAATCAGATTTAAATCAGCCAATACATCATATAAGTTTTTCCTTCTTTTATCACTTACAAATTCCATCTGCAAAAATTGCAAGCACGGGTCAGTTTAATGAACTGAGCATGATAAGCACTAAGCCTTAAAACGAACTGCATTCACTAATTGTTCCATTAAAACAAATCTTCTTTAATGAGATAATCAATACATCATAAATATCAGTATAAGTAATAGCAAACAAAAAAGAAGTACATTTAACCAATTTGAATTCACTTCCAAGAGAAGAATAAAATATAATCCACAACATCTTTCTTACAAAATTAAAATTTAATTGATCCTAACAATTACCTTTAAACAACAAAGAAAGGGTTTGCAACATAGTTCACATTGAGATGATACATCTAGTTCCTAAGCAAGGAAGAAGAATATCCATTCCAAACTATGCTCAACACAAAAATATCAGAAAACCAATAAAGTTCATCACATGAATTTAACTATTTCATTTAGAGGACAGCTACCTTTGAATGCATCATTTAAGATTTTAAACAGAACAGGATCCCATATCAATCTTAAGAAGGAATATAGAATTTAAACAGTCTAACAACAAGATTGTATTTTTTGTTCAACAAAACCGAACATCAAATCTCTTCCTTCATCACTTTAACAAATGATACGAACAAGGAAGGCTAAACAGATATAATAATTATCCATTTTCTAAGGGAACTAATAACAGAAGGGTTCAATCAAATGAACTAATGCCTACAGGTTAGAAAGGGAATCATATCAAAATTTGACTCAATCTTTAATTTATTTTATAAACTTAACAACAAATTCCCATCTCTAATCCAAACAATAAGCTCATACACTAGTTCCCAAAAGAGAAAAAAAAACCAACTTATTACAAAGAAATGTACAGCAAGTTCCCCTTACAATCCTTATCATTACAAGCATGAGTTCCAAATTCAGTTTAGAACAACAGACAGTAAATTTTTAAAACAACACCCTATCCCTAAGGGTTCCCAATTTCCTTCTTCTTTTAAAAGACTCAAGCATTCACTTATTGATCGCAACAAGATTAGGAAACCCAAAACTATAAACAAAACTAGTTCTGGAGTATGCTCAAACTCGAAACTGAAGCTCCTTTACATGCCTCCACAACATTGTATTAATCATGGGTGATTCATAATTCTATTATAACTATAAAACAAAATCAGACTTGAACATATTTAAGTATATTTCCTCCACTACTATTTCTAAGCACTAGTACAAACTTGTTTAAAAGAATTCTAAATTCTTCTATCAAAGGAAAACGTTTCCAATTAAATCTCCAAGAGATGTTCAAACAGCTCAGTCATACTACTTACCCAGAATTACCAGGAGCAATCAGTTTGGATTAAAGGAGTTATAAACTCTCAACTAAAAATACAATTTAAAACCAACTCAAAAATACTAGAACAGAGCTAACATGTCGTTCAACTAAAAATTCGAAACACTATGTATCAAATTAAATGTACAGTGATGAATCACAAAGTCTCAAAAGTGAGCACAGAAATATATGCAAATAATATGATATAAGTCAGAATATAACATGAAAAACCTTAACAAGTTTATACCGTAAATAAGAAACCTTATTTCCAAACCAAAATGAAACAAATGTTTCTCGAAGAAGAGTTCAGAACCATTTGAGTAGATATTCATAGGTTCAGGGAATCCACTATTTCCATTCTAGTTTGCATTTCAAACAAAGAAAACTCAAACCATCTCGAAACATGAGCTCCTACCAGAGTTTAGAATAATCAAAGAGAATAATATTACTATGTAAATTACAAACTTCCATTAACCATCCAGAATAACACAAGAAAAAACACGAGTACAGAGGTACATATGGACTTAAAACAACAATCCAAGATTACTCAAGAATCCAAACACTATTCAGAGTGATAAGGACCTCCAACCCAAGTTCTCAAAAAAATACTAACCCCGAATCTAGCTTAACTACACACAAACTTGAATACAGGCTCAAACGAAACATTATCTCAATACAAGCTCAAGTTCAAACAAAACACGAGCTCAACTTCAAGCCTTAGCTCAAACCAAACACGAGCCCAAATACAGGCTCTAGCCCAAACAAAGATGAGCTCAACTACAAGTTTTAGCTCAATAAAACACAAACCCAAATACAGAAAGATTAGATGGGATTCTGTCATCACCAATCCGGCACTATGATAATTCTTCACCGGGAACTCCTCGTGCTATGATTATTTACTAATGCACAGCCTTTAGTTTGGTGGATGTAATTTGGAAACAAAACAACAAACATAACACAATAATACCATCGACTATGATAAGACAGAATGATGAAAAATCTGAAATATCAAAGTAAATTATAATATTAACATGAAATTGTTACAATCTCACCCATGAGGTACTTCAAGTGTTATTGACTTCACTTGCCTTCCACCGATACTATGGGAGAAACTTTACAATTACACCTCTTAATGGCTTCTTCAACACACGTTTAAACTGATGGCTTCCTTTACACACTTCATATAATATTTCTCACTACTTCCTTCTATGCTAAATGAGGGGGGTGGCCTCTTTATTTATAGAACTTCCAGGCTTATCCATCTTATCTCTAAGATAGGATAAGAAATCCACTCTGACAAATCATATTCCATACCTTAACTCTTATCTGTACATGTAAGCTTATCTTTTAAGATAAGATAAACCTTATCATTTCACATGGGTTCCACATTTTTAGAATTTTTACAAATAAAATACACAAAATATTTTTGACCTCACTCCTTGTCCTTATTACCAATATAATATTTCTAATTCCAAATCATGTAGACCCTACTTCTCTACTTATCCCAACTTTGACATTTTAACATTACCGGACCACTTACGATAAATATTTACTTTTTACAACATTCCTATTGTACTTTGACTGTTACCATACTCTACATTATAAGCAGCACCGTACTGACGGCACCGTTATCTTCTATCATACGCTACTACTAATTACACTTAACAACATCCTATTCCTAATACATACATTAATGAAATAGAAATTAGGGAGGAAAATTTTAGTGTCGACAATTCCAGGTTCCCAAAACTCAAAACCATTTACACAACGATGAAGGTCAGTTGAAAACACAACTTCTTCGGATACTGGTTCAAGAAATGACAAGAAGAGTTACAGTAACAATTTTCTCATGTATGTCTCACTAAATAGCACATACTAAGAAATTTTCAAACAATTATCATCAATTTTCCATGGATTAGTACCCAAATTTCCAAATATTACAAAACCCAACAAGCAAATAACCAGATAAAACATGCAATTCAAGAATCTCATAAGAGCAAAGTCATTTTAATGAAACGTTTAGAAGAAAGCAAGAGATCTTAATGGTTAGAGCCTATCATGCTTGATAACGCTTCTGCCAAATCCAAGGAGACTTTCAAACTAGCTTCCAAATCTTTTTCTCCTCCACAAAAGATCAACCAACCAACAACTTTCCTCAAAATACCTCATATACCTTCCCATGATTGAAAATAGACTAGGTGAATTAAAAATAGCAATGAAGTGCAAGTCTAACTACTGGCTCGAAGAACCAGTTTGCTCCATGCAAAGAAAAATCCGAAAAGCATGCAAAAACCAACAACCTCCCACAAATCCACCTTCCAAGTTTCCTAGAAAGTTTTTGAACAAAACCCGAGGCCAATTAATTTCATTAATTCCAATTTTCCTTCTTAACTCTCCTTACCACCACCTCCCAAATCTAACAAATTCCAATTCCAATTTAACATGCAACTGCATCTTTAGTGGAGCTTCCACATAAGCCTCTGCTAAATCAACTAGCCCCTGCCAAATCTGGTAGTACATAATGCCTTTAAGAACCTTATCAATAATTCAATGCCATTGGAACCGTTGCCTTAGAGGCATGTGACCCTTTAGGTTCCCATTATAATAGCTTAGGATAGATCTTTAAACTTAGGTTAGTTTACGAATAATTACCTTAGGTATTGACACATTACCTTAGGTAATTCCAACATTAGGTTAGATCATCTCATAACCATATAGCATTAGGTTTTAGGTTAATTTAGATAGTCAAGAAACTTTTCCATACTCCCTTAGCACAAGGCTTAGGTTAGAAATAAAATCAATTAAGTAACATGGCTAGGTAGTATATATTCTTACCCAGCTTAGGATTCCGTAGGATAATCCTTTAGTTTTAGGATTCCGAATCCTTCCAATGTCATGAATAGGTTGTATTTCATTTACGTCAGTAATGAACTTCCAAGATCAATCTTCAAGGACCTAAGCACAACTTACAACTGAATAGGAATACGTTCACACAAGATTAAAGAACTTGTAATAACAAATTTCAGTCCACCATCTCCCTCAATTATGGAATGTCAATTTACCATTCATTCAACTGAGAAGGTTTAAAACACTCCTTGGATCAGTGAAATTGATCCAAGGATGAGTCAGGTAAAGAGATAAGTTTGCAAATCTTAAACGAGATTACAACTCACCTACAAGAAGTGAAAGATAGATTCAACAAAGCCATTTCATTCTAGTCTAATGATCTTAAGAATAGAAAATATTTATCCATATCAAGCATGATCTCCAACAATCAAAATAACACATCCTTAGAATAAAATCACATGTCAACACTTGAAATGCAAAGGAGGAATATAACAATTTTCAAGGGTGTTACATGCTTCCCTCCTAAAAATAATCATCGTCTCGATGATTACCTTGTTTTAACAATTTCTATCAATGACAATCAATTCATTTGCTTCTCTTACGATAAGTCAAATATATCAAAAAAACTTATAGTTCTAGAAATCAGCATTAAATAGTTGTTTATTCAACTCATATAAATATCTACCCAAAAATGGCATACTTATAGTCATATACAGAAGAAAAATCACAAAAAAAATTAACAATACCCAGAATCAATTCTATTCAAATAGATATGGGAAAAGAATTTTTCATATCCTCTAGGTTTTCCCAACTTGCACTCTCTTCGTTAAACTGTTCCGACTGGATTTTACATTGTCTTATTTCTCGATTTCTCAAATTCAACTGGTGAGTTTCAATCACTCGTATGGGTTTAACCACGATTATTCCTAGGTCCTGGACCTACAAGGAATTCCAATTTAACACATGTGATACATCTGAAACATATTTCTTAAGTAAAGAAATATGGAAAACATCATGCATTCATGACAAAGCAGGAGGTAATGGTAAATGATAAGCTACATGGTTGATTACTTCAACTATCTCAAAAGGTCCCACATAACGAGGTGATAAATTGGCAGCCTTGCCAAAAGTTATAGAACTCTTTTTCAGTTTAACCTGAAGAAAGACTTTCTCACCAAGTTTAAATTTCCTATCAACCCTCTTTAAGTCAGTGTAACTCTTTTGCCTATCTGATGCTTCTTCCAAGCGTTCACAAATCAATTTAACTTGTTGTTCCATTTCAGTAAGAATTTCAAGTCCAATTATGTCTCTATCCTCTATGCTATCCCAACTAATAGGGGTTCTACATTTTCTTTCGTATAATGCCTTGAAAGGTGCCATCTTAAGAGAAGCATGATATGTATTATTGTATGCGAATTCAACTAATGGAAGATACTCTTCCCACTTATATTGTTGATCCATGCAATACATTTGTAACATATCTTCCAAAACTTGATTTACTCTTTTAGTCTGCCCATTTGTTTCTAGATGATACACAGAACTGAAATTCAACTTAGTTCCAAGAGCCACATTAAGCGTTTGCCAAAATATTAACGTCATTCTAGGATCTGTATCTAAAATCATTAACTCAAGTACTCCATGTAATCTGAAAATTTCATGTGCAAATCTTATTTCCAAAATAGGAGAATCATCCTTCATATTCCCAGCAATAGAATGTGTTACCTTTGTTAGTTTATCCATAACTACAAAGATAACATCATGCTTATTTCTTGACACAGGTAACCCTTGTACAAAATCCATGCTTATTACTTACCATTTGTACTGCGGTATGCTATGAGGATACAACAAACAGGTTGGGTGCATATGTTCAACCTTAACATGTTGGCACTCAAGATAATGTGTCACAAAGTTTAGAACATATTTTTTCATTCCTTTCCAGAAATATTTCTATTTTATATCAGCAAGCATTTTTGTAATTCCAGGGTGTCCAGAAAAAGGTGAATTGTGAAATTCTACTAACAATTTCTTTCTCAAATCATTTAGTGAAGGTACATAGACTCTATTTTCAAATCATAAGATCCCTTCTTATCAAAGAAAAAACATTTATACCTCACATCATTAGAATCTATAGCAAGTCCTACTTTTACTTGTTGGAAGTAAGAATCAAATTCCATAACACTTTTTACTTCATCCTTAAACTGAGTTCTTAACGTTATAAGAGCAGAAATGTGCTTCCTACAACTTAGAGCATCAGCCGCTCTATTTTCCTTACCCTTTATATAACTGATGTCAAAATCATATTTAGACAAAAACTCCTACCACCTTCATTTTCTTGCATTAAGATTTGGCTGAGTGAAGATATACTCCAGTCCAAGGTGATAAGTTTTTAATTTAAAAGGCTTACCAAGAAGGTAATGCCTCCAAATTTGTAGTGCATGAACAATGGCAGCAAGCTCTAAATCATGTGGAGCATAATTCAACTCATGTAACTTAAGTTTTCTACTTTCATATGCTATGACATGACCACTTTGCAACAAAATACCTCCTAGACCTTCACCAGATGCATCAGTTACCACCATAAAATCTCCATTAGGATCTGGTACTGCAAGAATAGGTGCTGAAGTTAACTGTTCCTTCAAGTTTTTAAATGTAATTTCACATTTCTCACTCCAAAAAAACTTTTTATCTTTCTTTTGTAAGGAAGTTATTGGTGCAGCTATCTTCGAAAAGTCTTTTACAAATTTCCTATAGTAGCAACAAGTCCCATGAAGCTTCTAACTTCGTGTACTTTCTTTGGTGCAGGCCACTCAGTTATAGCCAGAATTTTTTAAGGATCTATAGCAATCCCATCTTTACTTATAACATGACCCAAATAGTAGATTTTTTTGTCATAGAAATAACATTTGGACAGCTTACCAAACAACCGTCTCTTTCTCAGAATTTCCAAAACTATTTTTAAATACTCATGATGCTCATCAATGCTTTTAGAGTATATGAGAATGTCATCCAAGAATACAAGCACAAATTTTTCTAAGTATTCTTGAAAGATATTACTCATTAAATTCATAAATGTCACAGGTGCATTAGTTAATCCAAAAGGTAAAACCGTAAACTCATAGTGTCCATACCTTGTTCTGAAAGTTGCTTTATGAATATCCTCATCCTTAATTCACAACTAATGATATCCAGATCAAAGATTTATCTTATAATATACCGATGCTCCACACATCTGATCAAATAAATCATCAATCATAGGGATTGGATATCTATTCTTTATTGTTGCCTTATTTAACATTCTGTAATCAATGCACAATCTAAGTGTTCCATATTTCTTTTTCACAAAAATTACGGGTGTTCCCCAAGGTGAAACACTTTTTCTAATCAAACCTTGGGACAAAATTTCATGTAACTGAGCCTTAAGCTCTACTAATTCTGTAGTAGTCATTCGATACGGTGCTTTAGTAATAGATTCAGTTCCAGGCTTGATCTCAATCATGAAATAAAATTCCCTTTTGGGTGGAAGACCTAGAAATTCTTCCATAAATACATCATTAAAGTCTCATAATAGTGGATATTGTTCCATAATATCACTGCTCTCTTCTGTTGATTCAGTAATTTTTATGGCATATAGGGTACATCCTTTATTTTTAGCCTTTTTAAGTTGCATAGCTGACATTTTTCTAACATAAATCTCACATTTCACACCCTGAATCTCTGTTATTTTCTGTAGTTCATCTAAACAACTAATGTGTTTTTCAAAATAGTCGACTTTAGCCTTATGTTCTGCTAACCAATTAACACTTATAATTACATCATAAGACCCTAAAGGTGTAACATAAAGATCAACCTCAGTGGAAAATTTAGGTAAGTCAAGGATTGCTCCAAAAAGACACATACTAACCATATGAACATCATTATTCCCATACTGTACAGTCCATGTTTTATCCATATTTCCAGCTTTTATTTTTAATTTTGATGCTAATTTACTATAAATAAAACATTCAGTAGGTCCGGTATCAAATAGAATAGTTATTGGTAAGCCAAATAACTTACTCAGAACTTCTATGGGTGTGGCATGTTTCTCATCCTGCTTGTCAGCTACTGTAGCGTGTATCTTGTGCTACTGATTATGATCATCTTTCTTCAAAGGAAATTGATTTGCATAATGATCCTTGCCACAGTTATAATAGCCTCCTATAGGTCCCTTCCTAGGCTCAGGTTTATTTCCATCCTTAGATTTATCGTTCAAACCCTCATAGGACTTATGTTCGTTATTATTGTTCTTGGCAAAGTTGTTTCATGCATTACCAACAAACTTGTTTGTTACTGCTTTCTTATTTGTATCAGATGAAAATTTATTCTTCATTCCAAATTTCTTCCATGGTCCTTTCTTGGGTGTAAGAGATGATGAAGAGGAGTTAGGATTATTCTTCCTAACTTCCTCCTTATGAGCAAAAATTGCCTTTAATTTCTATTCATGCCTTATGGATTTTTCAACAACCCCTTCCATCATGGTTGAGCTATGAACATCCACCTCTCCTCCTACAATGGGATTCAATCCCATGATGAATTTTTGTATCCTGAACTTCTCATCAGTTTGGTAATGAGGCACATACTTAAGGAGTTTTGTAAATCACTCCCAATACTCAGTTACAGCTAGTTTTCCTTGAGCTAACTTCTGAAATTCAATCATTTTCTGGTCATAGTAGAGTTGTGGCAGCATCATTGCCTAAAGTAACCTTTAAATTGGTCCCATGTGATATTAGATTCATCAGTGTTCAACTCAACCTTGTGGCTATCCCACCACAAAGATGCTTCGTGAGAAATTTTATATGCTCCCCTATCACCTTTGTTTCTTCTAAGAAATTTCTTATTGCAAAGTATTTATCCATCTCACTGAGCCAGTTCTCAGCCCCATCTCCTAATGTGGTGCCATCAATATTGGGTGGACTTATCTTTTTTATGTCATTAGTGAGTTCTGCTGCTAGCCTAGATTTTTTGTTCTTAGGCTAAACAGGTATGTTAACATTGTTATTATCAACACCCACATTGGCGTTATCACCTGGAGGTGGCTGATAATTGTGATCAACTTCTTCTTCCTCCTCATTACCCATTACTTGTTGTTCAAGTACAGCCAAACAATCTCTTGTGTCCAACAGGGCAGCAAGGATCTCATTGATTTTTTACACAGTTGCTACTCCTTCCTCAGGCGGAGCATTGTTTGAAACATTTTCTCTTGTTCTCACCATTTTTTGTTACAAGAAAATTCAAGTTTCATTAGATTATGGACATAATAGGTCCAAGATCTGCAACCTTCAGCTCTGATACCAAGATGTAACATTCCCATTTTAAGACATTAGAAATAAGGGGGAAAAATATAGTGTTCACTGTTCTAAATAGAGCATTATTTAGAACAAACATTCCATGCCAATCAAATTCAATGGATAAACATATGCAGCTATAATGACTCGGTGATTCACCAATCTATTCATTCATAACTTAGTAAGCTACCAATCTATTTATGTTATCTTATGTATTGAATACATATTACATACTTCGTATACTTTTTCATCCTACCCTACATCGGGTACTGAGTGATCTATTTAAAGAACATATCTGAATATTTGCTACCAATATTCATCTGATATCATGTTGTTTTAAACTTGGTGACATAGCATAATGCAACCAGCAGCTTGTGATAATTTGGCCAAAGATTTATAACATATTGTGTATGTCACTATTCCTAGATGGCATAGTCATCATATTTGAATATGTCCTTCACCTCACTCCTCAATTATCATGATTGGTCTATACTGACTATCGTCAGTCCACTTGTTCTATGTTTAACCCTAGCCCTAGATAGGAACATAACCTATTATAAGAAGATGCTCACAATGGCTTAGGGTAAATGGGCATACTCGGTTGAACTAAGTTGACCAGATGTGCCAATGTACCCTGAGCCATTGGAAGCTAATTCATATCCTAAATATGCTCCTATCTAGACCTAGAGGGAAATTAAGTTCAAGTCTGAGTTCCTATTGGGTGTAGATCTGGATGATCAATGTGTAAGGGTGATGCCACATGTCAACTACAACGTTGTATTCTCGAGAAGACCCAATCCTTCTTGAAATTATAGCCCTGTAGTTGGCGTGTTCCAACATCCTACAAAACCTACCTCATCGAGATGTACATACCCCCGAGGAGATTGTTAATACATTGTTAGTCTGAATTATTTCTTGATTATAGCAACCCTACTAAACCATAATCCAATGCTCAATAATTTATTTCATAAACTTCCTTTATTTAGTCCATAAATAACTTTGTTTATACTCACAGTTGTTGTTAATGTTAGCTCTCTCAGTTACACTTCCAATTATCTGCAACCGACCAGTGTTATCAAGTTTCATTTAATAAGTAAAATTACTTTAGACAGGTTCAAGGTCTAAATATATATCCAATTTAAACTACACTTCATACCAAATGAAGTCTAATAAATTATAATCACATTTACATACCTTTTTGGTTTATTCAATTAAGAAAGAGAAAGAGTCTTTATCTACATGTTAAAGTGTTAGCGTATATCCTACCCAATATCCATATTTCTTAATGTATGTGCAACACACATTACATTACTATATAGTATAGTTTAGATAAAGAACATCATATTCTGCAACTTAAAAAGTTGCATTTTGATTAGGGAAATTGAATTAAATCCCTTTATCCAACTTATCAAAGGATAACCAATTAAGCATAAAAATAATATGAAGAATATCAACAAGACATAAATCCATCTTTTTCATACAAGTACAAGATAATTTACACAACCAATACAATTAAATTCTCAGCTTTTAATTAATCCTTATAACTTATACATTTACAAGCCTTATGCATTTTAGGCATACTACATAACAATCACCTTCATTCTACAAGAATACTACTTTTCTTTTTCAATACAATATCAAGAATGAATCAGAATTCTTCACAAGGAATCAGATTTAAATCAGCCAATGCATCATATAAGTTTTTCCTTCTTTTATCACTTACAAATTCCATCTGCAAAAATTGCAAGCACGGGTCAGTTTAATGAACTGAGCATGATAATCACTAAGCCTTAATACGAACTGCATTCCACTAATTATTCCATTAAAACAAATCTTTTTTAATGAGACAATCAATACATCATAAATATCAGTATAAGTACTAGCAAACAAAAAAGAAGTACATTTAACCAATTTGAATTCACTTCCAAGAGAAGAATAAAATATAATCCACAACATCTTTCTTACAAAATTAAAATTTAATTGATCCTAACAATTACCTTTAAACAACAAAGAAAGGGTTTGCAGCATAGTTCACATTGAGATGATACATCTAGTTCCTAAGCAAGGAAGGATAATATCCTTATTCCAAACTATGCTCAACACAAAAATATCAGAAAACCAATAAATTTCATCACATGAATTTAACTATTTCATTTAGAGGACAGCTACCTTTGAATGCATCATTTAAGATTTTAAATAGAACAGGATCCCATATCAATCTTAAGAAGGAATATAGAATTTAAACAGTCTAACAACAAGATTGTATTTTCTGTTCAACAAAACCGAACATCAAATCTCTTCCTTCATCACTTTAACAAATGATATGAACAAGGAAGGCTAAACAGGTATAATAATTCTCCATTTTTTAAGGGAACTAATAACAGAAGGGTTCAATCAAATGAACTAATGCCTACAGTTAGAAAGGGAATCATATCAAAATTTGACTCAATCTTTAATTTATTTTCTAAACTTAACAACAAATTCCCATCTCTAATCCAAACAATAAGCTCATACACTAGTTCCCAAAAGAGAAAACAAAACCAACTTATTACAAAGAAATGTACAGCAAGTTCCCCTTACAATCCTTATCATTACAAGCATGAGTTCCAAATTCAGTTTAGAACAACAGACAGTAAATTTTTAAAACAACACCCTATCCCTAAGGGTTCCCAATTTCCTTTTTCTTTTAAAAGACTCAAGCATTCACTTATTGATCCCAACAAGATTAGGAAACCCAAAACTTTAAACTAAACTAGTTCTGGAGTATGCTCGAACTCGAAACTGAAGCTCCTTTACATGCCTCCACAACATTGTATTAATCATGGGTGATTCATAATTCTATTATAACTATAAAACAAAATCAGACTTGAACATATTTAAGTATTTTTCCTCCACTACTATTTCTAAGCACTAGTACAAACTTGTTTAAAAGAATTCTAAATTCTTCTATCAAAGGAAAATGTTTCCAATTAAATCTCCAAGAGATGTTCAAACAGCTCAATCATACTACTTACCCAGAATTACCAAGAGCAATCAGTTTGGATTAAAGGAGTTATAAACTCTCAACTAAAAATACAATTTAAAACCAACTCAAAAATACTAGAACAGAGCTAACATGTCGTTCAACTAAAAATTCCAAACACTATGTATCAAATTAAATGTACAGTGATGAATCACAAAGTCTCTAACATGAGCATAGAAATATATGTAAATATTATGATATAAACATATAGAAGGAATATAGAATTTAAACAGTCTGACAACAAGATTGTATTTTCTGTTCAACAAAACCAAACATTAAATCTCTTCCTTCATCACTTTAACAAATGATATGAACAAGGAAGGCTAAACAGGTATAATAATTCTCCATTTTTTAAGGGAACTAATAATAGAAGGGTTCAATCAAATGAACTAATGCCTACAGGTTAGAAAGGGAATCATATCAGAATTTGACTCAATCTTTAATTTATTTTCTAAACTTAACAAAAAATTCCCATCTCTAATCCAAACAATAAGCTCATACACTAGTTCCCAGAAGAGAAAACAAAACCAACTTATTGCAAAGAAATGTATAGCAAGTTCCCCTTACAATCCTTATCATTACAAGCATGAGTTCCAAATTTAGTTTAGAACAACAGACAGTAAATTTTTAAAACAGAACCATGTCCCTAAGGGTTCCTAATTTACTTCTTTTAAAAGACTCAAACATTCACTTATTGATCCCAACAACATTAGGAAACCCAAAAGTTTAAACCAAACCAGTTCAGGAGTATGCTCGAACTCAAAACTGAAGTTCCTTTACATGCCCCCACAACATTGTATTAATCGTGGGTGATTCATAATTCTATTATAACTATAAAACAAAATCAGACTTGAACATATTTAAGTATTTTTCCTCCACTACTATTTCTAAGCACTAGTACAAACTTGTTTAAAAGAATTATAAATTCTTCTATCAAAGGAAAACATTTCCAATTAAATCTCCAAGAGATGTTCAAACAGCTCAGTCATACTACTTACCCAGAATTACCAGGAGCAATCAGTTTGGATTAAAGGAGTTATAAACTCTCAACTAAAAATACAATTTAAAACCAACTCAAAAATACTAGAACAGAGCTAACATGTTGTTCAACTAAAAATTCCAAACACTATGTATCAAATTAAATGTACAGTGATGAATCACAAAGTCTCTAACATGAGCATAGAAATATATGTAAATATTATGATATAAGTCAGAATATAACACGAACAACCTTAACCAATTTATAGTGTAAACAATAAACCCTATTTCCAACTCAAAATGAAACACATGTTTCTCTAAGCAGAGTTCAGAACCATTTGAGTAGATATTCGCAAGTTCAGGGCATCCACTATTCCCATTCCAGTTTTCATTTCAAACAAAGAAAACTCAAACCAACTTGAAACATGAGCTCCTACAAGAGTTCAGAATAATCAAAGAGAATACTATTACTATGTAAAATACAAACTTCCATTAACATTCCAGAATAACACAAGAATAAACATGAGTACAGAGGTACATATGGACTTAAAACAACAATCCAAGATTACTGGAGCATCCAAAAATTGTTATGAGTGATAAGGACCTCCAACCCAATTTCTTAACAAAAAACTAACCCCGAATCAAGATTAACTACACACAAACTTGAATACAAGCTAAAATGAAAAACCATCTCAATACAAGTTCAAGTTCAAACAAAACACGAGCTCAACTGCAAGCCTTAGCTCAAACAAAACATGAACCCAAATACAGGATCTAGCCCAAACAAAGATGAGCTCAACTACGAGTTTTAGGTCAGTAAAACATGAACCCCAATACAGAAAGATCAGACAGGATTAAAGGGTCCCAAAACTCAAAACCATTTACACAGTGATGAAATTCAGTCGAAAACACAACTTCTTCATATATTGGTTCAGGAAATGACAAGTAGAGTTATAGTAACAAGTTTCTCATGCATGTCTTACTAAATAGCACATAGCAAGAAAGTTTCAAACACTTATCATCAATTTGCCATGGATCAATACCCAAATTTCCAAAGATTACAAAACCCAACAAGCAAATAACTAGATAAAACATGCAAGTCAAGAATCTCATAAGAGCAGAGTCATTTTAATGAAACGTTTAGAAGAAAGAAAGAGATCTTAATTGTTAGAGCCTATCATGCTTGATAGCGCTTTTTCCAAATGGAAGGAGACTTCCAGATGAGCTTCCAACTCCTTTTCTCCTCCCTGAAAGATCAACCAACCAACAAATTTCCTCAGAATGCCTCATATACCTTCCCATGATCGAAAATAGACCAGGTGATTTAAAAATAGCAATGAAGTGCAAGTTGAACTACTGGTTCGAAGAACCAGTTTGCTCCATGCAGAGAAAAATCTGAAAAGTATGCAAAAACCAACAACCTCCCACAAATCTACCTTCCAAGTTTCCTAAATGGCCAATTAATTTCATTAATTCCAATTTTCCCGCTCAACTCTCCTTGCCACCACCTCCCAAATCTGGCGAATGACAATTCCAATTTAAAATGTAACTCCATCTTTAGTGGAGCTTCCACATAAGCCTCCGTTAAATCAACTAGCCCCTACAAAAACTGTCAGTACGTAATGCCTTTAAGAACCTTATCAATAATTTAATGCCATTGGAACCGTCACCTTAGAGGCATGCGGCCCTTTTAGGTTCCCATTACAATAGCTTAGGATAGATCATTAAACTTAGGTTAGTTTAGGAATAATTACCTTAGGTATTAACACATTACCTTAGGTAATTCCAACATTAGGTTAGAACATCTCATAACCATATAGCATTAGGTTTTAGGTTAATTTAGATAGCCTAGAAACCTTTCCATACTCCCTTAGCACAAGGCTTAGGTTAGAAATAAAATCAATTAAGTAACATAGCTAGGTAGTATATATTCTTACCCAGCTTAGGATTCCGTAGGATAATCCTTTAGTTTTAGGATTCTGAATCCTTCCAATTTCATGATCAGGTTGTATTTCATTTACGTTAGCAATGGACTGCCAAGATCAATCTTCAAGGACCTAAGCACAACATACAATTGAATAGGAATATGTTCACACAAGATTAAAGAACTTGTAATAACAAATTTCATTCCACCATGTCCCTCAATTATGGAATGTCAATTTACCATATGTTTAACTGAGAAGGTTTAAAACACTCCTTAGATCACTAAAATTGATCCAAGGATGAGTCAGGTAAAGAGATAAGTTTGTAACTCTTAAACTAGGTTACAACTCACCTACAAGAAGTGAAAAATGGATTCAAGGAAGCCATTCCATTCCAGTCTAATGATCTTAAGAATAGAAAATATTTATCCATATCAAGCATGATCTCCAACAATCAAAAGAACACATCTTTAGAATAAAATCACATGTCAACACTTGAAATGCAAAGGAGGAATATAAAAATTGTCAAGGGTGTTACAAAAACCATTCCAATGCCTAATAACCTACCCACACCTTTATCTTCATCCATAACTAGACCCATCACTACCTTGGGTGTCATGCCGATGTCAAGCCTTACCCATCCACCTGTCAAACTGTATTTATCCACATCTTCCCAAACCCACGCCAAATTTTTTCCTCCACCTAGAAGGAAGACCCAACTCTCTAGGCCTCATAAACTAGTCTCACCTACCACACCTTTGTCACATTCGTTCCTTCCATCCATCCTAGAACCTCACCCATCAACCCTGGTCAAGCAGCCTCCTACCTTAGGCCAATCAAAATCTAATCAACCTATTGTTGCATTACGATCCTTTGCTACACCTCATTTACATGCACAACAAACACCCTCGCCCCCACCCATGAATTTTTTATGACCTATACCTCCACTAATTACAATAATTATAAATTTTCCTATATGACTTCAACCCATACCATCCACCCAACATCTACCAACCACTTCTACCACAACTCTATTGTCCCCATGGGTAACCCTTCCTCTTCCGCCATCTACTTTCCCTTCTGCATCACGTACTCCAATCTCACCTTTACCCAAGAAGGTGAAATCCAAAGACAAGAACCCACTACCCTCTAACAAGGTAGTTAAACCAAAAAAAAATTCTATTGCTAGCTCTTCTATCACACCTTTACCTAATTAGATGTCATCAAAGTCTAAGATAGTACAACCTACCAAACCAGTGATCTAACCCATTCCCCCTCCTATAACACCACTTCCTTCATGATCATCTGTAGCTTTACCCAAACCCACACTCACTTCCCATTGCGATCTATTAATAGGGTCCTACGCAAACATTCTAACCAACCTCTTAGAGATTTATGTCATCACATTACATCTGCTTCGACCTTACGACCTCAAATCCAAACCAAAAGGGTTTGATGAAACTAAATTTGTGCTTATCATCGTGTGTCAGGAAATGATGTAGAAGGTTGTAAGGCTCTTAAAACCATTCTCCTACCATTATTTCCTCCTGAATAAAATTTCAACAATGATGATCTTCTTGATGAGGACCATGTTCCACCTTCACCTATCACCACACATCATCGTCCCTTACTTCTTCAATGACCTGCATTTCCACCCCCACAACCCTTTTTTACACCTCCAAAATTCAAGATCAACATGGTCTGTATCAGAGAGTTGGCCAAACCACCACCCAAATGCCATTGTACCCTACTTATTTCACAAGGTTCTTACCCCGCATCAAGTTTTTTTCCATCATGGCATTACACTACTCATGACGTACCTTCTCCATCTACCTCCTTCCTTCAGATTAACATGGTCCAAGTTACCGCCCACACCCAAAAGGACAAAGGAAAATAAAAATCAACTAGCCCATCAGCCAATTTACACCCACACACAAAATCACCAATCAAGGACCTGCATACCTTATTTCTGATGAGATCACCCATCTTACAATGATAAAACAATTACATCAATCCCCTATAAAAAAAAATGTATTTGTACGATCTCATCCAAACTTTTGAATCTCATAGACAAGCCCTTATGGAGGTTTTGCAATCCATCAAGATTTTACCTAATGAACCCACACCAGCGGCCTCCATTATCACCCCTCACCACGTGGCCTCACTTACCAAATCATCTCCTTATTTGACCCCCATGCCCACTCATCAAGTAGCTACCCTCAGTTTCTCTAATGAGGATATTGTACCTCTCCAATCAGATGACCCTGAACCTGCCCTCTTTAAATATGTCTATATCAATAACATATGCATACTATACATTATGATCAATGGTGGTGCTAGCATCAACATCATCTCCTCCCATGTGTAAAATCAAATGTGCATCCCTTCAAATTGTATGCATAATAACCTAGTTATGTTACACTCCTTCACCCTTGGCACCATTATTCTTCATGTCCGCGTAGGCCATCACACTGTCCCAAAATTATTTGAAGTCTTAGAGGGGAATTTCCAATATAACCTATTTCTCATCCAACCTTGGATTCGCATCATGGGTTTTGTTCCTTCAACTTTACACAGATGTGTAAAAGTTGAACATGAAGGGCATAACTATACTATCCTAGCTGACCTTTCACTATTCAAAACCTATAACATGTTGTACCAACCTAACAATGTCCTCATACCAATTAAGGCATCTACCACTACCCCCACTTCTCCTTCACCCATGGCCCCATCCACCAATTTTTCTGCCACCTATCCCACACCTAACTCTTATATTCCTACTACTTTCGTAACCTCTGCAGCTAGCCCATCTACTTCCCAACCATCTGATACACCTCTTGCCCAATTTCCTATTAGTTCATCTATCCCCGCTACCCACATATCTACTACCGATCCCTTAGAAGGTTTTTTTCAATGCCTCAACCTAGGGGAGTACCGCCTCTACAATATCAACACATTCCTCACTTCGCAAGAGTATGGCAACCTACACCAACATACTTGTTATGACTATCACATAGGAGAGGTTTTCCCTTATGGTCCTCCCCACCTTCACATTAACTTAATGTATGGGGGACTTGATACTGCCACCTATTCACCCAAACCTCCATCCCAAACATGACCCTTTTCATCTGACCTCCAATCTCTCACTAACTACCACTTCACCCACACGTTCCTTCATCATTGTGCATGGAAAGGTTTCGGATTCAATTTTTATGAACAAGACCATCATACCTTTAACCCATGTATAACCCGTAAATACAAAGATCGCAGTGGCATTGGATTTTCCACACCATCTTCCAAGAAGGCCCACATCGACCTTATTGAGGATGACAAAACTTATCCACCCCATTCAATAATGTCACCACCTTCACCCACGGAGTCCATAGATCCCGAATCTATTCCTCCTAAAAAAAATTTCTTCGTGAACATGATTTCCTTGGGACCTCTGACTTATCAACAAGATGGCGATGCTCCTTCTTCTTTTCCCTTCCTATATCCTCACATGATCGATTAAAATACACCTTATATTAACGTCATTCAATGACAAGACGATGAGTCTATCCTCACCTACCTTGGTGCAGAAGACTCTTATATTCATGGGTCATTTATTTTTGAGACACAAGCCATGTTGAATGAATCAACTATCAAAATCCACATTAACACTCAGGAAAACCCACACATTCTAAAGATAGGCTAATCTTTAGATGTTGTTGAACATGAAGATTTTACTTCTCTCCTCTGGGACCATAGCAATGGTTTTGCTTGGTCATATGCTGATATGCCCGGTATTGACCCAATCATTGTGGTCCAAAATATCATAACCATTCCTGACGCCAAACCTGTTAAACAGAAGCTGTAGAAAATGTATCCTCACATTTCCCTTCTTATCAAAGAAGAACTCCAGTTCCTTCTCTTTGTTTCCTTTATCCTACCCATTAACTATCCGCAAGGGATTTCTAATATCGTTCCATTCAAAAAAGTGATAGGGGGATTCCACATTTGCATTAATTTCCATGACCTCAACTTAGATTGCCCTGAAGACGACTTTCCTCTACTATGCATTGACCAAATAGTTGATCTCATTGCAGGCCATGAGATGCTATCACTCATGGATGGTTTCTTGGGTTATAATCAAATATTACTCACTCTAGAAGATCAACACAAAACTGCCTTCATCACTCCTTGGGGGACCTTCTACTATCAAGTCATGCCTTTTGGTCTTAAAAACATTGGTGCTACATATCAATGAGCCATGACTTACATCTTCCATGATATAATACATTGCATATTGGAAGATTATGTAGATGACCTTATTTCCAAATCCAAACATCAGATTGAACACCTTATAGTCCTTAAGCTCATCTTTGACCACCTCATCAAGTATTGTGTTCTCCTTAAACCTAAGGAGTGTGGCTTCATGGTCCTTTTCAAGAAATCTCCTGGGTTTCATCATTTTTTTGCATGACATAGAATTTGATCCTGCTAAAGTAAAGGCTATTATCAAAATGCCTCCACCTACTAATCTCCATCAACTTCAAATTTCATAAGGTAAGTTGTAATATATTCCTCAGTTTATTTCTCAACTTTTTGACTGCTGCCAACCATTTCATCATCTCCTAAAAAAATATGTCTCCTTCAAATGGTATGATGAATGGTACAAATCCTTTGATTCCTTAAAATATTACCTTCTTCAACCACCTGTGATAATTCCCCCTAAATATGACCAACCCTTTTACCTATACATTTCTACTACTGATCATTCTTTAGGTGCCATAATCTCTCATTGCGACGAGCAACATAGGGAGCAAGTGGTTTATTACATAATTTGTACCCTTTTGGACTACAAAAATAGGTACACCCATGCTGAAAAACTCTGCTTAGCCTTAGTTTTTTTTTGCCAATAAACTTAGTCATTACCTACTCAACCACAAAACCTTTGTCGTCACTAACACTGATCCATTACATTACATATATGCCAAACCCTACCAGCATCAACATTATGCATGTTAGATCATGCTTCTTGTAGGCCTTGACCTTGAATTCATCCACTAAAAATATATCAAGGGCCAAACCATCAGTGACCAACTAGCAGACGCACCCCTTTCTAGAGATCAACCCTCTAACTTTGATTTTCTGGTCAAATCCATTGCTACCCTCTCTTTAGATGATACCACTTACCAAATGACCTTATTATTTGATGGTTCCAAATGTCAACGTGGAGGTAGTGCAGTCATTATCCTTATTCCTCTAGATGGTGAACCTATGCTTTTATCTTTAAAACCAAATTTTGATTTTTCGAACAACGTCATCGAATATGAAGCACTCATATTAGGCCTTCAAATAACCATCACCCTAGATGTTTAATCATTTAATATTTTTGGTGATTCCCAGATGGTTGTAAACCAAATCAATGGTATATACCATTGTCATAACGAAATACTCCAAAAGTATAAAAATCATGTCGATATACTTTTTACTACCTTTGAATGTTATAAACTTCAAACACCCTCATGTTCTACTAATAAATTTGTGGATACCATGGCCTGCCTGGCTTCTCAGATACTCGCTTCATCTTCCAACTCCTAAATATTTTTCACAGTACAAAGATTGCAATCACCTTCTTATTTATCTCTAAATGTCAACTCTATCGGAAGTATTACGCCTAACCCACGTGACCTTTGGTATAAGCAGTTTGCAAACTACCTTTCCCTTTCCATTCTACCTCCCATTCTTACTTACAATGGAAAATGCACATTTCTTAAAGGTGTCTCTCATTATGTCATCATGGGTAGTATTCTTTATAAATGCGGCTTCAATGGTATTCTCTTACGATGCCTTACAAGTTCTAAAATTTGCTAAACTGTTAGGAAGTTCACGATGACATTTGTGGAGGTCGCTTTAGTAGCTTAGTTTTCGCTAAACGCACTCTTCACCTAGGCTATTATTGGCTAACCCTAAACCGTGACTATTGTGACTATGTCAAATGTTGTGTGAAATGCTAGCAACATGCTAATATTCATCACACATCTAGCCATGCATTACACCTTTGCCCTTTTCCCAATGGGGTTTGGATTTTTCAGAGAGATCAATCCTCATTCTTCACAACGCATTAAGGGATTATAATTACTACTGAATTCTATACTAAATGGGTAGAATCCATCCCCCTCATTTCTGCAAAATCTAAGAAAAGTTATGAATTCATCAACCATCACATTATTTTTCATTTTGGTGTCCCTCACCACCTCATCACAGATAATGGTAAGAAATTCAAAAACAAAACCCTATAAAACATTTGTGACACTTTTGGCATTCAACGCAGTTTCCCTTCACCTTACTACCCACAAAAAAATGGCCAAACATAATGTTATCAGCTAATATTGACTTCGCAAAATTAATTAAAAATAAATTAAAAATGGAAAGTTTGAAATTTTTCAAAAGTGTTACTTTGCATGGTTTATCACCCTCATGATGATCGTCCCCTTTTTGTGATCGTTTCAGTCTCCATTTCATCCTTTTCAAGTGATAACTCCTCCCATCAGGCTTTAAATTGCAATAAAATTAGTTAATTAATATTTAATCAATTAATTGCTCTTTGTTTCATTAAATTAATTTTTTTTAACTTGGGAGTATTTAATTAAATAAATATTAATTGAAATATTCATTCGAAAAAAATTTATTTTATTGCCGGGGAAGTAAGCATATACTTCCAACTACTGGGAATGCCAATTTGGTTTCCCAAACCCGGATTTCCCCTGTCCTGGAAATCTTCTTTTAAATTCCCACTTGTGGGATTTTCTCCACCATTTTCCAAATCATGGATTGGCTAACGGGAAAGAAATCTCCCAATTTTCCACATGGGGAAATTGAATGGAGATTGCCAACCCACTTTGCCATTTCCATTGGTAAATGGCTGTTGCTTTCCCCATTTCCCCTCTGGTGATTAATTCCACTCCCTGAGAAGAGAGGAAGTTGGATTAATCCTCATAACTTCCTCCATCAAACTCGTTGGAAATATTTGTGCGAAGCTTTCCGATTGCTTCTTATTTCTTCTGAAGGACATAATATTTTGTCACATCCCACAATACTATGAATGCCAAGTAAGAAGGTTTTTATATTACAGAGAAATCAACACCGTAGAATACAGTCCAAAAATCCAAAGGAGAAACCACGCAGGAGTAGAAGGAAGACCAATGTGGAGGGAGGATTTCTTTGTAGTTTGAAAGAGAGAATAGTCCAAAACAAGCCATGCCAAGGAGAAGGTGGAGCTATCCAAAATTCCACGCACCCATCAAAGAAGCTCCCATGGACAACCAAAACCCAGCAAGAGCCATTCATGTAAAGGAAAAGGAGATTAAATCAGTCAAAACACAGTTCAAATGCCTTCTACCAAGAACAGTCCAAGACCACACACTGTAGGAGAAAGTAGAAGGCCACGTGGAGGAGACATCAAAATACAAAAATGCGCAAGTTTTAGAGGACAATCCAAAAAGTAGAGGAGGGGATACTTTACAAATCCCACGCACCAAGCAGTAGACCACGCGTGAGGGAGAAGGAGATCTCCATGCAGAAATAGCTAAAAGAATCACCACGTTTTTGAAAGAATAGTCCAAAAATTTAAAATAACAAAGGGTTTTCCACGTGCTAAGAAGAGATCACCACACAACCAAGGAGGACAATTTTCCACGTGTGAAGAAGAAATTCAACGTGCCCAACTAACCAAGGAGGAATACCACGCATTAAAAGAAAAGGTAAAGAAATAAAAAAATAATTTCACGTTGAAGCAGTAAAGGGGAAGTTTTCCATGCAAGGAGAAGAATTTCACGTTGGAGAAATGAAATAAGAATAGTCCAAAAATCAAAAGAAAATATCATTTTCACGTGCTAAGAAAAAAAGGAATCAATGCCATAGTCAAATAATATAAAATTAATCGATCCCACGCTCAGCCAAGAAGGAAAAATCCATGCACCTGTCCACATTCTACACAAGAATAGAAACCAGTGAAACAATAATTCTACCATGCACTTTCTATAAGGAAAGCATAGAGAAAATATCCATGTATGCAAGAGTGATATCCCGCACTGCAGAAGCTAATACAAAGACAACGTATTGCATGAGAAATATCAATACATTGTCAGTGGAAATAGTAACTTTAAAATATTAAAATTGGGAAATTTAAATTATATATATATATATATATATATATATATATATTATTGTTATTGCTTGATTTAGAACTTGAGCTTAGTCATGATATTTTTGTATATGCATTTTTAAAGAAAATTGTAATTCAGGGACAATTATTATTATTATTATTATTAAAATAATAATAATAATATTAAAGCAAGTCATATTTTCTTGCATCGACGGGGTTTCAGATACTGAGACCCAGCCCCATTTTCATTGTTTTACGTGCCTAAGTCATTCTTCTGTAAAATTCATAATGGCCAAAAAATTCAAATCTGCGGGGGGGTTGAGGAAGCCAGTGGAGAAATCTAACAAATCCACCCTGAAGTATGAATTCCAAGGAATTATTCCTCCCAGTTCCATTAATTCAGCATATGACAACATCACTAATACAAATCTAGGTCACATCAATGTGTATCAATTCTACGAGCAGGTGAAAACTAAAGGCAAAACCATTTTCTCAGATAGACTTTACCATAGTGATCTACCCCAAGCAACAACATTTCATGTCTCAGTGTAGTGTTCAGAACTGGTTATCGCTTGCGCAGAGCATTATGATCTTGAGAGACAAGGAATTTTTAAAGATAATCTTGAGCCTTTCCTCTTAATCACACCAGTGCACATTGAAGAATTACGCATCATACTGACTTTCTCAAGAATGTAGATATCACTCGCCAGTCAGCACAAGAATTTTGGGATGAAGAACCCCTGAGATGGAGCAAGATGGTTAACAACTGGTTAGTAACCAAGAGACCTCGAATTAATAGGATTTCCAAAGAACTATACCGATTTGAGTTTGTGGAATAAATTGGGGACATGATTCCTCTCCTAAGTCAAGTTTTTGGTCTACCTTCTGCTAGGATTTTCCACACATGGATGTATCAGTTTATCTGTATCATCCTAGCAAAGAAAGAGTTTGTGGATTGGGCCACCATCATCAGTAACACCCTTCACAAAAAATTGATAGAAGTTAAGATGACTGGATGCTTCTACATGACATCGTATCTGACTTATGCGGTAGCAAGAAGAAAGCTATTTTCAGGACTTGAAATGAGAGGAGTCATGGGGCTGTCGAACAATGTTTTTCATTATTACCCACAACTCAGTTTTAAAAATAGTTCTCACCATTTTAGAAGAGTCAACAATGCATTCACCTCCCGCGTGATCTGGAACCTAAATCAGAATACTGAGGAAATGTTTTCTAAAGAAGCCATGAGTGTCATTTCCCAATGGGGAACCTGGTTTATTCAATTTTCATCTTTTTCCTGCATTCGTGTGAGTGTCTTTACTGGTACCCTGTGGAAACTTCCTAAGTACGTCAGTGATAGATGGGCATTAATGGAACTGGTGTGACAATTATTCCAAGTTCATTGCCTTCTTAGTGACAAGCACCATTCAGGAATTCATTTCCCAATCCAAATCGGGGAATACCAATATCCAAATCTTTTCAGTGCACAACTCATGGAAAAAGAGTTCACTCTCATAACCATCCATCCATATGTGAAGAGATCCTAGTTTGATATCAATGGATATATGCAAAATATTCTAGGAGCAAAGTATCAACATAATCCTACCATGGAATATTTTTGGGCTGCTTGTTCAGACGAACATGAGGTAAGAAGACGGGAGTACTCTCACCTAACACTTGCTCAGATTAAGACCTTCTTCATCAAGAGCCCTCCCGATTCATTCACAAATGATGATGAGGATGTCATTGATCCCTCATATGATGTGGTTGCTTTTACCCTGTTGCCTCGAATCAATTGGACCAAAAGAGATGAATTTTCTCTTGATAGCAAGAATCAACAAATTATTGAAAGAAGCATATCTTGGTATGATAGAGAACTTTCCAAATTGTAATCAATTCTAGATCATGTTTCGGGATCAAAAAAATTGCCAATATGAGGGGGCCTCCATTTGCCCAAAGTCTCTTCTCAATCAACCTCATTACCATCCAATCATACACAACAAGTAAGAAAGGAGTGGTTTCCAAAATATTCTTCTCCAATTAACGTGTCACAAGGAGAAATATCTAAAGATCCTAACCCCGAAGAAGAAGAGAGTGTGTGTCAGGATTTTCTACCTCGAGTAGAGATTCTTCTACCCACATTGTTAATAGTGCTCAAAAGCTAGTAGAAAATGATCCTCAACCATGCTTCAAACAAGCATCCACTTAGGTGCAGTTAATTCAAATATCAAACACTTCGGAGCATGTAATTCATGAAGGGTTTTCCCAAAATCCCCCGAATAATCAGGAAGTGGATATTGAGGTTGTTTCTCCCCAAATCAAGGTTGTAGGTAGGATTCAAGAAGGATCTCATGATGTCAAGAATAATGAGAATATGGATTTTAGCTCTAGGATTTTGTATGCTGAAATAGTGAATGATACTCCTTCCTAGGTTGACTCCGAAGTGAAGAAAAGGAAGAGATTTTTCAAGCCAATTGACATTGATTTTGATTCCCTTTTCAAACTTTCGAATGACGTCATTCCTAAGAAGCCTAAGGTGCTTTCTCAAATAATTGCTGATAATGATGGAAACAAATTTATAGACCTTTCCATTCAACAAGTTGATAAGGAGCACAATGCTATAACACCTACCGACTATGAAGTTTCCACACTTGGACTTGGAAGATCTACATTACAAAGTGACACGGAAATGGCTCAAGATTCAATTGATATTGTGCTAAAGAGACTTGAGAAATACAAATCTCAAAACTCTCAACTCAAGGCCGAAAAGAATCAATTGGTGGAATATGTTCAACATCTGATAAATCCCATATCATCCACCTTCCCAGTACCTAATGCAGTGGCTGCCCCAGATGAAGATACTCTCAATTTGTCAAAGGAAATAAACACATTGGGCCATGTCACTAAAACTTAGCTTTTAGAGATTCTCTTTTTAGGCCAGGGGAAAATCAAAACCATGGTTAAGCTTTATGAAGATGTAAGTGCGTATCTTGATCCAATTATTTCTTTCAAAGAAAATTTTGTTTCTACTATATCAAATTTGGATGAGATATTGCCCAATTTACAGGAGATGACAAGTATGGAATCTTCAGTTTTAGCTATTGAAGGGATTCTTGAATGTAAACATCGAGGGATGTGTTTTATTTGTTTTCTGCATCTCAAATCAAGAAAAACACTTCTCAAGGATTCTATGATCCATTATGAAAGCATGTGTAATGAAGCCTTCACTTCACTCTCCTTGATTTAGGAATTCATGGCTGAGATTCCTTGTAACCTCGTAAATGAGCATAATCAAGGTGTTCATCGGAGCAGGTGGAAGAGCAATTTTCACAATTTTTTAAGGACATGTACACTCCCACCGACAATTTCTCATTAGTTTTAATGGAGCGGTACATCAAATTAAAGAACTTATTTGAGAATGCTCAATCCAAAATTGTTGATTTAAATTATATGCCAAGTAGAATTATTGAATTGTAGGTATTTTGTGAGGCTATTCTTTGACCAAGCGAACCTCCATAAGAAGAAAAGATGTTTGAAACTTTGGGAAGGTTTAGATCCTTTCAACTAGCAAAAACAACAAATCCTAATTTCACCGGTGGTTAGGGAGTTGATTTTCTTGGTATCTAACAAAGTGGGAGAGTCCATTTCTCATACGCTTGAGATAGGTGGACCCCATTTCAATGGATAAGGCACTTGTTATTATTGTATATTTTAAAAGGTGTTGTTATTTGTTTTCGGGAAACAATGGATATTTTAAGTAATTTCTATTTTTTATTTTTCTTTAATAAAGTTGTTGAAAAAATTCAAAGGTCACTTAAGTGCCTTATTTAATGATCATGTAAAACCCTAACTACTTTGTAACCAACTTTTGGGTTATAAAAGGAAGTGAGGGGCTCATTTGTAAAGGGTGACTTTGAGAGAGGAGAAGAAAATAATTTTTTGCAAGCTTTGTTTCAGGAAGAAACTTTGTGTTCTTTTGTGAAAAACATTTTGGAGTTAATGAAATATGAACTTTGTGTCTCATTCATTGTCTCTTGTAATATTTGATGTTCTTATGTTCATAAGATGTTCAGTGTTTGAATTTTTCATGAAAATATTATCTTTGATCTTATTATCAATGTTATTAATCATTTTTTCTAGTTCACAGTGATCAAGCTCTCATTATCTACTTGCTCATGTGTGTTCCCTTTTACATGTTCTTGTTTGGCTAACTCAAACTCTATTTTATTTGTGTTAGTTATTCGTCTTTCCTCTTCATGCAATATTAGGATTTTTTTTCACCTAACTCTTGCATGTTCTTTCAGTTCATTCCATTCCACTCCTTTCCCTCATTCCATTCCATCTCCCTCATTCACTTTTCTTTCCATTGATGTTCCAAAACACCCCCCACATACAATTTTGAATGTACAAATGTAAATACAATTTTGGTTTTCAATAAAGGAAGCCTCACCTTCATTGAGGAGGGACTTCGTTCCCACACTTTTGCATGTCATTTGCATGCTTGCAAATCCATATGCTAACACATAATCAACCAATAAAACCTTGAAAAAAATTCTTATAAAATTAGTGGACAATACTGGGAAGGATTGGCATACGCACACTCTGTTCACCTTGTGGGTTTACCGCACTAGTATTCACACTTTGACTACTGCCACACCTTTCTCTCTGGTCTATGGTACCAAGGTTGTCTTGCCTCTTGAGGTCCAAAATTCATCTCACTACAAGACATGCTCGATGATGATGCCTTTCGCAAGGACCATTTAGCATAACTTGAGTTGTTAGATGAACGTCGTCTCAATGCTCTTGATCATCTCCAAATCTACAAAATATTTATCAAGCATTCCTATGATAAACATGTCCATGAATGAACCTTCCAGGTTGGTGATCTCATCCTAAAGGAAAATCAATATGTAACCAAAGAAGAAAAAATTAAACAGGGTAAATTTTCTCCTAATTAGCTTGGACCCTATATCGTTACTCATACTTATGGATCATGTGCTTATCATTTGTCTTCACTCAAAGGTAAACCTAAACCTGATCCCCTTAATGCCTTGCATATTTGACCATTTTACTGTTTATATCAAGTCCTATATCACCTTTTGTCTATTGACCACTCATTCCTTGAGCACAATTCACCTTCCATCTTACCTGTTTTGAGGATCAATGACTAAACAAGAATCATGTGATTACTCATCACCTTTCAGCCCTATCTTCAATATGAGTACCACGACTCTACTCATGGCATGATTCTCATGGATAATTTTCATCTTTTAAAATATGGAATCCCATGGTCATTCATCACTTGAAACCATTTCTTTCATGGTTAACCTCTGTGTGTTATGGTTTTTTCTTCTAAACAAGAACCTAATCTTCCTCTATAGTTTTTTCCATGACTTAAACGTCCAAACACAAAATAGTATTCAACTCCTTGAGTCAAACTTCCAGCAAAAAGATGACTTCCTCAAAAGGGAAATCTCTTCTCTCTATCTCGCCGCTATAAATAGAATGCTCCTTGAAGGACAACTATACAAAGCTTACCATACTGCATAGTCTATCATAAAAAGAGACTATCCTTGCACAAATAAAATAACATACTCAGAAGCTTCCCACATTGATCAGCTTCACGAAGACCTCAAGGAGATAATTTACTCATCCCACATAGACTTCCTGCATCGATCAGTCTATCAAAAACAAAAACAAAAATAGAAAATGATAACTTTGTCATCATGGACTTGCCTATTTATGATCATGGGTTTCTTACCAGGTAAACATGTCATTGTACACTAAGTTACGCTAAAACCACCCATTTTCACCTCATTACCTTTTTCACCCTAATTTTCTATCTTCTTAAGGGACTTTCTGCAAACACAAAATTTCGTGATCATGTGAATTTCTTCACCCTTAGCATAGTAAAACATGCAAATCCTTTAGGGTCTTATGTTCATAAGACAATCTCTGGTATGGAAGAATCGTTATGGTTCTTATCAATTAGATGGCTCTTTTTTTCACCTCTTACCATTCACCTTCTCGATTACTTATTGATTACCTTATACATGACCAAACCATCAATATCTACATTTTAAAGATTTGCACTTTCACCTAAGACTCAACCATGCCTATGACCTAGAATGAATCATGCATGAAACCTACCAACCCATCCCTCTACCTCATCATAGTCTTCCCTAGCTTATGGGAGAACTACATCGTCCTGAGGCCCCTTTTTGTTGGGGCTATGTAGGCAACACTTCAAGGGTATGGGGCCCTTGGAGGTTAGCTCGACCACTCTTTACCCTACCCATTTTCCCACATGTTTTCTATTAACATTCACCCTTAATTAGTTTCCATTTCTCATAAAATTGGGAATTTTCTCATTCATACATATCTACCATTTTATCACACCATCAAAACATCTAATTAATCATTCCACATTTCTATAATATCACAAATTTTGAAAATTTACACCATAACATACATATAACTCATCATTTATTTCCCATGTTACCAATAACTCAAAAATTAAATCAAAACCAAAAACACAAAAAACCATGCCTAAACCAAGCTAACTCAACCATGCCTAACTGACCTAACTCCACCACGCCTAAACTGACCTACCTCCACCATGCCTAAACCGACCTAACTCAACCATTCCTAAACCAACCTAACTCCACCATGCCTAAACTAACCTGCCTCCACCGTGCTTAAACCAACCTACCTCCACCATGCCTAAACCAACTTATCTCCACCATGCCTAAACTGACTCAACTCCACCATGCCTAAACTAGCATGATTCCACCATGCCTAATCCACCTAGTTTCCATCCATACACAAATAACAATAGAAATTTCAAAACACGAGTACATCATCCATACCATCAATTTCACCATTTATAAATGAAATTTTTTGTATCCATCAAATATAAATTGATACAAAATAATACAAGTATCTCTCACATATAGCCTCAAAATCTTTGGCACACAGGTTGATATAATAATCAACTCACAAAAAATCTCATGTATAGCCTAACTATCATCGGCACCTAGGTCAGTATATATCAAAAAAATCAATATAATGATCAGATACGATGACTAATCGTCACCCCACGTGATATCCATGCCAATCTCATCTGTCTCCTCCTCTCCTCCATCCCGATGCCCTCCCAACATCTCTTCACCCTCTATGGGTTTTAGTCTAGCCTCTGTCTGGCATGCAACTGAGTCATGCCTCTATGAACTAGTAGCCTCACCATGACCCTATCTCAGGGCTCACCGGCCCCCTATACTCTCTGCACTACGCGTGTGAGATCTTGTCCTCTCACTCGAGGCTTGCTATGCCTTGTACTCTGTATAGGAGGGGACACATATCCCTGTAGTTGTCAACTGATCCTAGTAATATCTGGCCTCATTTAGGGCACCCCTGAATCTCACCATCGACATTGTCTATAGTGGTGACATAGGTCTCACAGTAACCCTCAAGCTATTTCATGTTAATTATGGCCTCAGACCCTGTCCCTGTGAACTCTTCCCTCCTCCCTATACCATGGGACCCTGTCCTGTTGCTTCCTGTAATATGCGACCCTATCCCTAGGCCTGTGAGGGTGCCTACACTGTGACCTAGGCCTCTAGGCCACAATCTAAGCGTGTGTAGTGGCCAACTGACCCTGTAAACCTTTTATTTACACCTGCAAGGTGGCTAACTATCCCCCATCCCCATCCCCACCATGTATGAGTACATGTCCCTATGTAACCTAGGCTTGCAAGGCTACCACTTGTGCCTGTAAAGTGGAAACTTGTGCCTCTGATCTTATAAGATGCCCCTACAATGCTCCAAGATGTGTCAAAAGGGTGTCCACCTAACCCTATAATGTGTCCATTTGAACTGTAATAGTGGCTAAGTCAGGATGACCTAGCCTTAGTGGTGCTACCTATAGCTGCACTACCCAACACTACCTATATCTGTCAATAACCTCATCATCATTAATCTACCTATCCACTGCTTGCTCCTCTTTCCCTATTGGTACAGTTGATTGTGGTAGAGGCATAGGCATCTCCATGTCATCTCTCATGTACTGTGGGAATGGCAGAGGCATGTCCTGGGACATCCCAAACTACCATCTAACCTTGTCAATAGGTATCATCTCATGCTCACTGGTACAGCATCCCTTTATCCACCTAAGAAGGTATAGCTCATCCAACTCCATTGCCATGTGTCTGTAGGAAGAGAAGCCAACATATGGCCTCCAAATGATTTCAACCCCTGATAATCCCTCTAACACATGCCTGTCATTTTCCACATCATGTGTAGCCCTAGTAGCCATATGCTCTCCCCTAATAGGCACCAATCACTTGTAACCAACTAAGACCAAGCTAGCATCAAATTCATCAGGTCAGGGAAAACGAACTGGATGCACACATATAATGTACTCATATGCCCAACAGTGAAGAAGAATGGTATAACACAAACTAAACCTTTGTAGCCTCCCATAGGCCCGTAGCTCTCTATATAACTACACCAAGAATGTTGGTGCCCATGCAAAATAGGTTATATCCTCCATCATGTCCTAGAGAACTCCCATCAGCATTCGTGGGAATCTCCCACCCTCCACATCTGGCAATGCAAAACAACACACTACCTCCATGATCTAGACAACCAACCTCATCTCTTGAGGATGGACCGAGTACATGTCTGCATAGCTCAAGTTTATGCTATGGTATCTCAACTCCCCCATCATCTCTCCAAACACCACCACTATCGGCCATGTGTTTGTAGGAAGAGAAGCCAACATATAGCCTTCAAATGATTTCAACCCCTGATAATCCCTCTAACACGCACCTATAATTTTCCACGTCATGTGTAGCCCTAGCATGACTGTGCTCTCCCCTAACAGGCACCTAACGCTTATAACCAACTTAGACCAAGCCCGCATAAAATGCATCAGGTTAGGGAAAATCAACTGGATGCACACATACAATGTGCTCATATGCCCAATAGTGAAGAAGAAGGGTATAACACAAACTAAACATTTGTAGCCTCCCATAGACCCATAGCTCTCTATATAACGTACACCAAGAATGTTGGTGCCCATGTAAAATAGGTCCTATCCCCATCATGTCCTGGAGAACCCCCATCAGCATTCATGGCAATATCCCACCCTCCACATATGGTAATGCAAAGCAACACACTACCTCCATGATCTAGATAACCAATCTCATCTCTTGAGGATGGACCAAGTACGTGTCTGTATAGCTCAAGCTCGTGCTATGGTAGCTCAACTCCTCCATCATCTCTCCAAAAACCACCACTATCAGCTCCTCTGATGCCTCTGACAAAATACGCAACATACCTACTTTACCCATTACAGGTACCTAGTTAGGATCATGTATACATCCTCTAGGGTGACAGTGATCTCACCCATCATTAGGCAGAATATATTGGTCATTGAATCCCATCTATCGATGAGTGTGACCATCAAACTCAGCTTTCGAGCTATGTGTCTATAGCATTGGATCCCAATTAGGCCAATGTATGTCACATGCCTCCACTCATCTGTGGTCATGCTCAATTATACCACTAACAATAGAGGTGGTACTCTATCCCTCATCCGCAGCTATTCCCTAGCCTGCATCCAAAAAACCACAAAATTATTCATCCTTGACCATACGCAATATACCTTTTACCCAACACACCTATTACATGACATAACTATTTCACACCACACCCTACCCAATCCACAACCCTACTAACTACCCCTTTTTCCTAGTGTACTAATACACCAATTCTCCCTTATTATACTTTTCACCCCTTTCCCATATTTTCCCTATATACACCTTCCCTTAGCCCTCCCTTGACTAAGTGCCTTCCCCCTACCCTTTTCTTCCCACTATTTCTCATCATCCCTAACTGGCATCGGTCACCTTAACCATCATCCGTTTTCCTCGACCGACGCCGGTTCAATTTCACTAGTTTCGGTCATCTCAGACTTGACCAATGCTAGCCAAGACCAACCAACATTAGCCAACCCCTGACCTACATTATCTATGTCATGCAATAAAAACTGAAATCCTGCCTCCCCCCACCACCCACTGCCTATCAAATGTCTCTCAAAAACACCCTAAAACCCCTAATCTACCCTACCCAAACCTACCGTAACTTCATTCCCATCCCTATTTACTATATTGGACCCCCCCCCTCCCTCATTTCATGCATTTTTACCTACAAATGCAACATTAATTTTCCCCAAAACCCCCTTTTATCCAAACCAATTTAAAACATTCTTTTTAACCCAAAGACAACAACAGAGATTGAATCCTACCTCATCTCAGTGCCTTCTGCATGGTGGTATGTCTGTCTGTTACGCCGTTGGTCTAGAAGAACCCTCTCCCACCTCCTTCATCATGAAATCCAATCCTTACCTTGCAACCAATCAAATGGATCCAATCAATCTCGTGGATCCACCTACCAGATGCTAATCATGCACTAGTCACTCACCAACTCAGCTCAAACACCTCGTACCGTCACTTTCTCCCCTTACCCCAACGCTCTGTCATTTTACAAAATAGAAACACATTAAAATGAGTCCGTAAAAAATGGATTTATCTTTTTATCAACCCTACCCAACATGACTGATGTCGGTCATAATAAATAGACATCGATTACTTTATAATCGGCATCAGTTGCCTACTACTATCATTTTTACCCCATTTCACCCATTTTGACCTCAACTCTTCATTTACTAATACCCTTTGACCTCACCCACACTTATGGCAACCTACCTACAAGCCCAAACTACACCTACATTTACTTAAATGCATCCTGGGATTTTTGTTTTTACGTATACCTTGGCCTTACCTGTGCCATGACTTATTTATCTAGACCTGAACCACTTTTTGGGACCCTTGAACTTGTGTTCTTGTTATACCTTGCCATGTTGTTACCCATGTTGTTTTAGCCTAACAACCATACCTTTCCTATTGTCATGCATTTTTTCTTGACCAAACCTTTGGTGTACCAGAACATACCTTAATGTTCTTGCATCTGACCTACGTCATGTTTCCAAACCATATCTTGTACCATGGATACCTAAATCACTTCACCCTTGTTTGGAAAAGCCTATCAACCTTGGACGATGTAAAGTTTACAAGTTATTCAACCTGGTACCATGTTGTAGTCTATACGTGTGCGTGCATTTGATCACCATTACCTATTACCTGATTTGACTCCATCATATTAGTTATTACCCGAGTTAACCAGTACCCTTTCCTAAAGCACCCATACTCTTCCCCACCTACCTTAACTCACACCAACTATACATTTATCAAACCACTTACCAATTTCGTATAACACCTCATGAGTTTCTGGTTTAATGGGGATCACCTTCACCCACACCTGGGGCAACCCTACTCTCACCCATACATGGGGCAATCACTTCCTATTTTTTTCAACTTCGCTTACCAATACAAGCTATGCAAAAAAAGGGTAAAAATTTAGACACAAAATTTGGGTTACACTCCCCTTTTACCCCACATGTATATTAATTTAATGACCTATAATTAAATTAATGACCATTCTCGCAATATTCATTAAATTAAATACCTTAATTAAATTAATTTCCACCTCACCTAGACACCTCACCCCACCACATCACCTGGACATCTCATCATAGACTTATTCTTAGCATGCTTTCTTTTAACTAGGACTCAATATCTACTTACCATAACTAAGTGAGACTTATTCTAACCCTAACACTAGATGCCTATTCTTTCTCTAATAGTATGCCCATTTACTTACGTAGAAAATACCATTTTAGACCCGAACCAATTGGCAGAACTAGTAAAAAGAGAGCTAAGATATATTATTTTGGCAACCTAGGATTTCCCACCTTAACCGATGCTTGTTAACCCTAAACCGATGTCAGTTAACCTAAACCGTCATCGGTTGCCATATATTCATTTTGGTAACCTTGTTCCAAAGGTTGGAAGAATTATTCGAGTCTGAGAAGAGAGATATTTTCATGCAAGCATGAACCAAAGCCCTCTTGTACATCCAGACATCTTGAATCAACACCAATACTAATATGAAGGTTAAGCATTCAAGGTAACATTCCAGGAAGCACTACCATGACACTTACTACCAGTTTCATATATCAACCATCACCTCCATCCAACCACTAGGTCTGTAAATAATAAGTGCATTTGGATCTGCATCTTTCCATACTTATTTAGATTAGTTTCTTTATATTTGTTTGAGACTCCTAGTCTCCTTTATACCCCATCATTTCCCTCCTTCCTTTCAATCCATCTACCTAACTACCTATAACCTCCCAACTCTCTATACCTGACTCCAGACATCTCTAAGTATTCCTAGCACTATCACCAACCTCACCACTCTCTATCTATTCCCTGTGTAATCATAGAGAATCTCCCAAAACCAAGTCTTATTGAGTTTCTATCAGTTCACCCCTACCAACGCCAGTTAACCCAAACCATCATCAGTTTCCTCTCAACTGGCATCAGTCATATTAGATTGACGTCAATATTTGTATCTTGTAATTCTTCCTGTAATAGTAACCTCATAACATTCATCCAAATAAATTAAACCACCCAAAACCTAATCTTGACCTATCCTAGTCACCTTGGCTACCTACCCAACCTCCAGATCCGATCATAACCTTACTCGCTAGATTAAATTTTCCTATTGTATTTGAATTAGATACCTAAATCATATCAACTACAATAGGATGTTGATTATTTACGTTATTTCTTGCATTGAATTGTATTAAACAATGGACTAACAGCCATCTAAGAAGTATCACACTTCCTGAATCTAGCACACACTAGGTATTCCACTAACATATATTTTTTAGTATCCCTCTTGTGGTATTTTTTTTCATTCACAGGTAGTTCCTCCTAGTAAAAAAGAAAGTTCTCACAATCAACACTGGATCAGGAAATCAAAACGTGCACACTCTACCTTCCACCTTCATTCACAGGTATTCCTCCTCACCCTTACCCTATCTTTTTTCTCATATGTATGTAACTTATTGGTGAAACAAAAGGTCATGTCAATACTTCAAGACCAAGCACTTCTAAATCCACCCAAGAAATAAGGGATAACATCCCATCAAAAAATATTGTCATCCTTTCCTCTAATACAACCATACCAAAGTATGATGTATGTGATATGGATCATATTCTAATTCAAATATAGATTATTGTCCCTATTTTGGAATTACTTAGAATTCCATAACACAGAAAAAGAGGATTTGAATACTTGGGGCTAAAGGATGATATGGTTGTCAAAGAAAAGAGTACAAATAATGGAGTAATTCCCCTAGTGTTTCTGAAGTTGAGATAAAATAAGACTTGGAGAACATGAAAGAACCCCCAAAAGTATATTTAGTTACTTCCTTAGTTGAATCATAATTATATGTGCATATTTTTTGTACCACTCCAATTGTTGATGAAAGACTTCTTCACAATTGTATGTCTGATTCACAAGCTTCATTTAATATCATGCATGTATAGGTCATGAATGAATTGTACATAAAATAACAATAGGCTTTGGAAAAAAATTTGTTATGGATTAAATAGAAGTACCTCTTGTTGGATATGTCAGAGTTTTAGTAGTACATCTTGTTGCATATCCTGGAAAATATTTAACCATGAATATGGGTATAATTGATTTCCCTATTAAATGGGGTATGTTACTATCAATAAATGGGCTACCAATGTAGGAGGTAGTGTTCAGATGGACATTCCCTATGCCTCTATACAATTGGAAGGTAAATTATTCAAGTTACATAGAGAAGAGAAAATTCTCCATTTTATTAAGGATCACATGAATGCCTCTTATGAGGTATATTTGTTGATACACACACTTCTAAGGTTGTGTAAATTTTGAAGAGAACTGCATGGATACTAATACACACCTTGAAGATGTCAATGGCCCCTGGAACATGATTTTTTGGGGGGCATGCTCCAATGTTGGAAATGGAGCTGGAGTGGTTCTAACTTCTCCAAATCATGGTTCTTTTAATTTCTCTTTCAAATTCAAGTTTGAATGTACCACAAGATTGTTGAATATGAGGCATTGCTTATTGATTTGAGAGTTGCATGGAAACATGGGATTAATAACATTATTGTCAAAGGAGATTTTGAATTAGTTCCAAAGCAAGTCAGGAAATTATATGCTACTAAAAACAAGATGCTGAGACAATATAGGCATGCAGTTTGGGATCTCATCGAGTTATTTGACTCTTTTAATATCATTTACCATGAGAGGGCTCAGAATGCAACATCTAAAAAATTATATGTATTAGCCTCTCGGTATGATAATGAAATAGTGTCCCCTTACTGTAATTATGAAATAGAAGTCTTAGTCAGACTTTGAGTTCCTGATAACATTCAGCATTGGTATGTTTTTTAGGATGATGCCCAAATTTAAAGGTTCTTAAATTGTAAAGATGAGTTAAAAAATAATCTCATTGACTTAGAACCCATAGTGGTATTATGTGAAGGAAAGGAGACCCTCTTTGGAAAAGATATAATTCAATTGAAAACAAATATTATTCCTAGAGGACTTGTCAGCCTTGAGTCTAATTTAGATAGTGTAGAACGAATTATGATAAAAATGTATCCATGTATCTAGGAATGTTGAAGAGTTTAACTTGGGAACCTCCCAATATCCTAGAAAGGTATGGTTGGGGAGAAATATGATTAAAGAAGAAAAATAAAGTTATACTAAGTTGCTAATAAACTTATACTAAGTTGCATGGTCCTTTTATGAATTGAAGGCCTATAGAGAATATTTGTTTCAGCATGAGATACCATTGGAGCCTCACTCCAAGCCCTTAAAACATAATAAAATTCCTATCAAACCGCTCATTACAACCAATATTAAAGATAAATTGACTAAACTGTGAGATGGTGGGATAATTCAACCCACTAGATACTCTTCATGGGTTGCCAACTTAGTGCAAGTTAGAAATAAAAATGGGGACATAAGGATTTGTGTGGATTTTAGAAATCTAAATAAATAATCTCTTAAGGATAATTACCCATTATCTAATATGGATAATATGTTACAAAAGGTAAGAGGATCTAAGTTATTTTCTACACTGGATGGTTTCTCAGAGTATAACCAAGTTGTGGTGAAACAATAAGAATAGTTCAAAACTTCTTTCACTACCCCATGGGGAACATATGTCTATGTTAGAATGCCTTTTAGAATAATGAATGCTAGTGCAACCTTTTAGAGAGCTATGGATGTGGAATTTTATAGTTTCATCAATGATTTCATAGAAGATTATCAAGATGATATAAATTTCTTCTCTAGACACAGGGGTGACCATTTGGGACACCTTGAAAATATGTTGATAAGGTGTAGAGAGTATGTGATTTCATTGAACCCAAATAAGTGCCACTTCGAGGTGAAAAACAAAACCTTATTGGGACATATAGTGTCTCAAGAAGGAGTCATGATAGATCCTAAAAGGCTAGAGGTAATTGATAAAGTCCATATCCCTATGTCTAAAAAGGTTATCCAAACCTTTTTTAGACAGGTAAACTTTGTAAGGAGGTTCATCTCCAAATTTTTTAAGAATAATAATCCCATCACAAGTATGTTAAAAAGGATCAATTCATCAAGTGGGAAGAAGTGGTTGTTCAATCATTTAAAGGAATAAATGATGAACTCAAGATTTCCCCCATTTTAACCAGTCTTGATTATAATAAAGAATTTCAAATGTTTTCCTTTTCCTCAGAGAATACAATTATTTCTATGTTATTAATGAAGGATGAAGAGGGGCATGAAAATCCCATTTCATTTTTTCATAAGGCCTTGAAGGGAGCTAAGTTGAAATACTCCATTATGGAGAAAAAAGATTTTACTTTGGTGAAATCCACTAAAAAATTTAGACCCTACATTCTAAGCTCCAAAGTAATAGCTTATGTAGCCCACACAATTGTAAAGGATATTTTGTCTCAAATGGAAATGTCCAGTAAAATATTTCATTGATTCAACAAGTTGTAGGAATATGACATGGATATTCCAAACACCGAACTAGTTCGAGGATTGGGCTTGACAAGGTTGATGGAAGAGATAAATTTACAGGTGGTGGAGAAACACAATGTTGAAGGAGGGGTGAAACCTCATGAAAAGGTGAGAACTTCAGTTTAGTATAAAGATATAGTATATTACTTGATGAAATTTAATTGTCCTATGTAATTAGATGAGAATCAAAGGAATACACTCAAGTTGGTTTCCCAAAAGTATATTTTGATAGATTATGGACTAGTTTGGAAGAATCCAAAAAGATTTTTTATAAGATGTATCACTGAAGAAGATTAACCTAAAATAATTATAGAATTTCATGGGGTAGTGTGTAGAGGCAATTTTTTTTGAAGAGTAGCTGCTCACAAAATTTTAAGGGTAGGCTATTGGTGGACTTCATTGTTAAAAGATATTGCCTTGTTGGTTCGACAATGTGAAAGTTGTCAACGTTTTTATGGAATACTGAAATCTTCTAAGGACCTACCCCTATATCTTGTGTCAATATAAGCTCCATTAAAACAATAAGTGGATATTGGTAGCCACCAACTAATTTACCAAATGGGTTGAAGCCATTCCCATTAGGAAGGAAACTCATCAAGTAGTCAAGGATTTTATTCTCAATAACATAATCTATAGATTTGGGGTGCCTGCCAAGATAGTTGCCAAAAATTCCATGAGCTTTAAATCTAAACCATTGGAAAAATCTGCCATGAGTATGGTATTACTTTGGATTATGCACCAAAATAAAATCTTGAAGGAAATAGACAAGGAGAAATCAACAATAAGAACTTGCTTAAGATCCTTAGAAGAACACTAGAGACAAATAAAAATAAATGGGGTGAAAAACTCAAGTTTGCATTGTGGGTAGATAAATTTACTACTAAGAGGTCTACTGGAAAGAGCCCATTTGAGTTAGTCTATAGAGTTCAAGCTATTTCACCCATGCACTTACAATTTTCCACCTATCCGTTCATAAAGAAATTTGAAGATGGGGAAGAGGTGAGTCCATATGAAATAAGGATCAATCAAATTATGGAATTGAATGAGGAAAGAAGAGAGTCCCATAAAAAACATGTTAAGTTAAGAGAAAAACTCAAGAAGATATTTGACAATAAGGTCACTCCAAGAGTTTTCAATGTTGGATACCTAGTCCTGTTATGGGACAGTAAACATAAAGATAAGGGAAAAAATGGAAAATTTGATGCCCTATGGATGAGACTATACTATTGATATCAAGATTGGAGAACATACTTTATTTTTGGAGGAATTAGAAGGAATTTTTTTGGAGTTTCCTATAAATGGCAGGCATCTCAAACATTTCTTGGACTAAGCCAAGTGATTAGGAATGATCATTGTTTAGTACGTAGTTACTTTGTGTTGTTTTATTTTTTTTACCTTTTTTATGTTGTTGTTTCCATTTTTGTGCTCTGGTCCACAATGACCATGTTTCAAGATATGTCAGTATTCTGGTATGAATTTTATGTATCTTTTCAAAAATCCCTGTGTTTTATCCCCCTGAATGCTTTCCCAATTAATTTGGCATATGGTATTTATTCTTGTGGCACCCACATAGGGTTCTCATCCCCAAGTAGGAGCCATTATTGGTGCTCAATCTAGGCCCTTGGATTAAGCTAGTATTTTTACTTGAATCTACGTAAAATGTAACTGTTATGTGTGCTTCATATTGTTCCCCTTGCTTCAAATTTCAATTTGAGTAAATGAGACTTATCAATTTGTAAGAAATTTTGTCCCTTGTCAAAGTAAAAAGAAATGATTCAGTGGAAATTATTAGAGGAATGAAATGAGATGAAATAAAAGATTTTAAATACATCCACAAGAATGAAGATTCTATGGTACCAAAAGATGAGACTTTAAGATGAATTGAGACTCTTTTCAATATCAAATATTCTACTATGAATCTTGACCATGAAACCCACAATATTTTCAAGCCTTGTTTCTTCAAATGACACCATAAGAATTCCCTAAGGACTAGTTAATAGACTGGTTGATCAAATTATAAAATCTTCAGACTTGTGGGTGTTCAAGATATGTTTATATACTTTGCAAAGGTAAAATACATGTAGTCAATATTGAATGAAAAATTTAAAATAGTATTTTCCATTAAAAAATCTTGGGACATTTGAATGGCCTTCAACTATCTACATCGCCAAACAATTCAAATGCCCATGAAGGAGAGGACACATGGTAGGATTTTGGGCCTCTCAAATCCATTTGGGTTTTGTAGACTTCAAGTATGTGGAATGTACCAAGTTTCATAAGGGTTTGGGTCTAAGATGGTCTAGACAAAGTCAGTGTGGTTAGATCAATAGCCAATGGTGCACATGTTTCACCATTATGGCATAGGGTGAGAAGATGGGCTCTGATGGACCTCAAGTCTGTATAATGAATTGAGTTTCATATGCCTTTGGATTTAGGTGGTCTAACTTGTTAAGGAAGATACATGGAAATAATTCTATGAATCCAATGATGAAGTCTTACCAGATAGAAGTTGCGATGCTAAGGCCCAACCCTGCAACTAATGAAAGGAAAAGACAAAAGCAAGATAACTTGACGCTGTGAAACCACATAGGTGCGTGGATATTTCTCATTGGTTTATGCTTCACACTATGACAAGACTGAAATTTCTAGTAGTGTAGATATTTATCATTGTTTTTTTCTGTACACTCTAACAAGGTTTTTGTAAAGGAAAGTGAATTGCGAAGTAAGCATGAAGCTTCCTCATTGGATCACATTTAAAAGAAATCAATCAAGGTTATCAAATAGGATGACATTGTGAGGAGCATGAAGATTTCTCATTAGCTCACTTTTTATGGAGATCAGTTAAGGTTATCAAACAATTTTATAATGTGAAAGAGCGTTGAGCTTTCTCATTGGCTGATATTTTGCGGGGTCTAGTATTAGTAAAAGAACAATATGAAAAGGTGAAGGTGAATGGCATTTTCTTATTATATCACACCAAAAATAAAAGGAAAAAAAATTCACACATAGGAAATTCCTGAGACCAATCAAGCGCTATCACGTGTCACTCTCATGTTCATCTTGACATGCAAAAATTCAAATGGCCATAACTTTTGCTCCAAAGATCCAAATAAAGTAAAATTGGTCTCGTTGGAAAGGTATCCTTAATAAATTCAATTTGGAATCACTTGATTCAAAAATTGATGGTGTTTTATGGGATAAAAAGAGATAAAGGTTACATATGTGCACTTGGTAGTATCAACTAACTATTTTACATATGTGATAATGAATGCATGAAATCAATCCCAAAATACGAACAGAAAAATCAAATATTTTTAGTTAGAAAAAATATGTTCCCGATTTAATTAAACATGTTTCTTTATGAACAAGGGGGAAATTCACTTAATATTTTGGGGGAAAATTTAATTGTAATAATTCATCAGAATTTTATAAATATGGGGGCTTATCCTCATATTTGAAGGTGGGTTATTTTTTCTATTTCTGAAAAAAAGTCGATAAATACAATTGTAATACTGTATGTTTCTTTTATTAAATGCATGTGGATTTTGGTTTCCCAAACTTATTTGTCAAGGTGGTTGTAATATACAGTCATTGATAAACTTTGAGAGCATTTTATTTATGTTTCATTGTTAATAATTTCAAGATATGAATGAAATATGTCTTCTTGTGAGCTTTGATTTATATATTCTATGTTTTGTATGTTGAATCGCTGATTGATGAGTTATACTTTCTACTACAATTTTGTGTTTATTGCTACTCTTTGTCATACACTAGATAAGTCCTTAATGATTGTGCTTTGGTCCTTAATTTAATAATGTGTTGTGAGCATTTAATCTACAATATTGACCATAATTCTAAAATCCTTACTATAGCAATTTTATCGAAGTTATTTTTGTTAGCCTTTGAGTGTAAGAAAATTTGCATCTGTTGGCTATCAATAAATGAAAATATTTCTTTGTATAAATTTTCACTACTTAATCTAGTTTTTTTTTACTTTCCAAAATTACAGGATGCTCTAATTCTGAAATTAACTATTACAAAGAATCTATCATTATATAACCCCCCCTCTATGAAATTAAAACTACATAATTGATCCCACCCCATACTAACTTCCATTTACTACTTTATTTATCTAAATATCACTTAAGGTTGCTTCTAGCATTAATTATACTATCAAGAGAATGCAAGAGCAACTGGAATTTTTTGTCTATAGTAGCTTGTGTATGGTGCATTAAGCATATACGACATATTTTGTGACAACTTGTGAGAGTGAGTGTTGTATTAGTGGCCATGTCTATCCATAATTGATCCATGTTGGTTGGATATTTTGTCAAACCAAAATATGAGGTTCAACCACAATACATGGGATTAAATCCCTCCTCAAAGACAGGTGAGGCTGCCTGTTTATTGCTAATCTAAAACACAGTAAATAATATATACAATATTCACACTAATCTAACCATTGGGGGTTGGGATGAAATCCCGAAATCCACATTCACACGATTCAAGAATATTGCTTTCGTAAATGAAATAGGTTAGAAACTGTTACAGTGAAAGAAGCACGGTAGAAAGGAAATGGGAGAAACGTATTTTCTTTCGAGTAAACACAGAGCACGAAATAATCATACGAGTTTTAGATCACAGATGTAATGTCCGAGATAATTAGAAACACTGAGATTCTATGCAAAGAATAGCTTAAGATCATGAACATAAGAACACTGTCTTAAATAAGATATATTTCACAACACAAAGTCTGTAAAACAATATCAACTCCTATTCTTCAAAATGATTGAAAGAAAACACAAAGTTTTTCTCCTTTCCAATAGCCTCTTAATGCTCCAAAAATTCTCGACCCTTTGGAATGCACAGGCATCCCTTATTTATAACAAAAGGAACTAGAGATAAAACAGGACAGATCCTAAAAAATAGCATGTTAACTGGAGTTCAGTTTTGCATGATTCTCACGCAGGAGATCAAGTCAAAGTATGAATCAAAAATATGACAAAACGGAAATAAAAAAGACATGTCAATCTAAAAATAGAAATGACATGTGACGTTGGGACTTAATCCGAATCATCATCTTTTGCTCCTTTCTCTTTTTCTTCCTCCAGCTGAGACTGTTTGTTCTGAAATTCCTGGAACTTCTGAATAATGCCTTGCATTTCATTCTCATCAGGTGCGGTGGAATGATCATTCCACATTTCGCAGGTCTCATGAATATCACTGGCACTGCCGGGAAGCTTTTTCAATCTTTTGCTGAGCTTTCTTAAGGCCTCCAACGTATGTTCAATCCTTACAAACTGACCAATGACTTCAAGGTCAAATCCGTGTACAGGTTCATGCTGAACAGATTCTTGGACTTGTTTGAAAAGATCATCTGCTGATAGGGTACTTGAGTTCCCAACTGAAACCTTTGGACAAATCTTCAGCAACTCTTCTTCCAAATCACTTTTCCCATCAATCAATTTATCCCTTGATTCTCTCAACTTGCTGCAGGCTTCATTGAGAATCCTTACTCTGAACCTGATTGCCTTGGTCAGCTGGAAATGTTTATCTGTATGTGGGAGAATACCTTCTTCCACCAAGAGGTGTGCTGGTAATTGCTTTAGCACTTGGAGAGCTTCACAAGTCAAATCAAGCTGTCCAATTTCTTCAGTGAATTCCTCATCCATCTTCTCTCCTTCTTTCTGAATCTCCCCCAAAGACTCATGAACCTTCACCACGTCTTGAATTACTTCCTTCCCCTGTTGGAGCAACTTTTGGATCCATTCATCAACCACCCTTCCTTTTTTAGCAATCTTCTCAATCGCAGGCACCGATGAGAAATCGAACCCGGCAGAAACAGAAGAAGGTGGTATGGATTCAAGGGGTTTTGAGAGTTTAATCAAAATCTCTGTCAACTGCTCCACTTTTTCCTTAAGCTCATTTCTGCTGTCCTTTGTTTCTTTCAACTTTTGGCACAGCACGTCTATGGAAGCCCGTGCATCTTGTTGCGCTCCTTCTGCTGTCACTTTCCCTAGAGCCACCTTGGTTATCTGATAATCAGAAGCGGTTATATCCTCTCTAGTTTTGTCAGCCGAGGGAGTGGCAATCTCTGCGAACTTATCTCCTGAAGCATCTACCAAAACCCTCGAAACTGTTTTGGGTTTCTTGGCTGATTTCGCAGTAGAAGCCTTGAGTGAGCTGAAATCAAAGGCTGGCAGGGGTACAATCACTTTCCTCTTCCTCGGAGTTTGCTCGAGTAGCCATTGTGGCGTATCAGAGGAAATTACCAATGTTGTAGTAACTGGTATTCTACTCTCAAGAGGAGAAGATCCTACTATTGGAGGGGGAACAGTAGCCAACGTGGTAGTAGATGCAACAACGAGAGGTACAGGTTGGGGCGTACTGGTGATCACTTGGGTTCCAGCAGAGAGGGGTGAGAGTCCAGAGAAAATACTGGCCATGGATGCAGAAATGGATGGAGAATGAGGAGGTAGAAGTGGCTGTGAGGGAGAAGGTGCAGATTCAGACTCCAAAGCCTTGAATGCAAGAGATAAGGTCTCTCCAGTTGAGCAATCAGCAAATGGTGAAGACAGAAGCTGGCTTCCTCCTTCTTCCAAATTAATTTCTCCTATTTCTGGTGGTGTTGGTGATTCTGGCACAACCACCGTTTCAGCTGAAGAAATAATTGAAGAGATTTGTCTTTCTTTCCTCTTCTTGGGAATCCTGATTTTTATAGGCCCCTCAGAAGATTCTTTGTCCTTTTTCTTTTTGGAGGGCCCCACCTCCGAAGCAGCCAACTTTGGAAACTTGTCATCTTTAAAATTCATCCCCCAAGAGGAGAGCCATTTTTTGGTGCGAGCAAGAATGAGAGCCGACCTATCTGTAATAGAGGCTTTTTCGCTGGCTGACCAATCAATAGGTGGGAAAACATATTGATCCTCCTTTAGTCCATCATAAGAAAGATCCAACACACTTTCATTGTCAGTCGTGCCATCTGGCAAATCAGAAAGCTCTAGCGTCTGAATCTCATTAATAGTCAACCTACTATTATCTTTTCTGCGAACCGCAACTTCGTTACGCAGATCAACCCATATATCCTCAATGTCAGGCCTGTGCAGATGTTGGGCTCCGTAGGCTCTAAGCACTCCTCGGATGTCAAAACCATCCCGAGACTTCATATGCTTTTTCAATTTTTCCTGAAGTTCGCATTCAACATTTTTGGCCTTTGCTACTGTCGAGCAAGTATATCTCCCGATAGAAATTGGGAAGGATACAGCTGCCTTATGCTTGCTTTGTTGGAATTTGTGAAAATCCAACAGCTGTCTGACCAACTCTATCAATATCAATCTATCTCCTGGATAGCGAGGCAGACGGAAAGGCTCTCCCGAGTACATGACTGTTCGAAGATATGTAAACTTCTTGAATTGCAAGAAGATACACCCCCATTTGGATACTTCAGTCCAAGCCTCGTCTGAGACTCTTGTCTTTCTTAGCCCTGGGTTCAGCCGGCAGATATTCTCGTAGAAGAAGGCATCATTTACCCTTCTAAAATGTTCTTTGGACCCCTTCTTTGTTATTTGAGGGAAATATTTATAAACTGGGTTTGTCGTTCTGCTTCCCTTAGTATCCAGCCCGGGATAGTTCCTCATCCCGGCTGCTGCGTAAGCCACATATGAAAACATATAAAACTTTCCAGTTGATAAAACCGTAGTCATCTGAGAATCAATTTCATTGCTGATAAGGGTCCCCCAGTCAATCCCTTGCTGATTCTTCTTGATGGTGACCATAAACTGATACATCCATCCGTGAAATACATTTGATTCAGGCAAGCCAAAAACCCGGCTCAGCAGGGTGATAATATCATTGATTTCTTGTATGAAATCACATCTGGGGATAGTCCTTGGAAATCTAGATACTGCTGGTTTAGCCTTAATCAGGAACTTTTTGTTGACATCCTTAATGCAGCCTTCCTGATTACTATCCCAGGCCTTCTGAGCCGACTTGATGTTCAGGTCCCCATACTCTTCGAAATTAGGTAGTTTTAGAAGATCATCAAAATACGCTCCATCTAGCCTGATCACTACCTCACCAGCCTGGCTCTTCACGGAACGAGAAGCCGAGTCATAACTAGACGCACAAGCCAAAACAAATTCTGGACATTGGGCGGACATGGGAAAACCTGCTGCAAGGGGCAAGCCACTTTTAGCTAAAGCTGTCATCCATGGGGTTTGAGAGGAACTCTTCACCCTATTCCAGAAGTCATCCATATCTATATTGCCAAGTTCAGTGTCCCTGATATCATGATTGCAATCAATATATGATGGAGATTCTGGCTTCTTGAATTTGTACTTCATCCTGCTAGACTTCTCGGCCTTCTCCTGAGATGGACCAGGGTCCGACATGTAGAATGTTGGAGGGAGAAAGGCTTGAAACTCAGGAGATGTTATCCACACTGAAAATCCCGATCGACCGAAAATGCCGGAAGAATAGAAGAATCCGACACGCCGAGGAGGATGTCGGAAAACCCTGAGAACCCGACAAGTTTGATATGTCGGAACTTTGGCAATACCCGACACTTGCGTTTGATGACGGGAACTCGGAGATACCCGGCACTTGCTTTTGACGTCGGAACTTTGAGAAACCCCGACGCTCACTGTGGAGATCGGAACTTTGAGAAACCCCGACGCGCCAATCTGTAGAGATCGGAACTTTGAAAAACCCCGACGCGCACTGTGGAGATCGGAACTTTGGCAAAACCCCGACGCGCCAATCCGTCAATACACTTCGGGTTTCTGGCTCTGCAAAACAATCTTCAAAACCCAAGAAGCAAAAACAGGGTTTTTCTTTGAATTCCAAATACACAATCTCCTTTTGTTATTCATGCATCATGCATATAATTAGAATTTCAAGAGAACAGAACCAAGTGATAGTTCAGAAGAGATAAACCCAAAAAACCTAAAACCCTTTCCAAAGTAACACAGAAAGAAGAAGGAAAGAAAACCTTCAACACCCGGCAAGAAATTGGGAATAAAATACGCTCAATCGATCCATAAAAACCAAGAATAAAGAAGGGAAAGAAAAATACCTCCAATTCGAGAAATGTAAGATCGAAAACAGACGATCCAATCGAGCAAGGTGAGTTTTCGGGTTTTGAAAATGAAAGAGCACGCACAAAAATTCCACGAATTAAAAATACGAATGGTAAGAATGACGTGGAAATCCGCGTATTTATAAGAAAATTGGTAATTAATACACTTCAGCACGGCACGTGCCAACTCACCGACCACTCGGCATGAATGCCATGTCAGCATGTTTAGGAGGTCCGAAAACCCGACACGAGGGGACTTAGTGCAATTCGGGTTTCGGGTTTCGGAAAACATGATGCATAAAACATGAGGTGCTTAGATGCAATATAGCCCCGAAAACCCGATACAAAGGATTAAGCGGACTTCGGGAATCGGAAAACATGATGAATAAAACATGTTTTGGATTATGGATGTTCCGATGCGCCGGGGGTCCGAAAACCCGATTTACACAATACAAGGCGGGTTTCGGGTTTCGGAAGACAGTCGACATAAAGCATGTTAAAACTCATGTCGAGCTGTTGGTAAAACCTGAAAACCCGATTTTCTTAAAAAGAGGCCACAAAACAAAATCAACTTCGAAAATTTCGTAGGGGTTATCCGATCGTTTTGTCGTGAACTCAAAACGGGGATAACAGCTGGCTCCAGTTGGGGACTTTCTTTGTAATACCAAAGGAAGAGAATTCAGAATCTCTGGTCTTATTCATTGGGCTACGGAGAAAAGAAGAAAACCAAAACAAAACAAAACGAAGAAAGAAAGAAAGAAAACCAAAAGCAAACACACCACAAAAAGCAAAATATGTACAATGCAAGAGAGCATCTTGCATTAATGGTGGAATAGCTTTAGATGTTGTCCACTGAAAGGCAAAGGGAGTAACCCTCCATCCAGATATGATAGAAGGAAACTATTTTCACCATTCAACTCGTGGATCTTGAAAGGTCCTTTCCATAAAGAATCAAACTTTCCATGCATTCCTTTCTGTTCTCTCCTTTTATCCCAAAGCAACACCAGGTCTCCAATCTGGAAGTTGCGCTGCTTTGATTTTTTATCGAAAATCTTCTTCACCCTGCTCTGATGATCTGATATACGATCAACCACCTTGATTCGCTCTTCTTCTAGCCTGGTTAGGTACATAACCCTCTTCTCGATAGAATTCTGAAAAGCTACATCTTCAACCGCTTTTGCCAACTGCAAGGCCGGCAATTCTACTGAGATAGGAATTTCAGCATCAATCCCGTATAGCAATTGGAAAGGAGACATCCCTATGGCTCGCTTTGGAGTGATCCGATCAGCCCACAACGCATCATACAATGCTTTGTGCCATGTCCTCTGATTCTCTTCTACTAGTTTCCTGATTATAGTAACCAGATTCTTATTGCTGGACTCAGCTTGCCCATTGCCCTGGGGATAATAGTCAGATGAGTGAGCCAGAGTAATGCCGAATCCATAGCAAAATTCTGTCAACTCATGTGACGAGAAGTTAGAAGCATTATCAGCTACAATCTTATGAGGTACGCCGAATCTGACGATTATATTTTCTTTCAGGAACTTGCAAACGGCTTCAGAAGTTGCTTGCTTGATTGGTACACAGCTTCTACCCACTTGGTAAAATAGTCTGTAGCAGTCAGCACATAGTTATGTCCAGCACTGGAAGCAGGATTCAATGTTCCGATGAAATCAATCCCCCATTGGTGAAAAGGTTCTTCAATCACTACAGGTTTCAGAGGAAGAGCTGCTAGCTTGGGACGACCAACGAAATGTTGACAAGCTTCACATTTAGACACCCATTCTGCTGAATCCCAGAAAAGAGTAGGCCAATAATACCTAGCCCGTAGGATCTTATATGCTGTTACAGAGGACGAAAAATGTCCTCCGCATGCTAGGCTATGAAAGGATTCTAATAACTTTTCCTGTTGTGATTTATCAACACAACGCAAGAAGACACCATCAATACCTTTCTTGTATATTGCATTATTCCACAAAAGGTATTTCGCACAGATCTCAGCTTGACGGTCCTCTTCTCTTTTTGATTTAAATGCGGAGGGCATTCACCATAAGTTAGGAAGAAAGCAATGTCCGTGTACCATTCATCGGTCGTACTCACAAGAAGCACCATAGGCAGCTCTGAAGAAGTATCTTGAGTCTTTTCACACTCTGTTTCAGCATGATTTTCTGCAATCAATTGACACAGGCCCCTTCCTCGTACCAACTTGGTAGGTTTGATGTCCAAGTCGTACTCCTGAACCTTAGCTATCCAAGTACCTCGTTGGCTTCCCAGCTCTTGTTGAGTCAGAATGGATTTAACAGCAGTATCAGGAACGAGAACGAGAGTATGGGAATTCAGCACATAGTACCTGAAATGCTTTACTGCTCGTACCACTGCGTAAGCATGTTTTTCAATCTGTGACATCTTCAACTCGTGTTCCTTCAACGGGCAACTCATGAATGCGATAGGAGCTTCGATGCCTTCTTCATTTTCTTGCATCAGGATGGCCGACACTGTGTGGGCAGAGGCATAGCTGTACATGATGAAATCTTTCTTGAAGTCTGGACATACTAAGACAGGAGCGCAAGCAACTGCCTTTTTGATTTCTTCGAATGCCAGCTTCCCTTCTGTATTCCATCGAAATGGAACTTTTCCTTTCATCATTCCAAGGATATCCTTGGTCTTGTCAGCAAAATCAGGTACAAATCTTCTCAAGAAATTAACCTTTCCGAAGAAAGAATGAACTCCTGTTTTACTTGTGGGCAAGGTAAGGCTCTGAATAGCCTTTACCCTCTCTGGGTCAATTTTAGTTCCTTCTTTAGTCACAATATGACCCAGCAGCTTTCCTTCTGTCACCCCGAACATGGACTTCTTAGGATTCAACGAAATCCCGTGACGTCTGCATCTTAGAAGTACTTGTTCTAAATGATCATAATGATCACTCCGTTTTTTAGAAAAGACGGTCAAGTCATCCAAATACATGACTATGACCTTGCCCATCAGATCTCTGAATGCCAGGTCCATAGCTCTCTGAAAAGTAGCTCCGGCGTTGATCAAGCCGAATGGCATCCTCCTGTAAGCAAAGGTACCCCATGGGGTCGTGAAAGCTGTCTTGTGTTGATCTTCTGTGGTTACCTCGACTTGATTATATCCTGAAAATCCGTCGAGCATGGATAACATTTCCGATCCAGTAACAGTTTGTAATACCTGGTCCATGATAGGCAAGGGATAGTTATCCTTCAGCGAGGACTGATTTAAGTTCCGGAAGTCAACACAAATCCGGATCTCGCCATTCTTCTTCCTGACAGGAACAATGTTAGCAATCCAGGTGGAGTGATGGATTGGGAAAATAATTCTAGCATCTAACATCTTCTGAATTTCTGCCAGGATAGTCCCTAAAATCTTCGGATTGTAATGTCTTTGCTTCTGTCTATACGGCTTCACATCAGGTTTCAAAGGGATACTGTGCTGTACGTCTTTGGGCTTGAAAGATTTCAAATCCGCATAAGACCAGGCCATCACATCGATGTATTTCTTCAAAAGTGAAGTGAATTTTACCTTCTCTTCAGGAGAACAACATTTACCGATATTCACCATCCGAGGTTGATCAGATGAACCTAGATTGATTTGATCTACTTCAGAGGAAGAAACTCCTTCAACTTGCCTTTTGTTTTGGATAAAGCGATCATGCTTGTCGAACAAGCCCTCCAAAGAAACCAAACCTTTGGGTATCTTATTGCCTTTCAGCTGGATATATTCTCCATCAACCTCCTGATATGGATCTGAAATAGTTTCACGGAAGGCTGATTCTGAACCTTCAAAATATAACTCACTAAAATTGTCAGCCTTTTCTAGGAAAGCCAACACCTGTTGATCATCATTGAACACTTGCCAATGAGTTGCATTATCTGGGATACTGGGACGATATACAATCTCAATAGAGTATGTATCTTGCTTGAACTGAGGATGAGGAAGAAGAAGAGATGCAGACACGGCCAAAGAATCAGCCTTGTCATTATAATCTCTCAAAACTGCCTTAATAGAAAATGCATCAAAGCATTCTATACTATCCCAAACTTTGTTCCTGTAATGTCTCAACCGATCGTTTTTTACCTGATATATACCCCTGACCTGATTAACAATCAGCTCCGCATCCCCCTAAACCTTGAGATTCCTGATTCCCTTCTGTCTGGCCAATTCTAATCCTAATAACAGGGCTTCATATTCAGCCGTGTTGTTAGTATTATCAAATTGCAACTTATAAGCTGATGGGAAAATCTCGGAGCTAGGAGATATGAGAACAACACCAGCGCCTGATCCAGAGGTTGAGCAGCTACCATCAAATTCGAGCGTCCAAATAGCATTGGGATCTTCCTCTTCAACATCTACAATGGGTATCTCTGAAGCCATGAAATAATTCCCAAAGCTAGCATCTTCGAAAAGGATCTGAGCTTTCGGATCATCTGATTTGGTCACCAAATACTTCGCCTGTGGCTCAGGATGAAGAACCCGATGAACCCCATTGACTGGGATCTTGGCTTTGGTCCAATCCATATTAATTTCTCCTCCGACGTCTTTACAAAATCCTCTACCCAAGAGGATACCGTAAGCTGCAGGAATGTCGGCAACCAGAATAGTCATTTTCACTCTCTTCTCAGGAAAAGCAACAAATGCAAACTGTGCATCCTTGATTTGACCAATCAGAGGGACTTGTTTAGTTTCCATGGAATAGCACCGTCCATATGACTTAGTCAAAGTAAGCCCAAGGGCATGGGCCACTTTTGCGGGCATAACATTATCAGAGGCTCCTGAGTCAATGATGCAATTGCTGAGTTTAAACCCATTTATAAGTAGAGACAAATAAAATGGTTCAATCTTTCCTGAGGAAGAAGCAGAGGTCAGATTATTCTGAGGTGTGGGTTGAGTAGGATTTGGAAGGAGACCTTTTGAAGGTGATGGAATAGCCGCTTTACTTCTGATAAACTTGGCCAGCTTTTCAAACTGTTCAGGATTTGACTGAAGGTATTCTGCTTCTGACATTTGAATTTTGGTTCTCTTTGCATGATCAACAATATCAAAAGCAGTATAAGAAGGAATGATGGTAGGTTCAGTTCTATTTACATGAGCTTGTGCCGGGGCACTGATCTTAGGAGAAGGAGAATAAGGAGCAGCTGCCTTTCTGGTAACCTCTCTTTCAGTTTGTGCCGAAATAGGGGTACCCCTCTTAACTATGGATATGGGAGGATCCTTATTCTTCTCCTTTGTGCTTTCAAGAGGTTTTCTGGGGTTCTGAGATTGGGACCGAGTGAAGACAGCAAATGACTGACCATCTGGCGCACATTCATCTTCATCATATTCCAAATACCCAATGCTGGAGTCGCCAGCTGACTCATCATAAGACTCATCAGCATATCCTGAAGCTTCGAAAGCCTCATGGGATTCTTCTTCTTCTGGTTCATCTTCTTCATCAAGTATTTCCACTGCTGCATTGACGGGAGGAGCTTCAATTGCTAGTCTCGGTTGAGCAGGAGTTAACCGTGGCCTATCTCTGGCAGGTGCACCATTGTTGTTATTGAAATTCCGCCTAGGTATATCCCGATACGGAACATTGTTCACCTGCTGAGACATTTGCTTCTTTAAAGCAATCAAATCATTAGCCATTTTTTGAAACATAGGATCTGTGTTACCTTGGGAAGAACCTTGATTTTTGAGTTTGGGTATGTCTTTCTTGATCCTTCCGGCCAAGATGAGATCATCCTCTATTTCAGTAGCTGTTGACTGAGCAGTAGCCAAATCTGGGATAACCGACCTTCTCAACAAAAAGCTTATATCAGGAGGTTGAGCATTGATGAAGAAGCATTTTTGGTTTTCTGGAGTAGGTACAGCTATTTCTGGAATCTTCCGGATCAGCTTGTTGAACTTAGCCACGAATTCCCGCATAGGTTCATGCGATTCTTTCTTCATGTGCGTGAGCTGAGCTAATAAAGCATGAGAATCTTCAGCTGGTTTGAAACGTGCTTCGAACTTAGTCCGCATGGTAGCCCAGTTTGGGATGCATGCATTTGGAAGGTGATAGAACCATTCAGCTGCTGCTCCCTGCAACGTTTCAACGAAGAGTCAGACGGAGACATCTTCATGGGCCACTCCGAGGACACCGCATGCAACAAAGAAAGATGCAATGTGCTCATCAGGATGCTGCTTCCCATCTCCATTGAACTTGGGAATATTTTTACGAGATCCACGTGGTAACTCATTCAATGGAGGGGTCAAGGAAAGAGGACCAATAACTGCACCCCAAGGCACAGGTTGAACCGCCATCCTTCTGAAAAGAGTGCGTACAGGGATCCGAGTATCAGACAAGAGTAGTGCACGACAAGTTGCAGATGCTTCCCCTTCCACAGGGATCCGGTTTCTCTGAACAGGTGAAGAACTTCTGGCTCGATTAGAGACAATGCTGTTGGGAGAAACACTGAAATTGTGCTGTTGCAGTAACTCAAAGAGTGGATCAATTTCACCTTGAGCTCGGCGAGACCGAGTGAAGATCTTCCTGGCCAGCTTGAACTGAAAGGAGATCTTGTTGAAAAATAAGGCAAATACGGAGTCACCAGACACCGAGAGGATAAGCTTTATACTATAGATCCGTATTCCCCAGCGGAGTCGCCAAAAACTGTTGGTTGGATATTTTGTCAAACCAAAATATGAGGTTCAACCACAGTACATGGGATTAAATCCCTCCTCAAAGACAGGTGAGGCTGCCTGTTTATTGCTAATCTAAAACACAGTAAATAATATATACAATATTCACACTAATCTAACCATTGGGGGTTGGGATGAAATCCCGAAATCCACATTCACACGATTCAAGAATATTGCTTTCGTAAATGAAATAGGTTAGAAACTGTTACAGTGAAAGAAGCACGGTAGAAAGGAAATGGGAGAAACGTATTTTCTTTCGAGTAAACACAGAGCACGAAATAATCATACGAGTTTTAGATCACAGATGTAATGTCTGAGATAATTAGAAACACTGAGATTCTATGCAAAGAATAGCTTAAGATCATGAACATAAGAACACTGTCTTAAATAAGATATATTTCACAACACAAAGTCTGTAAAACAATATCAACTCCTATTCTTCAAAATGATTGAAAGAAAACACAAAGTTTTTCTCCTTTCCAATAGCCTCTTAATGCTCCAAAAATTCTCGACCCTTTGGAATGCACAGGCATCCCTTATTTATAACAAAAGGAACTAGAGATAAAACAGGACAGATCCTAAAAAATAGCATGTTAACTGGAGTTCAGTTTTGCATGATTCTCACGCAGGAGATCAAGTCAAAGTATGAATCAAAAATATGACAAAACGGAAATAAAAAAGACATGTCAATCTAAAAATAGAAATGACATGTGACGTTGGGACTTAATCCGAATCATCATCTTTTGCTCCTTTCTCTTTTTCTTCCTCCAGCTGAGACTGTTTGTTCTGAAATTCCTGGAACTTCTGAATAATGCCTTGCATTTCATTCTCATCAGGTGCGGTGGAATGATCATTCCACATTTCGCAGGTCTCATGAATATCACTGGCACTGCCGGGAAGCTTTTTCAATCTTTTGCTGAGCTTTCTTAAGGCCTCCAACGTATGTTCAATCCTTACAAACTGACCAATGACTTCAAGGTCAAATCCGTGTACAGGTTCATGCTGAACAGATTCTTGGACTTGTTTGAAAAGATCATCTGCTGATAGGGTACTTGAGTTCCCAACTGAAACCTTTGGACAAATCTTCAGCAACTCTTCTTCCAAATCACTTTTCCCATCAATCAATTTATCCCTTGATTCTCTCAACTTGCTGCAGGCTTCATTGAGAATCCTTACTCTGAACCTGATTGCCTTGGTCAGCTGGAAATGTTTATCTGTATGTGGGAGAATACCTTCTTCCACCAAGAGGTGTGCTGGTAATTGCTTTAGCACTTGGAGAGCTTCACAAGTCAAATCAAGCTGTCCAATTTCTTCAGTGAATTCCTCATCCATCTTCTCTCCTTCTTTCTGAATCTCCCCCAAAGACTCATGAACCTTCACCACGCTCTTGAATTACTTCCTTCCCCTGTTGGAGCAACTTTTGGATCCATTCATCAACCACCCTTCCTTTTTTAGCAATCTTCTCAATCGCAGGCACCGATGAGAAATCGAACCCTGCAGAAACAAAAGAAGGTGGTATGGATTCAAGGGGTTTTGAGAGTTTAATCAAAATCTCTGTCAACTGCTCCACTTTTTCCTTAAGCTCATTTCTGATGTCCTTTGTTTCTTTCAACTTTTGGCACAGCACGTCTATGGAAGCCCGTGCATCTTGTTGCGCTCCTTCTGCTGTCACTTTCCCTAGAGCCACCTTGGTTATCTGATAATCAGAAGCGGTTATATCCTCTCTAGTTTTGTCAGCCGAGGGAGTGGCAATCTCTGCGAACTTATCTCCTGAAGCATCTACCAAAACCCTTGAAACTGTTTTGGGTTTCTTGGCTGATTTCGCAGTAGAAGCCTTGAGTGAGCTGAAATCAAAGGCTGGCAGGGGTACAATCACTTTCCTCTTCCTCGGAGTTTGCTCGAGTAGCCATTGTGGCATATCAGAGGAAATTGCCAATGTTGTAGTAACTGGTATTCTACTCTCAAGAGGAGAAGATCCTACTATTGGAGGGGGAACAGTAGCCAACGTGTAGGTAGTAGATGCAACAACGAGAGGTACAGGTTGGGGCGTACTGGTGATCACTTGGGTTCCAGCAGAGAGGGGTGAGAGTCCAGAGAAAATACTGGCCATGGATGCAGAAATGGATGGAGAATGAGGAGGTAGAAGTGGCTGTGAGGGAGAAGGTGCAGATTCAGACTCCAAAGCCTTGAATGCAAGAGATAAGGTCTCTCCAGTTGAGCAATCAGCAAATGGTGAAGACAGAAGCTGGCTTCCTCCTTCTTCCAAATTAATTTCTCCTATTTCTGGTGGTGTTGGTGATTCTGGCACAACCACCGTTTCAGCTGAAGAAATAATTGAAGAGATTTGTCTTTCTTTCCTCTTCTTGGGAATCCTGATTTTTATAGGCCCCTCAGAAGATTCTTTGTCCTTTTTCTTTTTGGAGGGCCCCACCTCCGAAGCAGCCAACTTTGGAAACTTGTCATCTTTAAAATTCATCCCCCAAGAGGAGAGCCATTTTTTGGTGCGAGCAAGAATGAGAGCCGACCTATCTGTAATAGAGGCTTTTTCGCTGGCTGACCAATCAATAGGTGGGAAAACATATTGATCCTCCTTTAGTCCATCATAAGAAAGATCCAACACACTTTCATTGTCAGTCGTGCCATCTGGAAAATCAGAAAGCTCTAGCATCTGAATCTCATTAATAGTCAACCTACTATTATCTTTTCTGCGAACCGCAACTTCGTTACGCAGATCAACCCATATATCCTCAATGTCAGGCCTGTGCAGATGTTGGGCTCCGTAGGCTCTAAGCACTCCTCGGATGTCAAAACCATCCCGAGACTTCATATGCTTTTTCAATTTTTCCTGAAGTTCGCATTCAACATTTTTGGCCTTTGCTACTGTCGAGCAAGTATATCTCCCGATAGAAATTGGGAAGGATACAGCTGCCTTATGCTTGCTTTGTTGGAATTTGTGAAAATCCAACAGCTGTCTGACCAACTCTATCAATATCAATCTATCTCCTGGATAGCGAGGCAGATGGAAAGGCTCTCCCGAGTACATGACTGTTCGAAGATATGTAAACTTCTTGAATTGCAAGAAGATACACCCCCATTTGGATACTTCAGTCCAAGCCTCATCTGAGACTCTTGTCTTTTCTTAGCCCTGGGTTCAGCCGAGCAGATATTGTCGTATAAGAAGGCATCATTTACCCTTCTAAAATGTTCTTTGGACCCCTTCTTTGTTATTTGAGGGAAATATTTATAAACTGGGTTTGTTGTTCTGCTTCCCTTAGTATCCAGCCCGGGATAGTTCCTCATCCCGGCTGCTGCGTAAGCCACATATGAAAACATATAAAACTTTCCAGTTGATAAAACCGTAGTCATCTGAGAATCAATTTCATTGCTGATAAGGGTCCCCCAGTCAATCCCTTGCTGATTCTTCTTGATGGTGACCATAAACTGATACATCCATCCGTGAAATACATTTGATTCAGGCAAGCCAAAAACCCGGCTCAGCAGGGTGATAATATCATTGATTTCTTGTATGAAATCACATCTGGGGATAGTCCTTGGAAATCTAGATACTGCTGGTTTAGCCTTAATCAGGAACTTTTTGTTGACATCCTTAATGCAGCCTTCCTGATTACTATCCCAGGCCTTCTGAGCCGACTTGATGTTCAGGTCCCCATACTCTTCGAAATTAGGTAGTTTTAGAAGATCATCAAAATACGCTCCATCTAGCCTGATCACTACCTCACCAGCCTGGCTCTTCACGGAACGAGAAGCCGGAGTCATAACTAGACGCACAAGCCAAAACAAATTCTGGACATTGGGCGGACATGGGAAAACCTGCTGCAAGGGGCAAGCCACTTTTAGCTAAAGCTGTCATCCATGGGGTTTGAGAGGAACTCTTCACCCTATTCCAGAAGTCATCCATATCTATATTGCCAAGTTCAGTGTCCCTGATATCATGATTGCAATCAATATATGATGGAGATTCTGGCTTCTTGAATTTGTACTTCATCCTGCTAGACTTCTCGACCTTCTCCTGAGATGGACCAGGGTCCGACATGTAGAATGTTGGAGGGAGAAAGGCTTGAAACTCAGGAGATGTTATCCACACTGAAAATCCCGATCGACCAAAAATGCCGGAAGAATAGAAGAATCCGACACGCCGAGGAGGATGTCGGAAAACCCTGAGAACCTGACAAGTTTGATATGTCAGGAACTTTGGCAATACCCGACACTTGCGTTTGATGACGGGAACTCGGAGATACCTGTGCACTTGCTTTTGACGTCGGAACTTTGAGAAACCCCGACGCTCACTGTGGAGATCGAAACTTTGAGAAACCCCGACGCGCCAATCTGTAGAGATCGGAACTTTGAAAAACCCCGACGCGCACTGTGGAGATCGGAACTTTGGCAAAACCCCGACGCGCCAATCTATCAATACACTTCGGGTTTCTGGCTCTGCAAAACAATCTTCAAAACCCAAGAAGCAAAAACAGGGTTTTTCTTTGAATTCCAAATACACAATCTCCTTTTGTTATTCATGCATCATGCATATAATTAGAATTTCAAGAGAACAGAACCAAGTGATAGTTCAGAAGAGATAAACCCAAAAAACCTAAAACCCTTTCCAAAGTAACACAGAAAGAAGAAGGAAAGAAAACCTTCAACACCCGGCAAGAAATTGGGAATAAAATACGCTCAATCGATCCATAAAAACCAAGAATAAAGAAGGGAAAGAAAAATACCTCCAATTCGAGAAATGTAAGATCGAAAACAGACGATCCAATCGTAGCAAGGTGAGTTTTCGGGTTTTGAAAATGAAAGAGCACGCACAAAAATTCCACGAATTAAAAATACGAATGGTAAGAATGACGTGGAAATCCGCGTATTTATAAGAAAATTGGTAATTAATACACTTCAGCACGGCACGTGCCAACTCACCGACCACTCGGCATGAATGCCATGTCAGCATGTTTAGGAGGTCTGAAAACCCGACACGAGGGGACTTAGTGCAATTCGGGTTTCGGGTTTCGGAAAACATGATGCATAAAACATGAGGTGCTTAGATGCAATATAGCCCCGAAAACCCGATACAAAGGATTAAGCGGACTTCGGGAATCGGAAAACATGATGAATAAAACATGTTTTGGATTATGGATGTTCCGATGCGCCGGGGGTCCGAAAACCCGATTTACACAATACAAGGCGGGTTTCAGGTTTCGGAAGACAGTCGACATAAAGCATGTTAAAACTCATGTCGAGCTGTTGGTAAAACCCGAAAACCCGATTTTCTTAAAAAGAGGCCACAAAACAAAATCAACTTCAAAAATTTCGTAGGGGTTATCCGATCGTTTTGTCGTGAACTCAAAATGGGGATAACAATCCATCATTTGAAAATTTGATAGGAACAAAGAATCTATCTCCCCCTCTGCATCCAGTTTACGCCATGGGTCCTCTCAACTTGGTTCAAGGCAAGACCAAAAGTAGTAGAATGAGGCAATCCCCTTTATATGTGGCCCTCAATCACCTCAAGGTTTAATCCAAAGGAAAGTGTTAGACCCCTCCTCAGATACAAAATTACACATACAATCTGGTCTACCACCATCTAAGCACCCCCCTTCCTAGATAATGTTGTCAGGCCACTAGCGGGTAGATGAAGAGACATGTTTGTAATTCAATAAATTGGAATGGATTCTCCATTAGAAGGGGTTGGTAATTTTTGATTGAAGGTATGTTGTTGAGATTACCACTTCTACATCAAGCAATAAAACTTGTAATTGTTTGATTATTATCTTATGTTCCTCTACTCTCTCTTTCTAACTTTGCATACATGATAAACTTGTAAAACCAAGAAATTTTTATGCACCTTTTATAAATGAGTCAATGGAATTATGTGTCTATGATTTTTTGGTCTTATCCTTGTTTTCATTTTTGTGTTATTCTAATTGAATGTGTACCTATTATGGCTACTATATATGAACTTTGTAAGCCTACTCACAATATCAACCCTCTCTCTCCTTATTTCCCCAACTCCCATTTACCCCTCTTTGCTGTAAATTTCTCTCTTGCACCTTGTACAAGTATTTTCCATAGGTTTAGTCAAGTATTCCAATGCAATCCCTGACTTAATGTCCACCCACATATTTTAGTTTTTTTACATTCAATAATGGGATCATCTGTATAAAAAAGAATGAGGGGCTTAGCCCCATGACCATTGGTGAAAACTCAATAATTTGAAACATGAAAAAAAAAATTGCCAACATTTTTTGGTGACTGTTCTAGGGAGATATATTCCCTTATGCACCCCTAATATCTCTAGAAAATACAAAAAACACTTCTTCCAAAAAAAATCAGGTTTCAAAGTGAAAATAATATTTTTAAAGGTGACTCTATCAAGAAAAAATCCATATAGCATTTATTTCATGCTTCATAACGATTAAATTTCAAGATTGGTGTTTAGTGTCAATAAGTGACAGCCATCATGAAGAAGAATATGACCACCAAGATGTGTATTTTTTTTATCATTCATCATTCTGGACCAGATTTCACAAAAGAAAGGATTCTAGAAAATTGAAGATGTCTCTCACTTCAACCAAAAATATGTAACCAGAAAAGGGAAAGAACATTAGTAACATTTTTGCAAAATTTATGGAAAGAGTATCTAGAATAGATAAAATTGTTTCTTGTGAAGATCCTATCATCAATTTTTTGTGACTTTGATTCAAACGGACTGCTCCTAGAGGAATCAAATTGGGATTTTCACTAGTTTATGATTAAAAATCCAATATCCTGATGAGGATAATGTAGAAAAGATTAAAAAATGTTGTATGAAGGGCATGGAGATGAAAAATATTTTTAATGTAATGTTTTGAACTTCACACAGCTGACAGAGAAATTCAAATCCTTTTCTTTCATCTTTCTTCCTCTAGATGATTTCCTTTCCTATGGAGATAAAGAAATGGCATCCTTGAAAAATGATTTTGTGTAAAGGATCTTGAGTGCTACAAAATAAAATTTTAATCCCCAAACCAATATTGAGATTATAAATTATGTTGAGGCTATACAAGAAAGATATGAGGATCTTGAAGCACTTCATAATATTGAGGAAGAAGAGTTTCATCATTCGAAAGTATATTTTGACGATTCTCTGTATTATGAGGTATTTGGTCCTGAAAGATGCCTATGTGTTTCTCATGATTGCCTTCTTCTTAATACTTCTAATGGAAGTCAAATCATCAACTTTGAGGATAATGAAGAAAGCATGAAATTTGAACCTCCATTCATAAATTCATTTTGGCTTGAGGTGCAGCATTTTGGAAGAAGAGTGTATATGAGAGATGAAGATTCTTGTTCCATGATAGATGATCTAGTGCTTGTTAAATATTCCACTAACCACAAATATTTCCAAGAAATTTAACCTCCTTCCCCACCACAAATTCTTCAAGGACATGACTTTCAGGTAATCATGGATAGTTTTTTTTCCAATTGTGACTCTTCAATTAATGCAAAAATGTTAAATGATGATATGGAGAAAATTGAATAATCCAATTCCCTTCCTGAGACAAACAAGGATGAGAAAATTTAACATGACATATTTGAAGAGATGATTTCCCTATCATCAAAAAATGAGTATAATGTTGATTACCATAGAAAGTATGGAGTCTTCCCATTTGATTGCAACTAAGAAGACTTTATAGGAGATGTTCAGGGTGGAGGAGAAGATTATTCTCATGTTGTAGTCCCAATGTTGTATTCTTCCCCTATCATGAGGATGGTTTGATGAGTCTCGAACTAAAATTTTTACCCTTCTAGTGTAGCATGGATCTCTCCTCTCTATTTTAAAATGACGAAAAACCAAGTATGCCTAAAATTGCAAGAAGGTAACCCCTAGTTGAAAAGAAATATGGATCATTAGGAATATTTTTCAAATGATTCATGCTCATGTGAAGATCATATTTTCAGCCACCTCCTTGAGGCCAAATGCAAATATTTTTCAAACAAAGGTGAAAATTAGTATGTGGCATCTTTTAAAGAAGAACATGTTCAAGACATCTTGATAATTGTGAAAGAGATTGAATACCTTAAACTCAATATTGAGATCCTAACATATGCCATGAATATGTAATATAAGTGTGATTTCAGTTTTGATGCATAAAACTTCAATAATCATATGGAAGAAACATGTAATATCAACATTTTCTTTGAAGCATTGACAGATGAACATAAATTTTAAGGTAAGTATTCTCCTCTCCCATTTCTTTTATAATATTGCATCCATGATGAACTAGAGGGAAAGGAAATTATGGAATTACCTACCAATTTCTTCCTTCATAAAGATAGAACTTCCATCATAGAAAATGATATCAAGGTCAGTGATGAGTTGATAGGCACAAAGAAGAATAATTTGGAATGAACAAATGAGAATATGGAAGAGTCTTACTAATATAATGAGATTCAAATTATTATCACCATCTCTCGATACCACAATAATCCTATTCCACAATATTCACTCAAGAATGAGGGATTCCTTCATGTAAAAAATCAAAGATTCTATTTTTTAAAACATGAAGGTAAGGTTTCTTAGTCACAAATCATCAGGAAAAGACCATTGAGTGTAAAATTTTCAAATAGGTTACAAACTGGTCATTGAATGCGAGGGTTTTTTATATGTAGTATCATTAGGATGATGGAATATTGGTATCTCTCCTTCTCAAACCATGTAGAGAAATCATGACAATATGGCATGATCGGATGGTTATCTTCAAGCTTTGGAAGTTTGCATTCAAATCAGTGTTCTATGATGGTATGTACTCCTCTCAGCGTATTGATGGGTGTGCGTACACTATTCTCCTGCATCAATAAACTCCCCCCTCTATGTACTATATTTTACCTTTATTTTTTTCATGCTTTAATTTTGGTGTGTTTCCTTTTTGTTTAGTGTCTTTCCCTTCATTTTGGTGTGTTTTTTTTATTTTACCTTATGTGTGTGTTCTAGTTTGTGATAGTAGTGTAGAATAGACTGTATGGCCAAATTTGAGAAAGAAATGGTATGATAGCCCATGAGAGAGTTGAGTTTCTCTATTTACCCTTGTATTCCAATGTCCTCAAGTTAGATCCAGTTGTTGTCATGTGAAATTATTAGACATAAAATTCAAAATTTAAACCATGACAACCAAGGCATAGAATGTAAACTTGATTTAAAATATTCTTGAATCTCTCTCCTATAATTTTGTCTTCCATGTCATGACCATCTTAACATTTTAGGTTCTTACAATGTATTGAGTAAGTATGTTCAAGTTTTCAAAATGATGTGATAAGTTCAATTCTTCCATTGAGTAAAGTGAAGCAAAAGACTAGTTCTCCGGAAAAAAACCTAGAAAGAATTTTTTTTGCTATTTTTTGTCCTTTATACATCCTCTGGGAGGATTCCAAAGAGTTCATAAACATATAGATGTGGTATTTAACATAATAAAAGGTTTTTTAAGTATATTAGGAATATTTAGGAAATATTTTGTGATTCAGGGACAGTCTGTGAAAAATGGGTTTTTAGGTGTGTTGGGTTTTAAAATTGTACTTTAACAACCACAGTCAGGGAACAACAAGACCCTCCTCTTTAATGGGAGAGGTTCCCTTATTGAAAGCAAGAAGTAAAGACTATATACAAATGTACAGCTTTCAAAGTTTGGATTACTGATACTTTGAAATGTTTCATGCCCGAAAGATCGTCAATACGAAAGAATAGAAGAACTAAGGAGATGAGAGAGGAAGAACATAATAATACTTTCAGGAAATATAGATAGAAGAGTATAACCTTATACGTATTGAAGTAGGGAGATGCAGAATAAAATCATTCACTTTCATAACAGATATAATTCCACATACGCAAAGTTCTAGAAATCATATAAACAAGAACACAAAGTTTCTTATCATAAGAGATAAATGATTCACAAATTTTAGACAATGAAAGAAGGAATAGTAGAGGAAGAAAGGGAAAAACTTCTATATTGATTACTTCTAAATCTATTACACCTACAAAGTACCAAGATCCCAACAAAAATGGTGCAGAGAACCCGCTAAATAGCTTCCAAAAATGGTTACATTCAGTTACAAAAAATGATGAAACTAATTCAAGAAACTGATGTCTGCACTTTACTAACACCTTGGTCATTTCCATACCTGGTGGTAAAACCATAAGCATCATATCACATTCGTTCATTCTACTTCCACAAACTTTGAATTTGAGCCATCCACATGGGGAGATATTTGCTGAAGCGGGCCTGGGGGTGCCTTTTGCATTTTATGATTTTTATAGATATTATGCATTTAGACATTTTAGTCCACCTATTCACTTCTGATATAGTCCTGACATGTGGACTTACTTGAGTGGTGACAAATTCATGGCTCACTTTTATAATTTATGAGCTCAAAACTCAAATTTCTCTGCCAACCTGCCTTCCTGCTTTGACTTTCGATGCGGGCTCATCATTTAGCTTTATCCCTTGGCATGAGCGAGGTCGTGGGTCACTTTATAACTTTAAGCTCTTTATGGAAACAAAGCTAAAATTCCCAAATTACTCTGATGGCCTTCCTTCATGCTTTGACTTTTAAATGGTAGAGTTGTGGCTTACTTTATACTTTACACCCTTTTGGAAATAAAACCAAAATTCCCAAATCGCTCCAATGGCCCACCTTCCCGATTTGACTTTTCAAAGCATCAAAACACAAAAAAGGCCCACTTTTCCACTTGAAACATGGCCATATGTCCCTTTTCTAGACCTTGGACATGCAGAGGCTTCCCGCTCATTTGGAGACTCTGTTTAGACTTGACCTTCAGAGGTGCGCCAATTGGACACGTGGAGAGCTAGTGTAAATTTGGGACCTAGTTTTGGAATCACTCCCTGAAAGAGCATCAAAGGGACATGTGGAATTTTCCACTGGTTCTCCTTTCTTTAGCTAATTCAATGGCCATCTTAAACTTTTTCAGGCTCTGACCATGTTGAGGGCTGATGCTCATTTGGGGTTTGTCCCTTGGGCCTCACTTCTGAAGTTGCATTGATAAGACACATGGAGGCTTCAACCAACACTCTTATACTTAGTTGATTAAATGGTTGTCTCTATCCCTTTTCTAGACCTCGGACATGTGGAGAGTTGGTGTAAGTTTGAGCTCTCTCTTTGGGCCACGTCTTTTAAATTTGCATCGATGAGGCATGTGGCACCTTCCGCGGGTCCATTGCCCCTTTATTGTTGGATTTAGAATTTGGGCTTGCATGACTAAACCACCCCTTCCAATTTTCTTCTATGTGGGGTCGTGTTTAATAATTTTTTTCGGGGGGAAAAGTTGGGATAATAGGCACCAACTCAAAAATTTTGAAACTTGACTTGAAAAATGAGGGGAATTTTAAGGGTGACAACAGCTGGCTCTTTTTGGGTATGACTTGGCTAGGACAGAGGAATGAGGCAAGATCAAGAACCATAGAAAAACTCAGGGAAAGTAGACCAGTGCCTTATCCATTGGGAAAATAGAGTCAAATTCAAAACCAATATAGAATGCAACACACACCCAATGAGAAAAGAAACAAACCCGAAAGATCATCAATACAAAAGAATAGAATAACTAAGGAGATGAGAGAGGAAGAACATAATAATAGTTTCAGGAAATATAGATAGAAGAGTATAACCTTATACGTATTGATTTGGGGAGATGCAGAATAAAATCACTCACTTTCATAACAGATATAATTCCACAGATGAAAAGTTCTAGAAATAACATAAACAAGAACACAAAGTTTCTTATCATAAAAGATTAATGATTCACAAAATTTAGACAATGAAAGAAGGAATAGCAGAGGAAGAAAGGGAAAAACTTTTGTATTGATTCTTCCGAATCTATTACACCTAAAAAGTACCAAGATCCCACCAATAATGGTGCAGAGAACACTTTGAAATGTTTCAAAGTGTGGATTACTGATACTTTGAAATGTTTCATGCCTGAAAGATCATCAATACGAAAGAATAGAAGAACTAAGAAGATGAGAGAGGAAGAACATAATAATATATTCAAGAAATATAGATAGAAGAGTATAACCTTATACGTATTGATCTGGGGAGATGCAAAATAGAATCACAAATTTTAGACAATGAAAGAAGGAATAGTAGAGGAAGAAAGGGAAAAACTTTTGTATTGATTACTTCCAAATCTATCACACCTATAGAGTACCAAGATCCCACCAACAATGGCGCAGAGAACCCTTTAAACCATTTCAAAGTGTGGCTTACTGATACTTTGAAACGTTTCATGCCTGAAAGATCATCAATATGAAAGAATAGAAGAACTAAGGAGATGAGAGAAGAAGAACATAATAATACTTTCAAGAAATATAGCTAGAAGAATATAACCTTATACGTATTGATCTAGGGAGATGCAGAATAGAATCACAAATTTTAGACAATGAAAGAAGGAATAGCTGATGAAGAAAGGGAAAAAATTCTATATTGATTACTTCCGAATCTATTACACCTACAAAGTACCAAGATCCCACCAACAATGGCATAGAGAACCCTTTGAACTGTTTCAATGTGTGGATTACTGATACTTTGAAACGTTTCATGCCCGAAAGATCATCAATATGAAAGAATAGAAGAACTAAGGAGATGAGAGAATAAGAACATAATAATACTTTCAGGAAATATAGTTAGAATAGTATAACCTTATACGTATTGATCCAGGGAGATGCAGAATAGAATCACAAATTTTATAAAATGAAAGAAGGAATAGCCGAGGAAGAAAGGGAAAAACTTCTGTATTGATTACTTCCAAATATATTACACCTACAAAGTACCAATATCCCACCAAAAATGGTGCAGAGAACCCTTTGAACCATTTCAAAGTGTGGATTACTGATACTTTGAAATTTTTCATGCCCGAAAGATCATCAATATGAAAGAATAGAAGAACTAAGGAGATGAGAGAGGAAGAACATAATAATACTTTCAGGAAATATAGATAGAAGAGTATAACCTTATACGTATTGATGCGGGGAGATGTAGAATAGAATCATTCACTTTCATAACAGATATAATTCCACAGACGCAAAGTTCTAGAAATCATATAAACAAGAACACAAAGTTTCTTATCATAAAAGATTAATGATTCACAAATTTTAGACAATGAAAGAAGGAATACTAGAGGAAGAAAGGGAAAAAATTATGTATTGATTAATTTTGAATCTATTACACCTAAAAGGTACCAAGATCCCACCAACAATAGTGCAAAGAACCCGTTAAATAGCTTCCAAAAATGGTTACATTCAGTTACAAAAAATGATGAAACTGATTCAAGATACTAATGTCTGAACTTCTCTAACACCTCAGTCATTTCCATACCTAGTGGTAAAACCATAAGCATTAAATCACAGTCGTTCATTCTGCTTCTGCAAACTTTGAATTTGAGCCATCCACGTGGGAGATATTTTTTGAAGTGGGCCTGGGGGTGCCTTTTGCATTTTATGATTTTTATAGATATTATGCATTTAGAAATTTTGGTCCACCCATTCGCTTCTGATATAGTCCTGACACGTGGATTTACTTGAGTGGCAACAGAGTCACGGCTCACTTTTACAATTTTAACTCTTTTTAACATAGGCTCAAAAACTCAAATTTCTCCACCGACCCACCTTCCTACTTTGACTTTCGATGTGGGCTCATCATTTGGCTTTATCCCTTGGCAGGAGCAGGGCCGTGGGTCACTTTATAACTTTAAGCTCTTTATGGAAACAAAGCCAAAATTCCTAAATTACTCTGATGGCCTTCCTTCGTGCTTTGACTTTTCAATGGCAGAGTCGTGGCTTACTTTATACTTTACACCCTTTTGGAAATAAAACCAAAATTCCCAAATCACTCTGATGGCCCACCTTCTTTCTTTGACTTTTCAAAGCATCAAAACACAAAAAAGGCCCGCCTTTCCACTTGAAACATGGCCACGTGTCCCTTTTCTAGACCTTGGACATGTAGTGGCTTCCTGCTCATTTGGAGACTCTATTTAGACTTGACCTTCAGAGGTGCGCCAATTGGACACATGGAGATCTAGTGCACATTTGGGACCTACTTTTGGATTTGCTCCCTAAAAGAGCATCAAAGGGACATGTGGATTTTTCCGTTCGTTCTCCTTTCTTTAGCCGATTCAATGGCCAGCTTAACTTTTTTCAAGCTCTGACCACATGGAAGGCTGACACTCATTTGGGGTCTGTCCCTTGGGCCTCACTTCTGAAGTTACATCGATAATACATATGGAGGCTTCTACCAACACTCTTATACTTAGTCAATTAAATGGTCATCTCTGTCCCTTTCCCGAACCTTGGACACGTGGAGAGATGGCGCAAGTTTGAGGTCTCTCTTTGGGCCGCGTCTTTTAAATTTGCATCGATGAGGCATGTGGCACCTTTCGCGGGTCCATTTCCCCTTTATTTTTGGATTTAGAATTTGGGCTTGCATGACTAAACCACTCCTTCCAATTTTCTTCTGTGCGGGGTCGTGTTTGATAAATTTTTTCGGGGGGAAAAGTTGGGATAATAGGCACCAACTCAAAAATTTTGAAACTTGACTTGAAAAATGAGGGGAATTTTAAGGGTGACAACAGCTGGCTCTTTTTGGGGATGACTTGGCTGGGACAAAGGAATGAGGCAAGATCAAGAACCATAGAAAAACTTAGGGAAAGTAGACTAGTGCCTTATCCATTGGGAAAATAGAGTCAAAGTCAAAACCAATACATAATACAACACACACCCAACGAGAAAAGAAACAAACCAAAAAGGAAAAACCAAAAACAAAATACATCACACAGTGAGGAACAGGAAAGGAAAAAATCCAAAATAAGGAAAGTATATACAAAGAAAGAAGAGGATATTTATAGGGGAAAGAAGGAGGACTGCATGAAACCTACACAATTCCAGAGACAGACTAAGCAAAATAAGTACCTTTTTGGAACAACATGATGAAATTATGAGGCATCCGTGAATTGAAGATGAGAAGTTGGGCATACTAAAATATCATGGGAACACTATGTGGCTTGAAAATAAAATTTGAGGAAAGAATACAATCCAGATAGTGATACTCCATACTAAAAATATTCAGTTCCTTTGAAGAACTGAATGTCTTCCTGAGGCTCCTCTTCTGTGGAGGAATAGTGCCAAATAAAAACTTGTACAACCCTCGATTGCCTCCATACTAATTTCTACACCTCACCAAACTTTAAAAATTGGATCCATGAGAAAATTATATCCTAATAGTGTCAACTCCCTATTTTAATAGAATGATGCTATCATGTGAATGAAGATTGTGATTATCATCATGGCACATCTCATGAGGAACACACACTTCCATCGAATCTTCCTTATAACCATCTTTAAGAGGAATTTGGAAAAAGGTATTGGATGATTTACCATTATGTGTAATTTTTACCATGTCTCTGAAAAACATACCTGTTGTTTTAGTAGAATCATCACCTGATTCTAGAAGATCATTACTCTTAGGTATAAGTCGTATTACTGATTTGTCTTCATGATTAACAAGAAACTGAAATGTTGTTAGACTAAGTAAATATTGATCAACAACATCATACTCTTCCTTTAGTTTGCATCCTGAAGGGTGAGCTGAGACAAGGTTGTTATAGTTGTGAAGAAAATATTACAGGCATGGCTCTCCATTTTCTATTTGTTTCGAAGGACTACAAAAAGACTCATGTGTGCTCATCTTATGCATAAATATAACAAGGGAACTAGTGATCTTGTTGATTTATTCTTCTTTGGGTATAGGCACTTGTTCATCTTTGAGAGAACTTAAAACAACAAGGGGATGGTCTACAATTATCTTCATCTCAGTGCATTGAAATTCTTTAGTCATAAAAGATAGAGGAATCTTGTCCATTTTGTTATGATGAACATCCACTTCCATCAACATAGGATCATTTTTTTCTAAAACCAGAACATTCAACCTTGGTATATGACATATCTTCTATAGACTCTATTTCTGGTTGAAAGAAAGCCTCAAGTTGTTTGTCGTCTTCATTATTTGAAGGAATACTAAATTGACATGCATTAGGTGGAGTAGTAAGAAGACATTTATTGGTGGAATTGAGATAATGCTGAGGAATAAATACCTAATCATGAGAATCTTCTAGAACTTGAATGTTATCCTCTTTGTTACAAGGTGTCTCAAATTCATCGACTGATTTTTCTTTGGCTTGTTTGAAAAGTTGTAATGTTTGTGAAAACAATCTTGGATTTATAACTCTGTAGAAGTTCTTCAAAAACCAAGATTTTTCTGAACTGACTGGAGCTTGAAAACTATTAATAGGGAGATCTCCGTCATCATCCCCATCACTGTCACTGTCACTCATTGGTGATGTGGTCCAATAAGTGTTATTCATTTTACCTTCATTCTTGGGAAGGTTCTTAGATTAAGTGAACAAACATGACAGAAGTTTTATCCCCAGTGTATACCGTAGAGTCGCCAGATCAAAAATGATCTTGAAGTTGTTCTTTTAGAAAGGGATACGTTTGAAATGAAATCCCCAGTGGAGTCACCAAAAACTATTGGGTTTTAAAATTGTATTTAATAACCACATTCATGGGACAGCAAGTCCCTCCTCTTTGATGGGAGAGGTTCCCTTATTAAAAGCGAGCAGCAAAGACTATATACAAATGTACAACTTTCAAAGTGTGGATTCCTGATACTTTGAAATTTTTCATGCCTGAAATATGGTCAATACAAAATAATATAAGAACTAAGGAGATGAGAGAGGAAGAACATAACAATACTTTTAGGAAATATAGATGGCATAGTATAAACTTATACGTATTGAGCCAGGGAGATGCAAAATAGAATCATTCACTTTCATAACAGATATAATTCCATAGATGCAAAGTTCCAGAAGTCATATTAACAAGAACACAAAGTTTATTATCATAAAAGATTAATGATTCATAAATTTTAGACAAGGAAAGAAGTAATAGTAGAGGAAGAAAGGGAAAAAATTATATATTGATTACTTTTAAATCTATTACACCTACAAAGTAATAGGATCCCACAAACAATGGCACAGAGAACCCGTTAAATAGCTTCCAAAAATGGTTACATTCAGTTACAAAAAATGATGAAACTGATTCAAGAAACTGACGTCTGAACTTCTCTAACACCTCAGCCATTTCCATACCTGGTGGTAAAACTAGATGCATCATATCACAGTCATTCATTCTGCTTCCGTAAAATTTGAATTTGAGTCATCCAAGTGGGAGAGATTTGCTGAAGTGGGCCTAAGGGCACATTTTACATTTTATGATTTTTATAGAGATTGTGCATTTAGACATTTTGGTCCACCCATCCACTTTTGATATAGTCCTAACACGTTTCTTTACTTGAGTGGCGACAGATTCGCGACTCACTTTTACAATTTTAACTCTTTTCAATGCAGGCTCAAAAACTCAAATTGCTTCACCGACCCGCCTTCCCACTTTGACTTTCGATGCAAGCTCAATATTTGAATTTATCCCTTGGCATGAGTGGGGCCATGGGTCATTTTATAACTTTAAGCTCTTTATGGAAATAAAGCCAAAATTCTCGAATTGTTTCGACGGCCTGCCTTCATGCTTTGACTTTTCAATGGTGAAGTCACAGCTTACTTTATACTTTACGCCCTTTTAGAAATAAAACCAAAATTCCCAAATCACTCTAACGGCCTACCTTCCTGTTTTGACTTTTTAAAGCATCAAAACATAAAAAGGACCTGCCTTTCCACTTGAAACATGGTTGTGTGTCTGCTTTCCAAACCTTGGACACATGGAGTCCTCCCGCTCATTTGGAGACACTCTGTTTAGACCTCACCTTCATAGGTGCACTGATTGGACATGTGGAGAGTTGGTGCACATTTGGGACCTACTTTTGGATTCACCCCCTGAAAGATTTCTGAAGGGACACGTGGATATTTCCACTAGTTCTCCTTTCCTTAACCGATTCAATAGCCGGCTTAATTTTTTTGAGGCTTTGACCACATGGAGGGTTGGCGCTCATTTGGGGTTTGTCCCTTAGGCCTCACTTCTGAAGTTACGCGGATGAGACACGTGGAGGCTTCCACCAACACTCTTATACTTAGTCAATTAAATGGATGGCTCTGTTCCTTTTTTGGACCTTGGACACATGGAGAGCATGTGCAAGTTTGGGGTCTCTCTTTGGGCATCGTCTTTTGAATTTTCATCGATGAGGCATGTGGCGCCCTTCGTGGGTCTGTTGCCTCTTCATTGTTGGATTTGGAATGTGGGCTCACATGACTAAACCACCCCTTCCAATTTTATTCTATGCGGGGTCATGTTTGATCAATTTTTCTGGGGTCAAAGTTGGAATAACAAGCATCAACTTAAAAATTTTGAAACTTGACTTGAAAAATGAGGGGAATTTTGAGGGTGATAACAAGGTGTAAGGAATGAACAATAAAATTGTGAACTTAAACTTCTCCAAATGATTCCAAGAGCATCATAAGGATTTATAATGACAACAAGTAGGAAATATAAATCTTGAAAAATCCTCTACATGGTTGCAACATCAAATTTGATCCAAGGTATGTTGATTTTTTTAGGCATTTCAAACTTTATAGGTGTACCTCACTGTCCTGATAAAAAAGGAACAAATTTTTGGGGTTCCAATAATAATTAAGGTTTAAAACCTCTTCCAATTTTATTATAATGAATTTTGGTGTCATATTCATATAAAATTAAACCTCAAAATTCCATCTTGAGCCTCTGGGTGAATATTTCATGTTTTCAGGCTATTTCAGGTAAGCCAGTGAAAAAACCTAGCTTTCCAAATGGGGAACTCACAATTTTGTGTACCTTGTGTCCCATGTTTCCCTAAGGGGATATGATGGAAAATAAATTTTTACCAATGACAATTTTTAACTCTTTAGCAATCCATGTGTAGTCAAGACAACCCGTGTTGAGTCTGAGTTGAGTTAGGGAGAAGTGTGAGTGTTAGCCAATTTTCACATGTGCCACGTGTCACCACATTTCTCCAAGGTGTTATTTTGTGTCCCTTGTGTCCCTATTTTCCCCAAGGAGATATAGATGAAAATTAATTACACCTCATACCCATTCTTAGCCTCCAGAAACTTACATGACCCTGCCTAGGCTTCACAAGCTCATTTTTCAGCTACTATGCTCAACCACTAAGCCCCTTGTGCTCAAACTTGCTTACATGATTTTCCTTGGGTGAAATTTTTTGTCCCAAGTTCTCCCACATTCTATCAATATAATATTTACAAGAAAGTGTGCCTATGACTAAGCCCCATCTCTTGATCACTCACATGACCTCTCCCAGCTCCGCAGAGTATTTTCCTAGCTATTCCATCGCACTCACCATCTCTCCCATGTTTCCAATTATACTCATCTTTCTTCAAGGTGAAATTAGTATCCCCTTCTATCCCTTTTTTCCCCAATGCACCATGAAAACCATATTTTATCTTCATATTTAACTCTTATTAAACCGAGGTCAAATCATAGTTCACAGGGCATCATAAAAGTGATTTAGAACACATTTAAACACCAGTTTTTCTCATTTCTTCACCATAGGTTACCCATACTCCATTGTTTCTATTGTAGTAACTTTAAAAACACCATTTTATACCATTTATGTTAGAAAAAATTCTCCTAAATAACCATAGCATCCAAAACTAATTTTTTCTCACATCTCTCCAACCGTGAATCTGGTCACAATGAAATTCGGCAAGTGGTTTTCTCTCTAGAACTCCTCTGGGATGATTATGAAAGAAAACCATATGATTTCATATCTTTTTCATACATAAACCTCATAACTAAACCCTTGAAATTTTCAATTTTTTATTTCCAAGAGTTCCATCGAGTAGAAAATAGTCAAAATTAGAGCACAAGATCCCAGTGTGAAGTTGAACACAGTGATGGTGGTTTCATCACAATCCAACACAGGTAATCCTAATTTATAAAAATAACATATGATCTAAACAATTAAATGTTAAAAATAATAAGTTTCCTGAAATTTTAAATCCTCATCATTTGGAACATCCAGAAATAATGAGAAACATCAAACAAGTAAATTAGGTAACTTTCTAAAAATATCAATTTTGAAAAAAGAAGATGTCCCATAATAGAAACTTTTGAAAATAGAAAATAATCATCAGTGATAGTAACCTAAGTGGATTAGGATATCTTTGGAATAAGGATTGTTCAAAATCATTAAAAATTCTAAAAAAAAGTAGCTCCTGACCCCACCTAGTAAAAATAGAAAGTTTCAGTTTTTAGTGCATAAAATTCTAAGTGGATATATTTTCACTCATATTATTTATTTTCACCATCACTGTGAGGTCAATAATATGTTTCATGGATAAAAAAAATAACCCTCATTAAGATTTCAAAGGATCCTAAAGCATTGTTCTAATCACATTTTTTTAAAGAGCATATCAGAGCACATCAAGGTGTAGCAGGTAAAACCAAGAACATTATGAGGTTAGCAAAGTGGTTGAAAAGAATCAAGATCTCCATTGAAATTAAAATTCATCAGGAGGATGAAAATCATAATCATGATGAGAAAATATCATTGTGAAGTCATCTCATAATGAACAACATTCCTTCGCTATTTTGGATGATGTCATTAACTATGTTCAAAAGCTTGAATCCCTTCAACTCACTGAGAATTCATCATTGGATGAACTCATCGGTTTTTTCCAAGATCTATTCAAAAAGGAGGCAAGTTATCCTCTCTACGTCAATGAGGATACTTTGGAGTCCCTTTCCAACATCAGAATTTTTATTTCTAACATTGCAAGAGATCACAAGGAATGGTTCAATCATTGTAAGGCTATGAATGAAGTTCCCAAGACATGGATCAAAGTGTTGAGCTACATCGGTATCCCATAGGAAGAAAAGGTATTACCCGCGGTAGTTTGGTTTAGTATAGAATTCAAAGAATAGGATCTCATTGTAAGAACTCTCCCTCAAGGATCATAAATGGCTAGTTCTTCATCAGAAATGGCTCCATCTTCATCATATCATTCAACCCTTATCTCTCTTCCTTCTTCTCTCTCCATGTTCTAATTTCTCATTAAGAATGTACTTTTAAATACTATTTCATCCTATTCACTAAAGTGACCCTCAATTAAACATTCTAAGATTCATTTTTCATCAATAAGAAAAAGAATCACCCCCTAGGAATGTGAAAGGTCGCAAGTGATGGGGATAGGTGAAAATTCATGTGAGGGGTAGATGAAGAGACATGTTTGTAATTCTATAAATTAAAATTTATTATCCATTCCAATGGGTTGAAAATTGTTTATTGAATGCATGTTGTGGAGATTACCACTTCTAAATCAAGCAATAAAAGTTACAATTCTTTTATTTCTTTTCTTATGTTCCTCTACTCTCTCTTTCCAACTTTGAAAACATGATAATTTTGTAAAACCAAGAAAGGTGTCTACATCTTTGATAGATGATTCAATGGAATTCTATGTCTATGATTTATTGGTCTTATCATTTTTTACATTGTTTTACTCTTCTGATTGAATTTGGACCTAATTTGGTTATTTTATGATAACTCTCTAAGCCTACTCATAACAGTAACCATCTCTCTCCTTATTTCCCCAACTCCCCTTTACCCCTCTTTACTGTAAATTCCTCCCTTGTACCTTGTACAAGAAGTTTCCATAGGTTTAGTGTATTATTCTTATGTGATCCCTGACTTAACATCTACCCACATATTTTAGTTAACTTACATTCAATAATGGGATCTTCTGCATACATAAGGAGGGGCTTAGCCCTATGACCATTGGTGAAAACTCAATAATTTGTAACACAACAAATTATTTTGCCTACAATTTTTTGTGACTCCATTGGGGATAGATCTTCCCTTGTGCACTCCTAAGATCTCTAGAAAATAAAACAAAAACACATATCACAGCTGATTTGAGGAACTACATTTGGAACAATACAAAAACTTTCAATCATTATCACATTGCCTCACATATTATAGATTACAAAGAGGAATGTACCCAAGAGTTACAACGTGCGATAAAATTTCTAAATAATCAAAGGAGAGCATAAGGAAAAAAATTTCAAGTTACACACAAATCCTACAAACTGGTAGAAAAAAGATACATGAGGGCTACCTGAGCTAGTGACATAATTGATCTAACATTTGAGTAGAAACAACAAACTGATTTTAGACTTCCCATTGTTTAACTAGCAAATTGAACTTCTCAAGAGTATGTTCCCGATTTTGATCCCAATTTTCCTCTTGAAGGTATCTTTGAAGAACCAGTAGTTGAGCCATTGAATCTCATTCCTTTGAAAGAGGGAGACAAAGAATAAGAACCAAAGGAAGAAGAATAAAGGATGGTTACTCTCATGCCTTGGGGAGAGAATATAGGCCCATTGGCCCTGAATTATCCACTTCATGAGTTTTCGAAAGGATATAGGAAAAACTTTCCTAACTTTTGAGGAGATGGAAAAAAACATCCTAATGATCATATTACAACATTAATCATGACTTGTGGGGTTTTGAGAGTGGAGTATGAAGATGTTTCATTTTTTCTCTTTATGGAATCACTACAAGATCCTATTGTGAATTGGTTATACCACATGCAAATAAGGTCAATCACAAATTGGGTAGGTATGAAGTCCAAATTTGATTCTTGGTTCAATCCTACTAAATATGCTCATGCTCTTATTATATAATGGTCATAATTGAAGAAAGATCATCATGAACCAATGAGAGACTTTGTATCTAATTTCAACAATATGCTCTACAAAATTCCAGACATTTCTAGGCCTACAGAGGATAAAAAGTTAGTATTCTTCACCAATGCTCAGTTACTAAAGGTTAATTTCAAGTTGAGAAAGAGTCAACTGGATACATTGGATTAGGAACATGAGCTACCAGTTGATGTGGAAGATGATGTTTTGATGTGTGGGAAAATTTAAAAAGTACCAAATAAAGTAAAATCTTAAATTTGAAGTTTTGGAACTACAGACTCATTAGTTCAAGAGTAGGCTAATGACGTGTTTTCCCTCAAAAGATAACTTGCTCAAAATTCCTTATACAAAGACATTCTAAGGAATAACTTCTTAAGAAAATAAAAAATAATTCCCTCACCTTATAGGCTTTCTCTTGACACCCCTCCCATGAACGTAGCATATGGGACCCGATCAGATGATGAAAGTGCAGGAGAAGCATCTTTGAAAAGTGAATAAGAAGAAGGTGAGTTAGTGGTCAAAGAATTTGGGGCTTTATTGGTTAGTTTCCATGAGTATGCATCTTCTTTTGAGGATGAGTATGAATCTATGGCTGATATGAATAACCACTCGTGTTGTTTTCACTTGATCAAAAAAACTTGAGAAGGAAAAATCATCCAAGCATAAAGAAAGGAGGAGAGATGATCCTCAACCTAAAACTATACTACCTAAAAATATCATAACTACAAGAGTATTTCCATTATGCCCATCTTTAGAATCAGTCAAGAATAATCCTAGAGCTGCACCTCATCACAAGACATCTTCTAAACAAGGTAAGTCATATAGTTCTACTCCCTCCATGACTGATTTTTACACCTTTGCAAGTCAAAATAATAGTGGAAAATATGCAATAAATTATTCTAATTCAAATCAAGATAATGTTTCCCATGCTCTTGATAATTCTTCCTAAAATTTTGATATCATAGACCATGTAAAAAAGGCTAAAGTTCATATCTTTGAATCTGAATACTTGTAAACCCACCCTTAGCTGTTTGAGAAGGTTTTCAAGTTCATCAAAGGTAGAAGCTCCAAATCTAAATTTTTTTCCACTTCAAAAGTATCATTTCCCACTCCCAAAACAAGCCCAATCCAAAACATTGTATCCTCTACTCCTTCATCTAGTGACAAAATTGATCCCTTCTATGTTTCCCTATTGATTAATGGATATTGTCTGAATAATTATATCATTAATTCCAATGCCTTTGTCAATTTGATGCCCACCAAAGTTGGTCAAGCCCTCGATTTGAGTATATCTCATGCATTTAGTTGTTTTTATTCAATGGAGACAAGGGAGTTTCCACTTGTTGGGATGATCAAAGATGCATTGATGGCTATCGTGGCTTATCCTGAAAAATGGGTGAAGGAAAAAATTCTAGTATTAGATATGTCGAATACTTATGTAATGCTCCTCAACAGAATCTTATATCGATATATGGGAGTTGAAATTCAAATGGATTGGTCTTCATCTTTGATACCATTCAAAAACAAAATAAATAAGCCCAAAATGAGCCCAAAATGAAATACATGGTTCAAAAGTTAGATGAACCTAGGGAAAACATGCTCTTTCAAAGAAGAGAGATGGGAAAGGATTCATTTGAATAATTAGGGAAATTTCCATAATAATAAAGACATGATAGGAATTACTTCATGAGCTCTGAGAGATGGAAATAATTTACTATTCTTAAGGAGAGCCTAACGGAAATTACTAATGAAATTTGGATCATGTAGTTTGATGGAAGTTATTCATCAACTAGTTCAAGTGTAGGCATCGTTCTATCATCCCCATAGGGAGACTTGTTTCCCTTAGCATACAAATTAAAATTCTCTAACATAAATAACATTTCCGAATATGAAGCCTTGTTGTTTGGATTGTAACTGAATGAAGAGATGGGGATAATAAATATCATCATACATGTGAAGGCTTAATTAATTGTGAAATAGGTGAGAGACATATTTTAAGTGAATAATTATCATCTCTACCACTATAGGAATAGGGTGTTGGACTACCTTGAATATTTTGATAAATTTGACATTATATCATTTCCTAGAGATAAAAATTTCAGGGATGATTCCTTATTGGTATCCTCCTCCTTTATGATACCAAACCCAGATTTCAAAGGAGAGAAGTTTTTTAGTGGAAATGATCTTTCACCTAAGTGTACTAGATAACTCTAAAAACTAGAAAAAAATCATGATGATAATCTGATTCTATCCTTCATACAACATAATGGTGACTTAGAGTGTATATTTTTGAAGTAATTGACTCACTTCCATGGGATTTTACCAAGAATTATTATGACAACAATTTAAATGATCAAATAGATGAGGACGGGGTGATTCAGTTGAAAGGCAATAGAATACTACAGGGACTATTGTTTTTGGATGAACTATTTGACAAATATGATAGGTTCTTCCATGGTAAGGCTAAGGATCAACCAAAATATTCATTTAAGTCTGACAAGATAAACATCAGAACAAGTGAGAAGCTAAGGATGGTGAACATCATCAAATTTTGTTCACTTGAGGAATGGAGGAACTTTTCATCTTTGTTGAAAAGCTATTCTGATATGCTTTCTTATTCATATGTTGATTTAAAATATTTTCAAAATGAATCTATGCAACATTCTATTCCCTTAAATCCTGATATAAAAATCCTTCTAACCAAAACAAAGGCCATACAACCCAAATATTGTTGGAACCATCAAAGAGGAGGTTAAAAAGTAATTTAATGCCCACATAATTTTTCCTATCTATCATTCAACATGGATAGCCAATATTGCACCAGTATGAAAGAAGAATGGTGAAATACACATATGTGTGGATTTACAAAACATGAATCAAGATTCTCTAAAGGAAAATGATTTGATTCCAGATATGGATCATATCTTGCAAGCATTGAATGGTTGGGAGATGATGTCCATGTTGGATGGATTTTTGGGGTACAATTAGGTTTAAGTTGCTAAAGAATATCAGTATAAGACTACCTTGACCACCCCATGGGGAACCTTTGCATATTAGCATATGCTATCTGGCTTGATCAATGAAGGTACCAAATTTTAGAGGGATTTAGATTTGTCTTTAAAATACTCTAAGGGAAAATTCATAGTGGTGTGCCTTAATAATCTAATAGTATACTTCAAGAAAAGAGAGGAACATTTGCAACAACTTGAAAAAGTTCTAATCCATTACAGGAGGTACCACATTTCCCTCAACCCAAAGAAATCAATATTTGGAGTAACTGAAGGAAAAATCCATGGTCACATTGTGAGTAAGGAAGGCACTAAGATGGATCTAGAAAGACTTTAGGATATTCATAGATTGTCTCTACCTACCAATAAACCAAGTGTACATTTTTTCTTTGGAAAGGTTAATTTTTTAAGAAGATTTGTCTTGGACATTATTGAGTTGAAAAGGGATATCATCAACATGATGAAACCAAAATAATCCTTTAATTGGAGTAAATAAGTAAAATAATATTGGTTTTCTATCAAAGGTTCCATTAAAAAAGCACCCACTTTGGTGTACCTATACTTCATCTGAGAATTCATTATCTATTGTCATGCTTCAAAACATATGGTTTTCATAGTCCTTGTTCCACATAATGAAGATAAAATCTAGTCACCCTTTACATTCATGAGTGATCCTATAAAAATACATGAATTAAACTACTCACATAATGAAAACCATACATATGCAGTGGTTAGGGCCTTTAAGAATTTTAGGTTTTATCTTTTGAACTCTCATGTTGTTGTTATCATCCCTAGTAGAGAAGTCAAATATATCATGATACAGCAAGACCTAGGTGCAAGTAGAGGAAATTGGGTGTCTAAGGTGTGAGAATATGATTTTGAAATCACACCTTCTAATTTGGTCCAAGGAAATGGCTTGTGTCAACTTCTCACCCGAGAAGAATGGGAATATTATTCCATTTTTTATGCATGCTTAATCAAATATCTTCCTCTTGTGATTTTTAAAAGCACTACCAATACTTGGTATACTGACACAGCTTATTTCTTGACCTATGGATATTGTATTCCTATCCTAGATCAAAACTAAAGGACTCTCCATCTTAGGGAATCAAATCATGTCATTTGGGGGAATGTTTATATAATAAAATATTGGATGGAATGTTCTTAAGATGCATTGAAGAAGAGAAGAAGAGGAATATTTTCAAAACATATCATGATCAAGCATGTGGGGGTCACTTCTCTATAATGGTTATAGCCCATAAGATCCTGAGAGGGGTAAATTATTGGCCTAATATTTTTCAAGATGCATATAACTAGGTCAGGAAATGATATCCATGTTAATAGTTTGTGGGAAGACTAAGAATTATTTCTCTACCCCTCCAACCTATGATCATTAAAGAACCTTTCCAACAATGGGGTATGGGTTTCATTGGTGTATTGAACCTACAATCTAGCACAGGACACATGTATGTATTTATTGTTATGGACTAGTTCACAAAGTGCATAGAACCCATTCCAACAAATCATGCCATCTCTAAGATAGTGTTAAACTTCTTGAAAGAGAACATCATCATTTGATTCAGGGTACCAAGAAAGATAGTGGCGGATAATGCCACCTACTTTTCTTTAGGTGGGCTAATGGAATTTTTCTACAATCATGGTATTTCCCTATCTCACTCCACTAATTACTATCTATAAGGCAATGGCCGAGTGGAATTTAGTAATAAAAATATTGTCACTATTGTTTGAAATTTAGTAGATGTCAATCAAAGATATTGGCATAAAAAATTATATGATTCCTTGTGGGCTGACTGGATCATGCCCAAGAAAACTATTATCACCTCTCCTTTCCATATGTTATACAAATTTGAGGCTCAAATCCCAATCTCTCAAGAGTTAACTACCTTAGAACTAATGAAGGAAATAGAAAATAGAGAATATTCAGATGATATTGACAAGAGGATTTTTTACTTAGAGAAGTTGAATGAAGACAGGTTAGTAGCAGTTGATACACTAATAAGAAATAATCTAAGGTGAAAATGATATTTGATAAGAAATCACAAGATATAAGCTTCCAAATCAAAGATCTTGTCCTCCTCTAGGAAAAATAGAGAGATCCCAAGGGAATCCACTAGAATTTATGATTCACTTTATCTTAGTCCATTCAAGATCAAACATTTCTATGGGGAAAATACATACTAATTAACTAAAATGTGGAAGAATTGTAGTTAATCTAAACTAGGAAGAGTAGTAAATAATAGTAAATAAAAGAAGTAAATAAATATAGAAAGTGACCCAAGAAACTAATAAAGTAGATATGTAAAACCCTAAAGTGAAAATAGAGTTAGAAAGAACTCAAATGATTCGGAGGATGGTCTTGGACTATGTCATAAAATAACCTAAATAGTATAGAAGAAGGAACAAATATGTAGAGGTCCCAAAAAATACAGATCTAAGTTGTTTGAGTTGACTGGGGTGCATAGGTTAGGTAAGGTGACTGTGGGTGCCCTAATCCAAATGGCACCCTGGTATGTGAAAAATATATGTAACCTTCCTCCAAAGTGTCACTTGATGGTTGTCTATCTTCACTTCCTGTCGTACTAGATTCACTATACTATGCAGTATATCGTTGGAAATCTGAAATGAAGATGAGATCTGCAAAACCCCAAAACAAACATCAAACCGCTAAAAAAGAAAGATGCATATGAAGGGATTCGGATAACCTTAGATGCCATAACGGTAATATTACTAACTGAGTGTTACACTACATCTCAGCCCCGATGTAGTTTTGTGTGTGAGTGCAATCATGCCCTATGTGCTCTTGTGCTAATCACACTTTGTGAAAGTAGTGAGCAATAATTATGTGTAGAAAATGAAATAGAATGGTGGATGGAATAGAATAAAATTACCTCCTATGTAGTGTGATGTAGATGAACCAACCTTGTGCCTTTTGATGGAGCTAGATAGATACAAATGGAACCTTTGATCAATGAAACATTAGGTGATGATAGTAGTGACTTAGTGCTTGGTCCCTCATTATGGTCTCATAACTTTAATATTTATATGGTTCTCTTGTTCTAATTTCATAATTAACCCCGAACATGCTGACCACTAAAAAATAAGAAATAAAATGGCTAGAAATTGCCCAAAAAGTGCCAGGAAAGTGTAAAAAAGACCAAGGCACCTCGACAAGGACTAGGGTGCCTGTCAGCACCCTAGTACTAGGTTGGGTGCCCTAGTAAAAGATAAAATGATACCAAATGGCACAAAAATAGACTGGGAAAGTATGCGGTGAAGGTTGGCAGTGATGATTGAAATAAAAGTAAAATGGCCAAAGGATATGGGTTAATTATTATTGTCTTCACTCAAAAACCATATGAATAGTAGTATGAGACCGGGGCTAAATAATGTCTAAAGTGTATGATTTTGTGACTACATTTTCCCTCACTTTATGTTGGTGAGAAGAAAGCTTGGTAATATAAAGTATATAGAGATGTGTACCATGATGTCCATGTAGAGTGATGCAGAAATTGTGCCGAAGGAATAGACAAAGCATGGAATGAAAAAATAGCGGAGCGTGGAAACTAAAGATGCAAAAGTGTAAAAAGTGGTGAGAGTGAACCTAGGGTGGAAATGTGTGTGTAGTTTCCAATGTGTGTGATGTACCTACATGGTTAGTATCATGTGTTCTACCGCAAAATGTTGTTTTTTTTCCCCATTGGTGTAGTAGTTGTTGTTGACTACTTTTTTCTCATACGATCGGACCTACAAGGAGAAGACGATCAAGAAGTCAAATACACATGTATATATGTAAAAATGCATGTAAAAGACACATGTATATGTATATAAGAGTATGTAAATGTAAAATACGCAAATGAAAAATGGAACATGTGCACCTAATCCGTGATGAGAGAAAGGGTGTAGAAATATCATATCCTTTCCTAGGTTTTTTGGGCGATCCGACGCCCTAGGCCGAAAAAGTATAGGAGGAATTTTGATGTATCCTCCAACCTTTAACTACTTCCCTAAACATGTGTGAAGAGATATTTGTACTTCCTAGTTTTTTGGGCGATCCGATGCCACTGGCTGGAGTAGTGTAGAGAGGAATTCTGCCATATCCTCTAACCTGTAACTGCTCCCTAGAATGCTGAGGATTTCCATGCCCTATAAAATTTTTTGTGCATGGGGTTTGTAGATTGGTTTGAACCCACTCGTCGTATAACCCAAAATGTCAAGGACATAAAACTGAACTGAACTATATCAGTAGAGAGCTCTGTGTAATGTGTAAAACCCCAAATTATGCCCCCCTCTTTGGGGGCATATACGACGTCACTGATAGGAGAATGCGGCCCCAAAAGAGAATACCACATACAATAACTATGCCCTATAGGGGGAAGGGAATGCTATTGGTAGAAACCAAGGCACACACAAACAAGTGGCTATAAACAAGTATTAGTATGAACAAACATGCATGTAAAAGAAAAGTATACGCTACACAAACAATGTAGACACTAGAATACAAGTAAACAACCAAGAATACAATCATAGACCACTAAAGTGGGTTGCAAACGTGGGACATCACTCACGATGTCACAAGACACTCAAGGCCGTAATGGCCGTATACAACAAACAAGTGTGCACACCAAACAAATGGCAAGGTACACATACAATAACAATCAAAACAACCAGGTACAAAAAATATAAAACCATGGAAGAAAATACCCCTGTAAAAAAATGTTGCACATGATGCACCCATTAACATGTTAGAAAGCTAACTCATATGTCAAAAGTGTGTATAAGCAAGTGATGTAAAGTGCTAAGTACAGAATGAAACAATCACGCCTGTAAGAGATGAATGTGGATGCCACCCAATGACCATTGTAGGAATGGTAAAAGGTGATCATCCATGTTGTGTGAAAGAGACCTGTATCAGTAATCACAAATAGAAAAATACGTGAATGCGCATATGTGAATGGTATAGATAAATGACATATAAGAGATCTAACTAGAATTTGTAATAAAGTGACCATATACAAGAAAATGCAAGTAAGAGTAAAAGCAACCAAGATATGCAACATGCTATGGATGGATGGAATGGAATGCAAGATGGATGACATGAGCTGCGTGCCCCCTAAGTGAATGGAGTTATATGCAGTGAGGTTCATTTAGTATGCCCCCTTAGCAGTCAAGAATGAACCATAAATGAGACCACATCATTGGGAAATGGTTGAAGTGTATGTTGTGTCATCTAATTGCGATGATTGTGATGAGTGATAATATGCATGTTGATGTGTATGTGACCTATATATCATGAATGCAAAAGAGTGATGATGTAGCCTAAAGTGGATATCAATATAAGACGAATAGAGGGAATGGTGATGTAGCCTAGAGCGTGTTACACTACAAGATGAAGGAATAAATGACCATTTATCCTATAGCGTATGTCACTAGCCTAGTAATGTCACTTGATAGAAGGTTGAATGATGAACATGTGAGTATGATAAGGTCCATTTGATTTGTAAACCCTTGACAATCGAGTATGGACTGAGGAACTAAAGTACATCATAGGGTAATGAGTGTAGCACGTAGAAGATGATGTAGTATGTGCAATGATAAAATACGACCATATGATATGTAAGATGTGCATAAATATGATGTATAGTATGAAATGCAAGATGAGTAGATATCCTAATAGTGTGAGATGTGCACTATGTAGTATGCAGAATGAGTAAGATGTAATGCTAGAATCGTAAACAATAAGAGTTTGACACATTTATGATAAATACTATTATGGTGTGTAAACAATGTATGATGCATGGATGCACAATGCAAGATGTGTATGTATACTAAAAGTGTAAGGTGCGTGGTATGTAAGATGAGAAACATATAATGTAGACCCTAAGAGTGTGACACATGTATAATGATGACTAGTATGATGTATGATGTGTAGATGCAAATGTCCAAAATGATATAGACTAAATGTAGAGTGTATGATGTAAAGTGTAAGACATATGATGCAAAATGTGTGAAGCAACCTAGTGTGTAGTGTGTGGGGTTCATGTGTAGTAGTAGCCCCTCAACATTCAAGTGTGACCCGAAGCACAAGAGTGTGTCATCAGGTAATTATCACGCTAAAGTGTGATGAGTATTTTATATGCGATGAGACGTGATGTATGACAACGCGGAGATGAGAGATGCACCTATGCTAATATGATGGGGGGATTTGTTAGATGTTATGCCCCCCAAGTGTGCGTAAGTGGGTCATCTATCCAATGATAGTGAAGGATGAAGGTCCTTCATCTAATGAATGTGACGATGAAAGTGTATGACCATGTTCTAGTAATGGTGGTATAGTAGATAAATGTTGTGCAGGTGAATGAAGTCTATATGTATGTGATTGATGAATATATGATGGTTGCGTAGGCGCCATAAAATGTGTAGGTGATGGAGATCTACATGAATTTGAATGTGGAGGTGATGGACACCCGCGTAGAATGAAACAAGGTGGTGACTGACGTCGAGATGTAGTAAGTGTCCTAGGAATGGGCATGTACCGATGTGTAGGACTAGTTGAGAAATGAGGTCGCACAGAGGGTGTATGGGTAGGTGAACTAGGAGTAGATTATGCTTTTATTAATACAGATTGTGATGTGTGAGATGAAGTGGAAGATGTGTGAATCGATTCTCACGTAGATGATGACCATGGAGTAGATGGGGGTACACCGTAAATAGAGATAACCTAATTGTTATGAATGAATTTGAGTCACAAATGATTCATAGAGATAATGGATTGAGACCTATGAATCCAATTGATCCTAAGTATCATGTCGCAACCATCGATTACTTGGTCAATGAGGAAAGGGACAAACAAAGTAAGAGGACCAACCATAATGTGTAATTTGATGATACCATAAGGTTTTTTTAAAGGGTGTTCGATTTTTGATTGAGGGTAACCAATAACATCAAGAAATGGAGTATATATTGTGATAATAGGCCACGATGGGTCAACCTTAGTATTATTAATGGGGATCGAGCCAATAGATGCATTGATATGTAGGTGATTAGATGTAAAATTTGCATGATAGTCACAATTAGAAAAAGAGATGACTGGTGGTGAAGCGTCGGTATGCACAACTAAAAATTCAAGGGCCCCTGAAGTAGGAGGAGACACTGTGTGGTATACATAATTATCGGATGATTCAATTATTTTTGTATCATGTTTGGGTAGAGGGTTGTTAAATATTTTGAGCTTATGATTTTCATTGACAAGGTGGAGATGTTGCATATTCTGGAAGCTTAATTTGACCATTGTCAATCAAATCATGAATGAGATATCATAGTTGGTAACAATGATCGCTTGAGTTTCTAACACACTAATGATAGTCACAATGGAATGTTCATTGAAATTATGCCTTGTTGGTTGATATGGGTCGATTTGTAGTGGAGAGGGTAGTGTGATGAGGTTACTTTCGACAAGTTTCGGTAGTAAAATACGCGGGGGAATACTAAACTTAGTGAATGTACATCATTTTGGTTGCAATTGAAGCTCCTTAGTAATAGAGATTGCGTTAATAGTGAATTTTGTATCTGATGGTTTAGTCATAGAGGGATTGAATATTGATTTACCTTGAAAATGCGTGGATGATGATACTTGTTCCTGATACTTAAGCTTGCCTATAGCTAAGAGATTGGTTTCACGTAGCTTAAGAGTATGAAAAAGTTGGTCAAAAGAAGGAGAGGTTTCAAATAGAAAACTTTCCTGAAGTGGTGGTAAAAGACTATGAATGAATAAATCATGAAGCTCAGCTTCCACAAGCATATTAGACATCTTGGCTAAAAAAAATTATAACATAAGACATAATCTGCTAAGTGTTCATTAGATCCTTGTTTGAGTTGTGCAAGTTGGGTATAAGATATATTGGATCCGATTTTAATGGAAAAGTGTGTAAGAAAAGCATCGACAAGATGTGTGAAAGAGTTTACTGAGTGGATAATTAGGTCATAAAACCAACACATCGGATAATCTTGTAAGCTACAAGGAAAAAGCTTAGCTAGTATTGTAGAGTCATTCACTTAGTCTAGGCATGCTACGTGAAAATCACATATATGTTCTTGTGGATCACCATGGCCTTTAAAGATGGGTAACTATGGAGATATGAAATTAAGTGGTAAGGGATAGGTAGATGCAACAAGTGTGAAAGGAGTATGCAACAATGATGTAGAGTCTAAAGATTACGATGTGTGAAAGTAGAAATTTGTAGCTGCCGAATTTGGTTTTGTAAATAATTATACAAAGAAGTTAGATCATCAGTGTTATAATAACAACCAAGATGCATGTTAGGTGTGCTAAGGTGAAAGACAGGAGTGACAGTAGTAGGAATGGAAGTTGAAACATAAATGGGTGGGGTAGAGACCACGACAGCTGAAGAAGGAGCCACTATAGAGAAAAAATCATTACACACGTTCTTAACATTGATCAAAACATGAAGGACATGTGGAATATGAGTGGGATTATCATGTAAATCTTGTTTAAATTCAATAATTGTGTTGAGTTGATCTTGATCTGCATTAGTGTCTTCATTGTAGGACTTTTTAATATCGGACGCTTATATTTTGTGAAGAGAAACATCGTGTGAATTATACAAAGGATTGTTAGTGGTAGCTATAGAATTAGGGATATAAGCCATTGGTTTGGAGGCCCTACAAGTCAATGAAGGATGCTCACAATATTGAACATATCTAAAATGGCTACTACAAGTGACATGCATATGAACAAAAGGCTCAAGGAGAAAGAGTATTCGAAGATCGGGTTCACCAAAATGATTAAATAAAATATGGAATAATGGTAGTTAATCTAATCTAGGAACAACAATAAATAACAATAAATAAAAGCACTAAATAAATATAAAAAGTGACCCAAACAACTAGGTTGATGAAAATAGAAACCCTAACATGCAAAAAGAGTAAGGAAAAGATTTAGCTGATCCGGACTACATTGTAAAATAAAATGAATATTATTGAAGCAGGAAAGAACATGTAGAGATCCCAAAAAGGACATATTTGAGCTATTTGGCTGGACTGGGGCACTTGGGAGAGGATCAGGGCACCTGTGGGCACCCTAGTTTGAGTTTTGGGCACCCTGGTCTGTGCAGGAGGTTCAAAAACCATATTTACAGGGTCAGATGATGATGTGAAGCCTTCCCTATATATCACATGTAATTCGCTACTCTGTGTCGAATTTAATCAATGATAAATGATGAAAGATAGACCTGCAAAACCCCAAAAAAGTATCAAACCCTAAAACAAAATTTAAATGAAGGGGTCAGAGTGTCCTCAACAACCACAATGGTGGAATTACTAACTGATTGCTGCATTAGATCTTAGACCCGATGTAATTTTATGTGCTTGTGTGTGGAATCATGCCCTAGGCTCTCTTGTGCCAGTTGCACTTTATGAAGTAATGAGCTATAACTATGTGTAGAAAATGTAATAAATGGTGGATGGAATAGAATAGACTTCCCTTATATACTTATGTGGTGTAGATGAACCAACATTGTCCCTTCTGATGGAGTTAGATGGATGTAAATGAGATCTAGATGCCTTAGATGGATGTAACTCTAGGTGGATGATAATAGTGAATAGTGTTTGGTCCCTCATTATGATCTCATAATTTTATATTTATATGGTTTTCTTGTTCTAATGTCATAAGTAACCCAAAAATTCCAACCACTAAAAATATAAGAAGCTAAAATGGTTAGAAAGTGCCCAAAAAGTGCCAGGAAAGTGTAAGAAGGATCAGGGTAACCCAAATGGGACCAAGGCATCTAGGGTGCCCTAGTACAGGGTTGGGCGCTCCAGTAAAATATAAAATGATGCAAAATGGAATGAATGAATACATGAGTAGATGCGGGAGGTTAGTAATGATGACATCAAGCAACTTAAAATGGCCAGGGACATGGGTTAATTAGTACTTTCTTCTCTCAAAAATTATATGAATAGTAGTATGAGAGAAATACTAAATGATGTCTAAAGTACGTGATTTTGTGACTACACATACTACATGGCTTACCTTGAGAGGGCCCCATTAGAGTTTCCTTGGAGTGGGAAACATCTAAAACTCTATATGAAGTGAGGTTTGTTTTCCCACAAAAATTTTACCATAATTTCCCTTTCAGTTGTGTGTATCTTTCCTTTCTAATTTTGGCGAGTTTCCTTTAGTTTGTGTGTGGTTTTGTCCTTTCTTTTGTGTGTGTCTATTTCTTGTAATAAAGGACTGTATTTTCCAATGTGGAAAAAGGAACAAGTCTACTCACCCATGAGATTAAAGAGGTTATGTATTTCCCCTTACATTCCAATGTCCTCGATTTAGAGCAAGATGTTGTCATGAAAAATGAATATCCTAAGAATTTGAAACTTTCAAGCATGACATTTAAACCTACATTACAAAGATTTTCCTCCTGATCATTATGAAACCCCCTCTTGGCCAACCTGTCTCAAGTGGTACTCTCATACTGGCCCCAAATAAGGTCCTAATGATGTTTTAAATTATTCCTTAGTGTGAAAATAAGGATGATGAAGTTGATAAATGAATTCAGTGAAGTTTAGTGAAAGACATGTCTTCCCGAAGGCCTAAAAGGAAAATTTTTATCATTATGAAGATAATATGCATCCTTTGGAATAGTTTTTGGAATATCTAAAACATCCAAAGGTGATGTCAGGGAGTCTTGAAAGTGTTGAAAGAAATTTAGGAATTTTTAAGAAATAATTGCTCATTCAGGGACAATATGTTCAACATGTTTTTTAGGTGCGAGGAATAAGCATCTAAATAGTGAAACACAATTTCTTTAGATAATTTTGAGAGCTCCATATAGAGTTAAGAGGAAAAAAAGTAGGCATAAAAAATCTATTATAATTCCACACAAGTTGTGAATATCATTTAGGTTATAAGATTTATAAGGGTTTCTTCAAACATTCCAAAACATGCAGTTTCTTCTCTTAGTTCCAGAAAAAAAAAGGGCCTAAATTTAAATTTTCAAGAATATTAAAGTCAATAAAGTAGTTTCACTAATCTTAAAATGTGTTTTGGAGTCAAAATAGTATAGTAAATTTCCCCAAAAATATCATCCTAAGCCTCTAAGACAGAAAACATAAATTCTATGCCTATTTTTGGACATCCTAAGCAAATATGGTTTTCCATTTATAGCCCAGTCACACTTTTGACACCCTTGTGTCCCTTATATCCCCTTAGGGAAAATGGGGACATTAAAGACACAAAATTGAGACCCTATCCTCATCCTCAAGCTGCACTTTGGACACCCAAGTTTCCCAAGTACCCCACTTTCCCTTTTGTCCCCATAGTGTAAGGTGAAAAAGAATGGCACCAAGGTAAATTTTAGCAGAGAATATTCACAGATTGGAGAATAGTGGGATTTACAAAATTTGATTTTGGATATTTTTTACGTTCATGGAAGTGCCCAAGTTTCATCCAAAAATTCCACAAACAATAATCTATCCCATTGGAATATCAAACAAATCTCCAATCCCAATGTATAATTTTATATTGAATTGTCGCGTGTTCTATGGGCTAGGATTTTAAACAATTCTTAGATCTCCAAGAAATCTATGGAACATTATTGGTCCTTTGGGCTCATTCTTTGACATGTATGGGAGTTTTTTTAGGAATTATTTTAACTTCACCATATACATAGGTGTAGATTGTAGATGTAGAATCACTAAGCATTGAGCAAAGTTCAAAGTTTTTTTTATCTTTTCCAGTTTTCCAATTTGTAAATTTACAAAGTAGTAGTAGTAGAAAAGGATTCAGTGAATTAGCATATTGTAATTTTCTTACAAAAATAAAATTAATCAAGGTATTTTCGGGGCATGGCTATTGCGTTGTATTTTACATCCTATAAGAACTTACTGCAAGTGAGTCTATTTGAAACCTGTTTTCTTTCATTTCACATTGCTTTATCTTATTTTATTTTTTTTAAGTTATTTATGTCATTTTTTTTTTACGGTATCATGAATGTTGTGACACTACAATTCCTTAGTTTATTTTCATCCCATATCTCAGCCAACTATAAAAAAAACTCCTTATAGGATTTAGGAAAATGGAAACTATAAAGGGAATCTTGGGGAAAAAATTATTCCAACCCCTCCTAGTAGTGGTACTTGCCTTCAAAAAATAGCATCATATTTTGAGAAATTGTCTGCGTAAACCCATCCTTATTTATCAGGACTAGCACAATCAAGGTATAATGATTACATTCAAAATGAAACTTAGAATGAGTTCATTTTTTATTTGATGCCTTATTTTGTTAATGATGAAGACAATGAATTGCCTCCTCTTGAAGACATTCCATTTAATGAAGTTGAGTTTGACATTGTATCACCTGCCCAATTAAATGAAGTTAACACTGCATCACCTACCTAATTGAATGAAGTTAACACTTCATCACATTTCTAATTGAATGTTAGAGGTGAAACTTCTGGCAGTCAATGAAATTTAAATTCCACCATGGAAAATAATCAAGCGATACCTATTCTGGAAGAAAGAAAAAGGAAAGAAAATGGGCCTTGGAAAGGAGTTTCATGTTAGAGTGGGTTTCTAAGCATCCATTTATTGAACCTATTGAAAATGAGAATAAATTTGAACCTCCCAAAGAATGCAAATGTACAATATGTAGTTGGAAATTGGGTAAGAACAAGACAATGCAACTTAAGTTGGATACTATTGAGAAGCATGTGGGAAAGATATATGATGCAGCCTTGAATTTACCAGATAACACCCTAGTCACGCTAGCACATCACTCAACCTTAACTGAGCACTCACCGAAAGCATGCAAAGGTACCAAGTCCCTATTTAGGGTTGTTGTAACAGGAAGTTAACATGATGAAGGAAGAAACATATAGGTTCATAACAAATCCATCATTCTACAATGCATGCTACCCTCAGATCCATGAAAGAACAAGTTTAAATAGTAATCATGATTGAATTAATAACATGCACTACTCAACTTCACATAGAATGACACTTAGAATCAGCCAATATCTTCCATCTATTAATAAATACATAACCTCCTTATAGTATTGTCAATCTATACCAATGCGAGTATGGAACTGATATAGTAATTCAGTCATATGCATATACACACACTTCTCACTTACCCACTCATACCATACATACCTACTTATACTATGTACCTGTTAGTGTAAATCAGCAGCACCCCTGGATGTTGATCAGATTTCTAGTTTTACATTTTGGACATCCAGTGTGATTACACAACATTGAATCTTTTCCCTAAGTGTGGGACTTGTAAAAATAGGAAAATAATCTCCAAGTTAGAGGTTGGTTCCTTAACTCCTCTGATCAGGTGTATTACTTGCAAGATGCAGAGGTTTTAAACTCAAAATCTTACTCTAAATTCCAAGGGGATAGAGATAGATAATGCAAAAGAACTAAAGCTAATGCTAATAAGGTGATGCACCAAAGGAGTGGTGAGCATTTTTTACTTCTATAGATTGACACAAATTACAGAAATGTAACAAAACATCATACATAAACTGATAAAATGTAATGAAGGATCATGGGTAAATCAAACAACACAAGAAGAGGACTGAAACTCATTCACAGAGCTTGCATTGTCATTTTTTAATATCAAAATACATGCATTACATCAACAGAAAGGTATAAAATATGTTGCAGCATTGAAAGAGGTTTGGTGTTCCACAAAATCACCTTTCTAGGGTGGAAGAGGGATCCTGCAAAACATAAAATTGTCCAACCCTCTCAAAAATGAGCCAAATCTGGCTTTTACAATGCAAAAAATGAGCCCAGGAGAGAGAAATGTGGGAAAACGTGAGAGGAGCTTCAACCACCAACAAAAATGTAATAAAACAGCATGGGCATCCTTAAAGGTCCATTCCCTGACATTTTTCACCATGCTGGGAGAGAATGCGAGCCATTCTTCATTAAAAATGGTGGTTGAAACGTCATTTCTGTTGATTTCCACGTGCCAGAGGATTTTTCCAATTTTATCTCTCCAAAATCCATAAAAATACAAAATTTATCCCTAAATCATGTAGATAATTTCACCGGCTTTCTGTTGATATAAAGAATGTGAAAAATGAGCTCTGGATCGAAAGTTATGGTCATTTGAAAATTTAGGGCAAAACAGGGCCAAAACGGGTTGGCGGGCTGAAAATTTGAAATTTTCCCACTTTTTTGCATTTGGGAAAATTTTCCCAAAATCTCCACGCCCCTCCGATCCAGTGCCACATGGCATGATTCTATTGGTCATGGGCTCTTCCTGCTTCATTTTCCATCATTTTGGCCTTTGGAAAATTTTCCAAAAATTCTCCACCGGCTGGATGGCCTAAGGACACGTGGCACAATGTGATTTGCCACGGGATTTTTTCTCTATTTGTTCCATCACTTTTGACCATCTTTTCTAACTTGGAAACATGGCAAAACCCCATTAGATGGGGGCTTTCCCTGTCATTTTTCCCTGCGGCCCTGTCTTGCATTTTTTTTCCGCCACTGGACACGTGGCACGATCCCATTGGCTCACATTTTGGGGGGCGAGCTTTTCCTTTGAAATTTTTCTTTGATTTTTCTTTGGGAAAATCTTCCAATTTTTTCCTCATACTCTGCCAGTTGAAGACACGTGGTGGGTTTCCATTTGTTGTGGGCCATGGGTGCAAAAAATTTTCTTTGCGCTATCCTTTGGGAAAAATTCCCAACTTCTCCCCGGAAATTGAAGCTTCGACACCCCCTGATACACGTGGCGTGATCCCATTGGCTCGTGGGCCTGCGGGCCAAAATTTATCCTTAGCACCCTCGCCAAACACTTGGTAAAATTTCCAATCTTTCCTCTGCCCTCTGCCACTTCTTTGGCCTAAGGACACGTGGCATAATGTGATTGGACACGGGCCTGGCGTCGAAAATTTTGTTTGTGTCAATCCTTGGGAAATTTTCCCAACTCCTCCCCGCTCGGACACGTGGTAGCATTCAATTCGTCGGCAGGCCTTCGGGGTGAAAAATTCCTTCTGAAATCTTGCCAAACACTTGGTAAAAATTCCAAGTTTACCTCCGCCATCTGCCACTTCTGAGGACACGTGGCATCATCTTATTGGCTCGGGATTTTCTTGGGAAACTTTTCCACAAAAACTCCACCGAGCCATAACTTCAAAAATACATGGAGTTAGGAGGAAAACTTTACCTTTCTGGAAAGCTGAGAAAAATCTCTATCCAATGGTGCCATTTCTAGAAGATTTTGAGTGACTAAAAAGAAAAAAAATATGACTGAGGCACAAGAGAGGAAAGAATGAAGGGAGTTAGCCACAAAATGAGCAAGGGGCTCATTTTGGATAACAATTTTGGTGACTCAGAGGGGTCATCTACCTGCTGGATGAAGTTACCAGTTTCCTGAAGCAATCCATTGGGCATGGGGTCACCTAATTCTCTACTTGGTACCCCAACTGATTAGAACACTGCAAGGAGGAAGATGGAGGGTAGAACACCATCTGATTGGAGCAAGGCTTGCAAAACACATTTCCTGGAACAACAAGCTTGTGCCAAAGCACTTAGGGAAAGCAAAGCTAAACTACAACAAAACAATGTGCATAAGCACTTAGAGGAATGAAAACCTAAGCTAATATGTACAAGGTGGAGAATTTCTTTCAGTAGCAATGCTTCAGATGGATTCCATTGACTGGAATCTGCAACTCTTCACCATCCAATGTAGACAATTGGAAGGCATTGTTGTCCTTACACTTTGTGACCATGTATGGGCCACTCCAAATGGCATCAAATTTTGAATGCCTCCCCAGTTTTTCTCTGTCTGCATCCCATTTTAGCACTAGATCTCCAACTTGGAAAGATCTATCCTTGGCCTTTCTATCAAAGGTCTTCTTTATCAAAGCTTGATCCTTCTCCATTGCTTGGGATGCCTGATTTCTGATTTCTTGGAGCTCCATCAATTCTACATATCTAACCTCCATGGGCCCAAACTCCAACAACTCCAACTATTTCATGAGTTCCAATGTTGGCAACTCAAGTGACATGGGAAAAATTGCCTCTCTTCCATAAACAAGCTTGAATGGAGAGTTACCTGTAGATCTCTTGGGAGTTATCCTATCAGCCCATAAGGCTGATTTCAACTTAGTATGCCAAGACCTCTGATTTTCATCAAGAGTCCTCCTAATGATTCTTAACAAGTTCTTGTTTGTAGATTCAGCTTGGCCATTACCCTGAGGATAATAATTTGATGAAGTGCTTAGGTAGATCCCATTCTTGACAGCCCATTCAGTTACCTTGGACCCAATGAATGCCAATGCATTATCTGATATTATTGTAGCAGGTATGCCAAATCTGGTTGCTATTCCCTCATAGAAGTCCAGGATGCTAGATTCATTCGCTTCCTTAAGTGTTACTGCTTCAGTCCACTTGGTGAAGTAATCTGTTGCTGTCAGAATCCATTTGTGTCCTTGGCTTGAATTTAGATTAATGACTCCAATGAAGTCCAAACCCCATTGCATGAATGGCTGGTCAACTGAAATTGGATGCAATGGAAGGGCAGCTAGTCTCTCCTTACCCGTGAAGAATGCACAATTCTTGCACCTCTTGATCCATGCATAACAATCACTAAAAATCTTGGGCCAATAATAGCCAGCCCTCATGATCTTCAGAGTTATCACTCTCGGTGCAAAATGACCACCAGTTGATCCACCATGGAACTCTTCCAACACCCTGTGAATTTGATTTGTACCAATGCATCTCAGCAGCACTCCATTCACATCCCTTTTGAACAAAACACCATCAACAAGGGCATATGGGACAGCCTGCAATCTGAAGTGTCTTCTTTTGGTCTTGTTCATCTCTGGAGGGCATAGACCTGTGTTTAGGAAGTGCATTATGTCTTGGGTCTAGCAAGGAGTGAGGACACCATCATTTTCTTCTTGAGTGCTTCCTTGCTCATGGCTGTCTTGCAATGCCAAAACAACCTCCTTCTCATTGCATGCTTCCTTGTGTTTATTCAAGACCAGCTGCTCACACAATCCTTTTCCTCTGACCAACTTGGTGACTTTGATCTCAATGTCATACTCCATGACATGAGTAATCCAACCTGCTCTCTTTTCATTCAGGTCTTTGTTGAGGAGGAAGTCTTTAACTCCCACATGAGAAACCAGCAATTGAACCTTGTTGTTTGAAACTAGATGTTTGAATTTCTTCAAGCTCCTAATTACTGCAAGAACATGCTTCTCAATGAAAGAATATCTCACCTCATAGTCCTCCAGGCTTTGGCTGAAGAAAGCAATTGGCTGCTCATCATTGTCTTTGTTCTGTTGTACCAAGATTGCAGAAATAGTATCATCACCCCCAAATGCATAGAGGATGAAATCCTTGGAGAAATCTGGGTTAATGAGAGTTGGGGCTTGTGAGATGGCTTCTTTGATTGCTCCAAAACTTTCTTTGCCTTCTGTTGTCCATTTGAAAGCTATGATTTTCTTTAACATCTTGGTGATAGGTTTGACTAGGGCTACAAAATTTGGGACAAATCTCTGAACAAAATTTATTCTCCCCAAGAAACTTTGAAGGGCCTTCTTGTGGCTTGGCAGTGGTAGTGCTCTTATGGCTTCAACTCTTTCTGGATCAATTGCTAATCCTTCTTTGGAGACAATGTGGCCAAGGAGCTTTCCTTCATGGGCTAGAAAAATACACTTTTTAGGATTCAAGGATACCCCAAATCTTCTGCACCTTTGGAACACTTGTCTCAAATGAAAGAGATGGTCTGCTACATTTTTTGAAAAAACAGTGATATCATCAAGATATATCAGCACCATGTTGTTAATCAAATCCTTGAACGCCATGTCCATTGCCCTTTGGAAAGTAGCTCCAGCATTGGACAGCCCAAATGGCATTTTCCTGTATGCATAAGTTCCCCATTTGGTTGTAAAGGTTGTCTTGAACTAATCCTCTTCTTTCACCATAATCTGATTGTACCCTGAATAGCCATCAAGTAATGAAAACCTCTCAGAGCCGGCAACAACTTGCAAAATTTTCTCCATAGAAGGAAGTGGGTAATGATCCTTGAGAGATGCTCTATTCAGATCTCTGAAGTCAACACACAATCTGATTTCTCCACTCTTCTTTCTAACTGGAACCAAGTTGGCTACCCAACTAGAATGCTTGATAGGGAATATGATACTTGACTCTATCAACTTATTCAATTCTTTTCTCATGAGAGGTTCCATGTGTGGATTGACTGGCCTTTGTTTCTACCTGACGGGTTTAGTACTTGGATCCAATTCAATGGTGTGTTGAGCTAACACGGGATTGAAACCTTTCAAATCTTCATAGCTCCAAGAAAACACATCAGGGAATTCTTGACAAAGCTGTGTGAACTCATACCTTTCTTGCTCAGTTGTCACTTTACCAACTCGGAGTGATTTGCCCTCTTCCACCAAGATGGACACTAAATCTTCTCCCTTGACTTAGATGTTTTCTTTCTCCTTCCTAAACTGATCATTAGGATTGAAAATGGACTCCAAAGTAATAAGTCCATTTGGTAGTTTGTTGGTTCTCAGCTGTACCACTTGGTCACCATACTGTTGTTTCAACTTTTCCTGATTTTTAGCTGAGAACTCAGCCTCTTCTTGCAAGAAATGGATGATTTGTTGATCACTTTCAAACACTTGCCAACTCACATTGTTGTCTGGCACCGAAGGCCTTACAATCACATGGATGTTTGGCTGTACCTTGTCTTTTTGGATGCTTTCAACAACATCAAAGGCTGCTCCAACTGCTGCAAGCCTGTCAGCAGCTTGGTTCTCTTTTCTAGGAATGGATTTGATGCCAAAGCCCTCAAAATATTCAATGAGGTCCCACACCCTATTTTTGTAGCACTTGAGAAGATCATTCTTGGCAGCATGCTGCCCCTTAACTTGGTTGACGATCAACTCACTGTCACCAAAGACTTGCAAGTTCTTTATCCTTCTTTTGATTGACCAATGTAATCCTTGTATCAAAGCTTCATATTCAGCAGTGTTATTAGAACATGCAAACTGAAATCTAAAAGTTGAATAATACCTAACTCCTTGAGGTGAAACAAGCATAGCTCCCCCTCCTGCACCTTGTCTACTTCTTGATCCATCTAAGAACAATTTCCATACCTCATTTTCATCCTTGTGGTCTGGTTTGGTGATGCTAGGAATAGGCTGATTTTCTTCATGCATGCAATAGAATCCTAGCTCAGATTCTTCTATTTCTTGATAAGGATCAAAAGCATGCACCTTGCTTGCCCATTCATCAAGGGTCAAATCTGGGATGCTTCCAACCTTGGTGTCAGCTTCATCAGTGCTTGGATAATCCTCTTGATCAAACGCTGAACAATTGGTATTGATTTGGCTTGGAGTGTGAGGCTCAATGTGAAAGTTTGCAATAGGCTCAGATCTGATTGTGGCTTTAGTTCCATATCTTGTTCTGAACAACATGTGTGACCAATCAGCAGATAAGTAACCTCCAATCTTAGCTGTGAAATCCCTTGACAAACATATGGCAAAGAGTGGTGGAAGATCTATTACCGAGACATCTTGCAAAACAACAATGTTGGGGCATGCGTGCAAAGTGAGGCTCAAGTTTTTAATCACTCCTACTATTGTTACTTCTGTCCCATCCAATTGCACTACCCCTTTGGATATGACTTCATATTGAAGCCCCAACTAATCAGCTATTTGCTTGGGCATTACTGAACTACTTGCCCCAGAATCAATCATGCAATTGTGTACTAATTGGTTTCCAATGTACAATGAAACATAGAATGGAGGGGGCTTCAACATTTTACCTTGTTGTCCTCTGTGATTCCCCTCAGGTTGGGTAGAATTTTTGAGTACCTTCTCTTGCATTTGGGCCCATTGATTTAAAGTTAACCAGTCCTTCATGGTAGATTGTAGCAAATCTCTTTGGCCTAGGATGGATAATGATTCCCACATTGATATGTTTACATTTGTCTTCTTCATCTAATCAATGATGTTGAATGGAGATAAATCATCTCTCTGTTGTCCCTTGGCCTACACATTCATTCCTTGCACATGGGCAGTAACAACTGGCATTTGAGTTGGCCTAGGAGCTATTTTAGGCAGTCCTTGCGTGTTTGGAACTGCATTTTGTTTGCCAATAATTTGTGGAGTGGTAGAAGGTTGTGGATTACTTGGAGCCAATGGTTGTTCTTCACCCAAATTTCTCCTTTTTGACCTTGTGTTGGCTGCAACACTTTGGGAGATTGTTTGATTCATGCCACAAAAATCTTCTTCCTGCCAGTTTACAAGTGTGGTATCATTTGGAGCTGATTGTTGCTGGGATGTTTCTTGTTGTTGGTTATTTCCTTGACTCCCTTCACCCTCCACACCAGTTGTTGTCACCATTAATGCTTGATTTAAGGCACTGTTGAAGCACATAGACTGGTTGTGGGGTTCATTGCATGGGAAACACCAATCATACTCTTGAGCTATGTTGTTTTGCACTGGCACTATTGCTTTAGAGGCAGATGTAACATTGGGATTATAGGGCTGAAATGGTCTGTTGGCAGGAGGTCTTGCTTGATTTAAATTTACAGCTGGATTGGGTGGTCTTTGAGGCTGGTATGGCTACCTGTTAGGCTGAGCTTGAGGCTAGAAAGAAGGTCTAAAACCTTGGGCTTGCTACCTCTTGAGTGTAACCAGCTCATTACCTAAATTTTGCAATTGCTTCATGACTTCTTGAAGTTCATTTGAGGCACTAGAAGATGAAGTAGAAGCTTCACTTGAATTCTGATTTCTAGGAGTGGGAATAGGAGCTAAAATAGGCACTTGACTAGTGCTTGGACCCTCTAAACTTGGATACAATGGCATTGGAGGCCTAGGAGCTAGCTTGCCAGCTTGAATCAAACAATTTTCAGCTCTAATGGAAATGCTATAAGTAGCAGGGATAGTTGTGCCTCCCATGGATTGAATTAATATAGAAATATCAGAATTTAAAGCTTTAAGGTAATATAGAAAAGCACCTTCTGCTATTGGCCTTACTGCCATTGGAATTCTCTCCCAAGTCCTTTGAAACCTGAAGTTGAAGTCAGTCAGCTGCTCATTGGGAGCTCTCTTGATGGTTGTCAATTGTTCCAAAAGGGACAAGTTATCTCCCTTTTCTCCAAACTGCTCATGGAGGGCTATACATAGCTGGTTCCAATTTTGGATAGAACCTGAGGCAAGACTCCTGAACCATTGCAAAGCCTTCCCTTTGAATGAAGATGCCAGTAGTTTGACAGCAACTTGCATCTCATCAATCTCATGGATTGCACAAATATTAGCAATATCTTTGACATGATCACCAGGAGTGGTCTGATTCTCTCCAGTAAAGTATGGAATGTTCTTTAGTGCTGCAACTGGGATTGGATTTTTTACATTGAGAGAAAGTGGGATGCTGCTAGTGAAATTGACATATGGGTTGTGTTGTGCCATTCTGATTGGCCTTAGAACCCTCGTTGATTGGATGAAAGGTCTACCAGGTGGAGGAGTTGATAGAGTTCTGTTTGGTGGAGATGGAGACCTTTGAACTCTCCTCCCTCTTTGCCTTCTTCTTGGAGATAATTGCAGATACTCAAAAAACACCTCTTCTTCTCCAACTCTTGACCTTGTGGTGATTCTTCTCATGATTTTTCAGGTTTGCACTGCTAAAACCAGCTGATTCTTCTTCCTTGGAGTCACCAGATGTGTAATTCAGGGCTCTTTTAAGCAAGAGACTTGCAAAAAATGCACATCAATTTTGTTGCAATGAAAATGAAGACCTCTAAGGTCCCACTGGGCATGCCAAAACTGTTAGTGCAAATCAGCAGCACCCCTGGATGTTGATCAGATTTCTAGTTTGACATTTTGGACATCTAGTGTGATTGCACAACATTGAATCTTTTCCCCAAGTGTGGGACTTGTAAAAATGGGAAAAGAATCTCCAGGTTAGAGGTTGGTTCCTCAACTCCTCTGATCAGGTGTATTACTTGCAAGATGCAGAGGTTTTAAACTCAAAATCTTACTCTAAATTCCAAGGGGACAGAGATAGAGAATGCAAAAGAACTAAAGCTAATGCTAATAAGGTGATGCACCAAAGGAGTGGTGAGCATTTTTTACTTCTGTAAATTGACACAAATTATAGAAATGCAACAAAACATCATACACAAACTGATAAAATGTAATGAAGGATCATGGGTAAATCAAACAGCACAAGAAGAGGACTGAAACTCATTCACAGAGCTTGCATTATCATTTTTTAATATCAAAATACATGCATTACATCAACAGAAAGGTAGAAAATATGTTTTAGCCTTGAAAGAGGTCTGGTGTTCCACAAAATCACCTTTCTAGGGTGGAAGAGGGAGCCTGCAAAACATAAAATTGTCCAACCCTCTCAAAAATGAGCCAAATCTGGCTTTTACAATGCAAAAAAATGAGCCCAGGAGAGAGAAACATGGGAAAACATGAGAGGAGCTTCAACCACTAACCAAAATGCAATAAAACAGCATGGGCATCCTTAAAGGTCCATTCCCTGACATTTTTCACCATGCTGGGAGAGAATGTGAGCCATTCTTCATTAAAAATGGTGGTTGAAACGTCATTTCTATTGATTTCCATGTGCCAGAGGTGTTTTCCAATTTTATCTCTCCAATGTCCATAAAAATACAAAATTTATCCCAGAATCATGTAGATAATTTCACCAGCTTTGCATTGATATAAAGAACATGAAAAATTGAGCTCTGGATCGAAAGTTATGGTCATTTGAAAATTTAGGGCAAAACAGGGCTAAAACGGGTTGGCGGGTTGAAAATTTGAAATTTTCCCACTTTTTTGCGTTTGGGAAAATTTTCCCAAAATCTCCATGCCCCTCTGATCTGGTGCCATGTGGCATGATTCTATTGGTCACGGGCTCTTCCTGCTTCATTTTCCATCATTTTGGCCTTTGGAAAATTTTCCAAAAATTCTCTGCCGGCTGGATGGCCCGAGGACACGTGGCACAATGTGATTTTCTGGGATTTTTTCTCTATCTGTTCCATCACTTTTGACCATCTTTTTTGACTTGGACACATGGAAAAACCCCATTAGATGTGGGCTTTCCCTACCATTTTTCCCTGCGGGCCTGTCTTGCATTTTTTTGCCGCCACTGGACACGTGGCACAATCCCATTGGCTCGCGTTTTGGGGGGCGAGCTTTTCCTTTGAAATTTTTCTTTGATTTTTCTTTGGGAAAATCTTCCAATTTTTTCCCGTGCTCCACCAGTTGAAGACACGTGGTGGGTTTCCATTCGTTGCAAGCCATGGGGGTGAAAATATTTCTTTCCACTATCCTTTGGGAAAAATTCCCAACTTCTCCCTGGCGGTCGAAGCTCCGACGCCCCTTGATACACGTGGCGTGATCCCATTGGCTCATGGGCCTGCAGGCCAAAATTTCTCCTTAGCGCCCTCGCCAAACACTTGGTAAAATTTCCAATCTTTCCTCCACCCTCCACCACTTCTTTGGCCTAAGGACACGTGGCATAATGTGATTGGACATGGGCCTGGCATTGAAAATTTTGTTTGTGTCAATCCTTGGGAAATTTTCACAACTCCTCCCCGCCCAAACACGTGGCAGCATTCAATTCTTCGGCGGGCCTTCAGGGCAAAAAATTCCTTCTGAAATCTTGCCAAACACTTGGTAAAAATTGCAAGTTTACCTCTGTCGTCCGCCACTTCTGAGGACACGTGGCATCATCTTATTGGCCCGGGCTTTTCTTGGGAAACTTTTCCACGAAAACTCTATCGAGCCATAACTTCAAAAATACATGGAGTTAGGAGGAAAACTTTACCTTTCTGGAAAGTTGAGAAAAATCTCTATCCAATGGTGCCATTTCCAGAAGGTTTTGAGTGACTGAAAAGCAAAAAAAAAATGACTGAGGCACAAGAGAGGAAAGAATGAAGGGAGTTAGCCACAAAATGAGCAAGGGGCTCATTTTGGATAATAGTACCTAACATCTTATATATATGGTGGGGACTTTCCCTTCACTACTTATCTATTCCAGAAATAGGCCACATGCTATTGATAGCCACATGTTGTTTACAAGCATAGCCACACATGAAAGTGGGTTATCTATATTCCTCTTGCAATTTAACTGAAGTATCAATTCTATTCTCAGCTCATCTACATGCAAAAATGATTTGATCTAATTCTCCAAATATAGACAATGCCTAGTGCACATGTCTATGTATCATTGGTGTGTTCCACATGCCATCTTCTAAAAGTAGGTTTTCATGCTCAAAATCAGCTAAGTCATAAAAGTTTGACTTTCCTTCCACATGTGGGTCCTTCCTGTCCTTCCGTGCCCTCTGTTCTGGTCCTTCTTTCCCACATGGACTCCTTATGTGATCTTTGACAAGTATTATTTGATCAACATTACCCCACACTAATCTCATTGTCATCCCAACAATGGGTATCTCCAAAAATTGAAGGAAAGAATAGAATAATGGAAAGAATAGAAGAATGGAAAGAATAAGAATTAAATAATGTAGATAAATAAGGAATTTCTATAAGGTTATGAGGCAACCTCCTCTGTATCAGTTTGCAGTATCAACTCTAGATACTCCTCCTTTATTTCGGCCTCCAAGACCTATCATTCAGTGATTGTTTGCTCTACTTTTTCTGGGATGTCCACAGCAATGGATTTCAACTCATCCCTCACAATCTCTCCTTTCTCATTTTACAGAACCAACACAACACTAGACATTGATGTCATTCTTCCTTCTAAAAGGTCCATCTTCTATGCAATTAGCTTTCCAAGATCTTCCAGCCGAGTCTTGTACAGCTCTTGTGTTGTTGTCAGGGCCTTGTGCTTCTGTTTAACCATTGACAATCTTTCTGCACGGCCAAATGTCTCATCTTTCATCACTTTCTGGACCTCGTTGTTCTCTTCTAGGATCTTAATGTTGATAAGTGCCTCTAGATCTATGCATATGTTTAAATCCTAGTCTGCTTTCTTCAATACTTCTTATAATGCTTGCAACAACCCTTCATAAGATGTAATTTTTCTCATCATTTATGCTTTCTCCCATTTAGCATCTTGTTCTGAGCTTCCTAGCGCCTACATGCACAGAGTTTCATCTTCAATTACCAAGTCCACCAACTTTCCCACATATTGTATCGCTAAAGGAAATTTAAGTGGTACCTTGGCCTCCAAGTGTGGCCTTGCTCTGATGACATTCTCCCTAATCTCCTCTGTGATGTTGATAAACACCTCATTCTTCTTCTACATGAATTCCCTCTCTTGTGTTATATGTGCTATTTCTACATCCTTTGTCTTTAGCTCATTGTGCAGTACTCTGATCGTGGCAGCTTTGTCCATGTTTCTTCTAGCCACCTTAGTAGATACCTTCACCAATGCATTATTGACACATTCATCTGACATGACAGTATGCTTTAATGTCATGTGTCTTACTTGAGGTGCCTTCTTCAGTCATCTCAAAATGCATGACTCTTCACACACATCAAAGTCAAGCTCATCCATGTGGGTATTTATTGACCACAATAGTTTCTTTCGAGTGTGCATAGTCACCATATCCTCATCCATTAACTCCTAGCCAAATAAATCCTTTTGTGTGCTCATGCTTTGGAAGTGGGTGCAGATAATTTTTCCTATGTCCTCTGCATACCCCGTGACTAGTGGAATGTGCTCTCCACTTGCTCTTCTAGACCTTTACTACTTAGGAACTTTAGCTTCCAAATTTGGGACTCATGTCTCCATGTCCTGGACATCCTCTATAGTTGTCTCCTCGGGTCTTTTCTCATCCTCTTCTTTTTTTTATTCCTCACCTTGTTCTTCTGTGTTCTCTGGAAGTGTAGGAAAATTAGGCATGATTTCCTCTAACTCTTCCACCTCCTCATTTAACTTTAGTTTCCTCCTTTACACGGTTTCCTTCTTCTATGGGGAGAGTCTGAGTGATTTTCACTTAGTGGTTGGAGTAGCACCTTGGGTCCTTGTTCTCCTAAATACCCTCTTAAACATGTGCTCCCCTTGGACTACATTCAAGTCCTCATCATCCCTCTCTTGTGGCTAAGGTGGTGTAATGGCGTGCTCAGCTTCACCCTTATTTGTAGGATGTCTCCTACCCCTATGCTCCAAACCACCACTATCTTTGTTCTCCTCCTCCTCATCCTCCACTTCAATTGGCTTTGTGGGCTTAGGCACTGGGATGTTCTCCATTGTATGATTTCCTTTTAGTGGTGTTGGAAGTGCGAACTCACCTTCCATATATTTGTTATTCTCCATCTTTGGCTTTAGCTGGAGATACACCAATGTTGCCCCCACATCTACTATAGCTAGACTTATTGGCTTGATATTCAGCACCTTTGAAATGATCATCTCTGTATAATCACTTCTGCTAGGATACACATACTTCTTCCTCAATGTATGGTAGTCACAGTCTACCTTATCTGCATTGAAAACCAGTTCGCACGTGTCTATAAATCTATGAATAGATGCTTAGAAATACCTTACAGTGAATGCGTAAGGTAATTTGCACCAACAGCTCCAGACTCCATCTTTCATTGGGAAGTGCATGATGTAGAAATGTTGATATATAGCAAACTAAACTTGATTCCCTACCACTGTTGGTAGGTCCTTTGGGATGCACCACTCTTCCCCAAATGCCACGTGGAGCCTATCATACCATTTCTCTGTCCTTTTGTTTATGTCATCTGTCATGGCCCCCTTGTATAGGTACTTGCAGAATCTTTCAGCTGGGGACTTGTTCTCCATGGGGTATTCCCATACTTTCACCTTTGGTCCGTCTGGTACTCCGATCTCCATGAATACTAGTGATAGTAGAACAGCCCCAAAGTTGATCTTCCCTCCTATGCACGCTTCTTTGACTATTTGCTATGTAATATAGCCTGTAATGTTGTAGATTGTCCCTTCTGACATCTTAAGTGCCACATATAACCACATCGTATTTACCTGTGACCACCGCTCCTGATCATTCAACTTTGTAACAAGGTGTGTTGTAGCTTGTACAACTAGATAGTTCTTTAATTTTTCTATGTCCATTCCGTGTGAACCCTTCAGATACCCCAACTCCTATCTAGTCTTTAAAATCATAGCTTTATCTACGAGGTCATCTTTTATATCCTCTCATGTGGCCTTTAGACCTATAACTGATGAGACAAGCGTATATGAGATTCTAACTCTGCGTCCTGCAAAGTAGAAGAAGCCCTCATATACCCTGCTCATGAGCCACTGATACAAAGGATCATACTTCCCAAAATATGGAAGCTCATATAATTAGTAGACCCCAATTCTCTTTAAAAGCTTCTCACCTGCATCATTATAAACTAGCATGTCATCTATTGTATGCTTGTTCGTTCTAGCAGTGAGCAAGGAATTGAGCTCCTTCTAGTTCTCTGAAGTCCTATGATTGTATTCACTTACTTTTCTCTTTCTGATGGGTGAATCCCATTCTTTGCCGATGATGACTCCTTCTGTATATTACATTTCTAAAAAAAAGCTTTCGGGTGCCATCTCTTCCTCCTCAATGACCACCTTCTTCTTTCCTTTTACTATTGTTGTAGATGCCTTCTTTGGTGCCATTTTTACCTTACAAATGTCTCCTCTTCAACTCTACAACTTTTCAAATCAAACCCTATCTCGATTTAACCATGCCCTAGGTGGAAACTTCATAACCTAACTCTTTTCTATCTCCCTACTTTTCTCAAACCCTTCACCACTGGGGACGTAAGCTTCTTATCACACAGATCTAGTTGTCACACTTTGTTTCACACCCTTCGCACCTTAACTCAATCACTTGGCTCTTCGCAATTGGCTCTTTTCTCAAATACTCTTAGTTGTAATGGTAAAAATGAATCTACATTCCATCCTTATATAATTTTTTCAAATTTTGATGCATTTATCACTCCTCACCTACCAAATATCCCCCCATTCTTTGACCAAATCCATTCGTTCCATGCGGTACATCTTCGCGCCCAGCTATAACCTTCTAACGCGTCATCCTACCCTCTGGTTATAGAATTATCTTCAGTGTGCACTCCTGCACCCGAGTACCTCGTCACTGTACCTTCTTTTGATGGCTATCATGGCCTCTACTTACCTTGCATTATACTATTCTTTTATTCATCTCCATCCTTGGTCACTTTTAAGAAGCAATACTCTTTTGACTTAAAGCACACCCGTAGTAGCTTATTCCTTTCACCTTTCGATTCCCATAGTATTTTTCTTGGATAACTACAACCACCCCACACGAAAAGTATGTGCAGCCCTCTACGCATAAACACTCTTCATATGGTAATTAGCTTTATGCGCATAAGTGCGCTTATTACACACAAAAAACAACTAAATTGACAAAGCATATAGATTATGAAGGAAACACATTAAGAAAATTCATAATTGAGAACCTAAGATAAATGGCAATACTACCTTATTACAAACACCAAGAAGACTTATTTATAGTAGGGCTTCAGGCTACTCCTGTTAAATTAATCAGGTAGTCGTGTTCCATCAAGTGATTCTAACTAGAAAGCACCTGATTCAAGTATAGAAGTGATGACATACGGCCCCAACCAATGTACTTCGATCTTTCCTAGATGGCGTAAGAACTTGGATTCATAAAGAAGTACCATTTTTCCAATCTCAAACTTCTTATCCCTTACGTTTCTTTCATGCCATGCCTTCTGCCTGTCCTTTTCATGCTTCTGACTCCATCGTGCTATGGCTCTATGCTCATCCAGTTGAATCATCTTTTCGATATGCTCTTCTAAAGTTTGTTCATCAACTAGACCTCCAATGCATGCAATGTTAAAGAAGGTAACATAAATTCTATAGGGAGAACAGATTTCACACTAAACACCAATTGAAATGGTGTGGCTTTGTTCAATCTCTTGTAAGTCATTATATATGCCCAAAGAAAAGGTGATACTTGGTCATCCCAATCCTTTCTTCCAACATCACAAATTTTTGTCAAAGTCTAGCTCAAAATCTTGTTAAAGGCCTCAGCAGTTTCATTTTCCTAAGGATGATAAGGTGTAGTTTTAAGGTGTGTAACCATAAACTCATATAATAGGATCCTGATTGTCTCATTCAAAAAGTGTGTACCTTGATCACTTGTCAATCTTAATGGACATCCATATCTTGTAAGAACATTCTCCCACAGAAACCTAGTTATTGTAGTTGTCGTACAGTCCTTGGTAGGTATTGTTTCTACCCACTATGTGAGATAATCTATGAAAGTAATGATATAGCATGATCCAGTCCTATGCGTTGTTGGCAAAATAGGTCCTACAAAATCAAAGGCCCATTTCTCAAACAATTTGGCACTAGTAATCAGTCTCAAAGGAATCTCATCTCTTTTCCTTGGTTTTCCTAGGCGCTGAAAATGATCATATACCTTACAATATTCTTTACAGTCCTTATGTAATGTCTCCCACCATAATCTAGCAAGTAGGATCTTCCGAGCAATCGCATCACCTGCACAATGGCCTCCTACAATACCACCACAAGCTTCTTCCATGATATCCTTACGCTCATGCTCTAATACACAATGATGTAATACTTCATCTCTACCTAGCTTGTAGAGGTCACCGCTGATTAACATAAATGGTGTCGCGCGTATAGCAAGCTGCTTCTTTTCTAATGCTTTCATTCCTTATGGTGCTATACCTATTTGTAGAAAGATAGCAATGTCTTATAATTCCATGGATGTGCGTTGTAACCTATATAACTATGCATCCGGCATTGTTTTTTCAATTGTCTATGCATCCTCTCCTGAATTGATTCTAGATAAATGGTCTGGTCTAGAATTGCTTTTCCATAGCTTCACCACAACTGTGAAGTCAAACTCTTGAAATAGGATCACCCATCTGCATATGTGCCCCTGGAAGATGGCCTTGTTTACCAAGTACTTCAATGCCATGTGATCTATATAAAACACAAATGGTGTTACTAATAAGTAATGTTGAAACTTGTACAATGCATAGATCATTGACAAAGCTTCATGCTCTGTAGTTGTATAATTCTGTTCAATAGGAGTCAGCTTCCTACTAACAAAATAGATTGGATGATCTATAATACCTTCGCCAGGTTGAACTAACACAGTGCCAATGGCCATGCTAGAAGCATCCACATGCACATGAAATGGTTTATCCCATGAGGGAAAGTGCAGAATGGCCGCAGTAGTAAGTTTCTCTTTTAATATCACAAACATGTGCTTCTACAGTTCTTCCCAATAAAATGTGCCTTTCCCCTTCAATAATTCTTCCAAGGGTGAAAAAATTTTGGCATACCATTTTATGAATTTTCAATAATATCTTGTATAACCTAAAAATCTACGCACCTCACTTTGACTGGTAGGCACTTCCAAGCCTAAAATGACTATAACCTTGGCTAGATCAACTAGCAAACCTTCCTTGTAGATTATATGTCCTAATAGTATCCCAAATGGTGTATCAAATATGCACTTCTTGATGTTCAAAGAGATACTCAATTGTCTGCATCGTTCAAACATGAAGCACAGATTGTCACAATGATCCTTCACAAGCCCATATACTATCCAATCATCTAGGTAGACCTGTAAGAAGTTGTGAATAAAATCTTTAAATGCCTGAACAACTATGTGTGAGAATACAGTAGGCACATTTTTCAATCCAAAGGGCATCACAGTATAGGAAAAACTACCCCATTTAGTAGTAAATGTTGTCTTTTCTTGATCCTCATGAGCAATCCTAACCTGATGATACCTAGAAAATCCATCTGTGAGGGAATATATTTTGTGCCCTGCAACTCCTTCTAGTATTTCCTCAATGAATGGTGTACGGAATGGATTTGTGACGCATGCAGTATTCATCTCCCTATAGTCCACACATATCCTAATCTTTCCATCCTTCTTGATGCTAATCACCATTGGGCTAACCCATTCTGACTCATCAAGGGGCTTGATAATTCTAGATTTCAACATTTTATCAATTTCTTCTTTTACCTTCTCACGTAAATAAGGATTCATTTTATAAGGTCTCTTTCTAATTGGTCATGCACCATCCTTAATTTTTATCTTCATTTCCCTAAGTGATTCATTCACACCTTTAATTTCATGATATCCTCCAGGGAATAAGTCTTGATAATCCCTGAGTAACTCAATGATATTTGTTACCTCTGAGTTTGACCAGTAATCTCCAATTAAGGACTCCTTAGGCTCAGCCTCCAAACCTATATTCACCTTCTTTGTCTTCATGGGTTCATGATAGGTGTGCATATCCTTTCCTACATTGTCCAAGACCTCGCGCACCCCATGTGAATTGTCAATATCTAGGTTCTCAACTTCCTCGTCATCCATGATGTAAACCATCTTTCCTTTCTCTTTCTCAAGGCAAGTGTGTTCAAGTAGTATGGAGTCCATTGCTTCTTCCTTTTCAAAACATGCTCCAAATTTTGCCTCACCGAATAATTCCTAAATTTAGTCAAGAAGTAGTCAAAATTCTATATCATTCCTGTAGTCAAATCTTGCCAGTTTCTAGTTTCTCAATGTAGTTCTACATATACATACTAGGTGTGTACACATCCTTGTAGCGTAGAATATAGTCGATGCACCCAGAGTGAAGCTGGTAATGCTTCCTATCCTACTATCCAGAGTCTCTCACACTGTTGGTGATGTTGAATAGGTTGATTACCATGATAAGTGTAGATTTGCGTAGGTGCATTGTTCCTTATAAACCTAGTAGACAAAGTTATTCCAATCTCTTCCTAGTTTATAAGATTATCTCTGTGGACTACCCACTAGTGCATTACTGTCCCGCATAGTGTATATACTAACATATCTCTTCTCTTAATTTGATCTATCCATTGTGTTTCCATGGCCTTCAAAAATGTAGGAAGATCTTATACCCCGGTATACCAAGGTACTGTGTTACCTATCTGTTGAATCGAACAAATTCCATTATTACACGCAACCACACTTTTCACCTCGTGTCCTACTAAATCATATGTACCATGAGCCCAAATTTTGCAAGCAATACTCGTAGTATCACTATTAGAATGAGAATCCTCTCACTCTAGGATGCCTTCTTTTGATGGCTCATTGACCTCTGGGTCCTGAATAGTGTGTACATAGACTCTATTTAAATCCTCCTCACTTAGAGTTTCAACATATGGTATAGAATTCCCATCTTTCAAAGGTATCACAACCCTTTCCTCCTTGTTTTTAAAGCTGATATACCCCTTATTGAATCTCAAGTTAGCATTATTCACATAACACCAAGGGCATCCAAGCAGAGCTAGAAAATTGTCTGCTTCTGCAAGTGCTAATACCTTAAAATCCCCAGTGAGCTTGGCCCCTTGTATAGTTATAGATGTATATTTAAAAAATCCTATGGGAGTGTTCTTAGTCTGGTTTTCCATAAATAACACATCAAATGATGGCTACAATGGAGACCTCCCCATTTGTGCCCATGCATTTAATGTAAGCACATTTACTTCTGCACATGTATCAATCAATATGTTGCTCAATAGCCACCCATCCACAACATCATTTAGATTAATTTCTTTGTCATAGTCAATGCTATCAGGGGTAAGATTTTCATGCAGAATCTTTTGTCCTGTCTCGAGACTTGCGCGCGAAGTGTTCCCTCTTAACCAATTTCCTAATAGTGGAATAATGTTCTCCTGACGCAACATCTTACACACCTCTCACAGATCATTGATATCCATTTGGACTATCTCTAATGCTTTATTTTTCTCCTTTAGGTATTGTATCTCAACCTAAAGATTCCTTTTCACTTCCATGGTATCATGGTAGACTTCCTTCTAATGAGCAAGATCTGGGTACCTTGCATGCAAAACCTCCTCCTTGGTGATCGTAGGCTTTTGGTGTAATGCCTCTCTCACGCGTGCTACTTTAGCATATGTAGTAATCTTCACTGTCAATGCCTCAAGTCCTTCTGCTATCTTAGGCATCCACTGATCTTCTATCATGTGCTGGATTCTAACCATCCTGACACCTTTTTTTCTTATTTATGCTTCTTAATCATATGCTCATATAAGTTTGGGCACTCTTCATAGCTATGGTTCTTTCCATAGAAAGAACATGCAATATTCTGAGGACATTTGCGCCTATAGTGGTCAAGATATCTGCATGTATAACATGTTCCATGAGGGAACTCACCTCTTCCTCTACCACCACCTCATCCTCCATATCCACCACGATATCCACATCCCCTTCCACGACCTCCTTCAAAACACCCATCGTTCCTGTCATAGTGCGTTTATTATGATCCCTATCCAGGTGTTCATTCTTACCCTTAGAATTATCTGTTATACTTGTTTGTCATACCCCAAGGTCTATAGCATCCTGGATCTGACCAATCAGCTGATAATCCTAAGTATCATGGGTCGTGAACCTCTAAATTTTGCAAAAGAAAGAAACATTCATCCTTATCATGTGTTGTAACAAAGTATAGTGGCTAGCATCATGATTCAAATGACAAATTTCATAATCCAATAGTAATTAGCATACAGATCTGCGAGGGAAACTCTCCTTGGTGTGACCTTCCACTTCACAATTTGTACACAAAATTCCTAAGCGCATTTCATGGGCTGAATTTGCTGATAGATTTTCTAACTACTTTTCCATAGCTACAATATGTGCCTCTAGGAATGGACTAACACCAATTTCAATGCTCCCAACTACCTCAGTATGCAAAGTTGCTTCTAGTGCTTCCCGCGGATTAGTGTATGTCTTATGTGACAACACCTTTCTAAAAGGTGTAATTGATCCTCCAACAAACCACTGTGCATGCTAGCTAGCGTGAATATCATAAGATAGCTTAGATAGAAGTGTCTTAAAATGAGCATCATACTCACGTACACTCTCAGTAGTTCCTTGATTGATATCCTTAAGCACATTTATACTCTTCTGATCAAACTCAGGGATATGGAACTCTTTCAAGAAAGTATCTCTCAATGTTGCATATCCATGCAAGTTTAATCAGGGTCAAACTTCCTATACTAGTTGTGTGCACACCCCTGTAATGTAGTGGTAAATTGACTTGCATTTCACTAAGCAGTCATAATCCCATTAGCGCGCCACAAGATTTCACACATATGTACATGTTCAGCAACATCCTCTATACCTCTATACTCTGGGATATGAAGATACATCTCCATATAGATATTTTGTGGTTGTTACGGACCTTGACCACCTAATCCAGAACCTCCTATTTTCCCTCTACCTCCAAAACCACCTATGCCTCCTGATCTACCACCTATAGTCAGAATAGGACCTGTAGATGTACTCTCCAGTGCTCCGATAGTAGTACTATATTGAACCCCTACATTCTATGAGGTAGTTCCACTTCCAAAGGTGAATCCAACATTTTGCGTGCTCACATTCTATGCAAATGATGTGCCTAAGAATGCTCCTCCAAATGACATTGAAGTCATATGTCCTGTCATTGATGTACTTGATCCATGACTTACTTCTACTCTCCTACTTCCCAAGTTAGTTTGTTGGTTACTTGTCGTACTAGATACTAAAAAACCAAGCACAAGGGCTAGGTCACCAAGTGGATTAAGATGCACACCCGTGGTCTAGGTAGTCTCTGCTAGCTCACTTCTATGTGAGTCCAAGGGGGGATCTCTATCATGCTTTCCAAGATGGGGAAGTTCCTGATGCTCTGGCTACATGTCTTCTACATGAGCTGTAAATCCTTCATGATCCATCTCTCTCCTCCATGCCATACTTTTTGCAATGGAATGCTACTTCTCTATCTCCCTCTCGCATTCCTCATTATACATAAGTCATCTTTCCTCTCTTTGTCTCTCTATTGTTAGGTCTGCCATCTTAAACCAAACTTGTTCCTACCCTCGTGCGTGGTGAAGTTTAGTTAGCCATCGGTTTACTCTCTAGGTTAAAATTTACTATTAAGATCTTAATTGCTAGTGGAATACCTTGCAAATATGTTCCTCTTGGATACCTCGAAAACTAGAATTCAGCTACCTCTAGGAAAGAGTACGTCGAAATTGAATATTCTAGAATATAACTGTTTAGAACACCACGAAACCACATATCCACCACATGAGTCTAGATCAGATCAGCATCATAGATGGACTAAAATTCTTCCTATTTTCAAACAAGTGTGTGATACCTCCAATTCCGTTGAGATGCATAAGCAGTAAGCCACTCGTATAGTTATACTAGAAAGATAGCGAAAAAGCTCTCATATAAGTTGTCCTACATGTTCTGTTATACCCAAATGTGTACATTAAACTCAGATCCACTGTTGAACTTTCATGCATATTCTTCCTCTAGATCATGTATCCATTCCTCAATACTTGTTAGAGTTAACCGGTACGTCTTCATCGTGAACCATCCTGAAAACTAATGAAAAAGAGCTCAGGGTAATGGAACCAATGATGCAGCCTAGAATTTATCAGATAACACCCTAGTCGCATTAGCACATCACTTAGCCTTGACTGAGCACTCACCCGAAGCACAAAAAGGTACCAAGTCCCTCTTTAGGGTTGCTGTAACAGGATGTTAACATAATGAAGGAAAAAACATATAGGTTCATAAGTAATCCATCATTCTACAATGCATGCTACCATCAAATCCATGAAATAACAAGTTTAAACATTAATCATAATTGAATTTAACATGTACTACTCAACTTCACACAGAATGACACTTAGATTCAACCAATATCTTCCATCTATTAATAAATACAGAAGCTCCTTACAGTATTTTCAATCTATACCAATGTGCATATGGAACTGATACATTAATTCAGTCATATGTGTATACACACACTTCACACTCACCCACTCATCCCATACATACCTACTTCTATTATGTACCTAACATCATATAAATAGGGTGGGGACTTACCCTTCACCGCTTATCTATTCCAGAAATAGACCGCATGTTATTAATAGCCACACATGCAAGTTTGTTATCTATAGTCCTTTTGCAATTTAACTGTAATATCAATTCTATTCTCAGATCATCTCCATGCAAAAACACTTCGATCCGCTTCCTTAAAGATAGACAATGCATGGCATGCACGTCTCTGCAACGTTGGTGTGTTCCACACACCATCTTCTAAAAATAGGTCTTCATGCTCAATATCAGCTAAGTCCTGAAAGTTGAACTTGCCTTCCACACACAGGTCCTTCATGTCCTTCTGGACCCTTAGTTTCAGGCCTTCTTTCTTGTGTGTACTCCTTGTGTGATCTTTGACAAGTATTCTTTGATCAACAATATATGAAAATAAAATTATAGATGGTGTTGAGAAGAATGTTGCCTGATAAAAAATTATGGATATATTTTCACATATTAGGTATGAAAAATAATAAGAAGAGAACAAGAGAACTGAAATAATAGTTGCAGCTAATGGAGAGCTAATTACCTCTCAATTTATAAAGGTCATTCAAAATAGTTTTTTAGGTAAAACAGTTCATCTAGATACTATTTTTCACATTCTAAAAAGAGGTCGTCCTATAACATATTTTGTTGAAAAACAATAAGATTTTGTCTTTTTTTGGTATCCCACACTTTCCTCATTATCACTAGTCTGAAAGTAGTGGTTAGGATTGGGAAAAATGTATAGCCATGGTTAAGAAAAAAGACTTGAAAGAGAAACTGAAGTCTGCATAATACATGTCTTTATCTATTAATGAAGTTACAATAGTAGATAATAATTCTTAGGTTTGTATGCATGTTTATACTATTGAGAATCATGTGATACAGCCTGACTTACTTTCCATTCACAAGATGAGAGAGAAATCCAATGTTGAAAAGATTTGTAAATTGGTTATAAATTTCTTCAAGGAGATCATTAGCATGGATGATGCTACAATTACATCGAAGTTGGTATGTTTCGGGGTAGATGGGACATTTGTAATGCAACGTCATTATAATGGCCTATGTGTAAGACTTTAAACATCTCATTTCCAATATTTGATTTCCATTCATTGTATGGCTCATAGAATGAACCTAGCTTATAAAATAGTTGGAAAATTTAAACCTGTAGCAAAAGTTGAAGAACTTATTTGAGAGGTGCATGCTTAATTCTTCGACAATCCTAAAAGATTCATGGAATTCAAAAAATCTATAGAAGGACAAAAAAATGGGTGTAAACTGTTAAAACATGTCCACACCAGGTAGATCTCATTGTACCAATCAGTTCATAGGGTGTACAACGAGTATCAATCCTTATTAGGAGTGATGTGGCATAATTGCATGGAAGTGCACAAGGCCCAATATTTAATACATTGTTTGATTAATATAGAGTCATTTATGATGTTTTGTGGTCTCCTTCCCATGTTGGATGAAATGCATCATTTAATTAAACAAGCACAAGAAATAACTATCTATATTTTTTATTTTTCTAGTTTGAGGAAACAAGTTTAATGGAAATAGTATATTTGTTTGTTAATGACTCTACTTTTACAGGTCCAAAGTTTGATGGTTGGAATGATTTGATAAATATTGGAAATTTAAGTAGCTTTCTAAAGTTCAAAGTACATGTTTTAAGTAGTAGCCAGTAAGGTTGCGAAGTTAAATGTCATAGGGCCGCTATTTTATAACATTGTATCATCAACGAGGGTGAGGTCAAGAGAAATAGTAGTTTCCCTACTAAAAGAAATAAGGGAACGATTTAGTAGGGATGCTTGACTTGAAGAATTGGCTTTAGTAAATCCCACCTATTAGAATTCTATCCAAAATGAAAGATATTTGCAAGAAGACTTCCACAACAGGTTGACTACATTGATTCAACATTTTTGTAAGCTCATTGATATCAATGGAATGAATATTATAGTTATTTTAAGAAAGGAAGGTTTGATTGATAAATCCAATGAATTTTTCTCTGCAATGATTGAGAAATTCAATTGTTTGCATAATCCCTTAGAGTGTGGAGTAATAACATGACTATGGAAAAAAAATGGGTTAAGTATTATTTTATAGTAAACCATCTCTAAGTTTTTCTCATTGGTTGAGCTATGTCAAACAATGATTTTGGGTTCAGTTGAAGATGAGATAATTTTCAGTGCCTTGACCTTTATAAAGTCAAAATTGCGAAACAATATTTAAAAAAAATTAAAAATTGTTTGAGAATTTACACATCAAAGTACAAAGTCAATAACTTTCCCTATGATAGGGCTTTGATAGTACGGAAGTCGATTAATGAAAGGAGAGGGGTTGAAAATAATGATAGAAATAAAATAGATGACCCTATTGCATTAGTCAATTGTCAACGAAGTGAGGTCAGAGACCTAGTCAAGCAAATGATATAGATGATCCACCATCAAATTAGAAGCTTCCATTTATGGATATCACATTATATAGATGTTCATATAGTAATTAATATATTCAAATATTCAGTATAGTGTTCTAATAATATATTTTTATTTATTTGTATTTTTTTAGAAACATTGTGTTGGTTTGTAGTCTTATGAATGATAATTGAAATACATTGCATTGATTTGTTGTCTTCATAATAGAAATACATTGTTTAAATTTTTAAAAAACACTTATGAGATGGATATCACTTGATATAGATTTTCATATAACATATTCAAAAACACTTACGTTTCTCATACACCTACAATTACAAAGCATTAACATAAAAGGTATTTCATTTTTTGAACCACTAAGTACTGAAATGAAAAATAACACTATTCCTCATTCAACTCGCTTGAGACATGCCTTGTATGAAAAATTTAAGAATGAAATGAATGGAACAATTTTCAAAATTAAATTACTCTTAATGATCTCGTCTTCTATAACATGCTCCACTCTTCATCTGTTGGAATTACAATTTGTTGTAAATCAGAGTGACTGACATGTAACTTTGTTAGCAATTCATAACTAAGAGTAGATATTTCTTTTATTTTTATATAAAAACTTACTGATAAGGTTATCAATGGTTTAAGGAATCCAAAAAAGTTTGTCTCATCTACCTTATCAATAATTTGATTCTTCTCTTGCATCATTTTCTTCTTGAATGCATTCTTATTAATGAATTGTTGTGTTTTGTCAAAAGGCATTGGCAAACCAAGATTTTTGAAATCATGTAATTTTACATGCATCTCTTGTAACTTTATTTGACACTTATTCAAAAATTCTTCTACTTCTCCTAGCATCACACACTTCTGAATGATAGATGATACCTTTATTGAGGCATCAAACCGGTTTTGAATTCCTCTAGATGTCAGTTCTGTGTCACTAAATTTGTAGATAGATTCTAAAATTTTCCTTGATGGATCCTCTCTTTAAGCCATCACTTTTCCACTACCAATTACGTATTCATGGAGCTTATCATAAATTCCCTGCAAATCAGTCATGAATTCAAATAATCTAATTAAATCATCCTTTTTTTTGGTTTTTCCCCCCAAACATTATCCTTCATATTAATCACTACCTTTTTATAAAATTCAAATAGTTTGGTGTTGGAAGAATTTATTTCCTTTTGTGATTTTGCAAACTCCTATTACAATATTTCATTTTTCTCCTCTCTTCCTTTTGCAATCTATCCTTGAATTTTCTCTCTTCTAATGGGTGCCATTATTCCCTTCATTTAATCAACTTCTTGTTAATGTCATATTCAAACCAAGGGTGTGTCTAAATCTATATGCAACAAGAGTAATCCTATTGATCTAGTAGTTGACTGTAGTTATTTTTGTATTTTCTGAGGGATATTTTCAATGTCTTAAGGACTTCTTAGTAAAAAACTTATTTAAATCATACTATGAAACCTTTGCTAAAAGACTAAAAGACTTGCTAAAAGGAAACACACTTTGCAGGATGGAAATAAACACACACAACTTAGAGTGCTTAAAAATAGTTGCAAGAAAAATAAGAGTCTATCTAGACACCTATAGGAACAAGTATATGATATAGTCTAGCTAGAAGAATTAAAATCGATACAAAATTAACAGATCTAAACTATTTGCTTAGGAAATATAAATACCAAATAGACAAATATCTTGGTCCTTGGGGGAGTGGGCCCTTGCTCCTCCTTGAATCAGGATTTAACAACTTAGAATTATCTCAAATAGGAATGGCTATTTATTGATAAAACATTCAGTATTACAAAACATATTGGATCTGTGTATTGCGATCTGTATTACTTATTCTATATCTATCTTCTCTGTTCTATCTCCATTTATTTATCTATTGTAGGTCTACTTATATATACATTTACAATCATAGTTGTCTCTACGATTGTGATGAAATCAAATCATGCCCGGAATAGATGTTGACTTGGATTATGGCTTATCAGACAGTTGTAAAGAACTATCGCTAGATCTGTGATCAAAAATTGTCTCATCCTTTCCTGATTAAAAGGGTCGTTGATGCTAAATCACCAGATGTGGTTAGAATAGATAAACTTCCATTGGTTCTAGAACTTCAGAGAAGTTCTAGAACCATAGGAAATCGTTAAGGATCAAGACCGTTAGAGTTACGGAGCTATACCCAGGAGTTCCAAAACTAAGTCCAAAAATTTCGGAACTAAATACTAGAATTCCAGAACTAAGTCTAAAAGTTCCAGAACTAGATGATGACTATGTAATGGAGTTATGGAACTAGCTTGGAAGTTCTGGAACTAAGTTGTATTGGAACAGATGCTACCGAAATCGTGTTGAACACTACATACTTCATTTCTTCGACTGATTAGACCTACTTTATTACAAAACTGAATTTCAAACACACACTTCATCAGGAATTTCAGAGCTTTTAAATGTTAGAATCACAATCAATCAAAAGATGGAAAATTACATCCTAACTCATATCAGATCAAATAAAAGTCACAAAATGCAATCAAACTTAATAAAAAGGAGAGTAAGATGAGATCATTTATTATACATTTAATGGGCATATTTTGGCCTCATCATTTCCCCCGAACTTACTTGTTTGTAAGTCCCTTTACAAACTTCATTCTTCAAAAGTGGGGTTATATGTTATGCATTCCATTTGATTACTCAGATCAAATGGCTGAAATTGGATCTTCCAATGCTTAAACTTAGAGGTACTGTACCCTGATCCTACTTATATTTTCCTCTGGCACTCTTCAAATTGAGTAGGATCTTGAGGTTCTTTGTTTTGCCAAGGAGACATGGGGGTGAGAAGTAGAGGGGGAATTGTTCACATTCCCATCCATATTTTCCCATAGGTCTCATTGATATGAGGAATTATTGTGCATAACACTTTTGCTCTTTCTAAACTCCAGATCAGATTTGTAGGGGATATTACTTCCCTTCTTCTCAAGGAAACCGTAAGAAGTTCCCACCTTTTCGAGCATCCCTCATAAATATCTTCAAACTTCTCCTCCTCATAGGAGGTAAATTTATCAATACTTTTTGTAAGATGGCAAAATAATGTGTCTTAAGTTGTTCATCAAAGGAATGAATTCTAAAATGTATGAAGGCAAAAGGTTTACCATAGTGAGCTCTCATGCAAAGATCGGTTGAGCTAGCTTCCAATAAAAAATCATATTCCCTTTCCTTCCATGCAATTTGGTTTTTTAGAATAGAGACAAATGCATTGAGCTGACTTTCCCCCACATACAAATTGATCATAAATCCTGTGTTTTTCTCTAGCATCAGATTACAAAGATAGAATTCACATAGAATATTTTTCTACTCAGGACTGGCTAAAGAATAAGCTATCATGAATTCAGATTCATCTTTTAGTTCATGTGGAAGTCCACATGCAATCCTTGACATCTGCCAGTAAATGAATTGTTCTTCTAAAAACACACTATATGCAGGAGAGGGCCTCCTTTAGGCAAGTAATTTTTCACTCATAATGCAGACCATATGTATTTTTGCAAGACATTTATATTTGTTTCCTTCTTCCTTATAAAACTTTTCTTCCCACTCTTTTCTTTCCTTCTTTTCTTCTTCCATCTTGGTCTTCAAATATTCATTTGATGTTTTAGCTTCTCTGAGTTCCCTGTAAGTGTCATTCCATAGTTGTTTGAGTGGAAAATAAGTTAACTCAGTCTGTGCAGAGACTGTGGACACAACATTCTATTTTCTGGAAGTTTGACATTCTTCCTCTTTCTCTATCAGTTATTTTTTAATTACTGATAATTCCTCAGTCCTAACTGCAAGCTGAGTTGTTAGCTCTCCAATGATATTTTCCCTTTGTTCTAATTTGAGTTTGAGGAAATCCAATTCCTCATCCTTTTCCCTAATAATGAGCTCTGCTCTAGACAAGAACAGAGCCTATTTAACCTGATGTCTTTCTTCTTCCTCTAAAATTTCTTGGGGAGTTGAGCATTCTTCTTCTATCAAAGGAAATTTACCTTTTCATCTCCAGGATGCCAACTCTTCCTCTTCATGTGATAATGCTGATGGTTCAGCCAATTCTTGAAAATCTACTCCTCAAGTCTCTCATCTCCTTTTTCCATCTCAGCTTGGCTTGGTTCAGGAGGAGTCATGGCCATGCTGCCCAAAATATCAGTAGCTTCTTTTTCCATCTTTTCCTATTCACTCCTTCCCTCTGGGGTTTCCCTTGACCTCTTATGAATTTTCCTTCTTTGGGGAATTTCAACATGCCTAGCAGTGGAATTCTTTCTAGAGTTTCCTCTTACTTTTGTTTCTTACTCTTGCACGGGTGAGCTATCACTGTCAAAGACAGATATTAGCTCCCTTGTAGCTGTTACAGAAGAAGGAATTTCCTTCAAAGGCATAGAAGGCTCTGTTTTTTATCTTTCTCACAGATCTTCTTATTTTTGGTATATTCTCTCTTCCCACTTCCTTTTGTTCTTCTACAGGGGCATAAATTTCTAAATTAGGTGAAGGAGAAAATGGAGTTGGTATTGTCCTTCTGATAATATCAGGGTTTTTCTTAAACTTTCCAATGAACTTTTCCCAAATTTCTTCTCCATTTTTCTTTGACAAAAAATGGTGTTAGCATACTAAATGAACTAACCCGTGATGCCTGATTGTCCCAACACCCCAGGAATACCTCTGGGCCATGGTCTGGATAGAATAAAAAAGAAACCCTGGAAGGTTTATTATGTATTCTGGTTTTGTGGCTCCATATTTCAGATATATGAGCATCTTTAGGACTTCTTTTCCTATAGACCCAAATTGACCATCACAGGTTAAATACTTCACTATCCAAAATGCTACCTTGTCAAAGGGTTTGGGAAAATTGGCCCTTCTGACCCCTTTTATGATTTTCTTTGTATTGTAAATGTATTGGGGTTCAGTTTCCCCTTCTTGTAGTAGGGTTTCAACTAGTTCTTTCAAGGTCCCTTTGGCAGGATGTGGGACATGCACAATTGGCACTCTAGACACATTACTTATTGTATTCACAGAAAAAGGAATAAAAATATTTCTCACCTTTGTCCTGGATTGCTCTAGGTTTATGATGAATTCTCTTACTAATTCGTCATTATACTTTGAAAACTTTTTCAGGAACTCTAGCCATCCTGCATGCTCAAAGATAGATGTCACTTCTTCATCTACAAGGAGCTAGGAATCATCCTCTGGTTCTGATTTCTTTTTAATCCCCATATCAACTCAAATTTTGTTTCCTTTGATTATGTGAAAATCATTTGTAGGCCTTCTTGCTTAACTACAGAACTAACGATTTTATCTTCGTAACCTCTATTCTTAGTTGTGGAACCTTTGTTCTTAGTTGTGGAACCTCTGTTCTTTATTGCATAGCACATTGCTTCTCCCTCAAATTTTCTCTGCAACTTATTTCACTTGATTTTGCACTAATGATTACTCATGATAACTATGCCGCCACTTATTCCATCCAAATCATCTTCATGATTACTCACTTGTAATCATAATGTATAAATAGATGACTCATCATACCAACTTTTAAATCAAGTCTAATCACACATGTAAACTTTTAATCTAACCCTAAATAAGTTAAAAGATATAATTACCATCCTTGATGATGTAATCCTTTTGTTATGATGACTCATCATTCCTACAAGTGGAACAAAACACGGTTAGATAAGACAGCTGGAATTCTAAAGAATTCCCTTTTATTTGAATTAGCCACAAGAGGAGGTTAACCGCCATTGTTGGTTTTCAATTGACCTCTAAGAGAGCAAAAAAATTATATTTTTTTATATTATTTATTTATTTATTTTATTTTGGGGAAGAAAACTCCATTTACTGGTTTTCATTTTCTTCCCTTTATTCTAGATCTATCATCTAGTTATTTGATCATTTTGGAAGAACTGGGTTCTTCCATATGATCAAATTCTTTGTCTGCTTCAATCTTCCTCAAGAATTCATCCTTAGTAGGAGGCTTCCTATAGATTTTTAGCCTATGTCCATTGACCAAGAGTGTTCTTCTACTGCCATCAATGGGAAGTAACTGAATAGAACCATTGTCAAATATCTGTTCAATCTGATAGGGTCCCAACCATCTGGTTCTCAATTTTCCCTTGAATTGTTGGTACTTAGAATCAAACAGTAATGCCCAGTCTCCTACTTTGAATTGTCTTTTCTTGATATGTGTGTCATGTCATTACTTCCTTTGATCTTGGATTATCTTTGTCTGCTGAAGTGCTTCCATCCTCAATTCATCCAATTCATTGAGTTGAAGGATTCTTTCCTTTTGAGCTGCATCCAACTCAATACCCACCTTAACTGTTGTCCTCAATGTCTGTAGTTCAAACTCAATGGGAAACAAGGGATTTTTCCCATAGACTAACTCATATGGTGAAAACCCTGTTGTAGTTTTCCAAGTTGTATTATAAGCCTAGACAGCTTCAGGTAGTCTCTTTACCCAATCTTTTCTCCCAGCTTCAACTGTTTTGGTAAGGATGTTTTCCAATTCTCTGTTTGTTACTTTAGCTTGTCCATTTGATTATGGGTGATAAGGAGATGACTTCCTATGATTGATTTGGTAATACATTGTGAAAGCTTGGATCATATTAGACATAAATTGTGGTCCTTGATCTGAAACTATGCTCCTCGGTGCTCCAAACTTTACCATAATTCTATGTCAGAGGAAATTAGAAACTGCTTCTTCAGTGGCATTTGTCAATGTCTGCACTTCTACCCACTTTGTCACATAGTCAGTACACACAAGAATATATTCCTTTCCTTGTGAAGGAGGATTAAAGGGACCAAAAAATCCAATACCCATCTCTCAAATGGTTCAATCACTACTTGAGTTTGAAGAGGCATTTCATTGGTGAAAGTTGGTTGTCCCATCCTTTGACAAGGATCACACTGATTGATATATCTCTTCACATTCTTATATAGAGATGGCCAATAATAACCAGTGTCAATTATCTTATGAGTTGTTTTTTTCACTGAATAGTGTCCTCCACTTGGTTCATCATGACATGCTCTAAGGATGTTAAATATTTCATCTTCTCTTACACACCTGTGTAAAACCAAATCAGGGCCACATTTAAATAGCATTCCATTTAACCATTTGAATTGTGCACTGGTTTTGATTAACTTCTTTATTTGTTTCTTAGTGAAAGAAGGAGGAAACTTCCCTGTTGCAAGATAATTTTCCATATCAGCAAACCATGGTGTACTTGCTGAAATAGCAAACAGTTGTTCATCTAGAAAGTTATCCTTGACTAGATCTTGCTCCCCTGTAGTGGTTAGTCTTGACAAAAAATCAGCTACCACATTAGATTTACCTGGATTTTCCACAATGGTAATATCAAATTCTTGTAAAAGTAATAACCATCTAATTATTCTTCCTCCAACCACTGGTTTGTTCATTAAATATTTAATTGTTGAATGATCTGTGTGTACAAATATCTTGTACCCTGTAATGTAATGTCTGAATTTATTGATTGCATAAATCACAGCAAGAAATTATTTTTCAGTGGTGGTGTAATTCTTTTTAGTGGGAGTAAGATTTTTACTAAGATAATAAATAGCATACATTTTTCCTTCTTCATCTTTCTATCCCAAAACTACACCAATGGAATTATTTGAGGCATTTGTTTGGATATGAAATGGATTTTCCCAATTAGGTCCTCTCAATATTGGGGTAGTGATTAATTTTTCTTTAATTTCTTCAAAAGCATGCTGACACTTTTCATCCCAAAGAAATTCATAGTCCTTGGTTAGAAAATTAAACATGGGGACAGCAATTTCACAGAAATATTTAATAAAGCACCTATAGTACCCAGCATGTCCTAAAAATGACTTGATATCTATGGGGGTCTAAGGAATAGGTAAATCTGAAATGATCCTAATTTTGTTTTGATCAACCTGAATTCCTCTTTTTGAAATATGGTGTCCTAATACAATCCCCTCATCAACCATCATTAAACACTTTTCATCACTAAGAGACAGATTGTGTTGTTCACATCTTGTTAACACTCTGTCCAGATTTCTCAAAGCATCATCAAATGTATCTCCGTGTACAGTGAAGTCATCCATATATACCTCAACACAATCATTTGTTAGATCAGCAAAGATTGCAAGTACAACTCTCTGGAAAGTTGCAGGAGCATTACATAAGCCAAATGGTAACACCCTATAGGAAAAGGTACCCCATGGACATGTAAATGTAGTTTTGTCCTGATCTTCAGCAGTAACTCTGATTTGATTGTATCCACTAAAGCCATCCAAGAAGGAAAAGTATTGTTTACCTAAAAGGTTGTCTAGGACTTGATCTATGAATGGTAAGGGAAAATAATCTCTCAGTGTGGCTTTGTTCAGTTCCCTATAGTCAACACATATTCTCCATTTTCCATTATTTTTAGGAACAATTACAAGAGGAGATACCCACTGACTATCTGAGATAGGGTAGATAAAACCTACTTGTAATAGTTTTTCAATTTCTTGTTTGACTATATCCCTTAAGGCTTGGTTAATCCTTCTCTAAGGATGCCTAATTAACGTTTTTGGTATAGATGTGATGAGTGCAGATACTTGGGTGAATTCTCTTCATGTCTTTGTAATCCCAAGCAAAATATTTAGTATGTTTTTTTAGAACATCAAACAATTTATCTTCTTCATCATCCTTCAACCAGTTGTTAATGTTCAAAATTTTACCCGGTTGAATCTCAACATGCTTGGTTCCAATGTGTGATGAACTGATTTGTTGAAAGGGTTCCATTAAAGTATTTAGTGGACATGCATGTGGTAATAACATATGATATGTAGAAACATCTCCAAAAGTTCCTTGAGATAGAATACTGGAAAAAGGATAGTAATGAGAATTATGATACTTATCTCTTTGTAGGTCAAACTCTTCGTCACTTCTACTTTCCAAAAATTCTTCACCACTCCCTGATGTATTTGAAACTGAAGCTACTGATTCTTCCTCTCCCCATGAGAAATCTCATTCCTCCAGAGTGAAATTATTTCCAATCACAGAGAACTGTTGTTGTCGTGATTCTGGAACTAAATATGGTGGTTCTGGAACTAAATGTGGTGGTTCTGGAACTAAGTTTGCAGATTCTAGAACTATGGTCGTAGGTTCCATAACTATAGTCGCAGGTTCTAGAACTATTTCTGATTACTTTGAGGATAGCTGGTGCTCATCCAATGGTGGATTAATCATCTCTTCTACTTCTCTTACATGATCCTGCAATGTGATCATAGCCAAAGAAGACAAATTTTTCTTATTAGTATCAGGAGAATCAACCCACAATTGTTCTTGATTGTCAATAAAAGGTCATGCAGAAGGATATAAGGAAATTTTCTTAGAGTTCTTACCATTCGAGATTGTCATATCACCTAACCTGTAATCAATTAAGAAAGCAACTATAGCTAACCATGGTCTACCCAAATTAATGGGATAACCCAATGTTTTACCTTTTACCTGCATTATAAGGAAGTCAACCGGATATTCCCATGACTCCACCATAACCACCACGTCTTCAATAATCCCTTCTAGTTTTGCTACAGACTTTTCTGCCATCTGCAATATGGTATTAGTAGGTTGTATACCCATTAATGGTAATGTTTTCAAAGTGTCCACTGTCATTACATTTATAGCCACACCCAAATCTACCAAAATGTTATGTATATCTGTATTCCTTATAGAGACAGAAATAACAGGACTTCCAAGACCTTCATATTTGGGAAGTAAAATTTTTCCTGCTAATAAATCAGCAAGTTTCCCATCTACTTTGATAGTCTTGGGGTACTGTTTCTTCCTTCCAGGATTTTTCAAACATAACATTTTGATTAATTTGTTCAATTCTGGAATGTCCTTAATTGCTTGTAACAGTGGTATTTCAATATTCAATTTCCTTAGTTCCTGTACCAATTCAGACTCCTTGGTTTCTATAGCTTCTTTAAATCTCTCTGGAAATGGAGTCTCAATAGTGTCGCTATCTGGCTCCTTTTATTTTCTTTTTATATCCTCTTTTGGAACAACAGTACTAGGGGTTTCATTTTCTTCTTTCATTTCAATGATTATAATAGGTGGACTGCTAATTATTTTCCCAGATCTAGTTTGAATATCCTTACAATCCATGGCATGTAGATCAACTGATTTTTCTGGTTCTGTTCCATAAACAGGAGTTGTTTGTTTGTTTCTTGGGTTTTTACTGGTTGTGTTGGTATTTACGTTTGGACTATATTCTCAGTTTGTGAATTCTTTGTAGGGGATCCCATGATGGCCTGTTGATTTTGATTTGGATATGTTTTTCCTTGAGCATAATTACTAGGGTTCCATCTAGGTTGTGACCAAGCATAAGGATTTCCTTGACCAGCCCATGGTTGTTGATGTCCCTAAGCATACCAAGCTTGATTTTCCCAATCTTGAGGGTTCCATGTTGGTTGAGGTACCCAAGGTGGTTGTCCCCAATTTTGTGGTACTATCTTAGTAGCCCATGGCATTTTCCAGGGATTAGGAACTGATCTTGGCATAAACTTCCCTTGGTGAGGTTGTCTCTGAACAAAATTCAATTCTTCTATTGTGGATGATGTACTGGTTTGTTTAAGTTGATTCTTTATGACTAGGAGTAGAGAACAAGCATCAGTATCATGTTCTTTAGATTCACAGATAAGACACATTTCTATTTTATCCAAAGGACAGTCTCTTATTGCATGCTTCTTCCTACATCTAGGACAATACATAGCCAATGGTTCAGTTTTGGCATTTGCTTTAGCTTGTAATCCATCCATAGTATAGGTTAATTGAACTGAAAATTTTGTTTTAAAGTTTGCTAACTCATCCATTAGTTTTTTCATATCTGGATTCAGACTTTTCACTGATTTTCCTTTTCTAGGTCCACCCCTTGTTCTAGAATAGCTTCTACAAATCTCCTTAATTTCATTCATCCTTAATTGATCAATGTCTCCACCTCCTATCAAGTTAAGGGCTTCCCTAGATTCGTCATCCAAACCCTTAAGAAAAATGGTTTTACTTAACTCCTCTTGAAGTACAAATCCACACCTTTTGCTCACAAAGAGGAATCTGTCTAAATAGTCTTCTATATTTTCATCTTCCTCCTGCTTGATTTTGAAGAATTCTTCCTTCCTATTTCTCCCTCTACAATAATCCTAGTATTTGTCTAGGAAGGCAGTTTCCATTTGTGCCCAAGTGGTAATAGAGTTGGATGGTAATCCCATGAACCACCTCATTGTTGCATCCTTCAGAGTGGATGGAAACAACTTGAGTTTTTGATTATCTATTTTGTAGTCATAGGTCTGACATAGTACCTTGAACTCAAATAGAAATTGGTCAGGGTCTTCAGATGACATCCCTCTAAATGTGGGTAAATGTGCAGGTGAGATATTTTTCATTGGTGTATCATCATCACCCAATTGGATTGGATAAGTAAAGGTCCTATCAGGTTCTCTTTCAGCTTCTCGTGCCATTTTAAAAATATTTTCTTGAATTTTCCTCCCAATCAATGTGGTATGTGGTATGCCTTGGGGAAGGTGAAAAATCAGGAGTAGGAGGTTGACTACTCAATTGAGAATCAAAACTCACCCTAAATGGATCTTGAGAAATAATCCTTCTCCTAAAAGTTCTACTTCCTTCAGGTGACTGATCTAAGAATTCCAAAGGTGGCAATTTTGTTTCTTGTATAATAGGGGATGATGGTGCCTCCAATTCTTGATCAATTTCCTTATTTGGACTAGAGGATGTTATGAATTCTTGTGAAGATGTTCTTGGGAGGAATCTACCCTTTGAGTCTCTTGGTCTACTCATATATTTTATGATATAGTAGGGAAGATCCTTCAACTACTAGATGTATGATTGTTGTTCTTGCTGACACCTAATTAGAAAATTCCAACTAGTGTGTCACTGAAAATGATGCCAAAAATGATGGGTGTCGTTATTCCCTTCATTTAATCAACTTCTTGTTGATGTCATATTCAAACCAGGGGTGTGTCTAAAGCTATATGCAACAAGAGTAATCCTATTGATCTAGTAGTTGACTGTAGTTATTTTTGTATTTTCTAGGGGATCTTTTCAATGTCTTAAGGACTTCTTGGTAAAAACCTTATTTAAATCATACTATGAAAACTTTGCTGAAAGGAAACACACTGAAAGTTTTTCTGAAAGGAAACACACTTTGCAGGATGGAAATAAACGCACTTACTTTTGGAAATAAACACACTTGCTTTTGGAAGTAAACACACTTGCTTTTGGAAATAAACACACACAACTTAGAGTGCTTAAAAATGGTTGCAAGAAAAATAAGAATCTATCTAGACACCTGCAGGAATGAGTATACAATAGAGTCTAACTAGAAGAATTAAAAGTGATACAAAATTAACAGATCTAAACTATTTGCTTAGGAAATATAAATACCAAATAGACAAATATCCTGGTCCTTGGGGGAGTGGGCCCTTGCTCCTCCTTGAATCAGGATTTAACAACTTAGAATTCTCTCAAACAGGAATGGCTATTTATTGATAAAACATTCGGTATTACAAAACATACTAGATCTGTGTACTAATTCTCTATCTATATCTATCTTCTCTATATCTATCTCCATTTATTTATCTACTGCAGGTCTGCTTATATATACATTTACAATCATAGTTTTCTCTACGATTCTGATGAAATCGAATCATGCCCATAATATATGTTGACTCGGATTGTGGCTGATTAGATAGCTGTAAGATAACTATCCCTGGATCTGCGATCAGAAATCTTCTCATCCTTTCCTGATTGAAAGGGTCATTGATGCTAAATCACCAGATGTGGTTAGAATAGATAAACTTCCATCGGTTCCAGAACTTCAGAGAAGTTCCAGAACCATAGGAAATTGTTAAGGATCAAAACCGTGAGAGTTCTGAAGCTATACCCAGGAGTTCCAGAACTAAGTCTGAAAATTTTGGAACTAAATACTGGAGTTCTGGAACTAAGTCCAAAAGTTCCGGAACTAGATGATGACTATGTAATGGAGTTCTGGAACTAGCTTGGAAGTTCCAGAACTAATCTGTATTGGAACAGATGCTACTAAAATCATGTTGAATGCTACATACTTCATTTCTTTGACTGATTAGACCTACTTTATTACAAAACTGAATTTCAAACACACACTTCATCAGGAATTTCAAAGCTTTTAAATGTTAGAATCAAAATCAATCAAAAGACAGACAATTACATCCTAACTCATATTAGATCAAATAAAAGTCACAAAATGCAATCAAACTTAATAAAAAGGAGAGTAAGATGAGATCATTTATTATACATTTAATAGACATATTATGGCCTCATCATCTTCCTCTATGTTATTTTCCCATTTTTTGGCCTTTTCTTTCTCTACCTTCAAAACCTCTTGTAATTCTCCTAATGTTTGTTCTAATCTATTATTTTTAATTTTCATTTCCTATGACTTTTCTTCACTTATTCTAGTTCCACTTGTGCCTTTTCATTCGCAGTGGCTGCAATCATAGAGGTAGATGATTGTATCCTCTTCTCCAACTCATTGGTCTTATTAACTGCCAATTTTCGGTTTGCTTTCTCCTTTTCTAGGTCCACCTTTAACTCTTGAATTTTATTATTCAACTTATTTTTCTCTCTATCTTCCTTTATAAATGTTGTGTATACCACATCATTGTTCATTTTTTATACATTTAATTTGTCACAAGGTTTCATTCCAGTAAAATCCATTTAAATGGTAGATACATCATAGTCACTGGAAACCATTTATTATCTGTTTTTACAATTTTTGGCATAGCATAGATGCATTCCATGGTATCTATGTTTGAGTTATATGTAGGAAATACCCTCATTGTGGTAGGATATGAAGTTACAATATCCTGTAGCATTTTCTTCTTGTTTCTTTTATCTCTTTCTAATTTGTGGGAAAACTCATCTTGGTAATAAAAGATTGAGGTGTTTGGAGGAATAAACTTCTTGAATGGAGGAGTAATTGAAGTTTGGGGAGAATTTCCATGTGGATTAGAAATTTTTTAAGGGGTAGCACTGCCTTCTGTATGTAGTTTCCTTGAGGCAATTCTACCATGTGCAAGAGTAATTGTATATGTGTCTATCTTTTGCCTCTTCTCAGGTCCTTGTTGGATAGTAGGAACTTCAACTATTTGTATTGGCCTCTTTACAATAATCTATTGATGTGATAATTTATGACCACTACTATCACCATCACTAGAACTACCAACAATAACAACACTAACATATTCATTTCCAATTTCTCCTCTTGAATTTTCAACCTGTGGCTGAAACGTTTGCTGGGGATTTGACTCCAGAGAAAAATGCATTAGATTACCAATTGTATTTGTTTTATGTATTGGTACTTTATCTGAAGGTGAAGCTCCAAGGCTTGACCTATCAGAACCTCTTCTAGGATGTACCTCTATTGGAATCCAAATGCCTTATCCTATTGAACTGAAACCACCACCACTAAAAACCATCTTTTCAGCTATAACTTCCCCCATAGAATATGTTTGTTTCATGCTTTCATTCATACTTAGTTTATATGACTTATCCCTCCCAGTAGGGGCATTGTGTAATTTCTTATCAAATTCACTCTGATCATCACTACTTGCCTCTACGATATGCACTTCATTCCACAATATGCTTAAAATTTTCATCTTCTGGAATAAAATCATACTCTGAAACAACTCTTGAACTACCTAGGTCCCCCCTCATAGACCAAAAGGCAGTTATTTTTTACCTTGTCCAATTTTATCTTGAAAAACATGATCCAAATGATTTGGCATGTTTTTAGAGGAGGAATTTTTATCATCTTTTTCATGAATATTGTGATATTGATATTTCTCCATACATGTTCCTGCACCAGCACATGGTGGGGATTTAGCTAGCCATAGTAAATCTCTCCAAATATAGTTCTATGATCAATATCTTAATGGCTAAAGGCAACACATGTAAGTAGGATCCTTTGGGCTCGCACAAGAACTAAAACTCATATTGCTTTGGGAAACAATATGTGGTAATTGTGTACTCCAATGCATAATTGTGCAACACTCCAACCTACCAATGATATACAACTATGGTCCACTCTACATCTGCATCAAAAAGAGTTTGATAATTTTCTTACGTCCAAATACTTGTCCTAGGACCCCAAGCTTTATTCAATGTGTACGATGCCAACCACTGATACAACTCTACTGGAAAGTAATTAAAGAACATCTTATATAACTTATGATAAATATTATCTTCCACCCAGTTACGTGCATTGAAATTAGGTTCATTACTATATCTTTGTACAAAATTATCTTGTTTATCTTCTACCCAACTTTCAATTCTCTGCAAAGATAATCGATATGCCATATGTATGCAACATCCTGGTAGACAGTTTGAAAAGATGTCCTGGCAACGAAACCAAAAATGTAGTCTATTTTTTTCACATAAGTGTTATGCACATTGGCACATCATTTAGTCTAAACTAAATTCTCACCCAAAGCATGCACATCTACCAGATCCCTCCTTTTTGTTTGTTTGGTAAGATTTTAGCATGCATAATTACTGTGATAATTGACCAAGTAAGCAATCAAGTGTAGTTAACCTTTACATCAACTCTCTTTAGAAATATATATAATAAGGAAACATAACATATCAGTCAATAACCAATATCAATTGCATCATTAGATCACCATATTCATTCATATCAACTATCACAATCAGTCCACAATAATCCATTATAACAAAAGTATTACATAAGAAAAGTTGTATACATAGTAATCAATGAACCAGAGAGTTAGACCAAGTTCTCAAGTATCAAACCCTAGACCTGAAGCATCACAACATAACTCCACTAACATGTCATGGATCTCTCTCAACAATAGATTACAACATGTATATATATGGGTGGGGAGTTTCCTTTCACCGCTTATGCACTCTCCTAATAATAGGTGTGCCCAAAAATACACTACATGTATGATTTTTAAAAATAGCTGATAATAGATTATCCAATGAATAAGAATTACTTTAATCCTATTAATATACTCCATGCTTGTGCTAGATCTACATATTCATTCTCCAAAAATAGCCTTTACTTATCCGTCAAGTCTTTATGCTTTATCTCTTTTCTTGGTCGGCACTCCATCTCACTTTTCTATTTTTAGCCTGTGATCAACAAAATGGCTAAATCCCAAACCTTGTCTGTCCATACGTACAGTCCCATGAACCACCTTGTTCTTATCTGTGTGCACCCTCCTACGCATCATCCTTAATCTTCCATGTGTGCTCTTACACCTTTCCTATCTTATCCTTAGCATTTTCTTCTTACCAACATCCATACTATTCTGCAACTTGGATCCTTTTGAGCCCAAAAAGATCACACCCATAACTTAGCATTGTCACCATGTATCAACTTGCTTTGTAGTATTCATAATTCTCTAATTACTCAATTTGTTGAGTCATCATAGTTCTTAGAGCACTTGTACCAAAAATATGCATACCTTGTCCTTGCAATAAAACTTCATACATTTGATGATCTAGTACATAATTATACTTATGCTACAGATCATGTACCATATTTCTTGACCATGTATCAAAATAGTCTTGAATTCATTTGTACCTTCATAGACCTTCTAAAGGGAAAGCTACGCTCCCCCAGGATCAACCTACCAGACTATGCTCAACCATAAGGGAATGGAGACAACATACATACATTACTCATGAAGACACCTTCTTAGATCTAACTCAGACATTCTTAGAGCAACTTTCAACCAAAAGATTCTATAGACACAAAATATATGCACTTGGGTACATTTCTAGGTCATAAAGCATGCTCATGTATACATGATTCCTAAGCAAGAAAACTAGTGTTTAACAACTCCTTTTGGAATTTTGGTTGTTTTAAATCTTGCAATTTACTATTTCTAAGTATCTTTTTGTCTTTACACATCTTACAACTTTATCAGCACTTAATTGATTTATCTTTTAACGACCTCAGACACTAACACCCAACTAAGGCAGAAGTACCCAAACCCTCCTACCCCTCCAGGGTGTTCCTTCCCTTATTTATCTTCTTCTTACTCTTTTGGGTCTCTTTTACTTCTTTGTCACCTTTTAAAACTTAAGGTTGGCATTTCAGTTGTTAATTACAAAATTCAATTAAGGGGATCATATATATACTTAGTTATTACTCTCAAATAAGGGGTCAAACATTATAATCATTATCTATAATCACCTACGCTTACACAAAGGCACAAGAGCATTGCATGGCATACATCTAGCACATCCATACAAGGGACAAGGGTTGCATTATTCTGCATACTCAATACAATCTACATCTATCCCATTATCATCGTGTAATTTGTACAAGGGCAACCTACAGCATCATTACACACATAAGCATGTAGAACTACATGGACTCTGATATGTAGTGCAATGATAGGTTGTAAGTTCACTCTTCAGGTGACTGTCGGGGTCAGTCTGACTCCCCATTGTGCATCTTCTTTATTATATTTGATGTGGTTTGTTGGCATGTGTAGGTATTCATCTATTTTGTATGTTATAAGAACAACTCAAGACATTATAGTGAAACCATAGCGATAAAGAGAGACCAATAGTGAAGCTCCTCCGACCCATAAAATACAAGAAGCTAAGTAGCTGAGTGGACACATGCACCTAGATCAGACACTAGTACCTAGGGCACTTTTGTCCTCCCATGGGCACTTCTATCCTATGAATTTCTAGGGTTATGAACCCTCATTGAGCATGTTTAATTTTTTATAACTAGACTCAATAGATACTCAGTCCTCTATCATCTCCAGATCACGTAGAATCATCTAAGTCATCATCCCTCCCTTATTTGTTTAGGGTTTTACATTGTTAAATGCTTATTGCTTGTGCATATTATACATAATTATCAAAATATCATTTGTTACAGTAGTTAAACTGAAATTAAGGTTTAATTCAATTTAGAATAAAATATTTGGTGAACCCATTTGCTCTAACCCTGTCTTGTTTCAAGGCACTCTTCTGATCTTTTTCCATTGATGAGAATTATAAACCCTTTACTGATGAGGATCTTCATGGTCTCCATGATCATATTATTGAACATCCTCAAGATCTAGATCTCTTATTATTCAATGCCCCTGATGAGGCCACACAGCTAACTAAGCTCAATCCTCTAGTCTCCAATTATACTTATATTCCTATTGTGACACTTCCCCCTCACACCACCATTGTTCCACCTACATCTACTATCAATGTTTTTATACCTACTCCTACAATCACTTTACCCTACCTATTACTTCTCATACATGACATTCCTCCTCTTCAAGAACTCATGACCTAGCTTCATTATACCATGATTTACAAACCCAAATTTTCCAATTACAACAAGCTTCTTCATCCTTATCTCTATCTCTATATTCCTCACTCATCCTTCATAGTCCTTTTGCACCCATCATCTCATCCTATCCGCTACCTCCTAAATTTGTAGACCTAATTTTCATGTTCTCAAAGGTCATGGAAACCCTCAAGAGCACATTCAATCCTTTCATGTTGCATGTATCGACTATGCTAATGACCTTACTTTGCTGGCTAAATTGTTTCCTCAAAACTTAAATGACTATGATATGTGATGGTTTTATGATCTACATGTCCATTCAGTAACATTTTTACAGCTCTATCTGATGCATTCCTTTCTCATTTTTCTATAAATATTGACACTAATATATCCTATGTGTAACTAGCCAAAATCAAATAAGGATCCAATGAACACCTTACTGACTACATCTTGCTCTATAAGAACAACCTTTACTAAAATGAATAATATCCTCATTGATTAAGAATTGCAAGATCTATTCATTCAAATTATTTTTCCTCTACTCTAAGATAATTTAATTTTTGATACCTCTCCTTCCTTTGGTCAATTATGTCATACACTCAAATGCATGAAATTAAGCTACTATCTATGGGTAGAATAAAGTATTATGACACTTCTTCCTCCTCATCTTCTAACAACTTTCAGGTAAAATCCACATTCAAACCATCTCCTACATTTTCTGACACTAAAGCTATTGTCTATGTTATTTCTCCACCAACCAAGCTCCAGTTACAATCCATAATATGCACCTTCCCTAAGATACCTTGCTTACCTCGCTTCCTATTACTGTAACTCATTGAAAGCAATCTGATTACTCTCCCTCCACTACTCAATCTAGAACCTTCTCAACCAAGTGGTCATCAATATGATGAAAATACACACTGTGATTATCACCAATACAATGGTAACTCTACTGATAGTTGTTTTAAACTTAAGCATAACATTCAAGATCTCATCCATAACAACGCAATCAGTTTCCATAGATCCCTTTACTTCTAAAATA